>CM062812.1:380360005-380960005 GCA_031772625.1 Pinus tabuliformis | reverse complement strand
TGAAGACGGGGATATACTTGAATATCTCTCCAGACTTAAGAATATTAGGCAGGAAATTATTAATGCTGGTTTTCCCGCAATTGATGATAGCTTTATGGTCACAATTGTAATTGCTGGGCTTCCTTCTTCCTATACGCATTTTTTAGAGACTTTACAAGTAACTGGGAAATTAGAAAAACTAAAGTTTGATGAACTTTGTGAAATGTTGAGTCAACATGATAAAACTTTTGGGAAGAAGAAGAAAGTTGGTGAAGATGTTTTTCTCACAGAGGCCAGCACTAGTAAGTCATCAGCAGATAGTTCTCGAGGAAGAGGCAGAGGGAATCAGAATCAAGCAGCACATAATCGAGGTCGAAGCCAAAGCAGAGGCAACAATTTTAACAGAGGAGGAAGAAATAATTTTCAAGGTAGAGGAAACAACCAAGGAAGAGGCAATTTTCAAGGACAAGGATATAATAGTCAAGGTAGAGGACAATCTCAAAATAGAGGTCAAAGCAGAGGCAGAGGACAATCTTCAGGAAGAGGAAGAGACTTAAGTCAAATTGTGTGTCGAAGATGTAACAAAGTTGGCCATTATGCTGAAGATTGTCGAACTTCACTTAATAAAATTCCCAAGTTTCAGCAGCATTCAGCACAATTTGCAAATGATCAAGATGAAGATAACTCAGAATATGTTTTTACTTCCTCACCAGCATCACAAATTTCATCCCATCTTAGAAGTGACTATGAAGATGCCTGGATCTTGGATTCCGGGGCAACTCAGCACATGACTTGTCGACGTGATTTTTTCTGGAATTTTCAAGAATGCCAACTTAATTCAATTTTTCTTGCTGATGATACAAAACATACTCCTTATGGAAAAGGAGTAGTAAAAGTTTTTCTCCCTGACATTGGAGAAAAAATGATTTCCAATGTATGGTATGTACCCAGTTTCAAGAAAAATTTGCTCTCTTTAGTCACGATTCGACAAGCAGGACATCAGGTGATTATGGAAGATGGTTTAGTGAAGATTAATTCAGTGAAACAGAACTTGAAAACAGTCATGACAGGTTATGAAGATGGAAAACTGTTACGGATGAAAGGGACAGTTATTCCAAGGCATTCTGATTTTGCAGGGGCAGTGACTACAGGTATTTCACCTATAAGACTATGGCATGTAAGATATGGACATTTGAATTTTGAGAGTCTTTCTCAATTGCAGAAACAAGGAATGGTTAAAGGACTTCCCACATTCAAAAGGGAAAATGCAAAATGTGAAGCTTGCATTTATGGCAAACAAAATCGAGAAAGTTTTCCAACAAGTTCATGGCGTGCAAACAGTCGGCTACAACTAGTTCACAGTGATGTTTGTGGTCCACTACAAACTTCATTTGGTGGTTGCAAATATTTCTTACTATTCATTGATGATTTCAGCAGAATGACTTGGGTTTACTTCTTGAAGAACAAGTCAGAAGCATTTGATAAGTTTAAAATTTTTCGCCAACTTGTTGAAAATGAAGTCAAAGAAAAGATAGGTGCTCTCAGGACGGATAATGGGGGAGAATTCACTTCAAATGAATTCAAAACTTATTGCAGTGAAAATGGCATAAGACGACATCTCACTAATGTTTACACTCCACAGCAAAATGGAGTAGTCGAAAGAATGAATCGCACTTTGTTAGGAATGGCGAGATCCATGTTAACCTTCAAGAGGTTAAGTCCAACATATTGGGCGGAAGCAATTCATACAGCTGTCTACTTAAGAAACAGATCTCCAACTGCTTCTTTAGACGGAATCACACCTTATGAAGCTTGGTTCGGTTTCAAACCTCGAGTTAAACATCTTAGAGTTTTTGGGTCAGTGTGTTATGCCTTAGTTCCGAAAGAAAAACGAACTAAGCTTGACTCAAGAAGTTTAAAATGCACAATGATTGGATATTCTGATGAGAAAAAAGGGTATCGTCTTTTGACCAATGGAAAATTCATTGTGAGCAGGGATGTCATTTTTGATGAAACAAAGAGTAAGAGTGCTGAAGAAATTGAAAATCTTCTTCATAAGTTAGAAACCAAAGGAAGTAAAAGAAATGGAAAAATGCAAAGTCAACCAACTTCACCAAATTGGTATGAACTTGATTTTCCTTCCTCTGAAGATGAGTCATCCAGTCAATCTACATCAACAACATCATCTGGGTCTTCTAGCAGTTCATCCGCATCTCCAAGCAGCAGCAGTTCTTCAGACAGTGAGTCTCCACATTCTTCACCTGAACGACGTACATCAATTTATATTAATCCTCTTTACAATGATGGGGACTTTATAGAAGCACAAAC
This sequence comes from Pinus tabuliformis, assembly GCA_031772625.1. Classification (NCBI taxonomy): domain Eukaryota; kingdom Viridiplantae; phylum Streptophyta; class Pinopsida; order Pinales; family Pinaceae; genus Pinus; species Pinus tabuliformis. Next base: position 380,957,698 of record CM062812.1, on the reverse strand, counting down.
AAGTGAGCACCAACTTCCGAAATGGGCAGTTCAACTTTTGAAAGATGTAAAGCCTGATGAACAGAATAAAACTGGCACCAGAAGGACACATAGAAGTGAAGGCAATTTTGCCTTGATAGCGAATGATTTTACTGAACCTTCCACATACAAAGAAGTAGTAAAACATAAAGAATGGCAACAGGCTATGGTTGAAGAATATCAAGCAGTAATTGATAACAACACTTGGAAACTTGTTGATTGTCCAGCAAATGTTAAACCCATAGGATGTATATGGGTTTACAGAATTAAGTATAATCAGAAGGGTGAACTTGAAAAGTATAAAGCACGACTTGTCGCAAAGGGTTTTACGCAGCAGGAAGGCATTGATTATGAAGAAACTTTTGCTCCAACAGCTAAATGGAACACCATCCGATTAACACTTGCATTGGCCACTCAAAAAGGATGGAAAGTTCATCAAATGGATGTGAAAAGTGCTTTTCTCAACGGGGATTTACAGGAGGAAGTGTATATGACCCAACCACTAGGTTTTGAAGTTGAAGGACAAGAACATAAAGTCTGCAAATTGATCAAGGCTTTATATGGATTAAAACAAGCTCCCCGAGCTTGGTATGCAAAGATGGATGAATACCTTAAGAAAGTTGGTTTTCAACGAAGTGAATCTGATGATACTTTGTATGTGCGACAATAGGGCAAATATCTGGTAATTCTTGTTATGTATGTAGATGATTTGATCATCACTGGCAATCATGATGATCATATTGCACAGGTAAAAAAGGAGTTACATGCAGGTTTTAAGATGACAGATTTGGGATTACTTCACTACTATCTTGGAGTTGAAGTCTTCCAACGGCATGCAAGATTGCAAGCCCGTTCTCACCCCCATGGAGCAAAACTTGAAACTTTCAAAATTTGAAGGGGGGGAAAAGGTGGACAGTACAACTTACAGACAGTTGATTGGCAGCTTGATTTATTTGACAAATACTCGTCCTGATCTATCTTATGCAGTCAATAATCTTTCACGTTTTATGCAGGAACCACGAGACAGCCACTGGAATGCAGCCAAAAGAGTTCTTCGATATATCCAAGGAACAAAAGATTTTGGTCTTCTTTACACAAAGACTAAAAATTTTGTACTTGGTGGATATTCTGATGCCGACTTTGCTGGGAGTATTGATGATCGAGCATCAACATCAGGTTATTTAATGAATATGGGGTCAGCAACAGTATCTTGGAGTTGTAAAAAACAAGCTACAGTGGCCACTTCTTCAGCAGAAGCAGGGTACATTTCAGCATGGGAAGCAGCATGTGAAATTGTTTGGTTGCGCCGAATTTTGCAGGACTTGGGCATTTCTCAGGCAGAAGCTACATCATTGTTCATTGACAGCCAGTCAGCTATCAAACTTGCCAAGAACCCAGTTTTTCATTCAAAGACAAAGCATGTGGACACCAAGTATCATCATATCAGGTCTCTCATTGCCAAAGATGTCCTCAAACCAGTTTATTGTCCTTCCGAAAATCAGATCTCCGACATTTTCACGAAACCGCTTGGCAGAATAAAATTTACTAAGTTCAGGGATGAACTTGGTATCTGTTGTAATGTATCTTTGGATCATAGGGGGGAATGTTAGATGATCCAAAAATAATTTATTATCATAGGTTATAAAATTGAAATAAAATAATTATTAATTTAAGAAATTAAATTAATAATTATTATTCTAGAATGATTAATTAATGGAGACAATTAGAAATTAGTATATTGTTGTAACAAGATATGACTCTCCAAATGTGTCGTATCTTAGGCTCTATTTTAGGAGATTAGTTAGCTAGTTGGTTTGAATAGCATTTAATATAAATGGACATTTGTTATTTAATAAGTGATCCATAATTAGAGGTAGTTAGGACATGGAGCTTATAAATAACTCATTGCAAGAGTGTTTGGTTGTTTGGGTGTAAACTCTTGCAAAATCAATTATGTAATTGTTTTTTTCTGATTAATAAAATTACGTGTCTGAGGACACTTCTGCCATTAAAAGCACCTTCCCAAATTGTTTAAGCCTTGTCACCCCAAAGCATATTTCACAGAGATGGAGCCCAATTTTTGAATATGAAAAAGTTTTCTGTTACTAGTATTTTATCACCTAAAAATTCATTTTATTTGGTGCTTACTGTCCATGAATGATCATAGTTTCTGATATAAATTTTAGTCCATCTTTTGCATTCCACAACTCTAATTTGAAATTTACACTTTGCCACAGGGTTACGAAGTGTTGAAAAGGATTAGCATTGCAATTGAACAACGAGATGGAGACAAAGTACTTGGGCAACTGAGCAGGTATTGGTTAGCTCATAGTATTTCGACATTAATTAGCGAGCATATCTTCTTTTGAGTAAATATTTTTTGTTTATGATTTTTCACTGTTAGCTTAAATTCCATATTGAGAGAAACTTTTATTAATGTCTTTCTGAATTCATTGAAATATGCATAACTTCGTCTTGTTCTACATGTTGTGAGAGTGTAAAGAGGTTGAAAATAAAGGATTCATAACTGTTTCTAAACTATATGAACTTCGCGTTAGGATTTTATGTATGACTACTATTTTTTGAAGATATAAGACAACTTGTAGTTTCTCCTTTCATGGTTATATTACGTTACAAGTTGTAATACATTGGGCATATTCCGAAATTGAACGAAATAGATGTAGGGAAACTTTAGTTATATCTTATTCGTTTTACTCCACAAACCAACATTCAACATTATTTTAAAAATCAATATTCTAGCATTGCTTTTGTAATTTTTGTGCAAAATTATGCAAATGGTTGGTATATTGCATTGTGGAAGTTCATTAATTATTAGACTAGTCCATCAATCACAACTGCTTGTAGTTGAGGGAAATAATAAAAGTGGGAATATGAAAATTATTTGGTGATTGAGGGATGACTACAAAATTATTTAGTTCATTGAATAAAAGAACTTATATATGATGCAATGAAAAAGTGACATAAGGCAGGCACACCAAAAGCATAAAAATTATAAACATCAAATAATTATATTCTTCTATAGCAAATTGGGATATTGTTAAATTCATAAAAGTGCAAAATTGTAAATATATGTCTGTTCTTTACAAAGAATACATAGAACTACTCAATCTAGAGCATGTTACAAAGAACACATAGAACTACTCAATCAAGATTTTGGAATTGAAATAGACTGATGGTTGGATCTAAAGCATTGTATGCAATAAATTTTATGTGGGAATGCCAACGATGGCAAGTAGAGGATAATTTGTAAACACGAATAAAGAAGAAATCCTTTTAAATGCATAGTAGAATAAGATTTTCAACAACATGATTCAAAACCAAGTGGAATATTCTCCATTGAAAATAACGACTCCATAGACATCAAGAAGTGGCATTTAGTTTTAGGAATGCTGATGACAAATATTTTTTAATAGCTACTTGACATGTGTTAATTTTAGGCAACAATGGTATGTTCTATTCTCTAGAGCAATTTTACTTCAATTTATTTATTAGCCCAATATCAATATCCAGTTTAGCAATCACATCAACATGATAGTAAAATGAAGATAGAACATAAACATAAACAGTGGAAGACAAGCCAAAACAAGAGGACACAAGATGTGGCACCAACTAGGGACAAACCCCAATGTGGGGAAACCCTTGATCAAATCTTCTTTTAGTCTTCAATATTTCAACAGAGAGAGATAGTACAATTTACAAATCTGATACTTTATAACAGCATCAAAAGAACCCTAACTAGAAAAGTCAACGCTGGTCAACAGGGCAAATTTGACCCTTAGCAAATCGGTCAACTTTAGCGTCCAAACAACAAGATAAAACAACCCTCAAAACAATCAAATTCAGCCTAGTCAAAGTCTGATCAAACATTGCACTTGCGGTTAGCCTTAGCTGCAGTCAATGCTGGTCAACAATGAACGTTTCACCTTGATTTTTGTGCCTAGAAATGGGCCTGTCCAAACAGAGATAGCCCTCACAAAAACGCAGTGAAAGGAGGTCAACGCATGTTGGTCAACGCTTGGTCAAATTGTCCAGGAATTCGGTCTCCTGAAATTTCGCTCTCTTGAAATTTCGGTACCCCCTAAATTTCGGCCTCTTGAAATTTCGCTCTCTTGAAATTTCGGACGTGTGGAGAGAGAGAGGCCCAGAAATCCGTTCTGAATCAATGAGGAGAGAGAGAGAGAAGTGTGAAGATGATTGTGTCCTAATGAGGCTAAGGCATCGTGTATTTATAGCAAACGTTGACGATGAATAGACGTGACTGTTGGGCTTCTAAGCCTACATAAGTTTGCTGGCCGACCTTGACAATTTTTCCATAATCAAAATAAATTCATAACTTCATTGTACATGTTGGAATTGGATGATCTCTAGATCAATCCTACACCTCTCGGAGAGAGGAATCCAAGAAAAATATCAACTATCATAAATAAGACGACCCATGTGGAGTTTGGCCCTAGTTGACAATTTTAACACTCCCTCTTAACTAGAGAGAACTCCATCTGCTAATCCATTCGCTGATCTGTACTATCTCTGGCATCAATGCACTGCTCTACTGAACTATGAAGAAGAAGAAGTGATCGAGAGTGTATCATACCATTCTCTATTGACCCGAAGTCAGTCCCAAATAAAAAGACAGTGTCTCATACCACTCTTACTAACCTGAAGTCAGTTCCAATCAAAAGAGTGTCTCATGCCACTCTTACTGACCTGAAGTCAGTGCCTATTTATCCCAGATCAATATCTGTCATCCTAGCATAGGCAGTACAGTAGTACACGATGCGTCCATTGGTAGCATTGTGGTCCCTATCCTCTTTTCCCTACCCATTGCCGAGATGAGAGGTACTTCCCAGGAGTCCCAGACTGCATGGGTGGGATGTCTCAGCAGGAGAAGGATGAATCACTCACCTGCCTACATGTCGCCAAGGGGTATCGTAGGGGAAGGTTGAACCACTTGCCCTGTACACATCAAACCACTAGGGGAAGGCTGTACCACTCACCCTATCGTTGCTCATTGCTCCAAGAAGTACCCCAAGCCCCTCGGAGCTCCTAGAGCCCAATGTCTATCTCATACAGGACCCTCATAAGAGGGTCTCTCCACGACTCCAAGTCGTTCTTGGAAGGCCAAGAACTTGACCTTCCCCAGGGGCTTTGTCAGAATATTGGTGACCGTCTCATCAGTCCCAATGTGATGGAGCGTTATTGCTCCTCGTTGTACCATATCCCGGATAAATTGGGACCTGATATCTATATGCTTCGAGCGATCATGAAACACGGGATACTCTGATAATCGGATCCCACTCTGGTTGTCGCAAAGGTTCGCGGTGGTACCCAGCACATGTCCAAACAGCTCACTAAAGAGCTTCCTCAACTAGACAACTTCACAGGAGGCCATTCTAGTAGCTATGTATTCATCCTCGGCGGTGCTCAAGGCAAACGATTTCTGCTTCCTGCTCATCTAGGATATCGAAGCAAAACCTAAAGAAAAACAACATCCAGAAGTGCTCTTGCGATCCACCACATTGCCAGCCCAATTAGCATCAGAATAACTGTGAAATGTCACATCTCTGACAGTGTATCTCAGTGCATGAGTGTTTGTGCCCCGAAGATATTTCAGAAGATTCTTGGCACCAATCCAATGTATATGATGAGGCTCAACCATATATTGGCTCAATGTGTTAACATCAAAACATATGCCCAGACGAGAGTTCACCAAGAACTTCAGTGCTCCTCTGGGTTGACGATACTCAGAAGCATTTCCCAATTTAGGTCCAGCAACACTACCACATAACTTCTTAATGTTAAGTTCCATTGGAGTAGTCATAGGCTTGCAGTCCACCATCCCAAATCTTTCCAATATCTTCACAACATATTTTCCTTGAGAGAGGAAAATTTCACCTGGCTTTTGCCAGACCTCCAACCCTAGGAAATAGTGCATCGGTCCTAGGTCCTTCATCCCAAATTCAAAAGCCAACTTCCTCTTACATTTGTGAATGAGAGGGTTTGCATCTGTCAGAAAGAGGTCGTCCACATAAAGTACCAGAGTGAGAGGTTTATCATTTTCAACCTTAAAGTAAAGGTTTGGATCGACTTCTCTTCTAGTGAACCCTAGCTTCATCAGATAGCTATCGATCCTCTCATATGAAGCCCAAGGTGCTTGCTTCAATCCATAAAGAGCTTTCTTCAACCTGCATACATGAGATTCCCGATCATGAACTTCAAACCCCTCGGGTTGTTCCACATGGACTTCCTCTTTAATTGAACCATGCAAGAAAGCGGTCTTGACATCCATCTGATGTAGGTTCCATCCTTGCGAGGCATCAAGGGCTATGATTGAGCGGATGGTGGTGTATCGGGCAACAGGTGCAAATATTTCATTGTAATCTACACCTTCCTTTTGAGAGAAGCCTCGCACAACAAAGCGAGCCTTGAACTTTTCTGCACTTCCATCAGCGCCATGCTTGATTTTGTAGAGCCACTTAGAGGTGACAACTGATTTGTCTTGGGGTCTAGGCACCACATCCCAGACATCATTCTTCATAATTGACTTGTATTCTTCATTCATAACATCCTTCAATACTTGATGCTTCACGGCTTCTTCAAATGATGAAGGCTCATTTTGAATGATAGTGCTCATGGCGGTCAAATATCCTTGATACCTGTTTGGATTTTTGCTTTCACAGAAAGTCCCCCTTAGTGCAATGTGTCTGTCGGCATCTTTGAGAGTCTCCCTAAGTCATGAGGGTCTCCTTTTGGAGGAGGAGGGCTCATGAGGAGGAGGATCAATAGGATCGATAGGTTCATCAACATTAGGCATCGTTTCGTCTTCTTTTGAACCCTGATTTCCGGTGTCAGCTTCTTTGTCCTTCCTTAGGATATGAAGGTTGTTGATCTTCCCGAGGGCCATATCTTCGTCGAAGGTGACATCATGACTTATCTCAACCTCCTTTTGACAAGCCACATAAATTCTATATCCCTTAGAATTTTCACTATAGCCCACAAAGATTCCTTTCTTCCCAGACACACCCAATTTGATTTTTTTCTCTTTCGGCACATGAAAATATAGGAGACTTCCAAAAATTCTAAAATGAGAGACATCGGGTTTCTTACCAGTGAACATTTATTCGGGAGTCTTGGAGTTCAATGCTTGATGAGGACATCGATTTTGAACATACACGACGGTATTTGTAGCTTCAGCCCATAGGAACTTCAGAAGGCCTTGATCATGAAGCATGACACAAACTGCTTCTACAATAAAGCGATTCTTCGTTTTAGCCACACCATTCTGCTCAGGAGTGTATGGCATTGTAGTCTCCCTCTTAATGCCAACTTCTTCGCAATAATCTTGGACTTCATTGGATTCGTACTCGGTCCCATTATCTGTCCTCAATATCTTGATTTTCTTCTCGGATTGGTTTTCGATCAAGGCTTTGAAGTGTCGGAACTAGGTGAACAATTCATCCTTTTTCTTCAAGAAGTAGATCCAGGTCTTGTGAGAATAATCATCTGTAAAGGTGAGATAATATAAGTATCTTCCCAAAGAGTTTACAGGCATCATACCAGATATGTCAGAGTGGATCAATTGCAATATATATGTGGTCTTGCTGTTACTTGAGGAGAATGGTTCCCTTGTAATTTTTCCTTTGACACATCTCGGATATACACCTTCATGCTATACTTTGAACTCGGCATACTTGTCACCATTTGTCTCACATCGGGTTGGGCCTTACAATGAAGATGTGCAAACCTCCGATGTCATAGTTCAGATTGTAGAGATGTGTCGCAAGACATGGCTCCCAATGGACTTCCTCCAACTTGATAAAAAGTGTCAACCTTGAACCCAAGAGTAAAAGCATCTTTAAAATTTCTATTCCAAACACGTACCTTTCGATCGATGAATGCCACCTTGAATCCTTTGTCCTTCATGGCTAAAATGGACACTAGGTTCTTCTTGAGATTAGGTACATATAGTACTTCTTGCAATTGAATAGTGTTACCTTGAATCAATTTAAGGGTAACATTCCCTACTCCCTTCACGGGATAGGTGCATCGTCTTCAAGGATGATCTCCAAGTTTGTCTCCTTTTCTATCAGATTAGAGAGGGCTTCCTTGTATCCGGTGAAGTGCCTTGAGGCACCACTATCAATCAACCAATTCCCCAAAATGTCCGAAGGAAAGGCAGTGGAGAGGGCCGATATAAGATAGTACTCTTTTTGCTTATTGTTAACAATATTTGATTCTTCATACTTGGAGTTCCTTGATTTCTTGGAGGGTCGACCATTTCCTAGATGTCCCACATTCCTTTTTCCTTTGCTGTTGGACCTGCCATTCCTTTGATTGTTGTTGTTGAAGTTGCCCCTGGAATGATTTTGATCATCATCATGCGATGTGTCCCTTCTATTTGGACACTCCCTTGTATAGTGGCCAAACTTATTGCAAACAAAGCATCTTCCCTTCCATCCATTTTTGAATCCTAGTCTTCCTTGACTTTGCTTCCTTGAATGTGCATTGTTCTTCCTCTTGGCATGAGCGGAGAATGTTGTGGAGTTGCTTCTATTAGAAGGCATTTCTTTCTCCACCATTCTAATTTCTTCTTGAATGCATCTCGACATCAATTCTTCAAACCCTAGAATTCGATCATTGTTGAGTATAGTGGTTCTAAATACATACCACTCAGGTGGAAGTCCTCCAAGGGTGGTGAGAGTAAGTTCCCTGTCAGGAATGACTTCTCCAATCGAGAGTAGATCATTCTTGATCTCAGTAATCTTGAAGGAATAGGATTGAATATCCTCGTCCTTACCCTTATTAATATCCTTCAACTTATTCTTGAGAAATAGAATTTGATTAGCATTACTAACCTTGAACATGCCGACCAACCTGTTGTTGATCTCCTTGGAGGTCTTCAATTCGGAGATGTAGGCCACCAAATGCTTGTCAATGGAATCCATGGTAATCTACTTTGCTTTGACTTCAACCCTATTGTACTTGGCCTTCGCAGCAACCGGTGCATTTGAAGGAGGTTCAGGGATTTTACCTTGCACATAGTCCATCACTTCTTTTTCTTCCAACGTCAAATCAAGAGATATCTTCCATGCATGATAGCCAGATTTATCATGGAGCTTGTCTTCAGCCGGGAAGTAGGATGAGGAACCCATTGAACCTTCTGTCCTTGTCCAACTGTATTTGGTGACTACTCTTTCACTCTTTGCTTGGGCTTTGTCTGCACCTCAACTCTTATACCATGTTAACTTTAGGCAACAATGGTATGTTCTATGCTTTAGAGCAATTTTACTTCAATTTCTTTATTAGCCCAATATCAATATCCAGTTTAACAATCACATCAACATGATAGTAAAATGCAGATAGAACATAAACATAAACAATAGAAGACAAGGCAAGACAAGAGGACACAAGATGTGGCACTAGCCAGGGACAAACCTCAATGTGGGGAAACCCTTGATCAAATCTTCTTTTAGTCTTCAATAGTTCAGCGGAGAGAGATAGTTCAATTTACAAATATGATAATTTATAACAGCAACAAAAGAGCCCCAACCAGAAAAGTCAACACTGGTCAAGAAGGCAGATTTGCCCCTCAGCAAATCAGTCAATTTCAGTCAACTTCAGCCTCCAAACAACAAGATAAAACAACCCTCAAAACAGTCAAATTCAGCCCAGTCAAAGTCTGGTCAAACAACCCACTTGCGGTCAGCCCTAGTTGTAGTCAACGCTGGTCAACAGTCAACGTTTAGCCTCGATTTTTGTGCCTAGAAATGTGGCATGCCCAAATAGAGATAGCCCTCACAAAAACGCAATCAAAGGAGGTCAACGCATGCTGGTCAACGCTTGGTCAAACTCTCCAGAAATTTGGTCTCTTGAAATTTGGGCCTCCTGAAATTTTGCTTTCCTGAAATTTTGGACTTGTGGAGAGAGAGAGGCCCAAAAATCTGTACCCAATCGATGAGGAGAGAGAGAGAGAGAAGTGTGAAGATGAGCGTGTCCAAATGAGGCTAAGGCATCATGTATTTATAGCAAACGTTGAGGATGAATAAATGTGACTGTTGGGCTTTTGGGCCTACGTAAGTTTGCTAGCCAACCTTGACAATTTTTCCATAATCAAAATAAATTGATAACTTCATTTGTACATGTTGGAATCGGATGATCTCTAGATCAATCCTACACCTCTCGAAGAGAGGAATCCAAGGAAAATATGAGCTGTCATAAATAAGATGATCCATGTGGAGTTTGGCCTAAGTTGCCAATTTTAACAATATGTAATGGTTGATAAAAAAGACATCCAAGTGGGGACTGGTGTGAAAATAAACATCCAAGGTTCCTTTGAAAAAGTAAAACTGAAAGGAGAAATATGGAAGAGTCATCATCTACAGTACAATTCCAACTTTTGTTGTGGTAAAACTCCAATAATATTCAAGGTGGGAGTTATCAAGATTGTATTATGGTCGATTTTTGTAATATTTCTGGTTACTATTATTATATTCAATAATTTTTATATAGACTTCTGTCCATTAGGGTAGCTATGTCTCTTGCCTTGTATATATATGACAATAGTTTGCACAACATGTTACTGGATACTTTATCTATTGTTACACTCGGAGTTACCCCTTTTACGACAATTTTGACAACATATCACTAGATCTTTTATCTATTGTTGACACTGGAATTTTCTTCTTTGCAAATCTATCATTGTCATGGACTTGAGATTTTAGCTTGGTGAAAGCATAATGCCAACCATGTTAAAAAGTGGCAATCACTATATCAAGGTTCAAGTATCTATGGTGGGTTTTGAGTGCTTCTACTAGATTTGATTCTTGTTAAAGGGTGATATTAAATATCAGAGAGGGATTAGACAATGCTTTTGCATTAGAGATGTTGCCCATCCAAATACATTGGTGACCCTAGGAGAGAATTTTTCTCCTACGCTATAGCTTGCCAACCAGCATCCCTACCATGATCCATAGATAGCTAGCCTCAGATGCCTCTCATCCATGATCTGGTCAGTATATTCATTAATCTAGCCTGCTCGTCCAATGAAGGTGGGCTATCTATTATGAGGCGCTTTAACCATTTTTGCATTAAAGTAATCTCATTTAATGTTTAAGGAATTCTAGTGTGAATCACAATTTGAGTTTGGATTATAGAATGCTATTTGTTGTGTACTTGTTCCCTACCTCACCTTGGTGGCTATCATATGTCCCTAGTCTAGTGTGATCTTCGTCGAGGTCTTTCCTTCACTGTCTAGGAGGGGCACAAATAGGAGGCTTTGATGGTGGTAGCATTCCATATTAGTCATACTTAACACTTATCATTCCCCTAATATCCGTTATCCCACTTTTTGATTGGTTGTTGTTAGTCACTCGTACTAGTTCATCGCTGGTCTTGTCCTCTTAGAAGGAGGGGTTGAATATATCTGAGGTTGATGCATTTATAAGAAAAGAAAGAGCATGAGCCAATTGTTAAAATGCTAAAGAATGGTAAGGGATGTAAAGCAAGTAAAAACCAGTTTTAGGTTGAGCTATACCCCACGATTATATTGCCACTCGTCCTTGAGAGTATTAATGCATATCATGGATATCAAAGTAAAAAGAACTCTTAGTAAACATATCGACCTCGATGAAGCAATAAACTACCCATCATTAAAGGGGATTGTATGATCATTATTAAGTGATAAATCCATAAAGCTTGTTAAACAAACCATATCAAAGCAAGCACGAAAAATGCAAATATTGGGGGCTTTGGAAAAACAAAGGCAAGGGATGGTAACTCAAACAACTAACTTCTCCCTCTACAAAATCACTCATGGACAATGGTTTTTGATAACTTAGTACATGACTGGCACTTTTCATGAAATAAACCCCAAGCCATAACGTTAATCACTTGCACCTATCATTTGAAAGTGTTGACCTAGGAAATTTTCCTCCTCATAGGGTTGGAAGAACCTAATAAAGTCATGTGAATACCCTCCCATACTTGAGTGAGGTGACTTGTATACAATTGTAATCTACTTGGACATTCGAAGATGATACTTGTGTGAAGTAATTTTGTAACACCCCTACATTGGTTATGACTTTTATAAACATTTTTGTATAATAGAGCATCTCAGTGTGACATTTGATTAATGGCAGAAACTCCATTTTAATATGATAAAATTACTTCTGATGAAATTCAGTCATATTATGATCATGGTGCTAAATTGTGTAAATGCTTTGTTTAATGTTAATCGTGCATTAACACTCTAATCAATACCAAAATTAGAATAAGCGTATATTAATGATGGTAATATATTAATTATGGATTAATGGTTGAATTAAATATAATTAATTAATTATAATATTAATAATTAATTAATTAAAGACTGTTTTATTTTATTAAATAAAATCCTTGGAGAAGTTATGATGGGCAAACTATTTGAGGAGATGGGGTTTGACATGAAACACCATACCCATTTCATCGAATTCAATGATGAACTCTCGTGGTTGGGAAGAACCACTCTAATAAGATTTGGCCATTAATGCAAATGGTAGTGCTGTTCCGAATTGTTTACGTTCTCGTGAATCGAAAGGGTAAATTGTTAAGGAAGGTAGTGCGGGGGAGGGAGAGAGTGCCCTCTTGGCCATACTCTGGACACAATGAAAATAACCATAAATACACTGGGAAACAAGAACATGGGGTTTGATTTTGTCTTATAGGAGAATTTCCGAGGAAAGGCAGTGCTAGGAATAGCTCACAGAGAGCATATTCACTGCACTGGACTATTGGTGCACAATTCCTGGTTTTATCTGGCATTGCCAAACCTGAATGTGAAGGTTGAATGAACATGCTGGCTTCTTGTTGGAATGATATACCACTGGTGCTTGCTAGGTTGATAAACCATCGGTGATTATTTATGGCTGATGATAAGCCACTGGTGATTGTCTATAGCCCAAAAACCACCTGTACAACGAGTCATGGGTTCCTTGTAGTTGGATGAGAATCCACTAGTGCTTGCTACAATTGAGAAACCACCAGTGCTTGCCAGGCTGTAGATAAACCACCTGAAAGAGATTTTACTTCCTCGGATCAACTAGTGCATTGTCCAGAAATATTTGCCTCTTAGACTCTGGACTTGGCATGGGGGTGGTGATTTTCGAGATCGAATCACATAACTGCCTACGGTTGGGAGGGTATTTGTATCCTAATAGCCTAACCTTGGTGCATTGTAATATCCCCAATTTTGTTTTTTTATTTGAAAGGATTAATGGAGTTTATTGGGGAGGTGCTAAGCATATCACAATTTTGTAATTTGGGCGTTAGGGGTAGTTTTGGCGTATGGGACTAAGGAGAAATAGGAAATTATAGCTCTAGTGGAATGTGGGGGCCACGAAAGAAGGAAATTCGACCCAATGGAGCAATTCTCACTTGTGAGAAGAGAGAGAGAGAATGGAAGGGGTGCGAATTAGTGGAAGGTGGGGACCACCAAGGGAGAGAGGGCCAACAATTATAAATAGAGCTTGGAGGTATCCATTTGGTACTTTTGATTATTTGACAATTTAACATTAGTTCTCTTGTTCAGCACAAGGAATATTTGAGCGGGAATTCCACCCTCATTTTGGAGAACTTAGAGTGTCTAACTAGTGAGACAAATGGGGAGCTTAGTTCAGAGTTTCCATTGGGCACATTTAGAGTCATTTCCTTCAACTGGAGTGAGTTTCCCTTTTATGCAGAAGAGAAATTGTGCCTTTTGGGAGGGCCAACAAAAAGGGGAATTTGGGCCAACCAATTAGCAGAGAATCCTTCCACAAAGAGGGTTGGAGTTTCTTGTCAATTTGTAGGTCTGTTGGTGAGGCATTAGGGAGAGTTGAGTTGCTCCAATTCTTGGCCTGTGCAAGGGCTCACTGGGCATTGTTATGCAATCACTTGGGCAAGGAGAGTCTATGGTGTGGCTACAGAGGAATAAGGGAAAATTTGGGAAGGAGATTTTCTAGGATAGATTTGGAGCATTTTGTAGCAAATTTCATCTATAGTGAGTTAGAGGTCCACGCACAAATTGGGGTCACCGGGGCATGTTGGACTCGACCGAAACCCTTTCTGGGTTTTTGTGGATTTTATGAGAGGAGGCTAGGATTAATTTTGCAGAATTTTCTGAGCACTCCTAAGGGAAGAATTCCTAGTTGCATTCAACAATCAGCAATATAAATTATTAGAGGAGGACATAGTTAATTCGGGGACCATTTCCACCACTTGGGTTCGCGAGATATTTTTGGGTTTTGTTGAGCTGGTGGAGTAGTTCTTGTGGCTAATTTATTAGAATTTTTGGAGTAGTTTGGAGGGCTAAATCAACAGTTCCTTTCCAGTGGCAACAACCGTTTTCTGGGTGGACGCAGATTTGGTAGTAGAGTCATTTCCAACATTTGGGTACCATCATATTCGCTTGGAATGTTGCCTTGCTGCTGTAGCAAGCCCAGGTTCTTCTGTTCCTACTCATAGTACTCCATTTGATTAATTTGATAAATAGGCTCATCGCTTGGGTGTTGTTTCTGGTGTAATCTGGTATTTCTGCATGTGTGCACAATTTTTATTGCATGTTTATGATTTTACTATTGTTATCACTTAATATTTCCATTAGGAATATTACAGTGGTATCAAAACCATAATCTTGGCTCAGCCTGTGGGAACCCCTTCATTTTATGACAACCCCATAATAAAAAGCTAAGAAATCATGGGATGCAAAGAAAGATTAAAATCAAACAACATGGCAATAACCTTAAATGAGGTGATTAGGATGCAACAAATGATGATTGATGTGGGGGAGCAGCTGATTCATTCCGCAATTGGGAATCAGGACCATTCTCAATTATACAACAAATCCACTATGCCCAAAATTATGGGTAATGCATCAAGATGGCAAGACATGATTGCAACTGATGTGGAGTTATTGGCAACAAATTGGAGGGCATACCAATCATTGGGTCATGGCATTCACATGTCCCTCTCTTTTTGGGAGTTCTGTGAACTAAGAGGCATGCACAAATCAGTGGGGATTCAGTGGAATTATGCAGGGATGATGAGGAGGATTAAGGCAGAAGATGAAAGAGTAGTTGAAGGGGCCATGGTTGGCAAGGAGACAGTTGAGCATACACCCATTTGAGGTATCTCGAGTTGTGATCGAGTTCTCAGGTGATAATAACGCACCACATGTTGATGAGGTGCCGGAGACATCTCCACTGTTGATGAGGAGTCAATAGGTACAGAGACATCCAGATCTATGACAGAGTTGCCGGACGATAATCAACTACAGTGGACCGGTGAGCATGTCTTGCATGTTGGGTTGTCTATGGAGGAGCAGTCTGAGGTTCGTGTTGAGTCCATGATGGAGGAGGATATGCAACCATCCTTTGGGCTAGTCACTGATGAGGGGCAACATAGAGACCACACGTTGGGAGTTCAACACAGTCTGCTTCAGAGGCACATTGATGGGATCTACAACGTTATTAGCCTGCCCTTATGCATTGGGTTGAGGGAGGCAAAGTTGTCTAGACATACCCGAGGGGATGTCCAGGTTAGCGGGACTGAGCGACATGAGCTGCGTATGTGTTAAAATTGGCAACTAAGGCCAAACTCCATGTGGGTATCTTATTTATGGCAACTGATATTTTTCTTGGATCCCTCTCATCGAGAGGTGTAGGATTGATCTAAAGATCATCCGATTCCGATAGGTATTCATGGAGTTATGAATTTATTTGTGTTATAAGACAATTCGTCAAGGTCGACTAGCAACCAAATAAACCCCACATGTGCTCAATGTTTTAGTATAAAAGGAGATGACTTGAGAGTCATTTCACACACTTCTATCTTTATTTCTCTCCACTTGTCTTGGGTTTTAGTGGAAGAGAGATCTAGGAGTGGAAGCCCTAGATGTTGGAGGAATAGAGGCTGCCCTAGACACACATGGAAGGCTGCCCTAGACGCAAATGGAAGGCTGCCCTAGACATAGATAGAAGGCTGCCCTAACACAGACCTAAAGGCTGCCCTAATGCAGAAGTATGGCAATGTGTGGAGAGAGAAGGACGCAAGTTTGGAGCAGAAAAATGCGTGGAATGGTTTGATTGCAGTGAATGGAGGAGGAAAGGCAGGTAACGAGGAGCGAATGAGGATTCCAGCCCTAAAAAAAATTTCAAAATTTTTTAGAGAAATTGATAACCCAGGCAGAAGATAAAATTAAACGGAAACCCAATAAAACTCTTAAGTCTTTCCTAGAATTTTTTTAATTAGAATGTTATGCTTATAGTTCAGATTTGTTAATGAGCCCCTTGAAAATTTTCTAGATTTGAATAAAATATTAAATCCATCTGCTTTAGATTTGACCCTGAAACCCTCACTGAAATTCCAGATCTGAAAACTAAATTAATTCCCTGAAAAAATGATGCTGATGGACCTCCAGAGATCCAGATCTTACCCTCCAGGGCCTAGATCTGGACTCTGCACAACTTTCAACTTCAGATCTGCAGCTGCAATACAACAAAAAACACCCAAACGATATACACAATGACCCAAAAAACCCTGAAACCAAAGTCAGAAAACCAAAATTAATTACAAATCTATGTACAAAAATGGCAGATCTATCAGATCTAGGGAGTGTGAGTCCGACTCCACTCCCAGATCTGATGATCTGTGGCTCTCAACAGCCATATCTAACGATTTGGCACAAAAAAAATTAAGTTTTTTTTTTGAATTTTTAAAGGAGGTACTGAGCTTAAAACCCTTCATGCATCACCCATAAAAAATATCTTATGATAATCCTGGGATCAAATTCAAACTGGGCTCTTTAGAAAACACGGATCGGGAGTTGGCTGGTTCAGCCGAGAGCTTCCCCGAACGCCCGATGATATGATAATCAAGGATTTTCTTGCAAAACTTAATTCAGCCGTCAATCATAGAGTGAGAGAACAATAATAAAATTCAGATCTAATAGAGATACCTGCTATTATATTCAAAACATAAATTATTATTCAAACCCCAGTGATTAAGCAAGATACCTGTACTCAAATCGCTCTTCAGAAAGCTATATCAATAGCCAAAAAGAAATATATGCATGAAAATAATACATCTTACAACATTCCCATGAAGAGTAACACCAACAGAAATTAACCCCAAAGTCTTTCTTTATTGCTCATAAAAAAAGATTACAAGAGAGCTTTTCGCTTAGTACATGATCAAAAGATCGAATGATGTGATTGACAAAATGACCTCCTATTTAAAGATAAATTCTCCAACGGCTAGTTCGAGTGGTCCTTGTCAAAGCAATCTCGACCGTTGATGAGGATTAAAATTTCTTTTAATCTCATCCGTCGAAATTTTAATTTATTGAAGAAATTCGAATATTTCAATTAAATGCATTTTAATAAATTCAAAAATTAAAATTTTGCATTTATCTCCTCAAAATTTTGACTTTGACTTAACCCAGGGACCCAAGGCATAAAGTTTAGCAAAATAATCAATTAACCTTAGTCCCTGGACTTGCTAAAATTTAATTTTTTAAAGGATCGACGAATTTTACCTCTGGAAAATTTAAATTTCCCTAAGACCTAGGACCTATGAGGGTATACATTATTTTTCTAACCCTCAAGACACTTTACATCATGATTTTTACATTTTTAAATTTCAAGGGGGAAAACCCATTTGCAAAAGACCCTCACATACTACCTAGTTCTGCGACACAAATATAATCTAGCAGATCAAGCAATTTGTAATAAAATAAGCTAACCAAATAGTTAGGAATATTCCCAAATCATTTTTACATAGACTCGATGTAGAACACTAGGACTCCCCTAAGATTCCAGTGACAAAATTCATTCTGGCTTTGGGGCAAGCTAAAGGAAAACTCTGCCGACTATTCGAAAATGGATCGATGAGACAAAAAACCTCCCAGAATGTAGATTGTTACTAGAAAACTAGGTTTACCTAGGGGATTACATACACGAGACAGATCTGCTAAGATTATTTACATTATACACATGCAGACTGGGTTTACATTATAAGATAATGATCAAGCTGATGATGATAGCTGGACGACATGAACACATCGATCAGGTGCTATCCCTTTTGCGAAAAAGGGGGTGTACTGTTATGGGTCGTTGACATGTAGTGCTCAACGTTTGGCTCTACTTGGGGACACGTTGCTGCACTGGAGGAATGTGAGAATCCAGAATCTGCATCCAAGCAACACACATCAAAACATAAGTAACGTCCATCCAAAAATCATCATATAACGTTAAGCACAGGAAATATATAATCTCTTCATTTATGAACTAGTCTAATAACATGAAAAACACAACTCTACATGCAAAATGAAACACTGAAATAACAGGGCATAAGGTTAGAAATACAATACAAAGATGCCCCATGGCATCAGATGCGTTCAATATAGTGCATATTGAGCATTTGCCTGCTTTCAGGCAAATCTGTCGGCTGTTTCTCGGATGTGCCATGTCCAATCCTGCATAAAGTAGGACTTTTTCCTATCCGAAAATCAAGCTGCTTATGACCATCTGATGCATCAAATCGCTTTCTCATTCTCTTTCTTTTGCGTCTTTTCTTTGTGGCAGGCTGTATCACTGATGATGTGGAACATTCTGCTTCAAAACTCTCAGATGAAGTATGTAAGATATGCGTGACATGTCTTTCTTCATTTTGCATCTGATTTTTATCGTTTTCAATTTTATCTGGGTCACCTTCAATTAACCACTTTTCAATGGAACCAATGACCTCCTCATAATAAGATGGAGCTTGTTGCAGCAAATAAGGAGGCTTTTGATCTGTCGACGTCTCCTTGTTTCTTTCATCCCTGACCGCTATTGAAATTTCTGTACCTGTATTGTTATGGCATCCATCTGGCTAGAGTGTTCAACCTTAATAGCATTAATTTCCCTGGCGTGGTCTTCCTCCATGCTCAATAACTTATTCTGAAGACATATCTGACTAGCTTCCATATCTTTTACTGCTTTGTCATTCTTTGCTTTCATGCCCATGAATTTTTTTTGCATATGGTTTATCTCTTTCTTATGATTTGCTTGCATGGTAGGCAATTGATTATTATAATCGAATGTCATGATGGTCATTTCTTCATCCATAGTTAATAACTTGTTTTCATAGAATTAATTTCCCTGTCATGATTAGCTTTCATGGTTTCCATCTCCTTATCTTACTTGTCCAGGTGGGTGTATAAAGTTCTCATATCCTTGACGTAATCAATGACAAATTTTTCTTGATTAAGCTCCATATTTTTTACTAGTTGCATTAGTTCTTCTATAATTTGCTTCTCATTTTCCCTTTCATTGTCGACACTGATTTGATAACTTGTTCCTGCTTTTCCAGTATCATGGATTTGTTCTGCAACAGTACATGTGTTAAAATTGGCAACTAGGGCCAAACTTCATGTGGGTCATCTTATTCATGGCTGATAATATGTTCATTAGATTCCTCTCGTCGAGAGGTGTAGGATTGATTTAAAGATCATCCGATTCCGATAAGTATTCATGGAGATATGAATTTATTTTGATTATGGAATTGTTATCAAGCCGACCTACAACTCATGTAGGCTCAGAAGCCCAACAGTCGCATCTATTTAAACATCAACAATTGTGTATAAATACAGGAGGACTTTTCCTCGTTTGCATTCACTCATTTCATCACATCTCTCTCTCTCTACTGCGCAGAAAAGAGTCTCTTCTCTATTGCGCAGAAAAGGGTCTCTCTCTCACACATGTGAAGCCGGAAGCTGCTGAAACTGAAGCTGCAACTGCAGATCCAAACTTTGACCAACGTGGACCATCAAATATCCTCTTCTGATTTGCACTGTAGGTTCATCTGAACCTCCTCTAAACGCTGCAACTTTTGGTGGTGGAATCAAGTTGATCCGACAGACGGTTTGCAAGATATCGACTGCCCTAGTTTGAAGGACGCTGCTGAAACTGAAGCTGCAGCAGCAGAAGTGAAGTTTGACCTGTGTGGACGAGAAGATCTCCTCTTCTGATCTACGCTGTAGGTTCATCTGAACCTCCTCTGGCGGCTGCAACTTTTGGTGGTGGAATCAAGCCGATCCGACGGTTGGTTTGTGAGATATCCACTGCCCTAGTTTTGATGATGAAGCCGCTAATGCTGATGCTGTTGATCTAGGGTTTGCTATTGCTGATATAAATCAGATTTATTGTACTATTTCTCTTTGTTGAATTATTGAAGATAAAAGAAGATTTGATCAAAGGGTTTCCCCACACATTGTGGGGTTTGTCCCTAGCTAGCCGCCACATCTTGTGTCTCTTGTCTTGGCTTGTTTTCTGTCGATCGTTTAATTTTCTATCTGCACTTTACTTTATGTACATGTGATTGCTAATCTGTGGAATATAATAAGAAAAAGAAGTAAACTGTTATAAGCATAGAACATACCATAAATTAACATGGTATTGGAGCTGAGGTGAAGATAAAGCCCAAGCAAGAGCAAAAGCAATCACCGAAGAGAAGATAGGCAAGGCTATCCTAGAAGAACAAGGAGTGTTGGACCATGTGAGAGGCAATATTGTTGAGCCTCCATCAAATGCATCCATTGCTGCCTGATACAAATGGAAAACCAGAGAAGTCAAAACAAAGAAGATCATCTGGGACTCTATCGACAAGCACTTGGTGGCCTACATCTCTGACCTGAACACCTTCAAGGAAATCTACGATAGATTGGTGAGTTTATTTAAAGTTAATGATGCAAATCAAGTTTTGTTTCTTAGAAATAAGCTGAGGGAAATCAAGAAGGGTCAAGATGAGAGTATGCAAGCATAGTTCTTAAGAATCACAGAGATCGAGAACGATCTCCTATCTATTGGGGATACTATTACTGATAGGGAAATGGCACTCACGACTCTTGGAGGATTACCATCCGAATGGTATGTGTTTAGGACTACTCTTCTGAACAATCATGTAATTCCTGGTTTCAAGGAATTAATGGTTAGATGCATTCTAGAAGAAACAAGGGTAGTAGAGTAAGAAATGCCCTTGCCTAAAGGTCCTCCTGCTGCTTTTTCTTCTCATGCTAAGAAAAGAAATAATTCTGAGTCTAAATCGAAAAGAAAGGCTGGACCTAAGGGTGGAAGAAAATGATGATGTTACATTGGCAATAAAGCAGGTCACTATGCAAGGGAATGCCCTGATAGAAAGGACTCTCACCGTGACAATGATCAAGATCCCTCTCATGGTAATCGAAGGGATGGAAAATTCAATAGCAAAGGTAAAAGGAATGCTGGAAATCAAGGAAGAGGACAACCATTCAAGAAGGCTAGAAATTCTAGGATGTATTAAATGCACCTGACATCTGAAAGAACCTGGGGTCCATCTCGGCAATGGAAGACAAAGGCTACAAGGTAACCTTCAATGATGGCAAGGTACGTGTATCGAAAAATAATGTTAAAGATGCCTTTACTCTTAGCTTTCGTGTTGATTCATTATATCAGGTTGATGAAAGTTAGGTAGGTGTCATGTCTTATGACACATCTCTTCAGTCCGAACTTTGGCATTTGAGGTTTGCCCACCTTCATTAGAAAGATCTACCCAATGTAAGACATATGGTAACAGGGATGCCCGAATTCCGAGTAGAAAAAGAAGGTGTATGTTCGGGATGTGCCGAAGGAAAGCTCAAAAGGGGACCATTCCCCTCAAGCCTAAGCAAGACCTCCGATGTATTACAGTTGGTTCACTCAGGCACACCTGAGGTTGGCATTAAGAGGGAGACTACTACACCACATACTCCTGAACAAAATGGTGTGGCACCGTACGATTGTGGAAGTTGTCTCTATGGGTAGATGATGTAACAATGCCTGATGTGGAAGAACCGTTGGATCCTATTTATCCACCTAAGCCTTCCTCTTCCCGGAAGAGGCCTTCATCGCTTAGGGGGATACTTGATGATGCTGAAAGACATGTTGCACCCCGAGGAACCTTCCGTGAAAGTAAGAAACCTAACAGGTATCAGGGACACCTCACCATCATGAGCATGATTATACAAAATGAGCCTTCATCATTCTCAGATGCTGTCAAGCATCAAGTATGGAAGGATGCTATGACCGAAGAATATGAGTCTATTATGAAGAATGATGTCTGGGAAGTAGTTCCCAGACCCCAGGACAAGACAGTTGTCACGTCAAGATGGATTTACAAGATAAAGCATGCAACAGATGGAAGTACAGAAAAGTATAAGGCTCGTTTTGTTGCTCGTGGTTTCTCCCAGAAGGAAGGTATAGACTATGATGAGATATTTGCACCCGTTGCCAGATATATGACCATCCGCTTGATCATAGCCCTTGTGGCTTCTCAAGGATGGAACCTACATCAGATGGATGTCAAGACCGCGTTCTTGCATGGTTCGATCAAAGAAGGGGAGCAACCCGAAGGATTTGAGATTTATGATCAAAAATCTCATGTATGCAGGTTGAAGAAAGCTCTCTATGGGCTGAAGCAAGCACCCTGAGCATGGTATGAGAGGATCGATAGTTACTTGATGAAGCTGGGATTCACTAGGAGTGAAGCCGATCCTAACCTTTACTTTAAGGTTGAAGATGACAAACCTCTCATATTGGTGCTGTATGTGGATGACCTCTTTCTAACAGGTGCAGACCCTCTCATTCACAAATGTAAGAGGGAGTTGGCTTCTGAATTTGAAATGAAGGACCTAGGACCGATGCACTATTTCCTAGGACTTGAAGTGTGGCAGAAGCCAAGGGAAATTTTCCTATCTCAAAGAAAATATGTGGTGAAAATATTGAAAAGATTCGTTATGGTGGACTGCAAGCCTGTAACTACCTCGATGGATCTTGACTTCAAGAAGTTAAGCGATAGTGCTGCTGGACCTGTTTTGCAAAATGCTATCGAGTATCGACAACTCGTCGGAGCATTAATGTTCTTAGTGAACTCCCGTCCAGATATATGTTTCGCAGTCAACATGTTGAGTCAACATATGGTTGAACCCCACCATATACATTGGATTGGTGCCAAGAATCTGTTAAGATATCTTCGAGGCACAATCACTTATGGGTTAAGATACATTGTCGGAGATGTGAAACTACTTGGATACACATATGTTGATTGAGCAGGCAATGTGGAGGACCGTAAGAGCACTTCCGGGTGTTGTTTCTCTTTGGATTCTGCTTCGATATAATGGATGAGCAGGAAGAAGAAGTCGGCTGCCATAAGAACCACAGAGATCGGATACATATCTATGAGTATGATCTCGTATGAAGTTGCCTGGTTGGGGAAGCTCTTCAGTGAGCTGTTTGAACACATACCACTATGATTCTCTGTAACAACTAGAGGGGGGATTCGATTATTAAGGAATCTCGTATTCGTCGATTGCTCCAGCAGATAGACATCATCTGGGATATGGTAAGTCGATGAGCAAGGAGGCTCCATCGCATTAAGATGATGTACAGGTCGATACACCTTGTCAAAGCGCCGAGGAAAGAGCTAATCTGTGATTTTCCCAAATGACTTGGAGTCGTCAAGAAACCCCTGTACAAGGGTCCTGCATGTTGCATACATTGAGCTCTGGGAGATCTGAGGGCTTGCGGTTCTTACTGGAGCAACATACGACCACAGGGTGACTCACCCTCCCCTGGTGGTGCGCACTGGAACAAGGTGATTCGCTCTCTTGTGGGACAAGGTGATTCGCTCTCTTGTGGGACAAGATGATTCGCTCTCTTGTGGGACAAGATGATTCGCTCTCTTGTGGAACAAGATGATTCGCTCTCCTGTGTAGTAGGATTGATGTGTTCTCTTGTGAGGCCTGGATTGATGTGTTCTCCATGGCGATTGTAGCAGGATTGATGTGTTCTCCTGTGAGGCCTTGATTGATGTGTTCTCCATGGCGATTGTAACAGGATTGATGTGTTCTCCCGTGAGGCCTGGATTGATGTGTTCTCCATGGCAGCCTGGATTGATGTGTTCTCCGTGGTGATTGTAGCAGGATTGATGTGTTCTCCTGTGAGGCCTGGATTGATGTGTTCTCCATGGCGATTGTTGCAGGATTGATTTGTTCTCCTTTGAGGCCTAGATTGATGTGTTCTCCATGGCGGCCTGGATTGATGTGTTTTCCATGGTGATTGTAGCAGGATTGATGTGTTCTCCTGTGAGGACAGGATTTATTAAGTTCTCCTGTCGAGCTATCCTACCCATGCAGTCTGGGACTCATGGGAAGTACCTCTCATTTGATCAATGAGCAGGGAAATGAAGTTAGGGACCATAGTAGTACCGATGGACGCATCATTGTATCTATCGTACTCCCTACGCTAAGATGATCTCCATTGATCTGGGATCAATGATACTGGTCTGGGACCAGTGGTAGGAGTGGTACATTCTATGACACTGACTTCGGGTCGGTTGTTACTGGTTTGGGACCAGTGGTAGGAGTGGTACATTCTATGACACTGACTTCAAGTCGGTTGTTATTGGTCTGGGACCAGTGGTACGCACTTTGAGACTGACTTTGAGTCAGTGGAGGATGTTACTGGTCTGGGACCAGTGGTAGGAGTTGTACTCACTATGATGCTAATTTCAGGTTGGTTGAGATTGGTCTGGGACCAGTGGTACATACTCTAAGACTGACTTTGAGTTAGTATGATACATCCTCGATCATTTCTTCTTCTTCATAATTCGGACAAAAGCAGAGCAAAATAGAACAAAGCAGAGCAGAGCATAACAGAGCAGAGCCATACAGATCAATACAGGGCAGAACAAGACAAAGCAGAACATGCAGAATAGAGCAGAGCAGGGCAAGGGTCAGGTTGTATAGGGCAGTGCATTTGATGGATGAATAGTAGCGACCGACAGACAAATTGCAGATGAAGTTTTCCCTAGTTGAGAGGGAGTGTTAAAATTGACAACTAGGGCCAAACTTCATGTGGGTCATCTTATTCATGGCTGATAATATGTTCATTAGATTCCTCTCCTCAAGAGGTGTAGGATTGATCTAAAGATAATCCGATTCCAGTAAGTATTCATGGAGATATGAATTTATTTTGATTATGGAATTATTATCAAGTCGACCTACAACTCATGTAGGCTCAGAAGTCCAACAGTTGCATCTATTCAAACATCAACAGTTGTGTATAAATACAGGACTTTTCCTCATTTGAACTCACTCATCTCATCACATCTCTCTCTCTCTCTACTGTGCAGAAAAGGGTCTTTCTCTCACACATGTGAAGCTGGAAGCTGTTGAAACTGAAGCTGCAACTGCAGATCCAAACTTTGACCAGTGTGGACCATCAAACCTCCTCTTCTGATCTGCGCTGTAGGTTCATCTGAACCTCCTCTGAAGGTTGCAACTTTTGGTGGTGGAATCAAGTCGAGTCGATGGACGGTTTGCGAGATATCGACTGCCCTAGTTTGAAGGAAGTTGCTGAAATTGAAGCTACAACTATAGAAGTGAACTTTGGCCTGCGTGGACCAGAAAATCTCCTCTTCTCATCTGCGTTGTAGGCTCATCTAAACCTCCTCTAAAGGCTGCAACTTTTGTTGGTGGAATCAAGCCGATCCGACGGTTGATTTGTGAGATATTGACTACCCTAGTTTTGATGATGAAGTTGCTAATGCTGATGCTGCTGATCTAGGGTTTGCTACTGCTGATATAAATCAGATTTATTGTACTATTTCTCTCTGCTGAATTATTGGAGATAAAAGAAGATTTGATCAAAGGGTTTCTCCACACATTGTGGGGTTTGTCCCTTGCAAGCTGCCACATCTTGTGTCTCTTGTCTTGGCTTGTTTTCTGTTTTCTGTTGATCGTTTAATGTTCTATCTGCACTTTATGTACATGTGATTGCTAATTTGTGGAATATAATAAGAAAAAGAAGTAAACTGTTATAAGCATAGAGCATACCATAAATTAACATGTGGATGACACATTCTGATATGGAGAATTGTCTTGAAATCTTTCATCGACAACTCGATCATTCACAAGATCACTTTCATTCTGTTGCATAATTTTAGGGGCACAAGGCGAGATATCTTGATAACCATATCTATCTTTAAAAGCATTGACAATGTTTTGTAAAGAAGCGAAAGAATCTTCAGGACAATTATTAAACCAATTCAAAGCATCACCCTCTAAAGAAAAGGCAAATAGACGCATTTTGACATCTTCATGGTCATACTGGGGAGAACTACAATATATGAGCATTATACGAGTAAACCTGCATAAATGCTTTCTAACAACGTCTGAATCACCAACTGAGAACAAAGACAATTTATGAATGGCCACTTCTGGAATATCATGGAGAACATTAGTAAAATGACATGGGGTAAAATAATCATCCATGATGAATAATGAGGGACCAAAATCCAAAATCAAGAGAGACCCCTGTTCAAGAAAATCAAGAGATCCACAAGAAGGGAGCTTCTAGTGGAAATTCTTGTAGAAATGAAAGAAATGGAGTCGCCACTTGAACATGAATCTAGCTCTAGGATCCAAAAGGCAACAAACAATCGGCTATAAGGGAGGGCTTCTTATCTGAGAAATAATAAATGGAAGAAGTGGATTCACCACCCAAACAA
The DNA here is from genome assembly GCA_031772625.1 of Pinus tabuliformis. Lineage (NCBI taxonomy): Eukaryota > Viridiplantae > Streptophyta > Pinopsida > Pinales > Pinaceae > Pinus > Pinus tabuliformis. Next base: position 380,931,085 of record CM062812.1, on the reverse strand, counting down.
GAAACGAACCGAAATGTCCAGGTGCTAAAGGTGTAGATGAAACGATTAACGAGATGACAAAAGATAGGGCAATGAAAATATCAAATGACGCCAGAAAAAACTGTGCTGCTGGACAGGCTAATGAATGGCGGAAAAGACGAGATGATTAAAAACGATGAGGAAATGTCATTGAAATGCCGAGAATAAAATGATCCCCGGCAATGACGCCAAAAAATGTTGTCGTTGCCGGCGCAAACGAATGATAGAAAGATGAAAGATGAATGATGAATGTCGTAAATCCTAGGCCCAATAAATCGGTCCTCGATAACGATGCCAAAAAATGTTGTTGCACAGAATGTCTAGGCAGCGCGACAACGCTCAGAGTAAGGGCTGTCACTCTTGATCCTTACTCACTCCGTTTAGACTCTCTCCTAGGTAAGTCAAGGGGGGTAGTCCCTAGGTGAATAGATGAGGATAGCCTGTGAAAAATAGACTCTAGGAGATTTTAATGATGGATAACTTGATGAATTTAAATGATTAAATCAGATTGATAGATTAAACGCCAAAGTAAACAAGACACGACCACAAGATAGAAATAATTTTAGACCAGTGCCTTCAATATTTGAATTAACCATCAATAAAACAAGTTACCCAGAACGATTTTCAATATGTGACGAAAAGTGACGATAATCTATATAAATGCTCAACACTATCACGCAAAATATTCCAGATTTAAAAATGATTACTGTTAATGACAAGATCTAGAACAATCAATATGATTTATCGCGCTAGACTATATGAGAATTTAGCGTTTAACATCAGAGACACCAAGGAATTTAAAATTAGTCAACGGGTCAAAAATCGAAATTTTAATGGGCCATAGGCCACGTTAAAATTTTTAACATTTAAGTGAAAAACCCCTTTATGTAAAGCCTTAATCACAAATTTAAATTTTTTTTTTTTAAATGTTTAGAGTTTTAAAAGTTTTTTCATTTTTATATTTTGAAAATTTTAATTTTTTTTTGAATTTTTTAAATTTATTTATTTATTTTTTAAGGTTTTTTAAAATCAAAATGAAATTAAAAATAAAAAGGTGAAATGAAATGAAAAAAGTATTATAATCTGTATGTACAAAAATTAAAAAAATTAGAATGAGTGAAATATCACATGAAAATCAAAACAGAAATAAAAATAAAAATCAAACTTAAATCAAAATCAATGAAACTAACCCTAAGCCCTAAGTCCTAAATATATCTATACAAGTGAATTAAGAACCAAACAAAAAATAACGCAGCATACCAAAAAAGAGGGTTTTGAATGTTCCTTTTTTTTGTGACTGCAGGTTTGCGTGCGTGAGGAGCAGAGGTCGACGGAATGGAGAAGGGACGAGGTATGGAGCTGTGATGGGGAGTAAGCTGGTGAGTAGAGATAGAGCATGCGGGAGGGATAGAAGCTGACAGAGCAGCGAAAGAAGACAACACGGAGAGGTAGTGAAGATTGCGTGCAGTGAATGGCAACAGTCGAGGAGGCTGCGATGGCAGAGAGGATGGATTTGCAACGTGGAAATGACAGAGAGGGAAGGACGCAGGTTTGGGCAGCGATGGAAGGGAGGCACGCAGATATGGAGGAAGGGATCGATGAAGGGGCTGCTGGTTAAGAGAAATGTGATGAGGAGAGAGCGTTTCAACGAAGGTGCGTGGGAGAGGTTGCAGACAACGAGGAGGATAGAAGAGTATGCGTGGGAGGGTTTGGATGGCTGTGTTGAGGGATAGAGGAGGATGGACGTAGGTGGCGATGGGAGAGATTGCAGACAGTGAGGAGAAGTATGGCAATGTGTGGAGAGAGAAGGACGGAAGTTTGGAGCAAAAAAATGCGTGGAAGGGTTTGATTGCAGCGAATGGAGAAGGAAAGGCAGGCATCGAGGAGCGAATGAGGATTCCAGCCCTAAAAAAAAATTCAAAATTTTTCAGAGAAATTGATACCCCAGGCAGAAGATAGAAATTAAACGGAAACCCAATAAAACTCTTAAGTATTTCCCAGAATTTTTTTAATTAGAATATTATGTTTTTGGTTCAGATTTGTTAATGAACCCCTTGAAAATTTTCCACATTTGAATAAAATATTAAATCCATCTGCTTCAGATTTGACCTTGAAACCCTCATTGAAATTCCAGATCTGAAAACTAAATTAATTCCCTGAAAAAATGATGCTGATGGACCTCCTAAGATCCAGATCTTACCCTCCAGGGCCTAGATTTGGACTATGCATAGCTTTCAACTTCAGATCTGCAACTGCAATACAACAGAAAACACCCAAACGATATACACAAGGACCCGAAGAAAACCTTAAACCAAAGTCAGAAAACCAAAATTAATTACAGATCTATGTACAAAAATGGCAGATCTATCAGATCTAGGGAGTGTGAGTCTGACTCCGCTCCCAGATCTGATGATCTGTGGCTCTCAACAACCAGATCTAATGATTTGGCACAAAAAAAATTAAGTTTTTTTTTTGAATTTTTAAAGGAGGTACTGAGCTTAAAACCCTTCATGCATCACCCATAAAAAATATCTTATGATAAGCGCAGGATCAAATTCAAACTGGGCTCTTCAGAAAACACGGATCGGGAGTTGGTTGGTTCAGCCGAGAACTTCCCCGAACGCTCGATGATCTGATAATCAAGGATTTTCCTGCAAAACTCAATTCAGTCGTCAATCATAGAGCGAGAGAACAATAATAAAATTCAGATCTAATAGAGATACCTGCTATTATATTCAAAACTTAAATTACCATTCAAACCCCAGCGACTGAGCAAGATACCTGTACTCAAATCGCTCTTCAGAAAGCTATATCAATGGCCAAAAAGAAATATATGCATGAAAATAATACATCTTACAGCATTTCCATGAAGAGTAACACCAACAGAAATTAACCCCAAAGTCTTTCTTTATTGCTCATAAAAAAAAGATTACAAGAGAGCTTTTCGCTTAGTACACAATCAAAAGATCGAATGATTTGACTGACAAAATGACCTCCTATTTAAATATAAATCCTCCAACGGCTAGTTCGAGTGATCCTTGTCAAAGCAATCTCGACCGCTAATGAGGATTAAAATTTCTTTTAATCTCATCCGTTGAAATTTTAATTTATTGAGGAAATTTGAATTTTGCATTTTAATAAATTCAAAAATTAAAATTTTGCATATCTTTCCTCAATATTTTGACTTTGACTTAACCCCAGGGACCCAAGGCATAAAATTTAGCAAAATAATCAATTAACCTTAGTCCCTGGACCTGTTAAGATTTAATTTTTTAAAGGATCCACGAATTTTACCTCTGGAAAATTTAAATTTACTTAAGACCTGGGACCTATGAGGGTATAAATTATTTTTCTAACTCTCAAGACACTTTACATCATGATTTTTACATTTTTACATCTCAAGGGGGAAAACCCATTTGCAAAAGACCCTCACAGACTACCCAGTTCTGCGACACAAATATAATCTAGTAGATCAAACAATTTGTAATAAAATAACCTAACCAAATAGTTAGGAATATTCCCAAATCACTTTTACATAGACTCGATCTAGAACACTAGGACTCCCCTACAATTCCAGTGACAAAATCGATTCCGGCTTTGGGGTAGGCTGAAGGAAAACTCTGCTGACCATCCGAAAATGGATCGATGAGACAAAAAACTTCCTGGAATGTAGATCGTTAGCAGAAAACTAGGTTTACCTAGGTGATTACATACGCGACACAGATTTGCTAAGATGATTTACATTATACACATGCAGACTGGGTTTACATTACAAGATAATGATCAAGTTGATGATGATAGCTGGACGGCACGAACACAATGATCAGGCGCTATCCCTTTTGCGAAAAAGGGGGTGTACTGCTATGGGTCGTTGACACGTAGTGGTCAACAGGGCACACACATTTTCAGATCTCCATCGGAGCCCCGGTCAGCTCTAGTGACAGGATGGTTTGACAGGGGTGCAAACAAATTTCATGAGTTGTCTTGGCATATTGACTATGCGTGGAGTCACAGGGTGTTTAACTTACTCTAGCATGAGCTGGTAGGAGGAGGTGGCATCGACAAGCCACCAGATAGGGTATTACATGGAGACGATGCCTTTTCATTGGTATATTGTACATCGAATCTACTAAGGATAGGCACAGTAGTGTCATTCCCATTGGCATGTGAGGAGTGAGGCCGCTCAAGTGTTTCAAAGGCAGATGGGGAGATGTAGCCCACATCATGGAGGGTTTACTAGTAGAGTGGTGGATACTTTGGCACATGCAAGATACCGTATGTTACAGGGTGGTACGACAATGAGCAGTGGTGCACAGGACTGCACAAAGTTATCTTGTAGGGTCCAATGTTATGTAGAGGGATGCAAACTGATGCGTACATGTTGATTTTTGTTCTGGCCACAAAATTTTGAGGAGAGGCTAGAATACATGTATTCTCCAAAAACCTAGAAATTGTTTCTGGAAATTCCACCTAGAGACGGCTTAATTAAAATAATTAACTTTTTTAATGGTTCCTAATTCTAAACTTAGGAAATCTGGTTAATTAAAGGGTATTAATTAAGTCATGGTGAGAATCTTCTAGAAAAAGACATGGATCAATTTCTAGTTAATCTTAGCCATCGATTATGTTTTAATCTTGGTCGTTGAAGCCTCAACGAGAGATTATAAGAAGAAATTCGATGGGGGTTGGAGAACACACTTGAGGACTAAGGAATTCAATATTGCTGAGAAATCAAACTCCAGAGTAGCTGTTGTGTGTTGCAAAAGGTGATTCAGTAGTTTCGAAGCAGTGAGAGGGGCAGGGATAGTAAGGCCGAAAGGAAGTTTTTCCAGTTTGGTGAGTGCATAGCAGAGAGACAACATACTCCACAAAAAGGCTGACGCAGTGCAGAGAGGCAGTGCAAAGCTTCAGAGGGAGATCCGTATTTGCTGAGGAGAAGTCGAGATTCAGAGGCAAGAGCCGGAGTGGGAGCCTGAAGGGCAGAAGATCAAGTTTCCAGAGTAGTAATTGATCAACAGAGTGAGAGAGACGTTGGTCTCAATAGGTTGACACAGATCTGCGTAGGTTGACACAGAGGTAGCGCAGAGGCAACAAGGGGCAACTCATCTTGAGCTAGTGCCGGATCACTGGTGGAAGTGATATTTTTATCATTAGACGTTTGTCTCATAATAATAAAATCCTCAGCTGCTGCACCGGTTTTCCCAAGTTGGGTTTTTCCACGGACATTGGTCCAAAAACAACAGTGTTATTTGTGTGTGTGCATCTATTTTTCCAGTGTTTTTATTTCTTCCGTAGTATTGCATTTGTGAAGACTGCAGTGTATATGTTTCAATATTTGCCATAGGAAACTGCAAATAATTTGTTCAGTTAATTTAACAAATAGAAGAAATATTATCAGTTGCTGCAGTAGGATTCGGGTTAGCCGAATATTTATAATACAAACTTAATTTTAGGCCATAGCATCTAGTGGTGTGCAAGGCAATGCAACGAGGAGCAGTCGCCTACAGAGGAGCATGCAGATGCATGGTGGTGCGTTGTAGCATGTCGGTTTACATTGTGGAGTAAGGAGAGTAGCTCACATCGCATTGAGTACCATGGGGAGTGTCAGGTACGGTGACACAGGCAGGACACAAGGTGATACAGGATGGGACACCAATAGCAGGGGGTATCCAGCAATGTACAGAGGTAGGTCGCGGTGTATAGTGGCATGTCGAGGAGTACAGGGATGCTCAATGGTATGCAGGGGCGTACGGTGCTGTGCAGTGGGGTCTTGGAGTGTTGCCTCCAGGGAGACTCCTAGATGGAGACACTAGGCATACCTTTGGGTGTAGTTCACCCAAGATCGATGGGGACACAAATGAGCAATACTTGATGGTATCCATGGGGACTCACACGTCTGACCCTCTTCTACATCACTTACGGGCACCGTCGATTTGGCTGTTGTCCTTTGACACTCTGGGCATGAGCAGCGGGGGACGGGGAGCTCACCCAAGATATTTGGATGACACGCAATGCACTAGGGGAGAGACTTCTCAGTGGTGGCATTGGGTCGGTGCGCGAGTTGACAGCCACAAGTTGGGGGATGAGGTGATCATCTGCAGGGGTGACATATCATTCATCACTGAGCCTATGCTTGGGGAGTTGGTCACGAGGGAGACATGTGTCACTCTTTCCACAGGGCATGTCAGGACCATGCATGGGCAGAGGATACTGTGTATGACTGAGGCAATTTTCTAGTATGTGTCCGGGCTCTAGACATTGTATTGGCACATTATCTCGAGGGCGGATGGAAGACCCAGTAGTGATGGTTGGCAGGAGCATGAGGAAGCCGCATACACTGAGTCGATTGTGAGTATCAGATACCCATATATTGGTTGCATTCAGAGGGTAGCTATTTGGCACATGTGGCTTCCAGCGGTCATCAGTACTACATAGTGGCAAGCACATGGCAGTTTAGCATGCATCAAATTAGTTCATAATATATGGAGCCTATATATTGATTGCATGTAGGGACTAGAGATGAGGCACATATGGATTCCAGCAGTTGGCAGAGCTATGCCACAACTAGTCCGACTATGGAATGTAGGGATTTAGTTGGTTGATAAATCACTCTATTTCGTGATGAGCGGAGTCATCGCAGGGAGTGATCTAGTTCACTCTTGGGTTGGCACATGGGGGTTCGTAGAGGCCTTCATCGTATGGCGAGGCAAGCTTTCTCTATTGTTGCACAGGTTCAGAGTTAGATTTGGATGGGTAGGCTTTGGCGTCATGGAGATGCCTGGGCAGGATGTATTTTGCCTCTATCAGTATTTCATCATTGGGTTCCAGGAGAGGAGGATACAATGTACGCACGATGGGAAGTCTATTAGAGCTAGAGTGATGCAGCGACAACATGGTGGCGCCCTTTTCAGGCTAGCATGGGACCTGAGCATCACAGTACTTAATGGCTCAACGACCTTTAGGGATGAGCTAGCTACTACAGGGGAAGATCATTCAGATTCCCCATTGGGCTTTAGTGAGTCGTTGATGGCGTGGGGAACTTCATCAACATGGTAGGTTGGTCAGTAGGAGGATATCAGGAGGAGCTCATGCAGGGGAGACTTGATTTGCATAGGGATTGGGTCGTATCTTCAGGGGACCACCATAAGAGTGCATGAGATAGACTACTCGGATTGTGAGTGGAGAAAAGGGTGCTTCACGTTCATCAGGTTGGCTTGGGATCCTGATATCGAGGGACTCCTTCATTATAGGACAGTGCAGAAGTTAGGGACGATCCAGTAGCACATTTGGGTCCCTGATATAGTTTGCAGCGACAGTGGGGGTCCACAGTTAGAGATGGCACTTGTTTAGGAATTGCTTGAGGACAAGCAATTTATGGTGGGGAGGACTGTAATATCCCCAATTTTGATTTTTTATTTAAGGGGATTAATGGAGTTTATTGGGGAGGTGCTAAGCATAGCACAATTTTGTAATTTGGGCATTGTAGACATTTTTGGCATATGGGACTTAGGAGAAATAGAAAATTATAGCTCTAGTGCTAGGTTGCACGAAACGGGGAAACATGTACAAGTTTCCAAAACGGGAAGCGATACGAAATGCGACCTCCCCAAATTTTGGAAACGGGGAAATGCGAATATATATATATATATATATAGATATATATATATAGATATATGTGCAATCATAAAGCATACATGATACATTATAATTTATTACACTTAAACATTAAGATTTAATTTACATCACATTTACTCATGAATGATCACATAATGAAAATAAAAATATCGGAATATCCAAAAGCAACCTTTATTATATATCCAAATCTCAAAATCAGCCTTTATTTATATTAATATATGAGGCTGCAAGTACAATAAAGACTATAAGGCTGCAAGAGAGAGATCCAAATCACGGTTTTCTGCATCCACACCCCATTCTTTAGAAGGACCACTGTTGTATTGGGAGTCTCCTCCTACATAGTCGAACAACCTTAGTGCTCTTGATTAAATACAAGTTTCATACCCTAGTACCCTACATGATCTTGATTATTGGGAGTTTCCCCTGCATAGAGGGCTTGGTTCTCTTGATTAAATACAAGTTCCATACCCTAGTACATGATAAAATCCAATGGAAACATTGCAATTCCCCCAATCCTGAAATCCTGAAAAACAGATAAGTCTGCTGGATTTTGAGTGAGATCTAAAATTCTACTTTCTCCATATGAAATCCAATGAGGGCGAAACCACTCTCAAACATCCTGAGTCATTTCATGGTAATGTTAAAATTTAAGTAAAAGGATGAAAATGAAAAGTAAAGGAGAATATCATTTTTACTTTAAGAATTTAACATTACCATGAACTGCATATGCCTCAAACTTCCTTATGAACTGCATATCAACACTAGGGCAAAAATTCACTTTTATAACTTTAGACATGCATCTAGAAGCAACTGGAAGTCACTAACATACCCTAAAAATAAATTAAAAAGCAAATTAAAAAAAACACAAGTTAATGAGGAAATGTGGGTCGTACGACTGTGAAATGCGTTTCCGGCCATACTAGCCACGTTTCCGTTTCGGGAAACGTGGCAATACAGCCGGAAACGCGTTTCACGGCCGTACCAAACGCGTTTCTGCGTTTCGTACCAGTTTTCGTACGAAAACGGACCTCTGTACCATGTTTCCTGCAACATAGCTCTAGTGGAATGTGGGGGCCACAAGAGAAGGAAATTCGACCCAATGGAGCAATTCGCACTAGTGAGAAGAGAGAGAGGAAGGAAGAAGGGGTACGAATTAGTGGAAGGTGGGGACCAACCACTGTTTTACAAAACGGCCGAATCGACTCCGACTCGGCCGAGTCGAACCGAGTCAATGGCCTGGGGAGTGACTCGGCGAGCTAACCGGTCCGGTTGACCGAGTCACATATGACTCGGCCGAGTCATCCAATGACTCGGCCGAGTCATATGTGACTCGGTCAACCCGGCCGGGTCCGTTATGACTCGGCCGAGTCACTGTTGGGACGGCTGGGCAGCGTAAATGATAAAAAAATTTCACTTTTTTGGTAATTTTTGACAAAGTTAAATGCAGTTTATGGATTCCAAAGGGTAATAGTAATTTGTTAAATGCTTTTGGGGTCCATTTCCCCCTCCCAAACCCTATTTAAGACACCCAAATGCTCTCATTCACTCACAGCAGTCTTATGCATTTGAGTGAGAGTCTTCTTTGAGAATTAGTGAGCAGTTCTTGAGCTTGTTTTGGAGCAGCAGTGAGGAGTCTTGGAGGAGCATTGTAGCTGGAGTGAGTAGCTTCTTGGGCAGCCATTTGGAGCAGCATTGAGGAGCTGATTCTTGGAGCAAGCTTGAGGAGGCAGTTTGTGCCTGGAGGTATTTTTTTCCACCTCTATAAATCTGTTTTTGCTTAGTAAATTTTAGGTGCATATCAAGAAAGCTTAGAGAGTGTTTTTTGTCAAATAAATGAACATTGAATCAATTTTTTTTTTTTTTTCATTTTCAGATTGTTTTCCTAGTCAAAAAATGGCACCTAGAGCAAAAGATCCTGCTTGGGCATATGTTGAAATGGTTGATAGTCAGATGCATTGCAAATTTTGCCATAGGAAAATTAAGGAAGGTCCTGGGGGCATTAATAGGCTGAAACAACACTTGGCAGGGATTAGAGGCCAAATTACCCCATGTACCTCATCAGAAATTGAGGAGATTAGAAAGAATTTGTTGGCCAGCTTTGAGAAATTTAAAGAAGATAAGGCTAGGCAAAAAGAGATACAGGCTGAAATTGGGAGGAAGAGGGAGATACAAAAAATGATGGCTACCAACCCCCACTATGATTTTGAGGGTTCTTCCTCTATCCCTCAAACTGAGGCATCCAACCCTTTCTGTTATGTTCCTCCCTCTTTTGGTTCCGTTCAAGATAAGGGAAAGGGTAGAATGAATTTGACAAAGGGTGATGTGACTATCAAAAGTTATTTCACTCCCTCCTCTCCATCAGATGCACATGGTCCTGAAGTTAGTAAAGGTCAAATTCAGCCCACTTTAGATGACCATTGGAAGAAAGAATTGAGGGAGACTGCTTGTGACTACATAGCTAGATGGTGGTATGATGCTGATATCCCCTTTAATGCTGCTCGTTCACCATATTATGAGCCTATGTTTGATGCCATACATGCTGCTAGAAAAGGCTTCAAAGGCCCTACTATGCAAGAGCTAAGGGGGTTTCGTTTGCAGAAAGAAATTCAATCCATTAATGAGTATTTGCAAGAGTTCAGGGACTCATGGGCAAGAACAGGGTGTACCATTATGTCAGATGGATGGACTGATCAAAGAAACCGTACCATCATAAACTTTCTTGTCTTCTGCCCACAGGGAACCATGTTTTTAAAATCAGTTGATGCATCTGATAAGGTATAAGATGGCCACTTGTTGTTTCAGCTATTGGATCAGGTTATTGAGGAGGTGGGGGTGGCTAATGTTGTTCAAATCATCACAGATAATGCCTCTAACTATGTTCTTGCTGGTAAACTGTTAGAGGAAAAACACAAGACCATCTTTTGGACCCCATGCACTGCACATTGCATAGACCTCATGCTTGAGGATATTGGAAAATTAGATTGGGTCAGAAACACTGTAGATCATGCCAAAATCATAACAAAATTTATCTACAATCATACACTGGTTTTGAGTCTCATGAGGAAACACACTGGAGGCAAGGATATTATTATGCCTGCCATCACTAGATTTGCTACACTTTTTTTGACATTGCAATCTATGCTTTCCCAACATAGAAACTTGCAAAAGATGTTTTCCAGTGATGAATGGAATCAAAGCAATTGGTCTAACAAACCAGAAGGCAAAGAATTGAAAATGAAAGTCCATGAAGAAAGTTTTTGGAGAAAGGCAGCAGAGATTGTGAAGCTTGCTGAGCCACTAGTTAAGGTGTTGCGGTTGGTGGATGGGGAAAGGTTGGCGATGGGCTTCATTTATGAGGCTATGGATCAAGCAAAGGAGCAAATAAAGACAACATACAAGGATAGAGTGGCAAAGTATGGGCCCATTTGGGCAATCATTGATGAAAGATGGAACAATCAACTCCATCGCCCTATACATGCAGCCGGGTATTTTTTGAACCCACGGTATCATTATAAAGCTAAGGAGTCAGGAGCTTTGAGGGGGGAGGTCAGAGATGGACTGGTTGATTGCATTGAATGCATGATCCCATCGGAGTCTGATCAGCTGGAGATACATCAACAGGTCACATCCTTCAGCAATGCAACAGGTACCTTTGGGAAGAACCTAGCAAAGATTGCAAGAGAAGCAGATGAGCCAGGTAAACAAAAATTTCAATTTTCAATTTCTTAATGGTTTTACAGTTTTACTTTTTTTATTAAAGTTTGTTAAATCATTTATAATTTGAAAGTTAGATATAATTTGTAATTTTGTTGAGCTTCAGCCTTCATCTAACTCATAATTCATTACACTCCTATGTTTTTTGCAGCACAATGGTGGGAGGCCTTTGGTGGCCAGTGCCCTCAATTGCAAAGGTTTGCAATTCGTATTTTGAGTCAAACTTGCAGTGCATCTGGGTGTGAGCGCAATTGGTCTGTCTTTGAGAGGATTCACACAAAGAAGAGAAACCGTTTGGATCAAAAACGGTTGAATGATCTAGTTTTTGTCCAATACAACCTTCGGCTCAGACGAAACCAATTGCTGAACAAAAGACCTGATTCAGATCCCATTGTGTTGGAAGACATTGATCCAACATCAGATTGGGTAGTGGAGAGTCGTCCACCAGAGTTTGATCCTGATGAGGATCTTGATGAACTTGAACATGTTGTTCAACTTCAGCCTGTTCAGTTGAATGCAGATCCCAATCCACCAGCCTCAGTCTCACAGCCAGCAAGGACTCCAGTTGTAGGTGCTTCCTCTGCTCAGCCACGACAGAAGCCCAGCCGCATATCTGCTCTATCTCAGCTTGCATTTGCTGCATAGCCTGCTAGTGGTACTGGTACCACTTCTACAGTTGCAGTTGGAGACGATGATGATGATGAGGAGCCATGGGGCCCCTTGTCTGACTCTGATGATGATGATCCAGAGATTGGTCGAGATGATCTTGGCTCCTCTGGCAGTAGCTACTAGCCAGTAGAACTAGTATTGCAGTCTGGTCACCATCACAGTTTACTTTTGTTGTAGAGGCCATTTCTAGCCTCCTTGGTTATTTGTATTTTGTTTTGAGTCTTTGATCATGTATGACAGTTGACTATGTATTGCCATTGGGTACCATTTTGATATAGTGGATTGGTTCATGAGCCTACTTTGATCATATGTTGTCTTCCATCTATATTATAATGCTGTGTGTTTGGAAACATGAATAAAAATCTTTAAAATTATGTTTAAAATATTTAAAATTATGTTTTTTAATAAAAAAAATAAATATTTAATGTATTTTTTACAACGACCGAGTCATTGAAATCGAGCCGGCCGAGTCATTACCGTTTCGGAGTCGGAGTCGGAGTCGATCCTCGGCCGAGTCGGAGTTGGAGTCGGAGTCTTAAAACATTGGGACCAACAAGGGAGAGAGGGACAATAATTATAAATAGAGCTTGGAGGTCTCCATTTGGTACTTTTGATAATTTGACAATTTAGCATTGGTTCTCTTGAGCTACCTAGCCAAGACAACCGCGCTATTCAACACAAGGAATTTCCGAGCGGGAATTCCACCCTCATTTCGGAGAAATTTGAGTGTCTCCCTAGTGAGGCAATATGGTAGCTCAGTTCAGAGTTTCCATTAGGCACATTTACAGTCGTTTCCTTCAGCTAGAGCGAGTTTCCCTTGGACACAGAAGAGAAATTGTGGCTCTTGGGAGGGCCAACAAAAAGGGGAATTTGGGCCAGCCAATTAGTAGAGAATCCTTCCACAAAGAGGGCTAGAGTTTCTTGTCAATTTGCAGGTTTGTTGGTGAGGCATTAGGGAGAGCTGAGTTGCTCCAATTCTTGGCCTGCACAGGGGCTCACTGGGCATTTTTATGCAATCACTTGGGCAAGGACAATCTATGGTGTGGCTACGGAGGAATAAGGGAAAATTTGGGAAGGAGATTTTCTAGGAGAGATTTGGAACATTTTGTAGCAGATTTCATCTACAACCAGTTAGAGGTCCACACACAAATTGGGGTCAATAGGGCACGTCAGACTCAAACCCAAACCCTTTCTGGGTTTTTGTGGGTTATTTGAGAGGAGGCTAGGATTAATTTTGCACAATTTTCTGAGCACTCCTAAGGGAAGAATTCCTAGTTGCTTTCAGCAGTCAATAGTAGAAATTATTGGAGGAGAACATAGTTATTTCGGGGACCATTTCCACCACTTGGGTTCGCGAGATATTTTTAGGTTTTGTTGAGCTGGTGGAGTAGTGCCTGTGGCTAATTTCTCAGAATTTTTGGAGCAGTTTGGAGGGTTAAATCAGCAATTCCTTTCCAACGACAACGACAATTTTCTGGGTGGATGCAGATTTGGTAGTAGAGTCATTTCCAGCATTTGGGTACCATCATATTCACCTGGAACCTTGCCTTGCTTGTTGTAGCAAGCCCAGGTTCTTCTGTTCCTACTCATTGTACTCCATCTGATTAATTTAATAAAAGGCTCATCATTTTGGGTGTTATTTCTGGCGTAATCTAGTATTTCTGCATGTGTGTACAATTTTTATTGCATGTTTATGATTTCACTATTGTTATCACTTAATATTTCCATTAGGAATATTACTTGCTTTTATCTATCCATTTCCATTATCTTTGTCAGATATGTGTTTTACACTCGAATGCAATATTCTAATCTATTCTAAAGGTGCATATAGTTCTTTAAACTTTAAAGATAAACTCTGTTTTTTCTTTAAATCAGTTTAATTTGTCTTCTTGCAGTGAGTTCTACACAGTGATTCCGCATGATTTTGGCTTCAAAAAAATGCGTATGTATCCAATTCCTTTTTCTTTCAAATTTAGGCATATTTCGTTATTCAATTAAATGTGTTTATTGCCTAGAAAGATTGTAATGAATCCCTTTTGATGTTGATCTTTGTCCTAGTTGTCCAGTAATCTCATGGTTTCTTGGTACTGGACATAGAGCTTGGCAATTAAGTCATATAATTGTGTGTGATTTTTTTATTGGTTGATTTTGAGCTATTTTGGATATTTGATATGGATTCATTGCTACGAATGGCCAAATTGGGTGATGCTTCATACTTGTAAGTTTTAAGGTGCCATGTTTTTACGAATATCTTTGCATTATTTCAGGTGATTTCATCATCAACACACCACAAAAAGTGAAGGGGAAGCTAGAAATGGTATTGTTTCAATATTTCCCAGTGTTGTACTGTTCTATTTTCATCCTAAATACTATAGTTTGGAGTCATTATGGACTGAAATGTTATAGGAGCAAATTAAAAGATGTAGATCAAATTTCTAAGCATAAAACAAGATGGAAATATAATTGCAGTGCAAATTTACTGCCTGTTCTTTTGGGATAATTAAAAGTGTCATCTTATAATAATGATGCAGGGATGGTATAAATGGGATGGCCAATGCTGTTCCGCTGAGGATTTTAGTCTCTAGCTTTCTATGATAAGTTTTTAGTGCCGCATGCCCCTTTTCTATTAATGATTATTGATCCCACATGCATTCAGGCAAATAATATAAGATATAACTTTTCCTAGTTTCATAACTTAATTACTCTTTAGAATCTCCTTTAGAATACTCTTTAGGATCTCCTTTCTTTCTAAAACCATAATACCCTTGCCACCTTGGTAGTTTCTTTTCCCCATGTTAGAATATAGAAATAAGATTCAAAAGAATATATAGGTTGATTCACTTTGTTTGTCTGATAAATAGTATTGGTCTTTGTGGGCTGTAAACAACATTATAAATTTCATCATTTTAATAGTTCTTACATTAATGTTTTACTAACAGCCGTGCATAGTTTATTTCCTATGACAATCATATAGAAAAGGGACAACTTTGGTTCCTCTGTTTGTAGTTGAACTGTTAAACCTGTTGTGGCCTTTCTGAGAGACACTGGTCTGCTTTGGATATCCGTTCCCTTGCGTGTGGTGGTAGTAATGGTATTTGAAGCTTTGAATATTTTCATTTTGGCTTAACTATAGCTACACTGTCAAAGCTGCTAGCTGATTTTATTTTAGTTTGTCTATTATTATAAATTTAATATGCCACACTATCAAAATTGAAATCAATGCATTGAGAGGCTATTCATTGGTCTGTGTGGGCCGTTGTCAACCCAAAAATCACCTTATCTACTGATTGTCACTTTGCCTTTGTTATCATTCATACCTTGGTCTGAACCCATAAGCCATTTGAACTCTTGTAAATTTTCAATACTTTGGTATATTCTCTTTGTTAGCATCCTACCCTAACCTCCCTACTTTAGCCTACATAGGAGTTAATTAACTGTTGTATGCAGCCATCCTCTTTATATAAGACTCGTTGCCTCAAAATCTAACAGGCCTTGGGAGGATAGCTCACAAGATGAGCTAGACAAAGGGACAACAATATGAGTTGTCACAAAATCCTTCTTTTTGGGAGACATTCACTTCAATTTCGTCCATAAATTTCTTTGCCCTAGTTACTAGCCCTAAGCTAACCCTAGTTTTGGATTTAGCTTCAACTTGGGGGCTTCTTGAGGGTTTCATGTGCCTTTTTCTTGTTGAAAATCATTGTTTGAAACCCTTTCTCCTCACCTGGACCTTTGGCTGCCCCAACTATCAACTTATTGATCAAGCCCTAGGTCTTGGTTTGCTTATATTTGGTCTCTCTAATGAAAGTGTATTGCCTCCTCTTGGAGCCTTGAGCCTAAAATTGTGTCTTTCCATTGTAGATCTCTTTGTTTCACCTCACACCTCAAACCTAGAATACCTATTAGGTGACCTTCCACATATCAGGACTCCTCCTATCGGTGAAAATCTGTAAAGAGTAGGGGGTTTTGGCTATGGTGATAATGGGCCATTACCCCATTGTTGCCTCTTGGTCTAGTTTAAGCCTAGTAGACCATCCCTCTCCTAGGTCTACTAGATTTTGCGGCAACATTTTTGGTGTTGTTGCCAGGGACACGAGGCGTGCGTCTTGACCCCATACGACATGATCCTTATTTGGTGACTCCATTGGAAGATTGAAACCCTTTTTCTTCATTGAACTTTATATTCAATGGTTAAAGGGTGAAGCAAGCATCTCTCAAGGCGTCTTAAAATTTCAGCTGGGCAATTGTCGTTTGATTGTCATGCAAAGATCAAGGCAATGGCTCTTTGGGAATTGCGTGAGTTTCTGCATTTGAAGAATGAAAGTGGGATATTGGTCATCGTTTTGACAAATGATCCGATACATGATACTGATGATGATGTTTCCCTTCCCCCATCTCCCTCACCATGTCACTCCCAGCATGTCTATAAGGACAATGATGGGAATGATATGCCTAAGGTTGGTATTCATCGAAAATTCATGAGCTTGATTGTTGAATTCTCTATGCTTTGGTTGCAAGAGAGGGTCCAATGGCGTAAGTTGGATTTCTCTTCCTCATTTGTAATCCCTTTTCATGATGCATGGTTCTCTTATTTTCCGACCTCCCACCCTTATTGTTCATTAAGCTAGTCTTGCAAAGGAGGATGTGATATCTTGATGTCCTATCTCACAAGAATTCATATGAACGAAGATGTTATGTTGATCTAATGATATGCTAGTTATATTGGTTGTATGATTATACTTAGCTCATGCATTGTATAATAGCATTGCATGGTAGTGTAGGTGCATTGCATGTTCCTTCTTTCATAGCTAATATCATCGTCTCATGCTAGATTAGATTGCATGTATATTAGAATTGCACTTAGTTTAGACTTACTTGGATTATTTCTTTTATGAAAAACATGGGCGATAACCTACACCTAGTGCACATGCTCCCAAATAGTTTGATTGTAATGTGCAGGTTACAGGTCTGCGCCCTAGGAGATTGTTGGAGTTCTCATGAATTCTCCGTTTGAGTACATGGATCATGTGCTCTATGGTGAGCTCATGTCCCAGTTGGAGCTAGATGTTACCCACCAAAAGTGGGTGACCCCTAGGAGAAATTTTCCACTGTTCATCTATTCAGCCAACAACCAACAACCCTTGATAGCCATCAGTACTCGATGTGACGTGCCATTCATATCTCCACCTCCTACATCGGTCATATGTTTCCTCGCCCATTTGCCAAGAACACATATTGGAAGGTGTAATGACCTTTTCAGAATTAATTCCCTAAATCCTACCAGGTTTTAACAACTATAATTTAAACAAGAATTTATCAACATAATTCACTCATACATACCTGCTTTCCATGTTTGAAGTCGATCCTCAACTTTTGAAGCTCCAACCTTGCTCCCGTTATCAAAATGACCAATTCCTCCCTGCCAAATTGGGCACGACCTCGGTACCCAGCTCCAGAATACTTCGAGAATTCAACACTTTGGCCCCCATGCCCAAAAACTTCAAGAACAACCAAGGCTCAGTGTCATTCTATTAATAACTCTCCTTAATTCTTTCCTCTAACTCCAAAGAAAGTAATAACCTTTCATTCCCCCCTTTCACAAAATCCCCTTCCCTTTCTTAAATAGCAGAGGTTCCTTCCTTTCTATGCATTCACCCACCGTCTTATGAAAGGATAATATCTTTTGTTAAACGGTGGCTGCCTTGTCATGTTTCTTCATTTAATTGAGTTACGGTGGCTGCCTTGTCATGGTTTGCATTAAATTGAATCGAATGACACCTTACATGGAGTGACATCACCTTTCTTTTGATTGTGTAAATTAGTATATATAATGATTGAATAATATTTATTTTATAACATATAAGATTTAACAATAAAGTTTGGATTTAGCTTATGAAATTATTTAAATTATGTCTAGGGTTATAAGTTTATTTGTATACTGGGGTATAACTATATTTATGGGGTGGTAAACTTATGGAGAACTCAATATATTCATTATCTCTGAATATATATATTCATTCTATTTATGAGGGTTAGGTGTTTAATTAGCACCTTTGACAATTAATTTATTCACTCTATATTTAGACATTCTTCAAGAGTAATTAACACATATACTAGTGTAATATATGTGGTGCATGCATATGTAGCTATCATATGCATGCCTCACATGCATGCTAATATTGTCATGCTACTCACGCTTCAGGATGGGTTGTTAAAAAAGGTGGGCATTCGACCTTAAAAGTACTTTATTCATTTCGCATGCGGGTGCTTATGCTTATTTGTATTTGGGCATTTGACATGGATTATGTGGTAACCTGGAAGGAAGATGGGATTTGATTGTAGTCTTGTTAAATAACCTTAAATGATGGGTTAATATTCAATCCTAGTCCAATGGGACCTATTGTTGCCCGGATTGTATAGGCACCATGACAACTGCTCAGGGCGGAGGTTGTCACTCTGATCTCCGCCCACTCCGTTCTAGATGTCTCCCAACAATAGGCTATGCGGGGTAGTCCCTATGGAAATGAGATGAAGGAAAACAAGTTGGGAACCAACTTGCTTGGGAGACACGGATGAGTGGCCTAGCTACTCGGTAGAATTTTAGCAAGATTAATGATTAGATTAGATTTCAAATATGAGAACAGTGCTTTATGGAGTCACAGTTCTTGCTTTTTATAAATTGAAACCAAGTAACCGGATGGACACTTGCTGTTTAATATGATAGACTATCTTATATGATATGAAATTCCTAAGAGCTAGATGTGATGCAAGGATGCTGGTTACTTTTAGCTTAAATGTCTAATCTAAATAGAATCTCTATCTTAATTGTTTTGAGAAATAGTCCTTAGAGTAGGTTGTGAAATGAAAGCCAACGGGAAGCAGGTAGTGGCTTGATTAAGATACCTTCCCCTATGTTCCACCCACCCAGTGCCTCTAGTGCTGTAGAGATTGTGGCTCTGACGACTGCAAGGTCACTATGTTAACCACTAAGAAGAGTTGAATCCCTTAAGCTAATTGGAAAAGGGTTGCCCTAAGAGTCTATCAACCTAGCTTATGCTAGGAGGTAAGTTCTTAATGCAGGCTAGATCCTAGAATGCTTATGCAAAATAGATTGAGTGAAGTCTTCTTAAGTTAAGATTGTTTATGTTATTTAAGTACTTAGTGTGAATTAACTTATAGCCAGAGTACTTAACAATGATTAGATCGCAATCTTAAGACAAGGCAAGTGCGTAAAGATACAATTGCCAATATTCAACAATATTTCACAAGGTGTTTAGAAATGATTACTTGAGATATGCCAATGACCAATGTTGAAATGCTTACTTAGAACGATAATCAATAAAACTCAAGATGCCAAGTGCTTAAGATAAACAACTAAGATATTAAAGCCTCTTAAGATTATGATTTTTACTTAGAGCAATTATCCAATGATTTCTTAACAATGCCTCAATTAGATGTTAAACATAACGATGCCAATTAGATCTCAAAGCTTAAACAACTTAGATCATCAATGAGATTAGAGAGTCTTGAGTGTGTTAAGTGCCAAGTTAACAAATGTTAGATTCCAAAATCACTTTAAACCATGAAATTTGCCGAACTTATGAGGTAGAAAATTTCCCAATGCTTAGCCAATGTAGATTTATAATTTTAGACCTCTTAAGATGTTATATGTGACTGTTAGGACAGCAGTAAGAAAGTTGTAACAACAACAACGAAAACACCTTAGTTTCAATAGATATCAAGCCAATAGTGACTGGCAATGATTAGTAAAATGCCCAATAACTTGCGAAAGTGAAATATGAGTTTTAAACCACTTTAAGATGCAGTATTTAGTGCTATATCAGATCTGAAAAAAGTTATTATAGCAGTAAATGAACTAGCAGATCAGCAAGCTAATGATACTACAACCAATGCCGTAAATACCCAAAAATAGGAAAAATTTACCAAACTTGAAAAAATCAATTTTTTGAGCCTTCTTTAGATGTGTGATTCATAAATTGTAGATGTGATTAAGTAATTTACACAGTAAATTCCAGCAAATAGAAAATCAGATCTAGGCTAGATCCTATATGCCCAAGTGTCCAAAATTAATGAAAATTTAGATTTTGTGGTTTTAAGTGATTTTGACCAATTCAAAGGTAATTTTAGGCTTATTATATCACTGTTAATACTGCTGTAATAGAACAGAGGCAAAATGAGGGTTTAGAGATCAAACCCTAGGCCCAAGGTCTTGAAGGTCAACTTGCCCAAGTAGCCCAAAACTTCTGCAATGATCTTACGCCTGAAGACACAAGATTTTGAGCAAATTTCTCCTGCAAGACCACCAAGGAATTAGTTTTCAATTTTTTCAAAGATGGGACAGGGGAAAACTAGGGCAAAATGGGCCAAGGAAGGCCAATGCTAGGCCTACCAAGGCTAGCGTTGTGGGCTAATGAGGCTAGGATGACAGATTAGGGGCTAAAGAGGAAGGCATAGGCCAAAAAGAGGCAACACTGGAGGGACAGAGGCAACAAAGGCTAGACGCTGGTGTTTTTAGGGTAATTTAGGGCCTAAAAGGCCACCGTTAGCCCAAAGGGCATTTGTTAAAGTCAAGGGAAGGCAGCCGTGTGGTCTAGGGCCCATGACTAGGCCTTCTAAGGCCTTCAATCTCTAACGCTAGGCCTAGAAGGGGAGGCTGAGGCCTTTAGAGGCTATGTCCTTCCTTAAAAGGGTAGAAAAGGATGATGTAGGGGCGGAAAAAAATGGCGCGGGCCCTCTAGAGGTTGGATCTGAGCCCAGAGAGGCTTGGAAAGGGAAACCCTTGCTTCAAATCTTTTTTTTCTCCTCTAGATTTGAATTTTGTTGTAAAATCTTTAGTGGGTAGCCCTATATTTTTTTCTAGAGACTAGATCTTACCTCAAGGGCCTAGATCTAGCTCTACTTCAGCTTGATCTTTTGATTCAACTTGCAAAATTGAAAATAAAATACGCAAACCCCAAATATATACAAAAATTCTTAAAACCCCAAAACCCAAGTTAGCAAAAATAATTTACAAATTATATCTACAAAATTATTTACAAAATCTACAAATATACAAGGGTTTTGAAAATTTAAATTTTTGAGAAATAATTATTTTATGCCTTTTTCCTTTGATAAATGGCTAAAAATGTTTCAGAAACCGCATGCACACTATAGCCTTAGCGAAGATTCAATCCACCACATAAATATTCAGGATCCAAGGAAAATGATCCTCGCCCACAGTTTGTGAACTTGGAGACCAAGGACTGAAGTACCTGCAAACATTATATATTTATCTCAAAATAATCATATATTAGTAGAAAATAGGAAGCTCGCAGTCAGTACATACCACAAATCAATGAACAAGTACACCTCGAGTTGCAGCCCAAAGTCTTTATTATGGTAGAAAAATAATTCCTAGTAGGACAATAGTTTACACAAATGTTTTAGCAACAATTTCTTAGCCAGAAATCAGATGGCTAGAAAATCAAATGACTCTTTAATTTATAGATAAATCCTCAGTGAAAAATAACGACTAGTTTCCTTGATCCTTGTCAAAATAATCTTGGCCATCAAAAAGTACTTGATGATCTTTTAATTTTAGGCATTGAATTTTTATTTTAGAGGAATTTTCGAATTTATCATTTAATTCCATTTTAATTAGCTGAAAATTAATTATTTTGAGCTAATTTCCTAAAAAATTTGACTATGACTTAACCACAAAGGCCCAAGGGTCCAATTTTTCTTGAAATATGCAATATTCCCTTGGTGGAGGGTCTCCAAAAATTAATTCTTTTAAGACCCACAATTTTTTCGCTTGGAGAATGTAATTTTCCTAAGATATTTTAATTTTAGTTCTAATTAATTAAATTTATGGCTTAGGATTTTAATTTAATTTTGCTAGAAAATTTAATTAATTGACACATGAGGGGATTAATTATTTTTTCCACCCTCTAATATTTTAACCATGGTGTCTAAGTATGAGGGATCATGCATTGAAATATTTTTTACATAAGATTTACAATTTCAAGCCTTAAAAGGCGGAAAATCCGTTCGGCTTAGACCCTTAAAAAACATACCCAATCTATGACACAATATGAGCTAGTAGACCAAGTGATTTGTAATAAAATAATTTAGCCAATTAGCTTAAATTATTCCAAAATCACTTTTACATAAGACTCGACTAAAACACTAATACTCACCTAAGACTTTGATGAAGAATTCCATCCTAGCTTTGGGGTGAGGTTGGAGGGAAAAACTCTGCCGACCATTTGTGTTTAGAAACACAAATGAATCAGTGAGACGAAAAACCTCCTAGGATGAAATTCTCGCCAAAATAATAGGCTTACTTAGGTTGTTATATACATTGACAGCCTTACTAGTATTATTTACATTACATAATTTGCAGAATGGGTTTGCAATGACACATGAATTGCTGGTATATGATTCGATTATGTCGAAAAATTTGGTGCTTCTGCTTCTTTGGAACTTTGACAAAATGTGTGCAACAGGACCTCCCCTAATGGCCCATGGCTTTAGGAGGGGCACTACTTGAGAAACCCCAATCGAGATAGCGTAGCCCTATCTCTCCCTTTCCATACTTACCACCTTCCATCTAATATCATGAGCCCTATACTCCACCTCCATTCTTTGGATTGAATTGAACATTGGTTCACTGGGATTTGGCACTCATATATTCTCATACCTGGGTTGGGCTTGGAAATTTGCCCTTGAAGGTTGATGCAGCTAAAAGAAAAGTAAAGGGCATATAACGACCACAAGCAAAACTAAGGAAACTATAAAAATGCAAAAGATGGTCGTGGCTTACAAATTAGCACGTGGGCAAAAGTCAAGCATGAACTCTACCTCCATATTATGGCTATCACTCGGTTCCTGGGTCAATGTTTCCTTGCCATATCATGGAAATGGAACCCTTGCATGTCCTAACCCTTGGTGGGTGATGGACTACCTCACCACTGAGGGGTTGATAACTGCTATACCTGATACAAAACATGCTCTCATTCCATGGAGCTTCGAGTAGTAATACAAAGAAAAATCAAGAAAAAGCAAAAGGAAATTAGAGGGGTGGAAAAAAAAGGGTGAGGTAGCTCATGCATCCACCATTGCTCCCTCCTCACATCTATACACCCAGAATGTGGAGCTTCTTTCTTGCTTGTCCCTTTGACCATGAAGTCTTCTCCCCTCCTTTCGATCATTATTCACATGGTGCCTATCAATTGAAGGCTAGACCTAGAGGCTCAGATATATCTTTCCCCTTAGGGGCTAGAAGCACCTAATAGGGTTATCCATTAGCCATTACTACCTATGGAGGTAACACCATTATGAGAATAGAGCTCCAAATTTGGAAGGGAAGCCTTATAAAAAAATGTCAGTTTGTCCATTACTGTCAAGCTTGGTTCACTTAGATGGCAAAATCATTATATGTACCTAATGGTGAAGTTGCAACAATGTATATTGTGTATAATTGACAGGTGGTTTCATCATGGGTTGGTCAACTTAACTGGGGCCCAAGTTTACCAGAGGAGCATATTGACACCCACAGGTAATGCGTTGAGAGCCATGGGACTTCGACATTTGTAGAGCATCATTTATATCCATGGGCACCTTCAACACTCTCAACGTTCTTGCACTTTGCCCTATATCATTTACAGAATGATGCACCTGGACCAACATGCCCCTTGCCGACTTAGTAGTATTACAGGGTCAAGCAATTGATTTGGGCCTACATGAGGTTTGTCTCATACCTTGAGACATGGGATAGTTGGCACCATCTTCATAGCCCTCAATGTTGGAGTAGAATTAGGCATTCACACCACCAGGAGATGTATGAGACACTTTTTTGTGCCCCAAACCCAAAATTGGGGTCCACAAGATGATTATGACAAAGATATAGGGGCTAACCCCTAGATAGAAATTTTAGAGGGCTACGACATTTGTTTTGGTTCCATTTTCCCTCAACACAAGTCGTAGAAGAGGCCTACGCTAGCATGATGTCACCCTTCCAACTATTTCGACTTACACATGTGGCATATTATTGATATATCTCACAAGCTACTAGGTCAACTTGTGACCTAGACTTATACTTGCCCATTATTTTATGTTTATAGGGGTTTGTAGGATAATTAGGGATTCAAATGCCTCATATAAATTTAGAACTTGTCATTTGAACTTCTCATCACCACACAGTTGGAGATTTCGATCTTTCTCTCTATAGAAATTTCAACCCTCTTTTCTTATGGTAGAGATTGGATCTATAAATGCACTTTGATATTTGGAGCTGATTTTGGTTATCTTTGGAGCTATTATTTGGACAAATGGATGGAATTGTTGCATGTTATTTTCTAAGTGCACCTAATTGTTGAATATCTATTTTCTTCATGTCTAATGTATGGAATAATGTTGATTCTAGGTTATGCTAATTGTGCCCTAATTTGTTGAAGATATACTTAATGCTATCTAGATGATCTATTGCATGCATTACTCATATAACATGTGAATGAATTGTCCTATTGGTGAACGCTTGGCAGCTCTCCCTTGAAAAGTCCATTATCCATTGCATAAGCAATTGTTAAAATTTTGGTTGTTAGGGCATCAAAATCTCAACATCCTTGGAAACTTATTGGTTGACCTATCACATTATAAACTCCACTCACCCAAGAATAAGGCACTGACCCTCCTTTGTTGGTGATCACTTTAACTTTTATCCATAAATTTTCTCTTTTCTCTTTGCCCTAATTTGGCCCTTTTAAGGCCAAGCGACCAAGATAGGGCTTGGTGCGAATTCCTAGGGAAGAGGAATTTCTGGAGTTGGAGATTCTAAATGCCAAGACAATAATGGTTTTCAAAAAATCCCTCCTTTTGGTAGGAATTCACTTCAATTTCATCCATTAATTTCTTTGACCTAGTTACTAGCCTTAAGCTAACCCTAGTTTTGCATTTAGCTTCAACTTGGCAACTTCTTTAGGGTTTCATGTGCCTTGTTCTTGTTGAAAATCATTGTTTGAAACCCTTTCTCGTCACTTGGACCTTTGGCTGCACCAACTATCAATTCATTGATCAAGACCTAGGTCTTGGTTTTCTTATATTTGGTCTCTCTAAGGAAAGTGTATTGCCTCCTCTTGGAGCCTTGAGCATAAAATTGTGTCTTTCCATTGTAGATCTCTTTGTGTCACCTCACATCTCAAACCTAGAATACCTATTAGGTGACTTTCCACATACTTGGACTCCTCCCATCGATGAAAATCTGTAAAGAGCAGGGGGTTTTGGCTATGGTGATAATGGGCCATTATCCCATTGTTGCCGCTTGGTCTAGTTTGAGCCCAGTGGAGCATCCCTCTCCTAGGCCTGCTAGATTTTGTAGCAACATGGTCGATTGTCACCACAACCATCACCTGCTGCTCTTTAGTGGATTTTCACCACAAGGGAGGCTTCTCTATGTAGTCACCTAATGGATATTCAAATCTAAGGCTTGGAGGTGATGAGGATAGGCTTATGATAGGCACTTAACTTAAGGATAGGGCTCAAAATCATAATATAAGGCAAAATACACCCTCCAAAGGCCTATCTAGGGCATAAATGACCTAGGGTTTTGTGAATAAGCAATGCTAATAGGCTTACCTAGGTGCACAAGGCTAAGAGAAGGCTTGAAAGGATGAATATGATCAATTTTTGGGACAAGAAGCCTTCACTAAGCCCCAAGTTGAAGCCTAGGGCTATATTATGGTTTGCTTAGGAAAAAATTGTCTAGGGCTTGTGACGTCAGCCCTAAAATGGAAGGATTCACCACGGGAAAAGGATGATTTTGAGGTAATGAGTTACCAACTGTGTATAAAACCCTTCTACAAGCCAACACACATATCCTAGTTGAATTTCGACCCTAACCCAAGCCTAGTGGCTTGCCTTAAAGGGCTGAACAATTAGAGAGGAGGGAAAATTTACGGTGTGATCATCTGTGTGGAAAATGCTAGTGCTTGATCTTGGGGGATGGAGTCTAGAGGGAGATCCACTAATGAAAAATCAAACCCTAGAATGGAGTAAGGGATGATGAAAAACACTAGTTTTCATACTCTAGCTATCATTTTATGAGGGAATAAAGTCATTGAGGAGAGCTTAACATGAAGGATCACTCAAGGGATTGTCACACAAATCTTGAAGGGTAATGCATACAATACCATTGCCAAGATTTCATAGAAAAATATTCAGTAAAAACTAGCACATATAAACCCTAACAATATCCATTACATGCAATAAGCATAAAGATATTCAAACATAGAATAATTACGAGAAAATGCATGAACCAATCCTTTGTTATTCAAAAGTGATGTATCCAAAGCAAGAGAAAGTCTCCATAAGCAAATACTTTGTTAGTTTTTGGTTGTGGTGGTGCATCAGACATGGGTTCTAGTCTTAGATGGCGCTAAGCGGCTTAGGAACATAGGATCTCCAAAATGCAGTAATGATTTTACAAGATATGGCTCCGAAACACCTTAATTAAATTAATTAGCCAACAATTAAATTATTTCTTAAGTCTAACTTAAGAAAGTTGGCTAATTAAAGCTTATTAATTAAGGATGTTCGATATTGCTCTAGAGACATTTATTGATGAAGTTTAATTGATCTTAGCTGTTGATGGGGAATTAATCCTGGCCGTTGAAGTCTCAACGAGAGTTTATAAGAGTACCTTGAAGGGGTGGAGATGGGCACAATTGTGAGAGCATCAGTCATCTAGGCAGACCGAGCTATCTAGTTCACAACTTCAATGACGACACAGTTTGAGCCAGAGGAATTGCATCAGAGAGAGGGAGCAACAACAAATCAGAGAGGAGGATTCCGAAGAATTTCCCAGTAATTTTCTTGTTCCGAAGAGGCAGGAAAAGGGAGGCCAAATTCTTCTGCAGAGAGAGCCGTCCAGTAGAGCGAGTTGCCGGAAAGGGTTCGTTTTGTTGGAAATTGTAACTAGTTTCGGTCTTCATAATTGTCATTTGTCTCATGTCATGATGTAATTCTTATGTATTGATTAAAAGAAGAAAGAAAATGTGAAAGAAAAATTGTTTATAAAGCATGGGTTTCATGCTTATGTCATTTGGTCAAGAGGTCAAGCATCCAATGTATGCTTCTAGATCTTTGCCTTGAGTCATGGTCATTATAATTATGTACAAGACCTATTTGGGCACTTATATCAAGAAAAGAAAATTTATTTTTGTGTGTCTAGGTGAGCTCCCAAGAACGTGTCGGCCGACCAATGGAAGTCGACCTAGAGTGGGCTTGAAGAGCCACTTGGAAGGCTATATAAAGAAAGATTTCGTCCTCGTTTGAGACATACATCTACACACTACTTGAAAGAGATGGTCTGCGGTTTGGAGAGGCATGTGAAGGTCATTAGGAGGCTAGACGAGCCTTGAAAGGAAGATGTTTTAAAGTCATTAAAGATCTGATGTTTTGAAGTCTTTTGAAATATGAAATATGAGAGGTCCCTAGATTCTGCTAGGGTTTCTACAGGGTCGAAGTTGCAGAAGTGAAAAAGACACATTTGGATGGTTGGTTGACTTGTATCTTGATGAGAGCTAGAGGTAATCCTTGAAAACCCTAGATTGACAAAATTAACATCATGCTCTTGTACATGTATATTTGTTTGGTTGTACTTGTTGATAAAAATTGCAGATACATGATTGTATGAAGAAGATGTAAGAACAAGACAAAAGTAAGTCTTGTGCTTAAGAAAGGCTTCAAAATGGAAAGAGGGAGTTGTAGGAACGTTGATGATACAAATGATGGAAAGAGGGAGCTGTAGGAAAATTGTTGATACAAATGATGGAAATAGAGAGCTGTTGTTATGATATTGAAGATTGAAGATGGCGTTGTACCTCATTATTACTTGAAGATGGAATGCGCAAAGAAAATAATGACCTCAGAAAGAGGTTTGATGAGTTGGTGTACCTTAGGTTGAATAGCCCATATGATGGTACCTAGGGTTGGTATCTTGGCAATTACCCGTTCATGTTAGGGTGGATATCTTGTTCTAGATGATACCTAGATCCCAATTTAAGGTTGGTATCTTGACCTAGATGATATCCAGATCCCTGTTAGGGTTGGTACCTTGGCAGGTAGCCTAGATGGTACCTAGATCCCTCTTGGTGTCTTGGCAGGTTGCCTAGATAACGTCTGAATCCTTGTTGAGTTGGTTTATTGGCAAGTAGCCTAGATGACACCTGGATCCTTGTTGAATTGGTATCTTAGAAAGTAGCCTAGATGATACCTAGAACCCTGTTAGGGTTGGTGTCTTGGAAGGTAGCCTAGATGACACCTAGATCCCTGTTGGGATGGTACCTTGGCAGGTAGACTAGATGGTACCTAGATGGGTTGATACCTTGGCAGTTAGCCTAGATAGTTTCTAGATCTTTGACATCGTTCTCACTGTTTACTCTTCTCATGATAACTTTTTAAAGTGAGTACTATCCTTGTACTGATTGGACAATTATGAATACCTCCCTAGTTAAGAGGGAGTGTTGGAAATTTTAACAAGTTTCGGTCTTCATAATTTGTGAAAATTCTTACTCTCAAGGAACCCCTAATGCAGTAAAACTGAGTTTACTTCACCTACTTGATTTTAATATACATTATCAAGTTATTTTCTGAATACTAAAGTAAATTACTTCGACAGCCTACACTATAAATTTGATTACATGAAATAGGAAACTGAGCAAAGAACAAGATACATAGGACACAATTATTTTTGGACAAAATAGTCCTCGGAAAAATCCAATGCGGGAAAACCAGTGTAGCAACTCTGAGGGTTTTCTATTATTAAGCAGTAATTCTGAATACAATGTTGGATGCCCTCTCGACAATCCAGTGACAGAGAAAATATAATGGCGGAAATCTGAGTGAGTTTTACTCACTTCACCTGGTAGATTCCGGCTGATCTGGCAGCAAGACTGGCTAACCCGGACTATTTTTGCGTTGGCCCTGCGTCAGCCTTATAGACTCTGCGCCCTACGTCAGCTTCTGCGCTATCTCTTCTACCTCTAGAACTTATGCGTCAACCTCTCCCGATTATTTTGGCAACTCCCCAACAGTTTCTGATTTCTACGTGAGGGCAGCTTCTGCTCTGCGCTAGCCCTTCTGGCTCTGCGTCAGGCCTGCGTGGGCCCAGATTGCCCCAACGTTAGTCCTTCTAGCTGCTGCGCTGCCTACACTAGTGTCTCTCCGCTTTTCTGCCCAGTATTCCCGAATTATCCCTGCCCCTCTGCTGCAGAATGATCACTCAGTTCGAATTCTCAGCTTCTTAGCCCCAGAAATCGAACTCCAGATCAATTCATTCTCTCTGTGTGTGTTTCTAAATGAACCCCAAGTCTCCTTCTTATACTTTTCTCGTTGAGACTTCAACGATCGAGATTAAGTCTCTAATCAACGACTAAGATTAAAACTTGACTTGATCCACTTTCTAGAACATTCTCACCCATATTTTAATTAATACCCATTAATACTTTAATTTTAAACCTAGGAACCCCCTTAAAAATATTAATTATTTTAATAAAATACAATCTAGATGGAATTTCACCAAACAGTCTCTGGGTTCTTTAGAACTCATGCGCCTTAGCCTCTCCACCAATTTTCATGGCTAGAGCACATCCGATGCTACCAAAAACTAACATAAGTGTCATTTGTCTCATGTCATAATGTAATTCTTATGTATTGATCAAAAGAAGAAAGAAAATGTAAAAGTTTTTGTTTTTTTTTTATAAAGCATGGGTTTCATGCTTATGTCATTTGGTCAATAGGTCAAGCATCCATTGTATGCTTCTAGATCTTTGTCTTGAGTCATGGTCATTGTAATTACGTAAAAGACCCATTTGGGAACTTATATCAAGAAAATAAAAATTATTTTTAGGTGTCTAGATGAGCTCCCAAGGACAAG
The DNA here is from genome assembly GCA_031772625.1 of Pinus tabuliformis. Lineage (NCBI taxonomy): Eukaryota > Viridiplantae > Streptophyta > Pinopsida > Pinales > Pinaceae > Pinus > Pinus tabuliformis. The sequence goes on along the minus strand of CM062812.1, from coordinate 380,901,114 downwards.
TTGACCAAGCAATGGACATCAACCTAGAGTGGGTTTGAAAAGCCACTTGGAAGGCTATATAAAGAAAAATTTCGTCCTCCTTTGAGACATACTTCTACACACTACTTGAAAGAGATGGTCTGTGGTTTGGAAAGGCATGCAAAGGTCATTAGGAGGCTAGACAAGCCTTAAAGGAAGATGTTTTGAAGTCCTTCAAGATCTGATGTTTTGAAGTCTTTGGAAATTTGAAATATGCGAGGTCCCTAGATTCTACTAGGTTTTCCACATGGTCGAAGTTGCAGAAGTGGAGAAGTCGAAGTTGCAGAAGTGAAAAAGACAGATTTGGTTGGTTGGTTGACTTGTAGCTTGGTGAGAGCTAGAGGTCTTGTGTTGGGTCTTGAAAGTCTCCTTTGAAGTTGATAAAAAGTTCTTATAGATTTTCTCCTTGGAGGGGTTTTGCCCTGGCGTGGAGCCTATATCTTGTGTTCGCGTGATCTTTATTGTTTTTGGTATTTATTTGATGGTGAAAAACATAATCATAATTAAGAAGTAAAAACATAATATCACAAGTAAATAAATGTCATGGAAGGAAAACGTTAAATTAATGATACTGCTCTAATCAATTTTCCAACACATTTCAATTGTCGGTGGTTAGATGCATCATCCAAGTCAGGAAGGTAGAGTGAAAATTTTCCAAAGGCAGAGAGAGGCCAGATGACCCTGTTGGAGGCAGATTCATGGTTGTACATATTGCCTAGAGCCAATATTGTGAATTTCGGGTAGAGTGTGAGTTTGCCAGTGTGGGGATTGAGCAAGCCAGGAGAGGTTGTGTTGATTGCAGAGGGAGAAAATCTTCTCTAAATAATTTTTCCGGTATATTTATTGGAGCATTGCCAATTGGGCATATAGATTCTTGTACTCCCAAAATTTGTTGCATAATAATAAAATAAACCCTCATTTGCTACATTGGTTTTCCCTTCGAGGTTTTTTGGGGGACGATTTAGTCCAAAATTGCCGTGTCATTATTGTGCTCATGTATTTATTTCTCAGTTTCCATTATTTTTAGTAGCATGTTTTATTTTGGTGAATATTGCAATTGTGAGCATAGTTTTAAAAACCGCTCAGAAAAACCGGTAACCGGTCAAACCGGCCGGTTAGCTAGCTGGCCGGTCCGAACCGGCCTAAAAACCCGGTCAGCCTCTGCATTTGCCCGATTTTTGGCCCTAACCGGTGAAAACCGGCCGGTTTAGGACGGAACCGGCCGGTTTGTATCAAACCGGCCGGTTCTGTCCTAAACCGGCCGGTTTTAGGCACGCCCAGCAAAACATCAGCATACAGAGAGGACAAGAGCACTGCAGCCATCTCCTTTTCTCGGTCATGCCTATCCATTGCCATGGAGATAAGTTTTTTAACAAAATAATGGTGATAGCTCGGGCAGCCCAGATCAGAAAGATCAGCAGCTGCTGAAGCCACATCGTCAGTAGCGAAATATTCCTTTATTATTGACCCAACTTTTCCCTTGTATTCCTCCAGAGACTCGGATACAGTTTTACCCACCAGTTGGTGAGATGATTTTAACTTCAATCCTAGTCGGATGCATCTCCATCATTAATTAACAAAAACATGGTTACATTTTTGCATTCAATGGACACTTTCTGAATAACTTCCAAAGTTCCAAGTGCAATCCATTGTTTGGTGAAATTTTCAAAATGGGTTCAATACAAGAGCATCAGCAGAAGACTAAATTCTAATATCAAAGCAGAGTAGATCAATCACATCATATGGTTTTTTTCCAGAACGGGTTCTCTGCACAAGAATCATAAACAGGAGTAACAGTGTGTCAATGAGTGGCTCCATTTGAGCATCCTGTTGCATCCATGTCTAAGAATAGCAGCATCAGACTTGAATTCCAGGAAATCTTTCAACGATACTTCCATATGGGACAGTATAACATAATTTTTAGAGAACAGATCCTATACAATCATCACCAATAGTAAGAGGGACACTAATGAGAAAGCAGTGCGGTGCCATGGAATTTTCAGTTAATCTGTCATGATGGCAACAGCTCAGCCTTGAAATTAAAGGCACTCTCTCCACACTTCCGTATGCTACAATCCATACTGCGTGAATTTTAACACAACTGGTGATTTTCTGAAAATTGGTCCCATGCACAAGAAGCATCATCTACAGAAGAACAATAATGACAAAAGTACAGTGATTTTCACGAACAGGTCCCAAATCTATGTAAACAAGTTTCAGTTCACCAGATAGGACCTCGGGCAGGGCATTTAGGCACAAGTAACTACTAACAGATCAACATATAGCAAAGCTTACAAGTTACTAGTAACTACTTAGAAACAACTCCAAGAACCTGGCAGTATATTCTTCATCTATCAGTTGCCCGAGTTTGAGCTCATAGAAATCTTTGGCCGCCTTATCATATTATTCCTAAGATAGATACATCTTAAAAATAGTTTTGTTTCATTAAAAATTAATTATTTAATGTATTTTTTTAAAACCGGTTCGTTTAGACCAAACCAGTCCCGGTTAGACTGGTTCCGGTCGGTAAACCGGTTCATTAGGTGGACCGGTCCGGTCACCGGTTTTAAAAACACTGATTGTGAGTTTATCGATATTTGCCATAATAACAAATAAATTGCAATCAAGAGGAGATAAATTTCCAGTTAATCAATTGTGGATTTTTCACATACTCCATAAAAGATCACATCTCCGCTAGAAAAAAATCTTATTTTAGCTAGGACGAAATCTCTCAAAGAGGTCGAATTGATCCACAAGTGATGATGAAACGACAAATGAGGTGACCTATATTTGTATGAGGTGTACCTCAACAAATTTATGACTAATGAAGTTCCTAAATAAAGTTTAACATAAAATAACTTTGTGCTACAAGCCAACCCATTAGCTAAATGACAAAATAAGCCATAAATGCCCACATGTGTGAGTCGTAACCCTCGAAAGTTCTGGTTTCATGCCCTTTTAGGGCTTCGAATGCCATGTCAAGGTGTGATGAGGTGTGAAAATGTGTCATAGTGTAATGAACAAAGTTCGTATATGGATCGGAAATCTTCAAAATACTTCAAAGACAAAGACATCCATTGTAGGACAACTAATTGTATATTGTATATTGTATAAAAGAGTTAATGAGATATGAGATTACAAATGAGGGTAAGGGCCTGCTTATCTACCCTAGGCAGGCGCCTCTTCACCAATGGTCATGTCCTTAGGGACATACCTCTTCATTAACTAATTACTAATAGGGATCGTTCTAGAACAACACACATTGACTTTGTGTCTCTATGATGTTGTCTTTCACATTAATATTGAGCGGTTTCCAAACAATCAGTGGCTTCTGCTTCCAAAAGATGAGACACTGTTTTTGTCTCCCTTACCTTAATAATTCGAATTGCAAGTTGAATATCAATTTCCATTGCAGTCGCCAGTGAATTTGGCAATTAGAATGATTGTTATTCTAACAGAACTTTCGAGTCAACCATTCTCAAGTTGTGTGCATGTGATGTAGCCTACAAGTCAATGATCCTTAACGTTGGCTTGCAACAAGGAAGTATGTCGAGTAACAATAAATGATGGTCAACACAAGAGATTGTCTACTTGTCAATAGGACCACAGGAAAAAAGCTTAAATATAACTGAGAACTGTCAATTAAATACACCTGTTGCTGCTTTAAATCCACAGGCCGAACAGTTCAGGATTAAGACCTCAACGAGCTTCAAGATACTTGGTGCTTGATGAAACAGAACGAGGGAAACAATGCGTATTACTCCCACAAGTGATGTTTCAGGTTTATCAGCACAGGTTGAAAATTTCTAGACGTGATTACTTCGTTTATCACAAAGTATTGAATCTTTGACTGTTTAGATGAAGGCACAAAGACCTGCTTTAATCAATAGCCAAGTACATGGTGTGAAATACATAAGAAACATAGACATATGTGCCCAGAAGACTGCCGTAGAGACTAGGGAAGAGGCCACAAATTTTGATGCAATTTGGTCACAATTCCTCCTTTAAATCATACAAAAGATTGTCCTAAAAAAATCTGCATTTCTAGTTTGCTCAAAGATTTGGTCTCGAGGAGCGTTGAATGCAACAAAGAACTGCTTCAAGATTGCAACTAGGGTTGATTGATCATTCCCTGCAATAAAACCCCAGCGAATCCTTGAAATTTATGCCAAAACAAATACAAAATGAACAACCTTCCTAGAGCACCCTCTCATCTGATCTAACACTGCTCCACAAGGGCCAAAAGTTATCTCAAAGCTCAATCATAAATCATATGCATTCATTCCTTGCACCTGAATGAGAGTGAAGATGTCCTTTTATATAGTTTTGGAGGACATAAATTAGAAGAGTTGATTTGAAGGATTTTAGGACGCAAATCCTTATTTAAAATTAAAATTAAAAAAATTTAAGCCCAAAGGATGAGACCACCTGCCTTTAGGGGTTAGGATTTTAATTTTATTTGAAGTCAAAGCCCCCTTATGACTTGTAAATTCAAAAAATAATCTTTGAGACCTTCCATGAGATATTTTAGTCATAAGCCTTGGTGACAACCTTACTTCCTTGATTTGAATACCATTCTGGCCAATGATAGGGTGCCACCTCATCTCCCTTCGGGGTTTTTGCCCAGAAATTTGGTCCTTCATCTTCAAGCAAGGATATATCCCAAACCGTGAGGTCTCTCGTGGCGTTCCACATACCACTGGAATCAAGTTGATGAGGAGCATCTAATGACGATGATCTTGAGATCAAATTCATTGATCTTCATCCTCAAAAACCTCAACAAATGCGGGGCTACTAGGGTTTCCAACCATCCTTCCATTGGAGCTTCCAATTGATGCAATCCAGACAAATATTAAGAGCGTTCAATAATGGATGTTGGCATCAATGACAACACCATTCAACAATGTCAAGAGTTATGAGGCTTATGGCTCATACTTGTGGGCATTTGTGGCTTGTTTTAGCATTGAACTAGTGAGTTGGCTTATAACCTAAGGTTTATTTGTTGTCAAACTAATTTAGGGTCTTCTTAGGCTAAACTTAATTGAGATAGAACTCATATAAATAGAGGTCACCTCACATTTGTATGTCATTATCACATGTGGAGTATTTCGGCCTCCCTAGAGAATTTTGCTTAGCTGTTGTGACTTGTATTCTTGTTGGAAATGTGATCTATTGTGGATTACTTTACTCTCGGAGACTAGATCTTGTTGTGGAGACATCACTTTGGGATAATAAAGGACTTGTTCATGCATATCTTGTGAGTATTCTATTATTGTTGATTACCTTTTTGATGGTTATTGCATGGAATGATTGTTGCTAGGGTTTCTATGTTCTTGATAAATTGAATATTTTTCTATAGAATTTAGGCAAAGTATTGCTTTTTTTAACTAGGGAATGTATGACATCTCTTGAAGATCTTCAGGAAAGCTCTCTTCATGATTTAACCCCCTCAAGGGTTTTTCTTTTCCTTACTCCATACTAGGGTTTGATATCTCCATAAGTGGGTTTCCCATTGACACCATCACCTAAGGATCAAGCACTGACATCCACATAGGAGATCATTCATCATTCAAACCCTTTCTAAATGTATTCTTCTCCCTCTTCTACATTTTTAGCCCTTCAAGGCAAGCCATTAGGTTAGGGCATATGGTTGAGTTCAACTAGGAGGAGTGCGTTGGCCTGTGGTGAGGTTATACATGTGGAATGACACTCACTGCATCAAAATCAAACCTTTCCAAGGTTAATTTTTCCTTTTTAATGTGGACATCACAATCCCTAAGCTTTTTCGCCCTAAGAAAACCCTAACCTAGAACGAGCCTTCAACTTAGGGCTTTTTGAGGGCTTGTTGCTCCAATTGTTGATCATATCAATTTTGAACAAGCCTTTTCTTTGTCTTGTGCACTTGGTAAGCCACTATCTTTGATTATTCGTTAAACGCTAGGTCATAAGTGCCCTTGATATGCCTCTTGAAGTGCATGCTTTTCCCTGTCTTTGTTGCATTAAACCTTGACCTTAAGTTGAGTGCCTCTCTTGAGCCTATCCATTTGTCACCTATGAACCATAGACTTAGAATACCTATTAGGTGACCAATATCAAGAAGCCCCCCTTGTGGTGAATGTCCACTAAAAAGTAGGAAGTGGTGTGCTCTAGTGACAATGCGCCTCCACCTCACTATTGTCTCTTGGTCTAGCTCTTGTTGTGTGAGCCCCCTCACAAGACTTGCTAGATTTTCAAGAAAAATCTTTTAGCATTGTTGTTGGGGAGAATTGGAGCCAACCTCATTATTTGAAGATTAAGCTTCACTCTCCTTTGAAGAGAACATTTAAGATGAAAAAAGAGCTTCTCTTTTGGTGACTCCTGGAAATAACCCTATTAAAACCCTTGTTAGTACTTTGGATGATAGCATAACCTTGAGAAAGAAGAAGACTACCTAAAAAACTACTGAGGCAACTACATCCCTTGTGATCTCAAAAATTCCCATGGATAAAATTTTATTCATGAATAATACCACTCCTAACACAATGGATAAGCCATGGCTTTGTCACCCACCAAAATGGGTAGCCCTACAGGAGAACTTTTCTCCTACTCTTCACATCCATTCGCCAGCCATGCAACCCCTAATAGCCACCACTAGCTGATGACGTGCCATTATATCTCCGCCACCTACATTAGTTATATGCTTCTCACCCATCCGATAAGAGCACATGGATGGAGGTGGGCTTCCAATCAAAAGGTACTTTATTCTTTTTGCTATTTGGTGCTTATGCTTGTTTGTATTTGGGCCTTTGATATGGATTATGGGGTGATCTAGACGAAAGAGTGGTTTTGATAGTGATGCTATTCCCTCACCTTAAATGGGGGGTTAATCTGTGATCTTCGTCCAATGGAACCTCCCTTAGTGGCCTAGTGGATCTAGGAGGGGTGCTACTCGGGAAGCCTTGATTGAGATAACATAGTTCCATCTATCCATATTTCATACTCACCACTTTCCATTTTAATTACAAGCATATTCCACCTCCATTCTTCGGGTTAAACTGACCGTTGGTTCTTTAGGATTTGGCACCCATACATCCTTATATACTTGGGTAGGGCTTGGAACTTTTCCCTGAGAGGCTGATGCAGCTAAAAGAAAAAGAAAGAGCATATCATGGCCACAAATAAAATAAAATAAAAGAATATCAAAATGCACAAGATGAACGAGACATGCATATTAGCACATGGGCGAAATCCTAGCGTGAGCTCTACCTCACTCATTATGGCCATCACTTGGTTCCTAAGAACATGTTGTTCCATTACATCATAAAAGGAGCCCTTGCATGTCGCAACCCTGATGAGCAATGAAATCACTTATCCTTAAGGGGTAATACAACTGCTATACATCTTTCAAAGCAAGCTCTAACTTTATGAGCTACGATCTGTAATACAAAGAAAAATCAAATAAAAGGCTCCTCACATCTACACACTCAGGATGTGGAACCCCATCGTGCTGGTCCCTTTGACCATGGTACTTGGCCATGAAGTCTTCTCCCCTCTGTATCATCATTATTATTCACTAACACCTATTAGTTGAAGGGTGGACTGAGGAAATGCTACTTCCCCTTTAGGATTGAAAACACCTGATAGGGTTGTCCTTCAATGACTCCTACGTAGGGAGGAAGTACCATTGCACGTTCAAGGCCTTATTTGAAGTATTAAATAACCCTTTACATTCAAGCTTGGTTGACTTAGATGCAAAATTGATTATTGTCTTAGATGACTGATTGTTTTCTCTAGACTTTATGTTGTGATTGTCAGGTGGTTCAACAACCCATGTCATGGGCACCTTACCCATAGGTAGCTATGCTCTAGAGAAGTATATTGACATCCACAAGTGAGGCTTTGAGAGCCTTGGGTCTTTGAGCAACAGTAGCACATCATATGTACCCTTGATTACCTCTTGCACTTAGGATGTTCAATCACTTTGTAGTACATTTGATGATTCTTAAGCATGTTAAACCTGGACCTAGCATGCCCCCATGTCGGCCTAGCACCATATGAGGTATAATAGTTGATTTAGGGCCTAGATGACGATGGTCTTGACTTCAGAGACTTGGGAGGGCTAGTAGCACTTGGAAAGCCCTCAACATTGGAGCAAAGCTGGACACTGTTTTATACTAGGAGACCTAAGAGACCACTTTATTGTGCCTGTTACCACACAATCTAGCAGGGTCCTAAGAAGCGAAAACCTATGAGACACCTACTAGACTAAGTGACAACAATGGAACAATGACCCACCATCACCTTAGTCAAAGTCCCCTTCTCTTTACAGAGTTTCATCGATGGGAGGAGTACTAGTAAGATAAATGATCACCTTTAATATATGTTCTATGGTTAATGGTACAAGGTGATGGAGCTAGAGCTCATTCATAGAGAGGCTCAATATAGGCACAAGGCTTCAAAGAAGAAAATTACTCTCTAAGAAAAACCCTAGAAAGGAAGGCACAAGACCAAGGGTTTTGTGGTTTTTCAATGGTGATAGATATTCACAAGGTCAACGCTCGAGAGAAGAAACGATTTCTTGTGATTTACTCCAACGAGTACTAAGCTCATACGACCCTCAAAGAAGTCCCTAAGTCCCCAAGTGATAACCACTAGTGTAACCGATGTTGTGCTAGATATCTTCGCTCCCTAAACTAGTCATATGTCCCCTCACCCATTTGTCGAGACCGTATGTTTGAAGGTGGCCATCCAATCCTAAAGGCATGTCTTTCATTGTGGAATCGAGTGCTTATGCTTATTTTCCCTGAGCACACCTGGGTATGGATTATTGGGTTACTTGGAAGGAGGAAGGTTTTCAACTGTAGTCTTGTTCCCTTCCCTTAACTCAGGGATTAATCCTCAACCTTAGTCTTGTGGGATCTCCCCTACTGGCTTATAGCTTTAGGATGGGCACTACTTGGGAAACCCAATTTTGGTAGCGCTATCCTATTTTCCCGTTCCACATTTTTCACTCCCCTCCGCACATTACATGTCTTATTTCATCATCTTCCCTCTCCGGGTCCACATGACCATTGGGTCCACAAGGCTTTGGTATTCCTCCTCCCCTTTTCCACATGTTTGGGTCGGGCTTGGAATGATGTCCTAGAGGTTGATGCAGCTAAAAAAGAAGATAAAAGCGTAGTATGGCCACATACAAAAGGAAATAATATTGCAAAATGCAAAAGATGGCCATGACAATAAAATTTAGCACGTGGGAAAAAGCTAAACATGAGCTCTACCCCTTATCATTATGGCCATCACCTTGGTTCCTAGGGCCCCTATGAGTGTCCCTTGCATCATTAAAGAACTTGTGCATGTCCTAGCCCTTGGTGGGCGATGAGATGCCCCACTTTAAGGGGTAATCACTGTTATATCATTCACAGCATGCTCTCATCCCTTGGAGCCTCGAGCATTAAAATGAAAGAAAATCAAAGCAAAAGGCAAATGAAGAAGGTTGGATAAACAAAGGCCGGGTAACTCATGTACCACGATTGCTCCCTCCTACATTCATACACCCAAATATGTGGACATCCCTCATCATTACCACCCTTGCCCATGTCGTTTGGCCTTGAGACCCCTGTGGCTTAATCCACCTCATCATTATTCAGACGACACCTACCACTTGAAGGATGTACCTTGGACACGTGCTTCCCTTTAGGGGCTGGGAACACCTAATAGGGTTGTTTATGAACTACTCTTACCTAGGGAGGTAACGCAATTACATGCTCAAAGCCCTAAATTTGGAAGGGATACCCACTATGAAGTCTCATTTGTGCCCTTGAATAACAAACTTGATTCACTTAGATGCACTAATGAATTATTGTACTTGAAGGTGAGGAGACACATTGGATCTTATATAGGATTGGCAGGTGGTTTCATCATGGGTTAGGAAACTTAATTGGGGCCCAAGCCCACTAGAGGATCATATTGACATTTGTAGGGGAAGCGTTGAGAGCCATGGGTTTTCATCATGTGACAGAGCATTATCTCATGCCATGGGCATCCTCAACACCTTCAACAACGTGTTCATTACCCCACATTATATGCGAGATGATGCACTTGGAACAACAATTCCCCCAACTGGCTTAGCAGTATGTACAGGGATTGACAGTTGATTCGAGGCCTAGAGGAGGTTTGTCTTATCCTTGAGACATGGGAGGGTGAGCACCATCTTCTGTGCCCTCACCTAGAGCAATGTACAAGCTTATTTTTCATCAGGAGACCCATGAGACCACTACGTGTGCCCCATAGCCACTTTGGAGCACCACATGATGTTTTACTTGGAGATCAAGGGGCTACCCCCTTGTCTATCTTTCATGGAGTCGTCACTCTCATTATGGCACCTTGAGGATTCAATGAGGCCCTCCAACGACCCTTTTGCACCTTTATTTTATCATTTCGGCTCATTTTGGATGGCCTATTCTTCATTTTATGTGTTACTTGGTGGGCTTGTCACCAAGGAAATGTTATTTTGCACATTAAAATAATTTTAGGGGCATCTTAGGCTAATTTGAATAGGATAGAGAATCATATATATTTAGATCTCTCCCATTGAGATAAATCATCATCGTCACACTTGGATCTATTGCTCTTGGAGAAATTCACATTTTTTCCTTGGATGTCTATTGGAGATCTCTTGATGCAATTTGATCATTTGGGAGCTAAATTCACTTTCTCTTGGAGCTGCTTTATTGATCTTGGATTGGATATATCTCTTGTTATCTTGTAAGTGATTTTTGTTGAATATTTTTCATGAATAATGTGTGGAATTACTGCAACTAGCTAGTTCTCTTGTGCCCTAAATTTATTGAAAATCATCGTGAAGATTGTTAGATTGTCAAATTACATATGTTACTCATTGAATGACAAGTAGATGAATGTTCCTAGTGAATTGAAAGTTGTCTTTCTTCCATGAAAGTCCATCGATCTTGAGTGGGTAATTGTTGAAAACTTGGTGATCACTCTTCCCTTCTCTTTTTCTCCTCCAAAATTTTCGGCCTCCCATCTCTAGACGACCAACTAGGGCTACATGCGAATTGCATTAGAGGAGTGATCTTTCAAATTCGTTTGGATAGGTGCTTGCACTGGTGTCTCCTCTAGTGTCCCTCTGATTTTGGAGCAATTCCCACAATTGGTTTGTGAGAAATCTCAAGTCCTAGCTGCAACTTTGGAAGCTTATCTTCAAAGTCATCGGTTGAGAGGTCATCTTGAGGGTCATTGCACATAAAACTTTGAGAAATTGATCATTCATGACTCTTTCCCCATCCTAGCTTGACCTAGAGTGTGCATTGGAGGAATTCCTCCCACGATTACTCAAAAACACTAGGTCTTGTTGAGTTTTCTTACTTGGTCTCTCTAGTTGAGTGAAAACCTTTCTTTGAAGAAGAATCATCTTGCAAATCCCCTAGAGAGGTCTTGCCTCACCTGAAAAGTCTTGATTCTAGGCATACTTATCACCATTGAATGTCCGATAACCCCAGGTCTTGATTTTTCCTCTTAGGTCTTTCTTGGAAAGCCTTCTTCATCAAGCCATAATTGAGCCTCTCCTTTGAATGGGCCCTTGAAATCACTTTATACCTCATCGCTGATCCTATCATTTCAAAGTGATCTCCTCAATATTGGAACTCCTCCCATCATTGAAACTCTGTAAAGAGTAGGAGACACTGATTGAAGTGACATTGGGTCTTTGTCCCATTGTTGTCATTTGTTCTAGTAGTTGCCCCCTAGATGCCCCTCTTAGGACCCCTGCTAGATTGTATGGCAACAAGTTGGTGTGTAAATCAAGGTTTTGTTATGTCAAACTTGGCTTGGGGGTTTCCTTAGTAAAAAATTAAAAAAGGTAGAACTCATATGAATAGAGGTCACCTCATTTGTATTTTCATCATCACTTGTGGATCGATTCAACCTCTTTGAGAGATTTCGGCCTAGCTGAAATAGACTTGTTTCTTGTGGAGATGTGATCTTTTGTGGAGTATTTGCTTATGGAGACATTCTCTTGCTTTGGAGACATCATTTTGGAATAATAAAGGATTGGTTCATGCATTTTCTTGTAAGTATTTTATGTTGTTGAATATCTTTATGGCTATTGCATGGAATGGATATTGTTAGGGTTTCTATGTGCTAGTTTTATTGAATAATTTTCAATGAAATCTTAGCAAAGTATTGTATGCATTACCCTTCAACATTGGTGTGACAATCCCTTGTAGTGATCATTCATGTTAAGCTCTCCTCATTGACTCTATTCGCTCATAAAATGATAGCTAGGGTTTGAAAACTAGGGTTTTTCATTATCCCTTACTCTATTCGAGAGTTTGATTTTTCATAAGTGGATCTCCCTCTAGACTCCATCACCCAAGTTTTACGTAGGTGATCACATCACAAATTTTTTTATTAAACCTAATTCTTCTCTCCCTCACAATTTCAACCGATTAAGGCAAGTTGCTAGCCTAGGGTTAGGGCTGAATTCAGCTAGGTTAGGTGTGTTGTTGCTTTGTGTTAAAATTGGCAACTAGGGCGAAACTCCATGTGGGTCATCTTATTAATGGTAGCTGATATTTTTCTTGGATCCCTCTCATTGAGAGGTGTAGGATTGATCTAAAGATCATCCGATTCCGATAAGTATTCATGGAGATATGAATTTATTTGTGTTATGGGGCAATTCGTCAAGGTCGGCCATCAACCAAATAAACCCCACTTGTGCTCAACGTTTTAGTATAAATAGAGGTGGCCTTCAAGTCATTTCTACACACTCACTTGGGATCTCTTCCTCTCTACTTGCCTTTGGGTTCTAGTGGGAGGAGAGATCCTAAGGGATAACACTGCCCTAATGGAGAAAGGCTCTACGCTACCCTAATGAAGAAGCCCTAATGTAGCTAACCAAAGAAGGCTCTACACAGTCCTAGGAGGAGACACCTCTACGCAGTCTAGAAGGGTTCTACGCTGTCTTAATGGAGATGAGATGCCCTAGCTGCAGTCAAATCTAGGAGCTCAAATCAGCTGTCAAGGAAGGGCTAATGCTGCCCTATACACAGTCCTAAAAGGAGGTAGAGCTTGCCTTATATTATCTGCGGGTAAGGGAGAGTCTTAGCCGCAGGCAAGGGAGAGATTTGGTCGTAGTCAAATGAGAGCTCTAGCAGTGTTAAGGAGGAGATAATCCACAGTCCAATAAAGGTGCCCTCGCCGCAGTCTAAGGAGTCCTAGCAAGCAACAAGTAAAGGCCCTAATTCACAGTCCAATCAAGGATACCTAGCTGCTGTTTTATCTACAATACACAACCCTTATCAACAACACAAGGAGGCCTATCCCTATGTATGCTGTAGGTGACAGCATGCAAATCTAAGTACTGCAGGTGCCTATGTGTGCTGTAGGTGACAACATGGAAATCTAAGTGCTATAGGTGCCTATGTGAGCTGTAGGTGACAACATGGAAATCTAAGTTCTGTAGGTGACAGCATGTTAAATAAAACAGTTACAAGGCATGAGTTAAGGATTGGGAATTCACTGTCATAAAGAAGAAGCAGTGAAGTTTGCTCTCTAGGTTGTATGTTATCTAGTGAACACTTGACATCGACATCTTTAGTTTGATGTATGGCATGTCAGATATATACATGCTGTAGTAAATGGAGGATAGTCTTGTGGAGGGTAGAGACAACCTTCCCTTAGAGGACAATTGCAGAAAAATCAAGGAAAAAATTGTGACTGTTAGTTGACTGCACTTTGGACGAGTCTAGCTACTATGCTAGGTTGTAAGCCATAGCAAGCAGCTAAGACTGGTGAGTGTAAATGATTGCAGCATGTTGGATGCAGTGATGGATGTAGCATGATGAATGCAACATTGGGTGCTGATCAGTGATGAGAGCAGCTCAGTGATTTGGAGCAGCATAGTGACAGGTGCAGTAGTATGAAGTGTACAGGATGGTCATTAGGTCCAACACTGTGATGATGGGTGCAACATGGTGCAACACGGTGAGGTGCAACATGATGACGAGATGCAACACGATGACAGGTGAAAGAGTCACCTTGGAGAATCAGTTGAAGTAGCTTGTCTTTAATTGATTTCATGTATCACCTTCTTAGAGATGATCTATGCTCTTATCTAGATAATTCAAAGTGTTGACTTCTATTGTAAATGTACTCTCTCTCTCTCTCTGCTGAACTATTGAAGAACATATAAGAAGAATTGATCAAGGGTTTCCCCACATTGGGGTTTGTCCCTAGCTAGCGCCACATCTTGTGTCCTCTTGTCTTGGCTTGTCTTCTGCGATTTATGTTTATGTTCTATCTGCAGTTTACTTTAATGCTGATGTGATTGCTAATCTGGAAAAGATATTGAGCTAATTGTGAAAATTGAAATAAATTGCTCTAAGCATAGAACATACCTAAAATTAACATGGTATCAGAGCTGAGGTGAAGACAATGCCCAAGCAAGAGTGAAAGAGCAATCACCGAAGACAGTTGGGAAAGGACAAAAGGATCAATGGATTCCTCATCCCTCTTCAAATTCACCAAGGGTGAAATCGAAGCAGAGAACATTATTAGAATGGCGCAGCAGAAGCTTATGATGGCCTACCTAAAGATCACTTCATTGGGAAGTCCAAATCTAAGGGTGGAAGGAAAGGCAGATGACTTGTTCAGCCATTATGCGAAGGAGTGTCCGAATGGCAGGGACACATCACTTGATGATGATAACAATCATTCCAAGGACATCTTCAATGATTAGAGGAATGACAGGTAATACAGGTCGTCAAGGAAATGGCTGACTCTTCAGAGAAAGCAAGGAACCCCAGGTATGAAGAATCAAATGTTGTTTTTGATAAGATAAATAAGCATTATCTTGTATTGGCCCTCTCCTTCAGATTCTTTGGGAATGTGGCTTATTGATTGCAGTGCTTTAAGGCACCTCATCGGATAGAAGGGTGCTCTCTCGAATTTGGTAGAGGTGGAAACTATTGTGGGATTATACTTGGAGCCGATGCCACCTATTCCGAAAAGGGTGTAGGGATGTTACCCCTCAATTGAATGAGGGTAACTCGATTCATTTACAAGAATCTCTTTTATGCACATGATCACAAGAAGAACCTGGTGTCCATTTTGGCAATGGAAGTCAAAGGTTTTAGGGTGGCATTCATCGATGGAAAGGTACGTGTTTGAAAATAGAATTTTCAAAAGATGCTTTTACTCATGGGTTCAGGGTTGGCAATTTGTATCAAGTTGCAGGAAGTCCATTGGGGACCATGTCAGTTGACACATAGCACCGAAGGTCTGTGAGTCAAATGATGACAGGGATGCTTGAATTCAAAAGGAGCCTGAAGGTACATGTCTGAGATGTACCGAGGGGAAATCCTACAAGGGGACCATTCCCCTTATGTAGCAGGTCCACAGGTTTGGAACAACTCGAGGGGTTTGAGATTCAAGATCGAGAATCTTATGTGTGCAGGTGGAAGAAAGCCCTTTATGGCGTGAAGCAAAACACCCTAGGTTTGATATGAGAGGATTGATCGCTGTCAGATGAAGCTGAGATTCACTAAGAATGAAGCCGATCCAAACCATTGTTTAAAGGTTGTGGATGATAGACCTCTCATACCGACACCTTCTGAGGACGACCTATTTCTGACAGGTGCAAACCCTCTCACTTGCAGAAGTAAGAGGGAATTGGATTCTGGATGTGGAATGGTAAATTGCAAGCCAGTGACTACCTCGAGGATCTTAACTCTCAAAAGTTATATGGTGGTGATGACGGGCTAGATTTGGGAAATGCCTCTGAGTTTCATAAACTCATTTGCATTGCTGTTCTTGGTGAACTTCCGTCCAGATATATGTTTTGCAGTTAGCATGGTGAGCTCATATTTGATTGAGCCTCACTGTATTGGTGCCAAGAATCTTTTAAGATATCTTCGGGGCACAATCTCTCATGGATTGAAATACACTGTCGGAAATATGAAGCTACATGATTATTCGAATACTGACTAGGCACGCAGTGTGGAGGATCACTAGAGCACTTCTCAGTGCTGGTTCTCTTTGGGTTCTTCTTCGACATCATGGACGAGCAGGAAGCGGAAGTCGGTTGCTATAAGCACCACCAAGACCGAATACATAGCTACGAGTATGATCTCGTATGAAGCTGCCTGAAGCTCTTCAGTGAGCTGTTTGTACACATGATGAATACCACTGTGATCCTTTGTGACAACCAAAGGGGGGGATTCAATTGTTGAGTATTCGATGATTTCTCCAGCAGATAGACATCAGATACTACCTTATCTAGGATATGGTATGTTGATGAGCAAGGAGGCTCCATCGTGTTGAGGCTGATGTACATGTCACAGACTTTTTTGTTAAAGGCCCGGGGAAAGGTCAAATCTGTGACTTTCCCGAATGACTTGGAGTCGTTGAGAGATCTTCTTATAAGGGTCCTACATGTTGCATGCATTGAGTTTTGGGAGCTCTGGGGGGCTTGGGGTACTTACTGGAGCAACACACGACCATAGGGCGACTCACCCTCCCCTAATGGTGCGCTGTGTACAGGGTGAATGGCTCAGATTTCCCCTGTGATACCCCGAGGCGACTTAGGGATAGGATGATTAGTTCTCCTGTCGAGGCATCCTACCCATGCAGTCTGGGACTCATGGGAAGTACCTCTCATGTGATAAATGAGCAGGGAAATGGGGTTAGGGACCATAGTAGTACTATGGATGGACGCATCGTTGTATCTACCGTACTCCCTATGCTAGGATGACCTCCATTGATCTGGGATCAGAATGAGTGGTTTGAGACACTCTCTTGTGATATTGATCTGGGATCAATGAAACTGACTTCGGGTCAGTAAGAGTAGTATGACACACTCTCTTCATATGGAACTGACTTCGGGTCAATAGAGAATGGTATGAGACATTCTCAATCAATTCTTCTTCTTCTAGGTTTAGCAAAGCAGAGCTCAGCAGAGGAGAGCTTAGTAGAGGAGAGCAGAGCAAAGCAGAGTAGAGCTCAACAGAGCAGAGTAGTGCAAGGCACTAATGGCAGAGATAGTATAGTCAGACATATGGATCAGCGGATGGAGTTCTCCCTAGTTGAGAGGGAGTGTTAAAATTGGCAACTAGGGCCAAACTCCATGTGGGTCATCTTATTAATGGCAACTGATATTTTTCTTGGATCCCTTTCATCGAGAGGTGTGGGATTGATCTAAATATCATCCGATTCCGATAAGTATTGATGGAGATATGAATTTATTTGTGTTATGGGACAATTCGTCAAGGTTGGCCAACAACCAAATAAACCCCACTCGTGCTCAACGTTTTAGTATAAATAGAGATGGCCTTCAAGTCATTTCTACACACTCACTTGGGATCTCTTCCTCTCTACTTGTCTTTGGGTTATCCTAAGGATAATGCTGCCCTAATGGAGAAAGGCTCTACGCTGCCCTAATGAAGAAGCCCTAACGCAGCTAATCAAAGAAGACTCTACGCAATCATAGGAGGAGACACCTCTATGCAGTCTAGAAGGGTTCTACGCTGTCTTAATGGAGATGAGATGCCCTAGCTGCAGTCAAATCTAGGAGCTCAAATCAGCTGTCAAGGAAGGGCTAATTCTGCCCTATAGACGGTCCTAAAAGGAGGTAGATCTTGCCTTATCTTAGCCGCAAGTAAGGGAAGTCTTAGCCGCAGGCAAGGGAGAGATTTGGCCGCAGTCAAAGGAGAGCTCTAGCAGCGTTAAGCAGAGATAATCCATAGTCCAATAAAGGTACCCTAGCCGCAGTCTAAGGAGGCCTAATGAGCAGCAAGTAAAGGCCCTAATCCGCAGTCCAATCAAGGATACCTAGCTGTTGTTTTATCTACAATACCCAACCCTTATTAACAACACAAGGAGGCCTATCCCTATATATGCTGTAGGTGACAACATGGAAATCTAAGTGCTATAGGTGACAACATGGAAATCTAAGTGCTGTAGGTGACAACATGTTGAATAAAATAGTTACAAGGCATGAGTTAAGGACTGGGAATTCACTGTCATAAAGAAGAAGCAATGAAGTCTGCTCTCTTGGTTGTATGTTATCTAGCAAACACATGACAACGACATCTTCAGTGTGATGCATGGCATGTCAGATATATACATGCTATAGTAAATGGAGGGCAGTCTTGTGGAAGGCAGAGACAACCTTCCCTTAGCGGACAATTGCAGACAAATAAAGGCAGACATTGTGACTGTAAGTTGACTGCACTTTGGAGGAATCTAGCTGCTCTGCTAGGCTGTAAGTCATAGCAAGCAGCTAAAACTGGTGAGTGTAAATGATTGCAACATATTGGATGCAGTGGTGGATGTAGCATTATGAGTGCATCATTGGGTGTAGATCATTGATGAGAGCAACTCAGTGATTGGGAGCAACACAGTGACAGGTGCAGCAGTATGAAGTGTACAACATGGTCATTAGGTCCAG
The DNA here is from genome assembly GCA_031772625.1 of Pinus tabuliformis. Classification (NCBI taxonomy): domain Eukaryota; kingdom Viridiplantae; phylum Streptophyta; class Pinopsida; order Pinales; family Pinaceae; genus Pinus; species Pinus tabuliformis. The sequence continues at coordinate 380,882,651 of CM062812.1, read as the reverse complement.
CACTGTGATGATGGGTGCAACATGGTGCAGCATGGTGAGGTGCAGCATGATGACGAGATGCAACATGATGACAGGTGAAAGAGTCACCTTGGAGGATCAGTTGAAGCAACTTGTCTTCAATTGATCTCATGTATCACCTTCTTAGAGATTATCTATGCTCTTATCTAGATAAGTCAAAGTGTTGACTTCTGTTGTAAATGTACTCTCTCTCTCTCTGTTGAACTATTGAAGAACATATAAGAAGAATTGATCAAGGGTTTCCCCACATTGGGGTTTGTCCCTGTCTAGCGCCACATCTTGTGTCCTCTTGTCTTCTGCGATTTATGTTCTATCTGCAGTTTACTTTAATGCTGATGTGATTGCTAATCTAGAAAAGATATTGAGCTAATTGTGAAAACTGAAATAAATTGCTCTAAGCATAGAACATACCTAAAATTAACACTTTGGAAGGTTTCTACTTGTGTTTTGTGTCTCATTGCATCAAAATAACTCCATTTCCATTGGAAAATCTTCCACTTTGGGGCTAATGTCATAAGCCCTATGCAATTTTTCCTTAGAGTAAACCCTAATCTAGCCCTAGGCTTCAAATTAGGTCTTTTTGAAGGCTTGTTGTCCCAAAAATTGATCATATTAAATCATATAAAGCCTTTTTTTGGCCTTGTGTACTTTGGTAAGCATGCTATAATGACTTAATCACAAACCCTAGGTCACTTTTGCCTTAGATAGGTCTTTTGGGGGACACACTTTTCCTTGTCTATGCTAATGTGAGCCTTGTACTTCATTTGAGGGTCTATGACGACAATTAAAATCAAGACAATCTGCCCCAATTTTGGGGCAGAACCTCACGCACGCCTTGGAAAATCTCTAAGAGGACATTTATGCTCAGTAGTAGGAAAATCATTGTTTCGAGCCGTCTAAGGAGAGTGTCTGGCAGTATTTTCCTAATAAAAGCTTGTTTAAGAGACACTATGAAACACCCTGTGGAAAAGTTTTAGAAACTAGACAACTGAAATCATTCCCTACAGAGTCACTATGAAACACCCTGTGGAAAAGTTTTAGAAACTAGACAACTGAAATCATTCCCTACAGAGTCCTAGATGGCCTTGTAAAGTTCACAATGCTAATCATCATTCTTGATGTATTTCCCATTCTTCATTGAGCATAAACTTCAAAAAGGCTCATCCTTGTTCAACCTGTTATGGTGTAGAGTAGAGACTTTGTGGGGGACCACCCTATAGCTAGCATTCCTGGTAGCCATAACAGAATTCAGGAAAGAGTAAGTTGAGAAAGTATTTTGAAAATGTTCACCAACCATACTTTTAATCTTTGTTGGATTGTTCTCATGTGAACCATCGGCTATGCAAGGCAAAGAGCCCTATCAGCTACCATTTGTTTCTTTAAAAAATCAAGGAGAACCTGGATCCCTGATCTTCCTTATGAATCAATTGTGACGAAGCAGCATCCTTGTTACTATGTTCTTGTACTCATCTCTTTGCACCATGAACTCCATTAATGCCACATCCTCCTGAAGAACAGAGTCATTTAAATCCTTGAGGAATTGTCAAAGTCATTAGATGTCTGGGTTGCATGATGCTTCCTTGCTGACTACCTGTACTTCCATTTTTATTTCTTCTTTCTAATTTTTCAATCTCTTTAAGAAGGGTGCCATTTCAGACATTTAAATGAGAACTTTCCTTGTACTTTTTAGCAAAAGCTTGTCAATGTCTTGCAATTTTTTCTCTGATCTTGTTCCTATTATTGAGATTTCTGATTTTGTTGAGCTGTTACATTTGGTAAGTCTTCTTTTTGTCTAGATGAAAAGCCTTTGGTGCAAGATTTCATCATGAGATTGTACAATATTTTCTTCTTTTCGTTATGAGAAAATTTCAAGCGTCTCTTCATGTGTAAGGTGAAAGTACCATATGTTTCAGTTTAGGCTGATCCTATAATTATTTCAACATCTTTTTCACACCAAGAGGTAATGTTGAAATAGGATATGAAATTTTACTTATCATTTGCTAGTTGTAGGCATTTTATTTGATATTGCTTTTGTCTCAAATGGTAATTTTTTCGATTGTACTATCAGCTAATTCAGTGCAAACATAATTGTTAATATCATAACCTTTAATGGTATGATTTAGTTTTAACAAGATAAACAATTTCTTTTGTAGTGTTAAGAAGTCTTCTTCTTTCTCTTAACCACTGGGATCCATTTTTATCTATTTATATCATAAATTATAGCCTAGATCTTGACACTATTAGACACTTTAAGACCTGCTGTTTGTCATAAAATTCATGCTATAATCAAAATATACATTTATTGTTAACGATTAGAAAATAAGTTATTCTTTTACATTTACATTTCTTTCTCATACTGTTGTCACCCATAAGTACCTATCAAAAGTGTTTTATTTAAAAAATGAGGTTTTATTCGTTTACAGCTTTAGATTGTTAAATTGTCTCTTGAATTAACTATTGCTGTAGCTGTTCTTTTGTGTTGAAGTTTTCTGCTTTTATAAAAATATATCTAGTGTGGATTGGTGCTCATGACTAATGCTTTTGAATTTGAACACTATATATTTTTTCTTTTGTGGATTGGTGCTCATGACTTGTGCTATTGAGGAATTGTGTTTTATTGAAGGTTGAGGCATTGGGTGAAATTGAACTTGCAGCAAAGTTATTGAAGGATGATGCTGAAGAAGAGGTGAGGGCTTCCGCATAAATTTCTACCTTACGCTCTCTAAACTATGTTTTACGGTATTCTATTCTAAGATTGCTTTTCATTTAAATTTATATATATATTTTTATATTATTGTTTTGTTGTACACTATTTATTCTATTTTGTTTTCTTATGTTAGATATTTAGTTTACAATACTAACTGTATTTTGCCTCATTGCTTGTGCTTTGTATTATAACAATTATTTAATTAATGTTATAAAGTAAAAGGAACTGGAAACAGGCTTTGTAGGAAAGTGTTATTGAAAGGGAAAAAGATAGGCACTATGAGTGCAAGCTTGGATGACCGATAAAAGTTGGTGACTTCAGTAACAATGGGAAGGAATACCATACATGTCACTAATGTATTTGAACCACGTGAAGAAAAATATTTCCAAATGGACTAGAGGTATTAGATTCAAGCATTCATATCTACCTTTTGAGATGTTACTGATAGGTTGTACAAGGGTTTCTTAGTGAATCCTTTTACCAAAGGTTGAGATCTTTTGGGAGGTTTAGATCAATTAGAGAAGGTGTGGCAAGATGATGGTAAAGTTGAGGACAAGATCCATGAGTTGACACATGATTGGAAAAAAACTATTTGTTTTTACCATTAAGGATGGGAGCTTTAATGAAAAGATTCACATATATGCAAATGAGTGAATTGAAGAAAGACGGTTCACTGAAGTGTTGTTACCTTGTTATAGGAGAAAAGTAAAAGTGGTCATGCTTGCATCACTTGAAGAACTCGTGCACAAGATTTGGAGATTAAGGATGATGTTGCAACGAATGCTAAATCCTGAACAATAATAAAGGTGGAAAATAGTTATCCTCTATCCATCTTGTTAGCACCCAGATTAGATTTCTTGAAAATACAACTTGAGTGCCATCTTATTTTGTTTGTATACACTACAAAATGGATTTGTTGGTTGATCCGTGAATGAGTGCCTTTTCAGATTTGGCACCCGGTTGTATTTTGTTGTTTTTCCAGTGTTTTCTGTAGAACTATTCTTGAGAAGATGCGAAGATCAGACATATATATTTGTACAATTGATGGACAAAGCTTTAGTGGAGCAGCTGCCCTATACTTGCAGGTTAACTGCAGCATTTAGAACATGTATGGGAGGTTTTTGTAGAGTTATATTTTTCCGGTATCTGATCATAGATTTGGACACCCTCTTGGGATATGTGCATGAGTTCAAATTTGAGAAGTTGTTAATTTAGAAGTTTCTATTTTCAGCAGCTGCTTTTGTTAACAACTTTTGAGAGTGGTCAAATTGACAAACTTGATTACATTGTTGAGAATCTACTTGGGAAATTTGTCATGGTTTGAGTTCAGCTGAAATTTTAGGGTGTCATCCAACTATGATTGAAATTAGTTTCCTTGTCACTCATTTTTAAAATGCAATGCAACATACAAAGTAGCCCTGCCTACCAAACAATCGAAAAGGTAAAATTTATCCAAGGATGACAAGGAAAAGTTTAACAAATTGTGCTGGTTTTTCAGGTGTCTATAGGAAAAAACATTGCAATTGTGAGGAATTGTGATTGTAATGATATTTGATGAGTACTATAAAAAATAATTTTATTTCAAAATTTGAGCTTTTCGTGACACATCCTAGATGTTTCATTTTCTAGAGTATATTCCTCTAAGTGTTCCTTCTAATGAATTCTTAAAGGTGCTTGAAGAAAAGTCCTTATGATATTACTTTTATTCTTTGATATAATACATGATTTTTACATTTGCCTTTGCAGGACTATGAATTTTTGTATTCATGAAGTAGTGCAAGTTTGATTTTCCACGTGCATTATGTGTTGATTGATGTTTCATGTCCTAACTTTCAAAGGATGACTTAGTTTTGCAGCTCTTATTAGGTTGTATATGAATTGATTACTTCAAATATATGTTGAACGTGCATTTCTTTAATTTGATTCAATGATTTTATATCTGCAGGAAGATCCTCTATATTCTCATTATAAACGACTTCGTTGCAATATTCTTCCGTTGGATGGAGATTCTGAAGATGTGGTGTTGGTACCAAATTCTATTTCAAACTTTATACATTTTTAAATATTGGTTCTCCTATTGAAGTTTGATTAACAATAAAAAGGCCACTATAGTTGTCTTTACATTATGTATAGCAAGTTAGAAACTGTCTATTTTGAAAAGGAGATTTTGGACTATATCTAGGCCATGGTTCCCTGAAAGTTTCTATTTATATTTATTGTATGAGAAAATATTGTAATGATATTTGATTTTGAGTTTCATTGCTTATCTCTCTCTCTCTCTCTCACACACACACAACATACACACGTGATAGCTAATGAAACTCAACATCAAAGACGGACTATATCTAGGGTATGGATACTCTGAATTTTTGTTTTTATTTCTTGTATGAGTCTCACCATCAAATATCATTACACTGTTTTCTCATATATATTATTGGTTAACATTTCTTAGTGAAATTGAGAACATGGGTCTTCCATTGGAATTGAAATGAGTATGGTCAAAGAAAGATAGGGTCAAAGAAAGATGGGGTTGCTTGCATTTATCTCCTCCTAGCCATGTTACTTTGATATACCTGGCCGGTTACTCATAATGAAAGATCATGACTATATCAGATAATCATAACATAGCGTTAAGCATTAGGATTGAATGCACAATTATTCCCACTAAATACACACGAATGTGCCCATAGGGAAAATTTCAAAAGCTCAAAACTTTCATGTTGATATAATGCAAAGGATTGAACACCATGTATGTAGTGAAATATAGAGGGGGTCATGACCTTTCAGTCATACCTCCACATTATATTATTATATTATATTAATATAATAAGATATATTGATTATTAGTATAAAATATTATACTAATATTAACATCTGTGATAAAAATTAATCCCAAGTCAAGACTATATACTAGCATCTTCCCTTAAGCTTATGTTAAGGACATTTTGGTAATCCCCCTTTAATAACAACTAACTTCATTACTAAGAAGGTGTGCAATTTAACAAATTTGATCTTTAACAACAATTTGGGAAATACGCCTTCAATATGAAAGTACTGCTAATAAACATACTTATCTCTAGACAATTACCACTGTGATGTTGAATCTTGACTATATGAAGTGCTCTCAAGTTCTCATCAAAGAGTACATGTTTAGAACTATAACCTGCCAAATACTTCCACATAAATCTCCACGGAATCGATAAAACAAACATAAGTTTAAATGACCATAAGCTACACAAATGGTCAATGGATAGTCTTCAATAAAGGACAATAGTCATGGAAAAGAGGCTTATGTCCATGTGCTTGTGAGCGCCAATAAGCAAAGAAAGAGCTTGACCATTCTCTCATGATAGTTAGTAGGCTTTGTTACAACATAATCTAGCATCACCAAATGAGGTAGAGTTCCAACCATAAAGGGGCTACTCTTGTGAAAATCAAGAAGGCTATGCATTGTCAGCTCAATAGCTCTTCCTTTCTCTTTTGGTTAGCTCTTCTACAACTCAAATGGGTTTTCCTTAAAAGGTAGGATTGCTAAGGTTATGGAGTGGAGGCACAAGGTGATTTAGTGAAGAGTTAGCCTAAGCAAAATGAGTGGTAGTAGTATAATGGATTAATGAGTGGTGTGAAAAGGGAAAGATGAAGGAAATCTCCAAGTTCAAGTTCCTAATCACATCTTGGGAAAATGGAGTCATTGGAGTACAGATCAAAGAGCGAAAGTGCATGAAATTGTAAGCTAATTGAGGGTGCTATGGATGCCACAAATCAGTCTTAGCTTGTTGATTTTTGTCATAGAAAATTACCTTGGAAGGCTACAAGTTCCATACATAAGCATTTTCCATGAATGTGACGTTATGTTAATCTAGCAGAAAATTGGGATTATTATATGAAAGTTAGCATAAGATCAATGGAAATAACAAGGCTAAATCCTCATTATGATATCCAAATGACATATGGTTTAGTACAAGGCATTCATGACATGCTACAAGGATTTCCCCATACAAAATTAAGCATGTGGAAGGTGTGAAAATTCGGAAACCCGATTTCTATTGTAGCAACTGGAAATAATTCTCCTAATTGTTAAATTATTTTTTAACAATTTATTTACTATTTGCTACAGAAAATACTGAATCAATCACACTGTAACCTACGCAAATAAGCTACGGAAGAAATAAACACTGGAAGAAATGCTAGCGTACACATAAATTTACACATTTATTTTTGGACCAATGTCCCCAGAAAAACCCAACTTGGGAAAACTAGTGCAACAACTGAGGGTTTTATTATTAAGCAGTAGTGAAATAATCTGAGTACCACTGGATGCCAAAACTAGCAATCCTACAGAGAAAAACTGGCAAGAAAAATCTAGTGAGGAAATCTCTTCACTCCACAGGCAAATCTGGGCTTTGACCTTAGCTCAAATTGAGTTGTCCAAACTGGATCTGTGCAGCTACTGCGTCACCCTAGCGCAGTCCCTTCTGCACTCAGCTCGAACCAACTTCTCCTCAAGCTGTTTGGTCTGCCGCTGTCTGGGAAAATGTCTCTGCTAGCCTCCGGAACCTGTTGCCAACTTCTGGCATTGAAACTTAGCTTTCCCTAATAGTTTTGAAATTACCTCTAAAGGCTACTGCGTTGCTCTGTGTCAGCCTCACTGTGGCTCACTTGCCTCTCTACAAATGCACTCACTGGAATTGGAATCCTTCCTCTGACTTCACTGTCTCTGCCCCTCTTACTGCTTCGATCTCACTGGCTCTCTCTCTGGCAACTGGTTGCAGCTACTTTGGAAATCGATCTGCTCATGAAATCGAACTTCTCTAGTGATTTCTCCAAGCCCCATCGACTTCTTCTTATAATACTTTGTTGAGACTTCAACGACCAAGATTAGATCTTAATCGATGGTTAGGATTAACTTGAAGTCGATCTGTGTGAGTTTCTAGATCATTCACACCATAACTTAATTAATTCTGATTAATTAGTCATATTCTCGAAGTTTAGACTTAGGAAATATTTAAAAACTGACTAATAATCTATAAACTTAAGAAATATTTAAAAGCTGACTAATAATCTATAAATTTAAGAAATATTTAAAAACCGACTAATAATATATAAACTTAAGAAATATTTAAAAACTGACTGATAATCTAATTAAGTCATTTCTAGGTGGAATTTCTAGAAATGATTTCTGGGTTTTGGAGATCTCATGTATTCTAATGTCTCCACAAAATTTCAAGGCTAGAACACATCTGATGCTACAAAAATTAACACTCGCTCTTAGCAAGGAATGTGTTTTAGTGTTGCTGCCCCCTATAGCAACACTCTGTCTCTGCATCATCTCCTGTCACGCTGCTGATGTCTGGCTGCTACTGCCCACCAACCACTGCGCAACTCTGATATACGCTACATTTGTGTTGCTGCTCACCCTACTGCCAACAATGCATTTGCATTGCAACTCCCTCTCCATCTGTTGCTGCTGCAATTGCAACATCTGCAACTGAAAAGCATCCTAAATATTGAATCAATTGTGATCAGTATGATACATCTGTCACTCGAGTCTCTGACTGCTGCTAGTATCTGCGCTGTCACTGAGGCATCTGCGTTGCTGCTGACTCTGCACTGCTACTAACTCTGCACTCCACTCCTAAGCATTTGACTACAACTAGACTCTGCATTTTTCACTTTGGCATCTGATTGCATCTACTGTCACTGATCCATCGTGCAACTGATTATTGTGGGCACCTATAGCAAGGTATTGATTCAAGAGGTGGATCTCCTCAATAATCCTGCCAATCTGTAGCACCTTGGGGCTACAAAACCAAGTCACCCCACTTCACTCCTGGGGATATGTCAGCAAACATGGAGAAGTCTTCCTCCAGCCTGGAGGACAACCTATCGATCTCTACTGATGCTGCTTGCTGGTCCTGCTTCTCCTCCTTGTCCTTCCTCCTGAGAGGACACTGGGTGCTGTAGTGACCAAGCTCACCACATCTGAAGCACTTGACATTCGACAGGTCCTTTTGTTACGCTGCTCCCCCCTGTCCCTGACTGGGAGCCTTTGATGCGAGGGCCATATTGTCCTCCTCCTTCACCTGCTTCAATCCGCTGCGACTGCCACTGATGGATTTCTTCACTAGGTCTCGTCTCAACTCCTCTGTTGCAAATCAGCCCACATATTGTCCCACCTTGGCACGGTTTCTTTGCCCAAGATACTTTGGACAAATACTTGCCACTCCTCTGAGACACTATTTAGTGCCAATCGCACTAGCTCTATGGGTTGAGGCGTTGCCCCAACAACGAACAACTGATCCCAAATCCCTTGAACCGTGGTGAGGAAGGGGTCTATGCGTTCCCCTTTTTGCATCCTGGTGCATCTCAGCTTCTCCTCTACGTACATCTTCGTTGTTCGGAAGTGTCCTGGTACATAGTGGAAGGTGTATCCCACATCTCTTTGCCCGTCCCTTGGGCCGCTATGTGTGATACAATGTGATCCCGAACACCATAAACGATCAACCTCTTTGCCTTTTCCATCTCCTCTTTATACTCCTTTAGCTGATCTGCATCTATGGGGATAACTACCATTGCATTTATGAATGGTTTCAGACCATATTCATCCAAAAGGAAGGACATCCTTGCCTTCTAGATGACATAGCTGGAAGCACCATCCAACTTGTCCTGATCGCGAAGCCCAACAATGGTCATCTCAGATAATGTCGAAAATCTCCTCTTCCCTTTTGCTCAGCTGCTGCTAGGCTACTCACACTCCCTTTTGGAGTGAGAAACTCTACTCACAACGACTGCTGATCTGCAAGGGAAATTGAACTTCTTGAGACTAGAATTTCCCTGAGGAAAATTTTCCCTCAGTGTGTGCTCTTCTTCCACCCGACGCTAGTTCTACTCTAGCAAACTGTTGCAAAACTAGTGTCCAACTAGAGAACTGCTCTGCAAAAAAGATATTCGCTACTCCCTCTGCCTCTGGAATCCCTTGATCTGGAGAGATCGAATTTTTCAATCCCTCTCTCAGGAAAATCGATTCTCCTCAAGAAATTCGAAATCTTGGCCAAGGTAACTGCGCTGCCTCTGGGGTTTTGATTTGCTACCCGTCAATGAACAACGAAACTCCCTCTTCCTTTGCTACTGAGCTCTCCAGCTGATCATCTGCGCTATGATACCATGTGAAAATTCGAAAACCCGAATTCTATTGTAGCAACTGGAAATAATTCTCCTAATTGTTAAATTTTTTTTTAACAGTTCATTTACTGTTTGTTACAAATACTGAATCAACCACACTACAACCTCCACAAATAAGTTGCGGAAGAAATAAATGCTGGAAGAAATGCTAGCACACACAAATTTACATAATTATTTTTGGACCAATGTCCGTGGAAAAACCCAACTTGGGAAAACCAGTGTAGCAGCTAAGGGTTTTGTTATTAAGCAACAGTGAAATAATCTGAGTACCACTAGATGCCGGAATTGGCATCCTATAGAGAAAAACTGGCAAGAAAAATCTAGTGAGGAAATCCCCTCACTCCACAAGCAAATTCGGGGTTTGACCTCAGCTAAGATTGAGGCATCCAAACTAGCTCTGTGTAGCTACTGCATCATCCTAGCGCAGTCCCTTCTGCACTCAGTTCGAACTAGCTTCTCCTCAAGCCGTCTGGTCTGTCGCTGTTTGGGAAAATGTCTCTCTTGGCCTCTAGAACCTCTGTCCAGCTTTTGGCACTGAAACTCAGTTTTCCCTAGCAGTTTCAAAATTGCCTCTAGAGGCTACTGTGTTGCTTTGCGTCAACCTCACCGCGGCTCACTTGCCTCTCTGTAAATGCACTCACTGGAACTGGAATCCTTCCTCCAGCTCCACTGTCTTTGGCCCTCTCTTATTGCTTCGATCTCACTGGCTCTCTCTCCAGCATTTGACTGCCGCTACTCTGGAAATTGACCTGCTCATGAAATCGAACTTCTCCAGTGATTTCTCTAAGCCCCATCGACTTCTTCTTATAATCCTCTGTTGCGACTTCAACGACCAATATTAGATCTTAATTGATGGTTAGGATTAAGTTGAAGTCGATTCGTGTGAGTTTCTAGAACATTCACACCATAACTTAATTAATTTTGATTAATTAGTCATATTCTCGAAGTTTAGACTTAGGAAATATTTAAAAACTAACTAATAATCTAATTAAGTCATATCTAGGTGGAATTTCGAGAAACGATTTATGGGTTTTGGATATCTCATGTATTCTAGCTTCTCCACGAAATTTCAAGGCCAGAACACATTCGATGCTACAAAAACTAACAGAAAGTAAGTGGGGAAAGGAAACCACACAGAGATTTGATACTACACATTTGATTTTTCCTCCATCCATTCACACTTATTTGTTTCATCCATTGGTATTGTTGACCCTACCGCCTACACTTACCTCCAAGTCAGTGAGAAAAGCCTTCAACCCCACAAGGTGTGGTTGGTGGCAGGGAACTCAGAGAAGGGGTTGTCACACTAATTCCGACTCTCTCTGTTTGAGCTATCTCCTAGGTTAGCTAAGGGGGGTGGTCCCTAATGAAAATTTAAGTTAAAAAAGATGTGAGTTTCTAGGAGAATTGTTAGAGTTAAATAGATTATTTGTTTAAAATTTATAAGCAAAAATGATATGAGCAATAACCATAAACATATAAGAGAAGCATGAAATACATAAACAACCAATGCCTTCAAAGTATTGCTCTTTAAGAAATGAAATTGTCTTTTTTGCTTAGAATGAAATGAAATGCTTTCAAATGGAAAGCCCAAATAACCTTGGACTTGAGTTTCCAAATGGAAAAGGGTTACTAAGCTTATGCTTCAACTCCCTTTCTTCAAACTTGAATTGCCTCCAAGAACACTCTTAAATAAATCTCTTGATGTCTTATGAGATTGTTGGCTTGAACAATTTGTGGGATCTTTGATATCCTTGGAAGTGACTATTCCAACCGAAGAAGTCCTCACACTCCAATAGAGTTGGCAACCTATCCTTTGAACACAAGAATGCCTGCAAACCAATTGTAAGTGCAAAAGAGACTTGGCATATTGTTAAATTGGCAACTAGGGCCAAACTCCATGTGGGTCGGCTTATTTATGGTAGCTGATATTTTTATTGGATCCCTCTCGTCAAGAGGTGTAGGATTGATCCAAAGATCATCCGATTCCGATAAGTATTTATGGAGATATGAATTTATTTTGTTTATGTAATTATTATCAAGCCGACCAGCTCTTATGTAGGCTCTAGAAGCCCAACCGACGTGTCTATTCATCATCCTCATTTTGGTATAAATAGATGAGGATTTGATATCATTTGCACACATTCTTGAGGTGATCTCCTCTCCACGTCTTGGGTTTTTGGAGAAGGAGAAAACCAAAAGAATGTGCTGGCCTAGAAGAAGCCCTAGCTACAGATAAAGCTCTAATCACAGTCAACGTGTTGCCCTCAAAGTGATGCTCTAATTCATGTCTATGGAAACAACTATACAACGCAGCAAGATATACATTTATACACAAGCCATGGCAAATACCATTCTTGAGGCACTTACAGGTTGTAACATAAATGGTGGCTGTAGGAATAAAAGGACGCAGTCAAGTTGTGGTCATAATCCCGCTGTCCTGAGGTGTAGCCACCGTCAATGCATGGTAGCCACAGTCACAGTCCTGAGGTGTAGTTGCAAGTGAATGGAGCCGCTTTCAAGGTTAGGAGAATCACAGTCTAGAACGCATAAACCCTAACACGCAAAGGAAAAGTTATGAGCTCTCATATGCTGTCCCCAACACGCATCCAGAACACTCATACGCTGTCCCCAACACGCAGGTGGAAATATTCGTAGCACATTCATATTGAACGCAGTCAAGGCAGCAAGGTAAGGAACACATTGGAACGCAGTCATATACATTGTAAACGCAGGTTATAGTCATATACATTGGAACGCATATATAACGATATATTGAATTCGCTGGATGGTCATAAAACGCTGGACAGTCATGACATGCTGGGAAGACTTGGTGATATATCACGCAGGTTATATGATATAGAATGCAGTCATATGATATACCACGTAGATATATAAACGCAGGCCCTAGATCTGGCAGCGTGGTCACTCACAATATATATGTTGGGGTGATACAAGTTATACGCTGTGTATGTATGTGGACAGTGATATGCTGTATATGAAGACTCATATATTCTGACCTATGCTCATATACACAGGCAAATTTGCAGTACAACATATATACATGGCAAGGTATATATATGCAGGTTATGGCAATAAATATCTATGCAGGCAGAAGGACGTATTATCATAAGGATGCAGCTATGATTTAATTTGCATGGGTAGCACAATGATACATGGACCATGGACAACACCATGATGAGTGCAATCATAAGCATGGGCAGCATGAAGCAGGATGACTATCATGATGCAGTATGCAGTGGTGCAACTTGAGAACCTGATGTAGGATGATGATAGGTGAAGGAGTCACCTTGGAGGATCAGTTGAAGCAGAATGTCTTCAACTGCTCTCATCGTTATAGGAGATGATCTATGCTCAGATCTAGACAAGTCAAAGTGTTGACTTCTGTTGTAAATGTACTCTCTCTCTCTTTCTCTGCTGAACTTTGAAGATAAAAGAAGATTTGATCAAAGGGTTTCCCCACACATTGTGGGGTTTGTCCCTGGCTTGCGCCATATCTTGTGTCCTCTTGCCTTGGCTTGTCTTCTGTGATTTATATTTATGTTCTATCTGCAGTTTACTTTATGCTGATGTGATTGCTAATATGGAAAAGAAATTAAATAAATTGCTCCAGCATAGAACATACCTAATCTTAACATGGTATCAGAGCTGAGGTGAAGACAATGCCCAAGCAAGAGTGAAAGAGCAATCACCGAAGACAGTTGGGACAAGACAGAAGGATCAATGGGTTCCTCATAATTCACCTAGGGTGAAGTCGAAGCAGAGAATGTTATCAGAATGGTGGCATAGCGAAGTTTCTGATGACCCATCTAAAGATCACTTCATTGGGAAGTTCAGATCTAAGGGTGGAAGGAAAGGCGGATGCCTTATTGAAATAAGTTCAGCCGTTATGCGAAGGAGTGTCCGAATGGCAGAGACACATCTCTTGATGAAGATAACAATCATTCCTGGGACATTTTCAATGATCAAAGGAATGACTGGTAATGCAGGTCATCAAGGAAATGGTCGACTCTTCCACAAAAGCAAGGAACCCCTGAATCTCTTCTATGTACCTGATCGCAAGAAGAACCTGATGTCCATCTCGGAAATGGAAGTCAAAGGTTACAGGGTGGCACTTATCGATGGAAAGGTACGTGTTTGAAAATAGATCTTTCAAATATGTTTTTGAGTTCAGGGTTGTATCAAGTTGCAGGAAGTCCATTGGGGACCATGTCCATTGACTTAGCACCGGAGGTCTGTGAGTCAGATGGTGACTAGGATGCCTGAATTCAAAAAGGAGCATGAAGGTACATGTCTGAAATGTGCCGTAGGAAAATATTATAAGGGGATCATTCCCCTCATGCAGCAGGTCCACAGGCTTGGAACAACCCAAGGAGTTTGAGACTCATGATCGGGAATCTCATGTATACAGGTGGAAGAAAGCCCTCTATGGCTTGAAGTAAAACACCTCGGGCGTAGTATGAGAGGATTGATAGCTGTCTAATGCAGCTGAGATTCACTAGGAGTGAAACCGATCCAAACCATTACTCGAAGGTTGTGGATGATAAACCTCTCGTACCGGCACCTATGTCTGACAGGTGCAGACCCTCTCATTTATAGGAGACAGAGGGAGTTGGATTCTGAATGTGGAAAGATAAGCTGCAAGCCTATGACTACCTCAAGGATCTTAACTTTCAGAAGTTATATGGTAGTGATGTCGGACCTGATTTGGGAAATGCCTCTGAGTTTCATAAACTCATTCGCGTTGATGTTCTTGGAGAACCTCCGTCCAGACATCTGTGTTGCAGTTAGCATGGTGAGCTCATATTTGGTTGAGCCTCACTGGATTGGTGCCAAGAATCTTCTGAGATATCTTTAGGGCACAATCTCTCATGAATTGAGATACACTGTCGGAAATATGAACCCACATGATTATTCGAATGATGAGTGGGCAGACAGTATGATCACTAGAGCACTTCTGAGCGCTGTCTCTTTGGAATCTGCCTCGATATCCTGGATGAGTAGGAAGTAGAAGTCGGTGACTCTGAGCACCGCCAAGGCAGAATACATTGCTGATAGTATGGCCTTCTGTGAGGTAGTCTGGTTGTTGAAGCTCTTCAGTGAGCTGTTTGTACACATGATGAATACCACTGTGATTCTCTATGACAACTAGAGGTGGGATTCGATTATTGAGGAATCTCGTATTCGACAATTGCTCCAGCAGATAGACATCAAATACTGCCTTATCTGGGATATGGTAAGTCGATGATCAAGGAGGCTCCATCGAACTGAGATGATGTACAGGACAGAGCCCGGAGGAAAGATCAAATTTGTGATTTTCCCGAACGACTTGGAGTCATCGAGAGATCCTTGTAAAACGGTCCTGCATGTTGCATACATTGAGCTCTGGGAGCTTTGGGGGGCTTGCAGTTCTACTGGAGCAACATATGACCACAGGGTGACTCACCCTCCCCTGGTGGTGCGCACTAGAACAAGATGATTCGCTCTCTTGTGGGACAAGATGATTCGCTCTCTTGTGTAGCAGGATGATTAGTTCTCCTGTGAGGCGTGGATTGATGTGTTCTCCATGGCGATTGTAGCAGGATTGATGTTTTCTCCTGTGAGGACAGGATTGATTAAGTTCTCCTGTCGAGGCATCCTACCCATGCAGTTTGGGACTCATGGGAAGTACCTCTCATCTGATCAATGAGCAGGGAAATGAAGTTAGGGACCATAGTAGTACCGATGGATGCATCGTTGTATCTACCGTACTCCCTACGCTAGGATGACCTCCATTGATCTGGGATCAGTAATACTGGTTTGGGACCAGGAGAGTCGTACATACTATGACGCTGACTTCGGGTCGGTTGAGACTGGTCTGGGACCAGTAGTACACTCTCTGAGCCTGCAATACTGGTCTGGGACCAGTGGTAGGAGTTGTACATGCTATGACGCTGACTTCGGGTCGGCTGAGACTGGTCTGGGACCAGTGGTACATACTCCTAGACTGACTTCATGTCAGTGCAGGACTGGTCTGGGACCAGTGAGAGTCGTACATACTATGACGCTGACTTCGGGTCAGTTGAGACTGGTCTGGGACCAGTAGTACACTCTCTGAGCCTGCGATATTGGTCTGGGACCAGTGGTAGGAGTTGTACATGCTATGACGCTGACTTCGGGTCGGCTGAGACTGGTCTGGGACCAGTGGTACATACTCCGAGACTGACTTCATGTCAGTGCAGGACTGGTCTGGGACCAGTGAGAGTCGTACATACTATGACGCTGACTTTGGGTCGGTTGAGACTGGTCTGGGACCAGTAGTACACTCTCTGAGCCTGCGATACTGGTCTGGGACCAGTGGTAGGAGTTGTACATGCTATGACGCTGACTTCAGGTCGGCTCCGAGACTGACTTCGTGTCAGTGCAGGACTGGTCTGGGACCAGTGAGAGTCGTACATACTATGACACTGACTTCGGGTCGGTTGAGACTGGTCTGGGACCAATAGTACACTCTCTGAGCCTGCGATACTGGTCTGGGACCAGTGGTACGCACTCTGAGTCTGACTTCGGGTCAGTGGAGAATGGTATGAGACATTCTCGACCAATTCTTCTTCTTCATAGTTCAGCAGAGCTAGCAGAGCCAGCAGCGCTGAGCAGAGCTGAGCTAGCAGAGCCAGCAGCGCTGAGCAGAGCTGAGCTAGCAGAGCCAGCAGCGCTGAGCAGAGCTGAGTAGAGCAGAGCTAGTAGAGCCAGCAGCGCTGAGCAAAGCTAAGCAGAGCAGAGCTAGCAGAGCTAGCAGCGCTAAGCAGAGCTGAGCAGAGCAGAGCTAGCAGAGCCAGCAGCGCTGAGCAGAGCTGAGCAGAGCAGAGCTAGCAGAGCCAACAGCGCAGAGCAGAGCTAGCAGAGCCAGCAGCGCTGAGCAGAGCAGAGCAGAGCTGAGCAGAGCAGAGCAAAGTCAGTAGAGCTGAGCAGAGCTAGGCAGAGTAGTGCAAGGCACTAATGGCAGAGATAGTACAGTCGTACATATGGATCAGCGGATGGAGTTCTCCCTAGTTGAGAGGGAGTGTTAAATTGGCAACTAGGGCCAAACTCCATGTGGGTCGGCTTATTTATGGTAGCTGATATTTTTATTGGATCCCTCTCGTCGAGAGGTGTAGGATTGATCCAAAGATCATCCGATTCCGATAAGTATTTATGGAGATATGAATTTATTTTGTTTATGTAATTATTATCAAGCCGACCAGCTCTTATGTAGGCTCTAGAAGCCCAACCGACGTGTCTATTCATCATCCTCATTTTGGTATAAATAGATGAGGATTTGATATCATTTGCACACATTCTTGAGGTGATCTCCTCTCCACGTCTTGGGTTTTTGGAGAAGGAGAAAACCAAAAGAATGTGCTGGCCTAGAAGAAGCCCTAGCTGCAGATAAAGCTCTAATCACAGTCAACGTGTTGCCCTCAAAGTGATGCTCTAATTCATGTCTATGGAAACATCTATACGTAGGCTATGATACAACGCAGCAAGATATACATATATACGCAAGCCATGGCAAACACCGTTCTTGAGGCACTTACAGGTTGTAACATAAACGGTGGCTGCAGGAATAAAAGGACGCAGTCAAGTTGTGGTCATAATCCCGCTGTCCTGAGGTGTAGCCACCATCAATGCATGGTAGCCGCAGTCACAGTCCTGAGGTGTAGTTGCAGGTGAATGGAGCCGCTATCAAGGTTAGGAGAATCGCAGTCTAGAACGCAGAAACCCTAACACGCAAAGGAAAAGTTATGAGCTCTCATATGCTGTCCCCAACACGCAGCCAGAACACTCATACGCTGTCCCCAACACGCAGGTGGAAATATTCGCAGCACATTCATATTGAATGCAGTCAAGGCAGCAAGGTAAGGAACACATTGGAACGCAGTCATATACATTGTAAACGCAACAGTCATATACATTGGAACGCATATATAACGATATATTGAATTCGCTGGATGTCATGAAACGGTGGACAGTCATGACATGCTGGGAAGACTTGGTGATATATCACGCAGGTTATATGATATAGAATGCAGTCATATGATATACCACGTAGATATATAAACGCAGGCCCTAGATCTGGCAGCATGGTCACTCACAATATATATGTTGGGGTGATACAAGTTATACGCTATGTATGTATGTGGAGAGTGATATGCTGTATATGAAGACTCATATATTCTGACCTATGCTCACATACACAGGCAAATTTGCAGTACAACATATATACATGGCAATGTATATATATGCAGGTTATGGCAATAAATATTTATGCAGGCAGAAGGACGTATTATCATAAGTATGTAGCTATGATTTAATTTGCATGGGTAGCACAATGATACATGGATCATGGACAACACCATGATGAGTGCAATCATAAGCATGGGCAGCATGAAGCAGGATGACTATCATGATGCAGTATGCAGTGGTGCAGCTTGAGAACCTGATGTAGGATGATGATAGGTGAAGGAGTCACCTTGGAGGATCAGTTGAAGCAGAATGTCTTCAACTGATTTCATTGTTATAGGAGATGATCTATGCTCAGATCTAGACAAGTCAAAGTGTTGACTTCTGTTGTAAATGTACTCTCTCTCTCTTTCTCTGCTGAACTTCGAAGATAAAAGAAGATTTGATCAAAGGGTTTCCCCACACATTGTGGGCTTTGTCCCTGGCTTGCGCCATATCTTGTGTCCTCTTGCCTTGGCTTGTCTTCTGTGATTTATATTTATGTTCTATCTGCAATTTACTTTATGCTGATGTGATTGCTAATATGGAAAAGAAATTAAATAAATTGCTCCAGCATAGAACATACCTAATCTTAACACATATAGAGGCCAAGTTGAGCTTGTCATTCAATTGAAAATAACAAGCTACAACAAGAGCACAAAATATACCAAGCCGAAAGGAGATTTGAGATAGCTACAAATCTCTCCTCCCTAGACAATAATGCCCTTAGACAAATGCACAAAAAACTAGATAGAAATGTAAAATCAAATGAATAATAACATCAAATGAAACAAGTATACCTCATCAACCAAAGAATGCACCACAAGAAAAGCTAGTAACCCCAAAGAATTTTTTTATTTATATAAAAGATGAATACAAAATCCAGCAGAGTCTCTGCAAGCCCAACAGCTCGTTCTATATATAAAGATGAGAGCCAAAGCTCATTTAAATAAGAAAATGGGAGATGATCCCAAGGAAAATTCCAATGACAAGTGTAGCAATGGTGAAGATCTCATTGCTCCAATGAATTTCCAAGTGGCTGCTTGACTGTCCATCGAATATCTTCAGATTTGCTGTATGTATTCCTTGTGAGGATCAACATATCCTCTTGCTGGCCATGTGTAGAAATTTATGTGTTATCATCAACATATAACTGCCTGTAGAGTGTTGTAGTGAACTGCATGTGGCTGCCCGCGTGTAACCTTAATTGCTGTGCGTATATCCTCATGTGGGCTGGCAGCGTTGACTGCTGTGTTAACTCCCAAACAGATCTGCATATCTAGCTTTTTCATTGGCTGTTAGTGGGAGTAAGTGGGGGACAAGAACTGTCCCATGTGGCAGTTCTGTCCCCACTTAAACTTTTCCAAATCTGTTACATTTTAAAACTGATTTTTTGAACTCTTTTTGCTAATTTGTGGACCTCCAACACTAATCGATAACTTGGCTGATTTGTCCCCCACTACTTGTGGGCCTCATGTGGCTGCCATGTCATATATTTTGTCCCCCTTTAAACTTTTTGATGTGCACCATATATTTCAACATATAAAAAAAACTTTTCATTGTGCCTTGTGAACTCATGGTTGGACCATTTGACTATTACTTATGCTTTTGACTTGAGTTGTGGCTTCATGTGGTGGGCCCCACATAATTATCACATCATCTTTGATCGCCATGTCATTTGGTTGACTTTCTTTGACTTTGGAAAAATTTAGAAATTTTTCTAATTATTGTTTTTTTTTTTGCCACTGTCATTAGAAAAATCGGCCTTTGAGGGACTATAAGTCGTTTTTTCCACCTCGAAAGTGGGTCCTAGGATAATGCTAGGTCTCTGAGGATGAATTTCGAGTAGTCACACACCCCAGACATTTCCCAAGGCCACTTATTTACATCATTACATAGAAAATAATTAAAAAGTCCCTTTTTGCGGGAAATTTTTAATTCTTAAAAATTCCTACTTAGACCTAGCCAAATTCTACAATTTTTTTTTTGTATGATCTAGTATGCTAATATACATCAACTCTAAACACTAAGATGTGTTAGGGACTCAACCTTCAAACCGTCGCCTCGGCTTTGGGGTAAAAAATGAGTGAAAAACCCAGAAAATTATCCTCCTCTGAAAGAAATGAATAATTAACTGGATAAAAATAACACTCCAAGGTGTACTTGTTTGCTGATCGAGTCCCAACACCCTAGGCCTGTTACATACTCAAAAACTCATCATTACTAGTATCACTTGTTACAATTCCCTGCAGGGTGTGGACTCTGGGTACAAAAAAAATGATGAGAAGATAGAAGTAGAGTTAAAAAACTCTGTTGACTGATGATATCTAATGGTACAAGTGTCCTCTAGATTATCCTTTGGCATGGAGTCTTCATATAATCATGAGGTGCCACTCCAGTGGTCAACATTTGGCTCCATGTGGGGATGCATGCTAGATACAAAGTGATAGTGTGCAAGAACCTGGAATTTGCATCAACCGACGAAAGAGATATATCAACAGTATCCATTCAAAATATCATAAAATGAACTAAAGTACAGAAGCAAAGAAATGGAAATTTATTCTAAGAGCATAAATGCCAATTTATTCATAAAATAAAACTAATTAAACAAAAATGACACTAGATAAGGTTAGAGATATGATACAAAAATATGCCCCATGGCATCAGATATTTTCTTTGTAGAACAATTTGAGCAGTTGGCCGTTCACAGGTAACTCGAGTGGTTCTCCATCCAAAGTGCTCAAATGGTAGGAATTTTGTCCAACTGCTTCCCTGATAATGTATGGTCCAAGTCACAAACTGTCAAACTTACCATGATTTCCTGGCTTTTCATTCCTGCGATCCCATAACAAAACCATGTCATTGTTAGAAAACATTCTATACGTAGATGATTTGTCAAAATTTCTTTTTACCTTAGATTGGTTTTTACAACAATGCTCAAAGGCTCTTCTTCTGGTTTCATCCAATTCTACAATTTGGTCAATCCTACATTGCACAACATCTTTATCAGATGTAAAACTTTGTAGCAATTGGTAAGCTGGTAGCCTCAAATGCATAGGAAGGGTAACATCCAAGCCATAAACTAACTCAAAGGGACTCTTCCAAGTAGAACTCTTCTTTGTAATCCTATCAGCCCACAAAGCATATTTAATTTTACTATCCCATGCCCGTTTGTTATCCCCTACTATCTTCTTGATTATGGTTATCAAATTCTTATTATTAGACTCTGCTAAGCCATTACCCTAAGGATAGTAGTTTGATGAATGGGATAAGACAATGCCATACTTCAAGAAAAACGATGAGACTTCAACAAAGCTAAAAGCCTTGGCATTGTCGGTAGTAATCTTGGTAGGGACACCAAAACGAGTGATAATCTTATCTTCAAGAAAATCTATCACTACTTTGTCGATGGCGTGTTTTGTAGGGATGACCTCTACCCATTTAGTAAAATAATTAGTGGTAGTTATAATCCATGAGTAGCCATTACTCGAATTTTCATTAAATTTTCCTATAAAATCTAGCCCCCAATGTTGAAAGGGAGCCTCCACGACCACAGGCTAAAGAGGCAAAGGGACTAACTTTTGCTTCCGAGTGAATAGTTGACAAGCTTGGCAACCTCTAACATACTTGTGCACATCAACAAAAATAAAAGGCCAAAAATAACCAGCCCTCAAGATTTTGTGGGTAGTAGTCTTAGTAGCATAATGCCCTCCACAAAATACTGAATGAAACTCAGATAGAAGCATTTTGGCTTCAACTTCATCAACACGCCTAAATATTACCCCCTCTGGATTTCTCCAACGCAGACCATCCTTCAAAATGCAATACATAGTTGCTCTAACCCTTAATGCTCTTCTCTTATGGCCAACTAAATGGTTAGGACATGACAAATTTTGCAAATAATAAATAATGTCTTTATACCATTCAAGTTGACCCAATCTTTGAAGTTCTAATGAAGTTAATTCCAAATCATTTTGACAAATCATTCCTATCGCTTTCTCATTTCCTTTAGTCAAGATTTTGGCCAATCCTTGGCCTTTCACAAGCTTGGTAGGTCTAATATCCAAATCATACTCTTGAATCTTTGAGACCCACCTAGCTCGAGTTCCTAAGCAATCAACTTGGACTAAAATATCCTTTACAACAGAGTGGGGAACAAATGCAATTATCCTAGAATACCCCACATAAACTCTGAACTGTTTAAGAGACTTAACTAAAGCATAAGCTTGCTTCTCCATGGTGCTATACTTCAACTCAGACCCTTGAAGGGACCTACTCTTAAAAGCAATAGGCTGCTCATGCCCTTCATTATTCTTTTGAAGCAACACCCCAGCGATAGCATCTTCGGATGCAAAAGACAAAATCAAAAACTCCTTTGAATAATCAGGGCTTATTAGAATAGGTGCTTTGACAATAGAATCCTTTATTTCCCGAAAACCTTTTCTACCCTCATTTCCCCAAACAAACTTAACATCTTTTATTAAGAGGGTTTGGATGGGTTTGGCTATCTCAACATAATTTGGAATGAACCTTCTAAGGAAATTAATCTTTCCTAAGAAGGATTGAAGGGTTTTAATATTATGAGGCAAAGGAATCTTTTGAATAGCCTCAATTCTTTCAGGGTCAATCTTGATCCCATCCTTTGAAATGATGTGACCAAGCAACTTCCCTTCAATCACTCCAAAAATAGATTTAGCAGGATTTAAGGATATTCCATACTCTCTACACCTATCAAACATTTGCCTTAGGTGGTCTATATGGGAAATTCCATTTTTAGAAAAAACAGTTAAATCATCTTGATAGATCTCAATAAATTTCCCAATTAGGCCCTTAAAGGCATAGTCCATAGCCCTTTGAAAAGTTGCTCCATCATTCATTAATCCAAAAGGCATCATCAAATATTCAAAAGTACCCCATGGTGTGGTGAATGTTGTCTTATGTCTATCCTCCTTCTTTCACCAAGACTTGGTTGTATCCTGAAAATCCATCAAACAAAGACATCATTCCAGATCCTGTTCCCCTTTGCAATAATGTTTCCATATTAGGTAAAGGGTAATTATTTTTTTTACAGGCTAAATTAAGATTTTGAAAGTCTACACATAGCTTGATTGATCCATTCTTCTTTGTCACAATAACCAAGTTTGAACACCATGTGGAATGCCTAGTGTGAGCAATAATACCAGCCTAAAGCATCTTTTGCGATTCCTTTTGCACCAAGGGCGCTAACTTAGGATTGATTTGCCTAAGTTTCTACCTAAAGGGTTTGGCATTTTCATCCTTAAGAGGGATAGTATGTTCCATAACATCTTCCCTATAACCTTTCAACTCATCATATGAAAAAGCCAAAACATCTCTATATTCATGAAGTACATTTATCAAATTCTTCCTTTCTTGCTCATTGGTACCGTTGCCTATTTTAATAATCTTTGGGTCATGAGGGGTACCAATATTCACTTCAATGAATTCCCCTGGGTCAATTTTCTTATCATCTTTTCTGTTTGATGCATCATCTCTGTCAAACACTTGCTCTAAGGCTACACGTTCCCTAGAAGTGGGATTTGTCACCACATTACACTCATAATCACATCCTTCCTCTTTGTAGCCAGCCATAAATTCAGAAAATTCCTCCATGTTATTTAAAAAACGAACCACCTGGCTTTCATCATTGAAGATTTGCCAATGCTCTAGATTATCAGGAATTGATGGCCTAAAGATAATCTCCATCTTAATTTTATCATCCACCAAGTTCTCTCCAAGTTGTAATGTAGATGCAGCAATAGCCAGCTCATCAACTTGTTTATTTCCTTCCCTAGGAATTGTTTGAAGGTCTAATGCGTCAAAATATTCCATATTATCCCAAACAACATTTCGATATTTTTGTAATCTATCATTCTTGCATGCAAATTGATTCTTAGTTTGAAGAATGACTAAATCAGAATCCCCCTTGATACTAAGCAACTTTATTCTCAAGTTTTTTGCCAACTCAAGACCCAACAACAGAGCCTCATACTCTGCTATGTTGTTGGTTGCATTGAATTCCAATCTATAGGAAAACTAGAATATGTGACCAAGAGGGGAGGTAAGGACAATTCCAGCACCCTTACTATACCTAGAATGGGCACCATCAAAATTCATGTGCCAAACTCAATCTTTCTTACAATCCACCTCCTTCTCCAAAGGAGGAAAAGAATTAGCCAGGATAGCATAGTTTCCCAAGTTATCATATTCATACACAATTTCATTATGAGGCTCCTTGGGATTTTCTATATGCAACTTTCTCTCCAATTCCCTATCCAATTTAACAATGATGCCCTCACTATTAGGGATGGTAGCATAATTTAAATCCATTTGCAAACTACCCCCAATATCAACTCCCCACTTTCTAGACAATAACATCCCCCAAGCATCGGGCACATCAATCACCACAATATCCATGGTGATCATAATGTCAGGATGTACAACTAAGTGGACTTGAAGATCTTTTATCAAACCACACACTTCAATGATCTTTGAATCCATTGCACAAATGTTGTGGTAGGGTCTAGAAATCCTCAAATTTAACTGATTCATGACTTTCTTAGTCATGACACAAGATGATGCCCCAAAGTCAAACATACAATCGTGTAAAAGCATTCCATTGACCAACATAGTGATGAAAAAAGGTTGGTGGTCTCTGTTATCTCTACACATATCACTACTTTGCAGAGTGAGGGGCATCCTCATATCTATCCTTAGAAAAATTAGACATTTCTTTTCCATTAGGAGCATCAATGGCTTTCAACAATTTATATTGTTGGGAGGGAATCTCCATGATTTTAGTGACATGAACTAAAATCTTAGCATTATTAATCCATCCTCCCAAGTCAATATTCAACTTTGATGTGGGTGGAGTGAAAGTTTTATTATGATTTCTTTCTTTATTCTTTCCCCTTTCCTTATCGTTGGCTATCTCTAAAATCTGAGTTGATGAAGGCTTCTCTCCATATAATTTAGTGATCCTATCCAAATCTTCAAAATTATTTATACTATAGGAGGATGGAGACTTTTTATTTACCTTCTAACTACTGTCCATAACTCCCATCCAATTTTCCAAGGACAAATGATGCTCTTTTCCAACTACATTAATTTGTTCACTTGTTCCCATCATATCTCCTTCTAGGATCCTTCTTGCATAAGGACAAATGAGTTCATCATGTATGTCATGACAAGGTCTACAATAGGGCATGGAATCATCAACTAAGTTTGTAGACTCGAGTGGATTAGGTGGCCTATGGTCATTGGGAGGTCCTCTCTTTTGTCATCTATCATTTCATCTATTTGGGAATCTCCCACCTTGATTTCTTTCCACGGACACTAATCGATTTTGGATAACATTCATTTGGCTGGTGTGATTTGCCTCCATGCTCTTGATGAGTTGGGTTAACTCCTTAATAGGATCATGTGTAGTCTCTTCTTTGGCCTTGCCTTTGGAATCATTCGGTTTTTTATGGCCTGTTGATTTGGGGTAGTACCAGATGTTCTCTAGCCACGAAAATTGGTGGAGAGGCTAAGGCACATGAGATCTCCAATACCCAGAAAAGATTTGGCTAGATTCTAAACAATTTGGAAGATATTAAAATAATTAATATTTTTAATGGAGTCCTTAAGTCTAAACTTAGGGAAAATAAAATATTAATGTGAATTAATAGAAAACTGTGTTAGAATGGTCCAAAAGTCATGGATCAAGCCATATCTAACCTTAGCCGTTGACTAGGGACTTAATTTTGGCCGTTGATTTGTAAATGAGAAAAGTACAAGAGGAGGCTTGAGGGCCACTTGGAGAACACACCGAGTTGATCAAGATTTCGACTTTCTGGGGTTAGGTTTGCTGAGGAAGTCGAGAGAGTGATCAGAGTTGCAGCTGAGGGGCAGTGAATACAGAAGTAGAGAGGCAGAGATAGCACCAAGAGGATCAACGTAGTAGCCGAGAGTGAGGGACGCGGAACCAGCCAGGGGTTCATGCAGAGCCAACTAGGAGCTGTGTATTGCCTCAGAGGGCCAGCGTGTGTGACGCAGAGGGCCAAAGGGCTGACGCAGTGCCTCCAGAGGTTGACGCTGTGCCTCCAGAGGCTGACGCAGGGGTTATTGGGTTGATGCTGGGCCAGAGAGGTTGATGCAATTCCTAGAGGTTGACGCAGTCCCTAGAGGTTGACGCTGGGGTTTCGTGGGGCAGATTGGAGCTGTAAAGCTGTCGGAGTG
This sequence comes from Pinus tabuliformis, assembly GCA_031772625.1. NCBI lineage: Eukaryota > Viridiplantae > Streptophyta > Pinopsida > Pinales > Pinaceae > Pinus > Pinus tabuliformis. The sequence continues at coordinate 380,856,244 of CM062812.1, read as the reverse complement.
ATTATCCGGGGTTTCAGCTGGAACATCTGTCTCTGACTGAGAGGTACTACTGCCGAGATTATTCTCTATTGGGTGAGCCGGATTATTCTCTATTGGGTGAGCCGGTTTTGACGCCCAGATTGTATTTAGAAACTGCATAATAATAAAACCCTCAGATAGCTGCATCGGTTTTCCCGCATTGGGTTTTTCTGGGGACATTGGTCCAAAAACAACGGTGTCACTTGTGTGCTTGTTTTGTTTCCTTCAGTTGATGATCTGTAATGTGTTGAGCATGTACTTGTATTTATTTCCAGTATTTACATGGTAAATAACTTGTTAATTAACAGAACAAGTAGGTAGGAATAAATCAGTAAAGTACATGAAGGGTTTCTAACAGTTAGACTTAGAAATTCCAACATTGCCCTCTAGTGAAACCAGGAAGTTCAGACTTTCCTGATGGCTTTCTAACATTTTCCATTTTTAAGGCTTCAGTTTGAGCTGCACCTAAATTCGCAGGCTCCTTTCTCCTTAACTCATAAGCAGTGTCAACACCAAAAGCATCCAGATATGAGCGTAAAAGAAATTCATCAGGAGGTTTAATAGTAGCAGGCTTCCTTTTTGCTAATCCATTGAATCTCTTGTTAAACTCCTCCATGGTTTTGTTTTCATTTTTCTTCATATTGCTAATGGCGTTGATCAAATGCCTATTTTCCTTCTTCTCTCCAAACTTATCTAAAAATGCAGTTAGAATGCTTGTAAAGAGTTATATGAGTTAGCAGGTTGCTCAGTGAGCCAATCAAGAGCATCCTCTTCTAAGGATAAAACAAAAAGTCTCATCTTCATATCCTCATAATTAGCAGTGTTACACAATTTAAAGATACAAACATTAAAGTTTTTCACATGTGATGTAGCACTAATGGCATTGTTTCCTTGAAAGGAAGACAAGTTTTCAATAGCGTTGTCAGAGATATTTTGACGATAGCCATTTATGTTAGTGAAGTCACAAGGAGCAAAAAGATCATTCATGATGCTGGGCTCTACTTGTTCTTGAAAAAGCAAATGAATATCAGAAATAGCCTCTTGCCCAAGACTAGCAAGAGCTCTACTACGAGAAAGTCTATTCAACCTCTCTCTAAAAACCCTTTCAGGATCAGGAGAGGGGCTAATTAGACCACTTGAATTTCTCCTAGTAGAGACTCTTGCAAAATTTGGATTGGGTGGAGTCGCCACTTGAGCAAGGATCTCAATCTAAAGTTCAAAAATGATAAAACCAAAACATTAGTCGATTTCTCAGGTACAAGAAAGCTTGTTCCCGGCAACGACACCAAAAATGTTGACCTTGCCGCCTACACCTACCCACAAGTCAGTGAGAAAAGCCTTCAACCCCACAAGGTGTGGTTGTTGGCAGGGAACTCAGAGAAGGGGCTGTTACACTAATCCTGACTCTCTCCGTTTGAGCTATCTCCTAGGTTAGCTAAGGGGGGTGGTCCCTAATGAAAATTTAAGTTAAAAAAAATGTGAGTTTCTAGGAGAATTGTTAGAGTTAAATAGATTATTTCTTTAAGATTTATAAGAAAAATTGATATGAGCAATAACCATAAACACATAAGATAAACATGAAATACATAAACAACCAGTGCCTTCAAAGTATTGCTCTTTAAGAAATGAAATTGTTTTTTTGCTTAGAATGAAGTGAAATGCTTTCAAATGGAAAGCCCAAATAACCTTGGACTTGAGTTTCCAAATGGAAAAGGGTTACTTAGCTTATGCTTCAGCGCCCTTTCTTCAAACTTGAATTGCCTCCAAGAACACTCTTAAATAAATCTCTTGATGTCTTATGAGATTGTTGGCTTGGACAACTTGTGGGATCTTTGATATCCTTGGAGGTGACTATTCCAACCGAAGAAGTCCTCACACTCCAATAGAGTTGACAACCTATCCTTTGAACACAAGAATGCTTGCAAACCTTTTGTTAGTGGAAAAGAGACTTGGCATATAGAGGCCAAGTTGAGCTTGTCATTCAATTGAAAATAACAAGCTACAACAAGAGCACAAAATATACCAAGCCCAAAGGAGATTTGAGATAGCTGCAAATCTCTCATCCCTAGACAATAATGCCCTCAGGCAAATGCACAAAAAAAACAACTAGATAGCGATGTAAAATCAAATGAATAATAACATCAAATGAAATAGGTATACCTCATCAACCAAAGAATGCACTACAAGAGAAGCTAGTAACCCCAAATACTTTTTATTTATATGAGAGATGAATACAAAATCCAGCAGTCTTCGCAAGCCCAACAACTCGTTTTATATATAAAGATGAAAGCCAAAGCTCATTTAAATAAGAAAATGGGAGATGATTCCAAGGAAAATTCCAATGACAAGTGTAGCAATGGTGAAGATCTCAATGCTCTAACGAATTTCCAAGTGGCTGCATGACTGTTGTAGGTGGAAGCCTTGACTGCTTGACTGTCCATCGAATATCTTCAGATCTGCTGTATGTATTCCTTGTGAGGATCAACATATCCTCTTGTTGGCCATGTGTAGAAATTTGTGTGTTATGATCAACATATAACTGCCTGTAGAGTGTTGTAATGAACTGCGTGTGGCTGGCCCCATGTAACCTTAATTGCTGTGCGTATATCCTCATGTGGGCTGGCAACGTTGACTGCTGTGTTAACTCCCAAACAGATCTACATATCTAGCTTTTTTATAGGTTGTTAGTGGGAGATAAGTGGGAGTAAGGGGGGGACAAGAACTGTCCCATGTGGCAGTTCTGTCCCCACTTAAACTTTTCCAAATCCGTTACATTTTAAAACTGATTTTTTGAACCCTTTTTGCTAATTCGTGGACCTCCAACACTAATCGATGACTTGGCTGATTTGTCCCCCACTACTTGTGGGCCTCATGTGGCTGCCATGTCATATATTTTGTCCCCCTTTAAACTTTTAATGTGCAACATATATTTTCAACATGTAAAAAAAACTTTTCATTGTGCCTTATGAACTCATGGTTGGACCATTTGACTTGGAACTTTGACTATGACTTATGCTTTTGACTTGAGTTGTGGCTTCATGTGGTGGGCCCCACATAATTACCACATCATCTTTGACCGCCATGTCATTTGGTTGACTTTCTTTGACTTCGGAAAAATTTAGAAATTTTTCCAATTATTGATTTTTGTTTGTTTGTTTGTTTTTCATTTTTGCCACTGTCATTAGGAAAATCGGCCTTTGAGGGACTATAAGTCGTTTTTTGACCCCGAAAGTGGGTCCTAGAATAATGTTGGGTCTTTGAGGATGAATTTTGAGTAGTCACACATCTCAGACATTTCCCAAGTCCACTTATTTACATCATTACATAGAAAATAATTAAAAATTCTTGTTCTGCAGGAAATTTTTAATTATCAAAAAATCCTACTTAGACCTAGCCAAATTCCACAATTTTTTTGTGTGATCTAGTATGGTAATATACATCGACTCTAGATACTAAGATGTGTTAGGGGCTCAGCCTTCAAACCGTCACCTCGGATTTGGGGTAAAAAATGAGTGAAAAAACCTGAAAATTATCCACCTCTGAAAAAGAAGGGATAATTCACTGAATAAAAAAAACACTCCAAGGTGTACTTGTTTGCTGAGCGAGTCCCAACATCCTAGGCCTGTTACATACTCAAAAAATCATCATTACTAGTATAACTTATTATAATTCCCTGCAGGGTGTGGAGTTTGGGTACAAGAAAAATGATGAGAAGATAGAAGTAGAGTTAAAAAACTTTGTTGACTGATGATATCTAATGGTACAAGTGTCCTCTGGATCATCCTTGGGCATGGAGTCTTTAAATAATCATGAGGTGCCACTCCAGTGGTCAACATGTACACTTTTCTAGTGCATTAGGTGGCATGCTCATTTAGGGGTTCCACTTTAATCATTGAATGAGATTGTTAACACCTTGTAAACCTTGTATAATTAAAGTGATTAGTGACTAGTTCATCCACTTCCTTAAGGTCCATTTGCACATTTGTTGAGGAGATAAGGTGGCTCTACTGTGCAATTTACTAGGGTGCAACTCTTCTAGGTGCTCTCTCATTATTATTGCATGCATATTTCTTGGTATGCGCTTTCACCTCTTTGATTGGGTATTTATGTTATTTTATTTGGAATTTTGTTGAGGACATATTCTATTTTTGGAGCGTCATGGAGGGCACACCTATATGTTGAAGATTCTTTTATTTGTGGGGGTTTTATATCCAAGAAAGATAACTACCATGGCACATTCTCCAAGGACACACTTTTCTCTTCGAGTATTTTAATGTTTACTTGAACAAAGAAGTTGTTGAGGCACTCCTTCATGGAGTGCACCTCATTGTGATCAACTCCATTGAAGGAACAAAGCCCTTATTCCTTAAGAGAATTTTGATGACATTATCATGTGTTTAGGTGAGCACACTCAACAATCTTGAAGGCACTTCCCAAGCTTTCCTCGCTGACTCCACATCATTGGTATGAGTTATCATCTTATATGTTCAAATTTCATTATTATTTTATTTGAGGTGTGTTGTGACTCAAAATCTCCTAGATGGAAAAGTCCTAACTCCAACAAGAGAGCTAAGAAGAAACTCTTAGGCAAGTCACCCATTGTTACATCGGCGACCTAACTTCACAGTTTAAGGTAAGGAAGAATGGTTCTTAATCTAAATAGATGTTCCTAAAGGCCAAACTATGTCAAAATTGTTGAGTATTGAAGGGGAGCTCTTTGACTTGGTTTGACTTAGAGAACTTGTGCAAAGCTTCACTAAGTGATCTAGAGAATGTGCAACACATGAGAGTCTCACCACTGTCACCTCAACAACTACTCCCCTCATTTTAGTGATCAACAAATCCAACACATGGGAGGCTTCGTTGGTAGGGGTTAGGAATCAAGTAAGCTACTGGAAGTCTGAAAGTAAGCTAAGTGCGCCTTAAGGATCCTACAATAAAACTCTGTTGGATATAACAAATTAGTGTTTGAGGTGGAAGAAAGAGTAATTTCCAGATTTGGGTTCAAGGTAGCTATAGCTCGATCAAAAGTCTATGGTTGATCTATAGAGGCTCAAGTAGGGTTCCTAAATACACCAAACAAAGTAAATACTCAAGGTTGTTGTAAACTAGGGTTTGAGATCAACAATTTACAACAATACAACAGTTTATAAGATCAGCAAATCTAGCACACAAAATTATGAATAAGCACTATACAATGAAGGCTAAATTAAGGAGTAAACGAGGAACCGAGTTACGATAAATTTTCATGGTTATTAAGACATATGGCAACAAATAAAACCTTGACGTCAGCCCTAAAAAATGGCTGAAAAATGCATGTAAAACAACAATTTTACATATCCAATACACTTTTCAACAATATCTAACCCTAGGACATGGATCAATAAGTCATTAATTGCTGAAAATATAAGATTTTGCTGTAAATTAACCCTAATCTACCACAAATTAAAAAAATGGTTTTTTATAATTTAGGTGATTACCACAAGAGAGATGGACAAGTGCCTTGTATATTTCAGGCATGTGGTGTCTAGGATTCAAGCAATTCTAGGGTTCCCTAGCGGTTGTAACAAGATCCAAAGAAACTAGGGCAAATAAACTAACTTACACTAGGGTTCTAAATTTTTTGGATGATTAAGGGAAAGAGAAAACTATCTCTATTCATTAAATACTTGGAAGAAGGGTTTAGTTTGGTGGGCACATTGAACCAAATACCCAATAAACTAACATAGAACATGAACATTTATCCGATAAAACATAATACCAAGATAAATCAAATAAACTAACTTACTCCACCATGCATCATCCAAGATCCATCATAATCATCCATGAAAAGCGATCACATCACATTAAAACTCCACCTAGGAAAAGTCACTCAACTAGGTCTCCACAATGCACAAGAGAGAAGAACTGATCCAAGAGAATGATTTCAAGTTGTGACAATGATCCTAGGATGTAAATCGCTCCCCTATATATATGAGGGCAACCAAATGATTCAATCCTTCAATTAGGCTAAAATCCCTATAAAATACCAAAATCCATGAGACAAGGTGGATAAGTCATCAAGCTGACCCCCAAATATAGCCTTTATGATGGTTAAACATGAAAAGTGGCCTCAAAAACCCACAAATGTGAGTAAAAATGTCTCCAATGGAGACCTGATCATCTAAAAGGCATGTCTCTCCATGAAAAGGTGCAATGAATGGCTTAAGGAGTTTGTCTCATACCATAAGTCATATATCACCATTCGAAAGTGGTGCCATATCTCCAAAGGAACCCTCTCAAGCCAACATCACCCATGTCATCATCAATTGTAAGTGAGGGAATGACATCATCATAGTAGAACATACAAAATCCCCTCCAAAGGGATCCCAAGTCGTCATCATCATCATCAATCAACATTTGGAAAAGAACACTATCCATCAAGAAGGTACAGTGCTAGTTTGGGTGCATTTTGTCATCTCATGGACACACTTCCTCTCATGGCAATGTCCTAGCCCATAACATGAACATCCAAGGTCCTAGGGATAGAGGAAGGTCTCATTGTTGGTGTTAAGTCCTCATCAAGGTTAATGCTCCTCAAAGGTGCCCCAATGTCCTCCAACAAGTGCTTTGCATCATCATGGATTTTCGAATGCATATTTTCATAGTTGTGAGACATAGTGTAGAAGTGATACCTTGAGAAAATTGTGTGATGAAGAGTTGAAACATTTGACGTTTTAGTTGAACACTTCAGCCATCTTTAGGGACAAGAAGCAATAAACAAACATAAATAGGAGGAGAGACCTAACCAATTTATAAGAAGAGTATCAAGAAAGAGACATTCATAGACGTTGGGAGAAGCCATTAAAATAAACAAAAAAGGGACCAAAGGATTAAATGATGAGAACTTATTTGATATAATATAATGATTTAATAATATTATTAAACCCCATTGGTTAATATTGTTGTTTTTATTAAAAATAATAATAGTAATAATAATATAATAATAAAATATCTTAACGATTATCGTAATAATGTTGGGTTGTGTTATATTCTTTCCACTACTAGCCCACGTAGTTAATCGGGGGGGTTGGAGGGGGTGTTAGAGGGGGCGCGGAACCCCCCCCCATTTCGTTGCGCCGATTGCGTAGCGGGAGGGTCACGGGGGGTTTGAGGGTTGCAGGTAACCCCACAAAATTTTGGTTTTGGACCCTATGTTAGGTTGGGCGAACCTACCTATGGTTTTGTGTATGATTTTCGCACATGTTTTTGGACGCGATGGTTTTCAGTCCATGGTTTTGGACGTGATGGTTTTCGGCCCATGGTATTGGATGCTTCGGCATGTATAAATATGTATTGTAACATTGAAAGGAACATAATGAAAAATCAAGATGGTAGTCCTGGTTTTGGGATCCAGGGGAAAATCTCTGTGTATATGTGTTTTATGTGTTATGCTCTCGCATTGTTTATTTTTTGTGTTTTAGAATTCATATGCAAGTAATTTCTGTACGGTGTTAAACCCTACATTTAGTATCAGAGCTGTTTTGGCTTCAAGGGGATGCCTTTGTTGTTGAGGGGTTTCGCTCGGGCCTATGGTAGACCCCGTTCAGTGGGAGATCTGTGGGATCGATTCTGGTGGTGAAAGAAGATGGCGAGCAGTGGAAAGATAGAGATCGAGAAATTTAATGGTTAGAGTTTTGAGTTATGGAAACTCAAGATGGAGGATCTGTTGGTGGATAAAGATCAGTGGATTGTGGTAGATTCAGGTACTAAACCAATGGGAGTGTCCGATGAAGAATGGAAGAAGTTGGATCGGAAGGCAAAGAACAAAATACGATTGTGTGTCTCAGATTCAGTATTGCTGAATGTATCAGGGGAAGCTACGACGAAGGCTTTGTGGGACAAGTTAGGGACTTTGTACCAATCTAAGTCTCTGGTGAATAAATTGTTCCCGCGGAAAACGCTGTATAACCTAAGGACGAAAGATGGAGACTCGGTGATAGAGCATCTGAATGCATTTAATACTGTGGTAAGTCAGTTATCATCTATTAATATTAAAATTTCAGATGAAGATAAGTGCATCATTTTGTTGTGTTCTCTATTAGATTCGTGGGATAGTCTGGTTATTGCAATAGGTAGCAATGCAACTGCCTTGCAGTTTGATGAAATAGTCTCATCCTTACTGACGGAAGAAATGAGACGCAAAATATGGAGAGCCAGAATGGTAATGCCTTGTTTGTATGAGGATGGTCTCAGAACAGAAACAAAAATAAGTCATCGAGTGGGAGATCTAAATCTCCAAGAAAACCTGTAAAGGTGGTGTGCTAGAAATGCGGAAAGGAAGGGCACTACAAAAGGGACTGTAAATCTAAAGCCCCTGAAAAAGGAAAGAGATCTGATGATGCTCCTTCTGTAGAGGCGAAAACCACCTTAGATGAAGGTGGGGATGTGTACTTGGCTTCTTCAAGTACACATGTAGATCATGAGGCATGGTTGATTGACTCAGGTGCATCCTTTCACTACACTCCCCATAGAAAGTGGTTGTGCGAGTATGAGAAATACGATGGTGGTGATGTCTTCTTAGGGGATGATAGGAAGGCTAGAATCGTTGGTCGCGGAAAAGTAAAGTTGAAGTTGCAAGGTGGAAGGGTTAGAACACTTCCGGGTGTTCTGCATATTCCTGCATTGGCCACAAATCTGATTTCTGTAAGCAAGCTGCAAGGTAGTACGGTTGTTGATGGGTGCAACAGTTCTGTGGTTCCTGAAAGTGGAGCAGAAAATCTAGTGGTCTCTGGAGAGAAGACCATGCCGTGGCATCAAAGGCTTGGACATATTGAAGAGAAGGGCCTTCGAATTTTCATGGTAAAGATATGGTAGAAGGTATGCGTAATAGCTCTCTGGATTTTGATTTCTGTGAAAATTGTGTATATGGGAAGCAGAATTGGGTGAGTTTCCCCTCTGGTGGTAAGAGGGCGAAACAGATATTAGAGCTTGTGCACAGTGATGTGTTTGGACCTGTGAAGGTTCTATCACTCGGTAAGTCTGTGTACTATGTATCATTTATAGATGGCTTCTCAAAGAATACATGGATATATTTCCTTAAGAAGAAATCTGAAGTCTTTGACAGGTTTAAAGAATTTAAGGCTCTGGTGGAAAACCAGACAGAGAAGAAGATAAAGGTGCTGAGGACAGATAACAGTGGAGAGTTTTGCAGTAAGGAATTTGAAGAATTATGTAAGAAGTGTGGTATAGCATGATAGAAGACTACTCCATATACATTTCAGCAAAATGGATTTGCAGAAAGAATGAACAAGACGTTGATGGAAAGGGCAAGAAGCATGCTCAGTGGTGCTGGATTAGGACAAGAATTCTGGGCAGAGGCGGTGGAGACAACATGTACAACATGTTACCTGGTCAACAGATTACCTTCATCAGCGTTGGAGGATAAGACTCCACAAGAGGTATGGACTGGTAAGAAACCTTCTCTTTCACATATGAGGGTATTTGGATGTGATGCATATGTACATGTTCCAAAGGAAAAATGAACTAAGTTGGATAGTAAATCTGAAAAGTGCATCTTTATTGGGTATAAGGATGGTTTAAAAGGTTATAAGCTTTGGAGCCCAGTCACAAGGAAGGTTGTGTACAACCGAGATGTGGTGTTCAGAGAGGTGAAAGATGTTATTAAACATGAAGTCTAACCAAAGGAACCTGAGAAGATAGAGTTTGAGCTTAAGGAGGAAGAATCAGACTCTACAACAGAGGAGGAATCAGTAGATGAAGAGCCACAAACTCCGGGTGTGAGAAGATCAGTTCGAGAAAGAAGGCAGCCAAAAAGGTATAGTCCATCTGCTTTCTGTTCAAATTTTGCTTTATCTAGTACTGATGATGATCCCAGAACTGTGAAAGAAGCAGTAGATTTAGAGGATGGAAAGCTCTGGAAAGAGGCCATGGTTGATGAAATGGCATCTTTGCACAAAAATGAGGCTTGGGATCTGGTGGACTTGTCCGCTGGAAGGAAACCCATTGGCAACAAATGGGTGTTCAAAAAGAAGACAAATGCAGAAGGAAAGGTGGAGAAATACAAAGCTCGGTTGGTAGCAAAAGGTTATTCCCAGGTGCCGGGAATTGATTTTGGTGATATTTTTTCTCTTGTTGTCAAGGTAACTTCTATTAGATTACTTTTATCTGTTGCTGCTGATTTTGATTTTGAGGTAGAACAGATGGATGTGAAGACAACATTTCTTCACGGGGATCTAGAAGAGGAGATCTACATGAAGCAACCTAAAGGCTTTGCGGTGAAGGGTAAGAAAGAATTGGTATGCAAGTTAAAGAAGTCTCTGTATGAGTTAAAATAGTCACCAAGGATGTGGTATTAGAAATCTGATACATTTATACAAGGACTTGGCTTCACCAGAAGTAAAGGAGATCACTATGTGTACTTTAAATTAATTGGTTACCGTGTTATTTATCTGGTCTTGTATGTGGATGATATGTTGCTGGTTGGAAATGACAAAGAAATTATCTAAGATTTGAAGACCCAATTGTCCTCCAAATTCGACATGAAAGATCTTGGTGCTGCAAATTATATTTTGGGCATGGAAATTAAAAGAGATCGGACAAAGAGGAAGCTCTGGTTAAACCAGAGGAAGTATGTCGAGACAATATTGCAGAGGTTTGATATGCAGGAGAGTAAACCGATGAAGGTTCCTATTCCTGTAGGTGTGAGGTTATCTGCTGAACAATGTCCCAAGACACAAGAAGAGGAAGAGGACATGTCCCATGTTCCATATGCAAGTGCAGTCGGTAGCCTGATGTATGCAATGGTCTGTGCTAGACCAGACATTGCACATGCAGTGGGAATATTAGGTTTATGTCAAAACTAGGAAATGAGCATTGGACAACAGTGAAGCGGGTTTTCAGGTATTTGCGTGGCACTAGTGATTATGGTTTGTGCTACCAAGGAAGACCAAGATTGGACAAAGTGTTGGATATTCGTGGCTTTGTTGATGTAGACTGGGCTGGAGATCTGGATCAAAGAAGATCTACAAGTGGGTATGTATTTAACTTATTTGGAGGTGCAGTCAGTTGGATGAGTAAGAAACAATCTGTAGTAGCACTATCAACTACAGAGGCAGAATACATGGTAGCCACTCATGCAAGCAAGGAAGCAGTTTGGTTGCAGAGATTGTGTTCAAGTATGGGGTTAGTACAGGGAGCTATACGGATAAACTGTGACAGCCAAAGTGCAATTTTCTTGGCAAAGAACCCTGCATATCATTTAAAGACAAAGCACATTGATGTTTAGTATCACTTTGTGAGGGATATGATAAAAGACAAAAAGGTGTTGCTGGTAAAGGTGGACACTTTGAAAAATACTGCAGATGCATTGACAAAATCTGTGAGCTTTAAGAAGTTCTCTTGGTGTAAAGAAACAATGGGCGTTGCAGGGTTGGATAAATGACTAAGCTCTCTTGTGGCTCCTTGTGGAAAGAAAACAACAAGTTGGAGAATGTTGGGTTGTGTTATATTCTTTCCATGACTAGCCCACGTAGTTAATCGAGGGGATTAGAGGGGGGGCGGAGCCCCCCCATTTCGTTGCGCTGATTGCGTAGCGGGAGGGTGGTAGGGGGTAGTCTCGGTTTTGGGATCTAGGGGAAAAATCTCCAACATTGAAATGAACATAATGAAAAATCAAGTTGGTAGTCTTGGTTTTGGGATCTAGGGGAAAATCTCTGTGTATATGTGTTTTATGTGTTATGCTCTCGCATTGTTTATTTTTTGTGTTTTAAAATTCGTATGCAGGTAATTTCTGTATGGGGTTAAAACCTACAACTAATAATTAATAAAAATATCTTAATAATTATTGTTATGATATTAGCTATAAAGAACTATTCTTATTCTCAAGCCCTTAAAGTGCTTAAAATAACTCTACATAATATTATAAATGATATGTAGAGAAAAGTATTAATAATATTGTTGTTGTTAAAAATGATTGTTATTATTAATCAGGTTATAATATTAATAATGATAATACTGTTATAATTGTTATTATTATTGATAATATTGCTATAATAATAACAATCAATAATTTTTTTTATAATAATAATTGTTATAATAATGATTATTATTATTAACATATTGTAAAAATAATGAAAAATTAATAATCGTAAGAATATAATATTGATATATTAATATTAATAATATGAATATACTTATTTTAAAATAATGATATTATTAAAACTATTATTATTATTTTGAATACCCAAAATTACTACAATATTGCTATTATGATATGGGATGGTAAGAGTGGTCAGGATTCTCATTAATCCCTAAGGAAACATCGAAGACAGATATGCTTGGGGCCTGGATAGGAAGACAAAGCTGAGGCTTATGGTTTGTTTCTAGGACTTTCCTTGGTTCAAAAAAAGGGCATCAAAAAGATCCAAGTCTTAGGATACTCAATGTTGATTATAAAACATATGAAATACAATTCATCAGCAAACAACATGAATCTAAATCAAATCATTCAGAGATCCCAAGGTATGATTCCTCTCTTTGATTTGGTGTCATTCTTTCACATCCTAAGAAGGAATAACCAGGAAGCAGATAAGCTAGCCAATTTGGCCTGCCACTTGAATGTAGAAAGAAGTATAGTGAATGAGATAGAGGAAACACTATACATTCCCTAATCATGGTCAAGGTTTTCAATCATTGGACTAGGGTAGGCACTCTTGGCTTGACCAAGAGATTAGGAAATCAAAGCAATATGGAAAACTTGGGGTTCATAAATATTTATCGCTTGCCCCCTTCTCTCTCCCTTCATTCCCATTATTATCTCCCCCGACACTTCCTCCACCTCCCCTCATCTCCCATTTCTCTTCTCCTCCCTAGCCCTTGACACCCTTCTCCATCCCATTTTGATAAGCCTCCATTCCATTTTGATATTCCTCCATTCCATTCTGATATGCCTCCCTTCTCCATTCCATTTCATCTCCCGCTCCCTAGTCCTTGTCTCATCGACTTTTACTCGGGCCAACCCATACTTGTGCCTCATGGCATTGATAGGCTCGCCTCGTTGCAACAACGTGGCTGCTCCCATCACATATGTACTACACATGGTTTCGGGAGGTCTCACAGCGTGAGAACCCAACCCCCACGACATAGAAACTATTGAAATGGCCGATGATCCAGCACAGGAGAAGGTAAGATAATGGGAGAGCGTGAGAAACATTTAATCCCTTTGCTCTGAATTGCTTAGACCGCGCGTGGGAGGAAGGCGTGGGTAAGGATGAAGGACGAAGCGAAAAGATGGGAAATTATGGTGGAGCATTGGGATCTCAGCTTCATGAGTACCAACTTCTAGTCCTGCATCAAAATCCAGACCTGCACCTTCTATAAATGGGGTAACGGTTTGATCTTCTGTCATGGTTTTTGGTTAATTTCTGCTCAGGTGGTCTCTGCGAAGGCCTAGCGGCTGAGGCCGAATTCACTGAGCAATTGCTGCGGGTTTTGGGCTAGGGTGCTGGCCATAACGGTGGTCTTTGGTGGTGTATGTAGTCGAGGGGGAAGTTGGGTGCTGGTAAGATGAGTCCGGCGGGGGAGCTTGAGCAACATAACAAGGGCTTTGGGTTGATTGCCTGGAACAATCTTGAGTGGGGGGTCCGTGGTATCTTGGAGATTAGGCACTCTGGTAGCTCCCCGGTGGAGAAAATGAGTGTGCAAAGTAACTCAGCGGAGGAAGGCTCTCTGTTCGGTTCCTAGGGTTGCCGTTGGCCTAGGACAGGGGGGTCAAGGGAGGGCAGAGCTCAGGAAGGTGGCAACAATATGCATACTTGTAAGGACTGTGTGCAAGAGAATTTGGAATTCAGGGAGGGTCTAGCTATTTTGCAGAGGTGTATCCATCAATAGCAAAAGGAGGCACTGGTTATGCAGGAGTGCGATCGACAACTAGAGGACAAGGTGGACGCACTGAGACAACAAATTGAGCATCTAAAGCTCAAAATGGAAGAGAACAGCTCGAGGACTGAAGAAGAATATACTGGACTCGATCTTAACAGTCTAGTGCCGATGGAGGAGTAAACTGTTTTCTCTCTCAGTGTAAAAATGTTGTTTTATGGTTAACTATACTTGTAAATATTTACTATATCAGTATTGTAGAATGTATAGCCACAGGCTACTATTTATGGGATATTTTTGTTGAAATTGTGGAGAAAATTCTCAGGGAAGGAATGGAGAACAAATGAATTTTCAGAAGCCCTTAGCAGGCTCAAAATTTTGATGTAAAATCCCGATTTTGAACGCGAATGGGGGTGATTTATATATAAATATAATACTCTTTTTGGTTAAAAAAACATATAATAACACCAAATACTATTATTATTTACAATGATAATAAAGCGAAAATTTCTAAATAGAAATTTAATTGCTGTGATTGATATTATTTCTTCTACTTATTAATTCAGAAATAAGTTATTCACAGTTTTTTTCTACAACAAATATCGAAATAAATTCTACAACAGCGTTCACAATTAAAACACTATAGAAAGTAAATGCAAGGAAAAATACTTGCACAAGTATAATCACAATCACTGTGATTTTTGGACAATTGTCCCCGAAAAAACCTAATGTAGGAAAACCGGTGTAGCAGATGACAATTTCTTTATTGATCTTCAACAAAAATCTCATGTACAAGATACAACCAACAAAATAGAAGAGGAATTTCGGTGAGAAATTTTACAGACAATATTTTCATACTTCTTAGCGAGATTCTAACTCTGGAGAGGACCTGCTGTCCCCTTTGTGTCTCACTGCGTCAGCTTCTGCATAGGGACTGCGCAGTCACAACGTCACAACCTCTGCGTTGTCCCTCCTCTGCTCTGCATCTTCTTTCTGTTCCAGCACTCTTGACTGATGCTGATGCCCTCTCTCCTCACTTGCAACTCTCCCTCTAATGCAATTTTCTCTTGCTGAACTTCGACCAGTGAGAAAATCTATCTTACTTGAGTAACTGAGTATCTGCCTGGTGTATTTCCCAAATGCCCATCGAAGTCTTTCTTATAATCCTCTAGTTGAGTAATCAACGACCTAGATTAGATTCTAATCAATGGCTCAGATTATATTGACTTGATCCTCGTCTTCTTCTAGAAGTTTCACCCTCAGTTTAATTAATACACTTCAATTATTTATTTTCCTAAGTTTAGACTTAGGCACCCATTAAAAATAATTAATTATTTTAGTGAAACTCTCTCTGGGTGGAATTTCCCAAAACGATTTATGGGTATTGTGGAATACATGTGTCCAAGCCTCCCTGCAAATTTTGAGGCTTAGAAAACATCTGATGCTACCAGAAATCAACACTCCCTCTTAGCGAGGAATGTGCTCTAGTAATGCAACCAGTTGAAGCATCATTCTTCTCTGTAACATCTCGCTCTGCACTGCTGATGTTTGATGTCGCTGCCCACCAACTACTGCGCAAATGCTGCATCTGTACTGCTGCTAACCCTGCCACTGCTAACACTGCATCTGTACTGCAACTCCCTCTCATTTCCTGCTACGGAAACTGAGAAACCACCTATTTCTGCTACTGAAACGGATTCTCTACCATACCCATATGTTACCTGAACTGCATGAACTTAGCTCTTCCTAGAGATTTTGTGAGTACATCTGCTACCTGATTTCTTGTGGAGACACACTGCAACTGTACTGCCCCATGCTGAACACAGTCTCTGATAAAGTGACATTTGATATCAATGTGTTTTGACCAATCATGAAATACTGGATTCTCAGAGAGTTTAATACAACTCTGATTATCGCAAAAAATACTGGTCGCTTCCATCCTCTTCCTGAACAAACTCACAAGCAGTTTTCTAAGCCATATAGCTTTGCACGTAGCTGTGCTGGCTGCCATATATTCGACTTTTGCTGGGCTCATAGCCACCGACTTCTGCGTCCCACTACACCAAAAGATCATTCTTGATCCAACGCTGAAGCAATACCAGGAGGTACTTTTCCGATCTCCTGAACTACCTGCCCAATTTGCTTATGTGAATCCATTCAATCCGACGTCATCTCCTCGAGTGTATTTCAACCCATATCTGCTTGTTCCATGCACATATCTAAGAATGTGCCTAGCTGTTGCCCAATGCACCCTTTTCGGTTCCACCATGAATTGACTAAGGGTGTTGACAACGAAGCAACTGTCTGGCCTACTGTTGAACAAATACATGAGAGACCCAATGAGCTGTCTGTACAAGGTGGGGCCCACCTCTTTGTTTCCTTATGCATCTATTTTCTTCCAGTTGGTGATCATCGACATAGCCATGGGTCGAAAATCCTGCATTATGAATCTCTTTAGAATTTCTGTAGCATATCTTCCTTGCCCAAGGAAGATCTCCCCATTCTTCTGCCAAACTTCCAACCCTAGAAAATAATGCATCAACTCGATATCCTTCATGTCAAATTCTGCTTCAAGATTCTTCTTGCAGTCTTTTATGAGCCTAGATGACCCTGTTAGAAACAAATCATCTACATATAATACCAGAATAAGTGGCTCATTCTCCACCATTAGATAGTAGAGATTGGGATTAGCATCACTCTTGACGAATCCCAACTACTGCAAGTAACTATGAATTCCACCATAGCATGCTCTGGGTGCCTACTTGAGCTAATACAGGGCTTTCTTTAACCGGCAAACATGAGTTCTCTTTTCATAAGTTTCGAAGCCTTTGGGTTGTTCAATATACACCTCTTCTTCTATCACCCTGTTCAAGAATGCTGTCTTGACATCCATTTGGTGAATCTCCCATCCCATTTGAGCTGCTAAGGATATAACAGATCTGATAGAAGTATATCTGGCTACTAGGGCAAATGTCTCCTCATAGTATATTCCTTCCTTTTGTGCATACCCCTTTGCCACGAACCTAGCCTTGTACTTCTCTATACTGCCATCTGCAGCATACTTGATCTTGTAGATCCACCTTGATCCTACAACTGATCCATCCTTTGGTCTAGGTACCACTTTCCAGACATCATTCATCATGATGGAAATATACTCTTCTACCATGGCATCCACCCAAACTTGGTGTTGTACGACTTCTTGAAAGCTGGAGGGCTCTTTAGCCTGTGCTACTAAGGCTTGGTACCTGTTAGGCTGTCTACAATGCCTTTTTTCGGTTCTAGGATCTTCGAAAAACTCCTGTGCGTCTTTCAGTGTCTGTCGTATTTCCCCACTGGTTCTACCACTGGTGGCGGGAGGCTCAATCAAATCCCCCTCTTGTTCTTGCTGTTCCATTTGTTGAGAACTGCCTAGATTTCCTACTTCTGAGGAAATACTAGTGCTGGTTATTGTGCTCGATCCAGGTGTCTGTGCTCCTGCTTGTCCTCCTTGCTATCCCTGGTGTTGTTGGACTAATGGAACATCTACTGATTGACCTTCTGCTGGCATCTGTCGAGATTTCCTGAGAGCTCTATTCTCCATGAACTTTGCATCCTGTCTTACTCCAATTGTCCTGCTGATAGGAATGTAGATTCTGTATGCCTTCAAGGTCTCACTATATCCTAAGAGGTACCCCTTTTTTGCAGTCTGATCCAGTTTACTACGCTTCTCGTCTGGAATGTGACAATATGCCACACTTTCGAATATCCTGAGATGACTCACCTCTGACTTCTTCCCTGTGAAGACACCTTCAGGCGTTTTCTTCCCCAATGCTCTGTGAGGAGTTCTATTCTGGATATACACTGCTGTGTTGCAAGCCTCTACCCATAAGAATCTAGGCAGGTCCTGGTCATACAACATAGCCTTTGTCGTCCCAATAATAGTTCTATTATTTCGCTCTGCTACTCCATTCTGCTCTAGATTATATGGAGTTGTCCATTCTTTTTTGATGCCCTTCTTTGCGCAGAAACCTGTGAAGTCTTTGTGCGTATACTCTCCACCATTATCTGAACGCAATACCTTTATCTTTTTCCCTATCATGTTCTCTACGAGAGCCTTAAACTCTCTGAACCAATTAAAGACCTCATCCTTGGTCTTTAAGTAATAGATCCAGGTTTTTCTAGAGTGGTCATCAATAAAGGTGACGTAGTATTTGCCACCACTAAGAGCTCTTGTGGACATTGGGCCACAAATATTTGAGTGTATCAATCCCAATATGCCTTTCGCTCTGTTGTTACTTCTGGAAAAAACTGCTTTAGCGTACTTCCCTAGTACGCATCCTCTGCATACATTATCATGCTTAGTACTAAGGACTGAAATTCTTGTAACAGTCACTCTGATCATCCTCAGTGCTCCATGGTGTAAGTGCCCCATTTCCCTGTGCCACAGTTCATTTAGTTTCTTTTCACCATTATGATTGTTGCCTATCAGTGCCATTGGAGACTTAAGCTGCAATCGATACAGTGTTGCTTCGAGCTCCAATTTGTCTCTTCTTCTTCCAGCTTGGATGTTTGACGTGTACTTTCCTTTCAATGAAGTATGCATCGTATCCCTTGTCTTGTAACTGGGACACTGAAATCAGGTTCATCCCTAACCCGAGCACATGCAGAACATTAGTGGCTCGGACGCTGGTTCCTGCTTCTGTCTGAAATGTTATGGTGCCTCTCCCTACTAGAGTACACTTCGTCATGTTTCCCATAATAATTTGGAAGTCCAACTACAGTGATTGATATTATTTATTCTACATATTAATTCAGAAATAAGTTATTCACAATTTTTTTCTATGGCAAATATCGAAATAAATTCTATTGCAGCGTTCACAATTAAAATATTGTGGAAAGTAAATGCAAGGACAAATACTACCACAAGTATAATCACAACGACACAATTATTTTTGGACAATTGTCCCCGGAAAAACCCAATGTGGGAAAACTGGTGCAGCACATGAGGGTTTCTTTATTGATCTTCAACAAAAATCTCATGTACAAGATACAACCAGTAGAGTAGAAGAGGAATTTGTGTGAGAAATTTTACAGACAATTTTCTCTCGCTTCTCAGCGAGATTTTGACTCAGAGACGACTTGCTGCCCCCTCTGCGTCTCACTGAGTCAACTTCTACGTAGGGACTGCGCAGTCGCAGTGTCACAACCTCTGCGTTGTGCCTTCTCTGCTCTGCGTCTTCTTTATGCTCTTGCACTCCTGCTGATGCTGATGCCCTCTCTCCTTCGCATCTGCTACTCTCCCTCTTATTCGATTTTCTCTTGCCGAACTTTGACCAGTGAGAAAATCAATCTTACTTGGGTAATTGAGTATCTGCCAAGTGTATTTTCCAAATGCCCTTCGAAGTCCTTCTTATAATCCTCCAGTTGAGTAATCAATAACCCAAATGAGATTCTAATCAATGGCTCATATTATATTTGACTTGATCCTCGTCTCTTTCTAGAAGTTTCACCCTTAGTTTAATTAATACCCTTTAATTATTTTAATTTCCTATGTTTAGACTTTAGGCACCCATTAAAGATAATTAATTATTTTAATAAAACTGTCTCTAGGTGGAATTTCCCAAAACGATTTTTGGGTATTGTTGAATACATGTGTTCAAGCCTCCCTGCAAATTTTTAGGCTTAGAGTGTTGAAGAAAGTGTAACTAGGTTCGGTCTTCATAATGACATTGTTGATTTGGGGTAGCACCAGATGTGCTCTAGCCACGAAAATTGGTGGAGAGGCTAAAGCACATGAGATCTCCAAGACCCATAAATGGTTTGGGCAGAATCTAACTAGTTTGGGAGATATTAAAATAATTAATATTTTTAATGGAGTCCCTAAGTCTAAACTTAGGGAAAATAAAATATTAATGTGAATTAATATAAAATTGAGTTAGAATGGTCCAAAAGTCATGGATCAATCCAGATCTAATCTTAGCCATTGATTAGGGACTTAATATTGGCCGTTGAATTGTCAACGAGAAAAATATAAGAGGAGGATTGAGGGTCACTTCGAGAACACACCAAGTTGATCAAGAACTTGATTTTTTGGGGTAGGGCTTGCTGAGGAAATTGAAGGAGTGATCAAAGTTGCACCTGAGGGGCAGTGAATGCAGTAGCAGAGAGGCAGAGATAGTACTGGGAGCATCAGCGCAAAAGCCAGGAGAGGGTTGATGCAGAGCCAGCTAGGAGCTGCGCAGAGCCTGAGGAGGGCCAGCGTGGGAGACGCAGAGCCTCCAGAGGCTGACGTTGGGCTAACGCTGGGCTAGAGAGGCTGACGCAGACCCTAGAGGTTGATGCTGGGAGATTTCGTGGGGCAGATTGGGATGATGTTTGTCTCCGACTGAGAGGTACTATTGCCGAGGGTATTCTCTGTTGGGTGAGCCATTTCTGGCACCCGGATTGTATTATGAAACTGCTTAATAATAAAATGCTCAGATAGCTACACCGGTTTTCCTGCATAGGGTTGGGGACATTAGTCCAAAAATAACAGTGTCACTTGTGTGCTTGCTTTTCCTTCAGTTGATGATCTATATGTGTTGAGACTGTACTTGTATTTATTTTCAGTATTTACATGGTAAATAACTTGTTAATTAACAGAACAAGTAGGAAGAAATAAATCAGAAAGTCCAGGAAGGATTTCTAACAGATAAACTTAGAAATTCCAACAGACATGATCTTTGTAAATAATGAAATAAAAGAAGTATACCTTGCTTCATGGGTTTCATGAGTAAGAGGTTTATTTGTTAATGGCTCCCAGTGAGAGCCTTAGGATTTATTATTGAGTTAAAGAGTCAATGTCATGTATGTAGAGCTCTTCTTGAGCCTATGTTAATTGTATACAAGTCTATAGAAATGTCTAACAACCCTCCAAAGACAAGCACAATCCCTCTTGAAGAAGTCGGCCTCCAAACAATAGCAAAAGAAGTCATGTCGGCTCACCTATGGAGACACACTTGTTCAACATGACACGTTGACTCATTTATGGAGGTCAAACTACTATAAATACCCTGTTGAGATTTTCGTATAAGGACAATTTTAGGATCTCGGATACCTCTGAAACTTCGGTGGTAATTATAGTGGGTAATTACTTTAACAACTCGGCTATCTCTGAGATTTTCGGAAGTCACCATAGTGGTTATGTATTTCGAATAGATCAGCCTCTGTATTTTTCGGATGATTATCCTAGAAGTAAGGTCTCGGCATCCTCACAATCATCATGATCACTGTCTCAACATACTAGACAATCTTGGCATATCTATAATGATAAGGATCTCGGTGCAGGAAGAGAACAATTTGTCTCAACATACTTCTAGATGCAGTCATGATCTCGGTATATTTGTGATGAGGAGATCTCACAGTGACACACTCTGTCTCAGCATACCTCTAGATGCAGTCATGATCTCGATATAGATCTAGTCATGATCCTAATGGAGTTGAAGTTACAAGATGAAGATCTCACTGAAGGTATAACTATGGTGCATCAATAATGATCTCGTTGTTATGATGAATATCTCAATGAAGGTGCTGTGATGATGACCTCGATGAACCAATAGTGATGATGATGATCTTAGCAATGACAAAGAAGAGGATTGGTGTCTTGGTCTTGGAGTGGCCTAATAGGTCAAGGGTCATGGTCTTGGTATTCGTCAATTGGAATCTCTATTAGAAGAATTTTGTGTGGGTTTTCTTCTTAAAGAGTGAGAGGTTTTGGCCTTGGCAGAAATCCAACATCTTGTGTTCTTGTCTCTTTTGTTCTGGTATCTAGTTGATGAACTATGAAGATACACTCTAATAATAACAAGTGCAGATTGTGCTAAGAAGAAAAAGTTAAAATACCTCACAAATGGTTATCATATCAAGAAGGATCTTATTAAACTTAAGTTACCCTAGATTCTTCAACATGGTATCAAATCTAAGGTGTTGAAGTCAAGGAAAGGGCAACAAAGAGACATTCAAGGATCAAGTTTCAAGAAGGGCATCAAAGCAAGTTGAAGGTTATTAAAGAAAAGGATCAAGATCTATATTGAAGATTCAAACCTTGATTTTGATCAAACCCTAGATCAAAGAAGCAATCTACAACAACAAGAGCTTTTGTTTCCAAAGTCATCATCAAAAGGCCACCAAGACCCTCATCAAGTTGTCTACAAAGCAAGGTAGCTCGAAGGACCGTAAAAAGGAAGATTACATCATCTTGAAGAAAGTTGAAACCTTAGAAGTAGTTCTGCTCTACACTACAAAAGAAGGCGGAGCATGTTGAAGGCGAGAAGGCATTGTAATCATCTTCAAGGTTATAAATCAAGCAATGATCAACTCCTTGCCCTAGAACAGTGTTGCGGGGGAGCGCGCCCCCCCCCCCCTCGAACCCGCTGCCGAAGCGCGCTCCGGGCGGGAGCGGGTCGGGAGCGCGCTCCCCAAATCGCTCCCGGACGGGAGTGATTTTCGGGAGCGCGCTCCCGTAAAAAAATTTGCGCTCCCTGGTCTGTGAGGGAGCGCTTCAGGGAGCGATCGCTCCCGCGCTCCCGGAGCGCTTTTTAATGCCCGGGAGCGATCGGGGAGCGATCGCTCCCTGATCGCTCCCGGGCATTAAAAAACGCTCCGGGAGCGAATTTTAAAAATCCGGGAGCGGTTCGGCGGAAAAAAATTCCGCCGGACCCGAAAAAACAAAAAAATTTAACTAATTTTTTTTGGTTTATAAGCCCAATGGGCCAAAAAAAAATCATTTCAATGAGATTGAGCTTGAGCTTGAGAGCTGAGGAAGAGCAAAGGAGCAAGGAGCAAGAGCTGAGGAGCAAGGAGCCAGAGCTGAGGAGCGAGGAGCAAGTGCCAAGGAGCGAGGAGCAAGCTTGCAGAGGTAAGTAACTTAATCATTTAGTTAGTTTAGTTGGTTAGGTAGTTAGTTTGTTTAGTTTAATTTACCTGTTTGAGTTTAAAGATCATTAATTTAAATTAAATTAATAAATTAAATGAATTAATCCCAATAAACTAAATTAATTTGCAGATTCAAGACTCAAACCCTACAAACATCAAACACGATGGACCTGGGGATTTTTATTGGCATTTTCCTCTTCCTGGTCCCTTTTCTGGTTATTATGGTGGTGGAGAGTAGGAAACGGAGGGGGCCTGAAACTGAAGAGGTGGATGAAGAAGCCGGAGGAAGTCAAATAGGTGAAAACCCCAGTGAGGAGGATGTGGAGGAGGGTGAACATGAGGGTCAAAAAACTAAACAAGACCAAACTCCATTGTGGAAATATGTTCAGAGGGCTGAAACAGGGAGAGGGGGTGGAACCACTAAATTTCATTGCCCCCATTGCAACACTGATTACACAGGCTCATACACCCGTTTGAGAAGACACCTTTGCGGGAAAAGGGCATGGGATGGAGAGAAACAAATAGGAATCAGAACTTGCGACGCGGTGTCAACAACAGATAGAGCCAAATACATAAAGGAAGAGGAGGACGCCCAATACAAAGCAAAAAGATCAAGGGGTTTCTTTGAAAGCTCACAAAGAACTCCTTCAGCATCCTCCCAAGGCAGTGGATATGGACATGGAGGCTCAGGGTCATCATCTTTACGCCGTAGAACCATATCAGATTTCCTTAATGAGGGGTGTAGGAATGATGTGGATTCAAAAATTTACAGGTTCCTCTATGCAAATGGGATACCATTCAATGTTCTACGCTCACCTTATTGGCACGAAATGGTTTCTTCCATAAATGATGCCCCTAAAGGATACAAGAGCCCTGGGTATGACAAGGCAAGAACTGTTGGCCTTGATCATGAAAAAGCAAAAATATCACATTCTTTGAATAAAATGACAAGTTCTTGGACTGACAATGGGGTGTCCATTGTATCTGATGGATGGACAAATGTAAAAGGCAAGCCATTGATAAGTGTTCTTGCTGTGTCCCGAAGTGGTCCCATTTTTCTAGCTGCACATGATTACTCAGACAAGTTCAAGACCGCTATCAACATTGCAGAAGCATTGCTTGAAACAATTGAGCGTATTGGCCCATACAATGTCATCCAAGTCATCACTGATAATGCTCCTAATTGTAAGGCAGCGGGAGCAATTATTGAGGATAGATACCCGAACATATTTTGGTCTGGATGTTTGGTTCACACATTGAACCTTCTGTTGCATGATATTGTCAAAAACAAAAATGAACAATACCAATGGATTGGTGATTTGTACAAGAAAGGAAAAAAAATGATAAAATTTATTACAAATCATAGCAATACCCATGGCCTTTTCCGCAGTCACTCGAGATTGGAGTTGCTGAAGATTGCGAGGACTAGATTTGGTAGCTATTACCTCACCTTCAGGCGCCTTTTGAAGGTAAGAGAGGGTTTAGCTAGCATGGTATCAAGTCCAAATTGGCAGGTGTTAAAGGAAAGGGCTACAAATGTAGCTGACATTGCAGGTTTTGAAACGGTGGAGGAGGCCGCTCTTGATGGGCAGTTTTGGACATCTGTGAGACAGGTATTGGATTTCACCAAGCCAATTTATAACATGATTCGGTTTGCAGATACAGACAAACCAGTGATTGGCGAGGTGTATGAGCAAATGGATACCATGTTGGGGGAAATAAAAGACATTGTTAATAACAGAGATCCCGACTTGTACAATCTGATTCACGATTGTGTGTGTGAACGGTGGAAAAGGCTTAACCTTCCACTACATTGCTTGGCGTATATCCTTACGCCAAAATACTACTCAGATTCTTGGTTGGGCAAACCTGCAGCAGGGGGTGGTGTTAGGACCAAACCCCATTTAGATCGAGAGGTAACTAAAGGATATCTGGATGCATTAGAAAAGTTGGTGCCTGACAGGGAGGAATGTGCAGCTGTGCGCCTTGAAATAGGCAGATACTTCACTGGCAGTGGTTTGTATGGTAACTTCCATGCAATGGACGACAAAGATAAATTTGATTCTCTCACATGGTGGGAAACATATGGCGGCGACGGACTTTTGCGAAAATTGGCATTGAAAGTTCTTGCACAGGTTGTAAATTCTTCTTCTGCAGAGAGGTGTTGGAGCACCTACAGTTATATACATAATGTGAAAAGAAACAGGCTCAACGAAAACCGAGCAGAAAGCTTGGTTTATGTGCACTACAATTTGAGGTTGTTGAGCCATTACTGTGATCGGGCTAATGAAGATCCCACATATAAAATTTGGGACAATCACCCTGAGGACGACAATTTGGAGGATGGCATTGTACATATGGAAGAACTAGAAGATGAGCTTGTACGGGATGAAGCTGAAGCAGCTGCAGCAGCCATGCCACCTCCACCTCCACCATCCAGTAGCAGTTCTCGGGGCCCGAGTCTTGTTCCATTGCTGTCGCCACCTCCATCGACACCCTCGCGTGGAGGCTCTAGTTCTGGTCGTCGGTCTGGGCGGGAGACTCCTAGAAGACCGCCACGACCTACTTATACTCCTGGAGACTCTCGTGGCAAGGGCCACTTGTAGATTTACAGTTTACTTGTCTTTTTTAGTTTCTATTAGACTTGTCACTTTAGTTTTCATAACTGTTCAGTGTTGAGTTTTGAGTCCTTGACTCTTGACTCTTGACTCTTTCATATCATTATGACATTATGATATTTTTTGTAAACATTATATCACTGTGACAATGAAAATTTGAAGTTTGAAGTTGGGCCTTGGCAATTATAACTCATTGGTAATGATTGTGAATTATGAATATGATGCTTTGTGAAAGACTAAAGTTGTTTCATTTCATCTCATTATTCATGTTTCATTTTATAAATTTTTAACATTTCAAAATTCATATCATGTTAACAGTTAGAAGTTAGGACTTAGAAATATCTTCGATATTACTTCTTGTAATGGTTAAACTTGGCTTACAAGTACAACTTGTTACTTTGGTGATCAATGATGATAAATGTTATTGAATTGAATGTTATTTTAATTTATTATTTTACTAAGGTTGATGACGATTATAATTTCTAGATGATTGATGTGATATGGTTCAATGATCAATTTATGTTTTTTTATGTTTTTTATGTCTATTTCATCATTCTACATGTTTTTGTTGACATATATGTATCAAAAATTAAAAAATATAAAAAATATATATATTTTTAAAAAATCGCTCCGGGATTCGCTCCCAAACCGGGAGCTTCTGAAAATGGTCGCTCCCGCTCCCGCTTCCGCTCCCGCTCCCCGCTTCCGCTCTCGCTCCCAAGTAACACTTCCCTAGAAGAAGATCTTCCAAGGAAGCACCAAATCATCCTCATCGAAAGGAGTAATCTTTTCTATTGGAGAAAGGCTTTTTCATTTGAAAGAAGATCATCCAATAGGAAGCTCTAATACATCTTCTTCAACTAGTGATCAAGTAGAGGAGTTCATCTTCACTTGTCAAGTAAGTATCTTTCATTCATTAATTTATTTGGTAAAATGACTTCATGATTGCAAGGAGATCTATAAGTTGGATAGGTCATCGAAATTCCTTGCATAAGAAAGGAGGATAGATATAGTCCCCGAAAGAGAAGTCATTGATATCTATGAAGAAGTCTGTGAAGGTCCAGTGTTGTTTGAATGCATGGGAAAGGATCAAGGGACTCATATGATCCTGATGAAATCAATCAAAGGTCCTTTTGTCCCTATGTAGCAGAGGAGACATCAAAGAGATATATGAAATGCTAGAAGATATATTCTCTAAAAAATGCAGTAAAGAAGGTCATATCACTTAGACCTGATCTACACAAAATTGAAGGTATCAAAGAATGAAGGGATATCTTTATAAGATCTCAATTGGGAGATCTGGGAGAGATGATAAGAATATAATCATCATTGTTCTTAAATGCACTAAAGTTACCTCATTCGACAACTTGTGGTCTCTATGCTAGATAGAAAAATACAAGTTGAGGGAAAAAGTGTTGAAGGTTAAAGGACTCAAACATTTGCAAAAAGGAAAGGGAAGTTTGGTCCTCAAACAAGACAGAACAATATAGCTAAGATTCAATGTTATGGAAAGAAAGCTCATATCACCGGAAAGATGGAGGAAGTTGAAGAAAAGGGCCAAGGAAAGAGGGAGTAACAAATCTCTACTATGATTGAGATGGTATCCCTCACAAAAGGGTCCTATCATAAGCTCCTAAATCTTTTGTTATAGATATGACCATGATAATAAGATGCATCGTGGCATCATGGAAGCATTAGAAACAAGAGCTCGTGACATCACCATGGGAATCATGAAGGACAAAATCCATGGCAGTCAAACATGAAGGATATAGCTCTTGGGAACCTCATTGGACATTGAAGGAAAGGAAGAAGTCATCCAGGACAAGGCTCATCATACATCAAGTAAAAAAAGAAAACATTTGCCAGATGGGGATATGCAAGATCCTCAAGATTCTCTGATGGAATCCTCATCAGAGGGTTCACTAATCTAGAAAGGAAGCAAGTGTTTCATTAGAAACCCCAACTTGTGGAATTCATGGATGATGCTATGGTGACATAAGAGAAGCAAATCAAGGGGTTGAAGACACTTCAATCAATGAAGTTGTTGAAAGAAGCCTGGATGACCTAAAGATAAGTGAGGTATGTATGCTTGTATTTAAATTTATAAAGTTATTTCGTATGGTTGCAGGTAATATGGATCACTACTTCTATCTTGAGAAGTGTGATCAAGGGAAAAGGGATCTCTTCCTTTGAAAGGATGCAGGAAGGCATAAGTCACACTAGATGAAATCAACATAATATGTCCTCATATGAAGTATGAGGTGGTTGACTTCAATCAAGGAACTCTGATTGGAAGCTCCTAGGAATGGAATGTGTAAGAAAGGAAGAGATCGTGAGATATGCAAGCATGATGAAGGCAATCAACATTCAAAAGACCAAGAAGATTTGACTAGGAAATCTCCCAGAAAGATATGAAGACTTTGATGGAAGTTTGAATAAGATAAAGACCCTTGACAATGGATATCTTTGGTAGATGTGTTAACATGTATGCAGGATGCTGATACCTACTGGAAGATGTCATGATGAAGAGCCATCTCATAAGGTACTATTTGATTTAATGTTATGTTTTGATTTCTTGAATAATATCTAGATGAGTTCATGCAGGGCTACTGGAACAAGAGTTGTAAGCACAAGTACAACTAGCATTCATGTGGTGAATGGAAATTCCTGAAAGAAGCATGATGAGAAAGAAGTAGCCATATGAATAAGGTTCCAGATATATATCAAGAAGGCCACTTTCCATGAAGAAAAGAATGATATGACGAATCAAGAGGGAAAGTGATGGATGGCTAATGCCCTACAAGGAAGAAGCTCGACTGAATTTCATGACATCAAGAAAAGAAATTAATCAAGCAGCTGAAGGACCCATGAATAAGAAGTTGTTGATGAAAAGAGAGTCCCTAGTTAAGAGGGAGCTCTGACAAGTCCCTAACTGAGAGGAAGCTTGGACAAGTTCCTGGTCAGAGGGAAGTTGGGTACATTCCTTTACAGGAACGAGCATATCTTCCCTAGTTGAGAGGGAGAGATAGACACAACATTTTGTCTTCACTTGGGAAGAAAAAATTGAGGATTGGGTAATCATCTGGCATTCGATGCTCTTTGAGGATGTGTAGGGCATCCAAGATAGGAGTAGGCAAGAGGACCGATATTCTTTGAGGGCTGGGAACCCAAGATAGGAATAGTCCTAGAAGGTCATACTCAATGAACACCCGAGTGGGTATGTACCTTGAGAGACAATGATGAAGGTGTCTATAGTCATTGGTCTCTCCAACATTATGCTCTGATCTAATAAGAAATAGAGCTGCCAGTCAAGGCCTTGCTGTGGAAACAATGTTGGTTACTATGATGCTATACAGATGGGTTACCAATCTGATTCTTCTTATGAGAAATTTTGTAGATTGAGAATGACCAAGTACCATTATGAATATTTCCCTAGTTAAGAGGGAGTGTTGAAGAAAGTGGTACTAGGTTCGGTCTTCGTAATGACACAATCTTTGTAAATAATGAAATAAAAGAATTAAAACTACTTTTGTATACCTTGCTGTATGGGTTTCATGAGCAAAAATTTTATTTTTTAATGGCTCCCATTGAGAGACTTAGGATTTATTATTGAGTCAAAGAGTCAATGTCATGTATGAAGAGCTCTTCTTGAGCCTATGTTAGTTGTATACAAGTCTATAGAAATTTCTAACAACCCTCCAAAGACAAGCACAATCCATCTTGAAGAAATCAACCTCCAGACAATAGCAAAAGAAGTCATGTCGGCTCACCTATGGAGACACACCTGTTCAACATGACACGCCGACTCATTTATGGAGGTCAAACTACTATAGATACCCTGCTAAGATTTTTGCATAAGGACAGGTTTAGGATCTCGGATACCTTTGAAACTTCAGTGGTAATTATAGTGGGTAATTACTGTAACAACTCGACTATCTCTAAGATTTTCAGAAGTCACCACAGTGGTTCAGTATTTCGGATAGATCAACCTCTCTGTATTTTTCGGATGGGTACCCCAGAAGTAAAGTCTCAACATCCTCACAATCATCATGATCATTGTCTCGACATACTAGACAGTCTCAACATATCTATAATGATAAGGATCTTGGTGCAGGAAGAGAACACTTTGTCTTGGCATACTTCTAGATGCAGTCATGATCTCGGTATATTTGTGATGAGGAGATCTCACAGTGACACACTCTGTCTTGGCATAAATCTACAGTGACACACTCTATCTTGGCATAAATCTAGATGTAGTCATGATCTCGGTATGATCTCAGTATAAATCTAGTCATGATGCTAACGTAGATGTAGTTAGAAGATGAAGATCTCAGTGAAGGTATAGCTATGGTGCAACAGTAATGATCTCGTTGTTATGATGAATATCTCAGTGAAAGTGCAGTAATGATGACCTCGGTGAAGCAACAGTGATGATGATGATCTCAACAATGACAAAGAAGAAAATTGGTGTCTTGGTCTTGGAGTGGCCTAATAGGTCAAGGGTCATGGTCTTGGTATTCGTCAATTGGAATCTCTATAAGAAGAATTTTGTGCGGGTTTTCCTCTCAAAGAGTGAGAGGTTTTGGCCTTGGTAGAAAGCCAACATTTTGTGTTCTTGTCTCTTTTGTTTTGGTAGCTATTTGATGAACTAAGAAGACACACTCTAATCATAACAAGTGAAGATTGTGCTAAGAAGAAAAAGTTAAAATACCTCACAAATAGTTATCACGGAAAGAAGAATCTTATTAAACTTAACTTTCCCTAGATTCTTCAACGCAGAGCACATCCGGTGCTACTAGAAATCAACAAATAATAATTATAATAATTATTATAATAATATGATGTTAAGATTAATGGTCCAAGGAGTCTAAATAATCATAAGAATATAATATTAATCATTAATTATTAATATGGACATTCCCAATCTCAACATTAAAATTCAATTAATTAAATAAATTATTATTTAATTAATTATGTTAAAATTTAATTAATTATATTAAATAAATAAATTATTATTCAAGGCCAAAAGTTCAAAAGAGAAAAATAGAATAAAAGAAAAAGGAAAGGAAAACATGTAAAGAGAAGGAGAAAGGGAGAAAGGAAGGAGAAAAAGGAGAAGGTTGAGGGAAGAAGATTGAGAGGAGGGTTTATGAGAGAGACAGTGGATAGTGGGCTTGCATGAATGACTAAGTTTAAAACGATCTTCTTGGTTAAAATTGTTGGGATTCTTCTTGATTTCGATGGTTACCCTGATGAGACAGGTAGTGTGGAAAGGAACAAAAGTAAGGGTTCTAGCCTTGTTGAAGAAAATTAGGTGTTTGGTATTGTGAGTGTTCGACAATGGCTAATTTAGAAACACAGTTATGGATTTTATCAGCTATGTGCTCTATGAAACAAGCCTTGAAGGATCTTTCTGTTTGGCCTATGTAGGATTTCCCATAGGAGCAAGGGATTTCATATACTCCAGGGCCAAGCGGGGGGTTGGATCTGTCTTTAGGAGACCTAAAGAGTTGTCTTAGCGTGGTTTGGGGTTTTAAGTAGGTTTGAATGTTCTTTTTATGCAAGATCTTGACAATATGGTTAGTGACACCTTGAATGTAAGGGAGGGTAGTTTTTGATAAGGGGGGAGATGGAGGATTGGGTTTGGGCTTCAGATGGAGTGCTAAGTGAAAAGCTTTTTTGATTTGAGAAGAAGAGTAGCCATTGGTTTGGAGGTCTTTGGTTAGGTGGAGACATTCCTTGTCAAAGTGTTGGGTATCAGAAATGCGAATGGCTCGAGTCACCAAGGTCTTAAGGACAACAACTTTTTGAGCAAGGTGGTCATGGGAATGAGCATGAAGGTATCTATCAATATGAGTCTCTTTTGTAAACTTATTTGGATAGGGATCCATCAAGATTTTTAGATACAGGAATGTCAAGGAATAAAGGGGAGTTGTTGACTCCCAATTATTAGTTCCATGGCATCCCTGCTTTGCACTCCTTTCTCAACCACCTTAACCAAATCTCCCCTCATATTTAGTTTACCATGGAATTGGAAGTCAACAAGTGCCTTCTCTTCTTTGCCGTTCTTGTATCTAAACTCGTTGACGACTCCTTACACTATCAAGTTTACCCAAAAAAGACCCATACTAATAGATACCTTCATGCTCATTCCCATCACCAACTTGCTAAAAAAGTTGTTGTCCTTAAAACCTTTGTGACTTTAGCCATTGGAATTTTTTATCCCCAACACTTTGACATGGAATGTCTCCACCATACCAAAGCCCTCCAAACCAATGGATACTCTCCTTCTCAAATCAAAAAATAATTTCACTTAGCCCTCCAACTGAAGCCCAAATTCAATCCTTCATCTCCCCCCGATCTGGATTTACGAGGGAACGAAATGAAAATACATATTTAAAACATAGACACAAAGATACAATGAAATTGAACTTCAATTAATAAATAACAATTGTTGAGACTGTTTACATGTAGAATGAAAACAAACTGGCTTATGTCTGAGACGATATGTAATGGCTACTCGCCTTCCTGAAATGTGTTACAATGAGGCTCAGAGGCCTTTTTACATGAAGAAACAATGAGAAACCCTAAACATCCAAAACCCTAACCCTAGGAGATGAACTGCCAAAGGCTTATGGGCCCCAATGGGGTATGTTGGATTGTCAACTTTTCGGGGATCATAACTTTGGTATACATCTCCATTTGGTGCACACAATAGCTCGTTAGAAAGGTCTATCCAAGGAGAACAATTTTCGATTACAAATGTCAGTATTTGACTGCCATTTCCATCTTTCCCCAAAAAACGTTGTTTAGGGCCTCAAAATGGCTTCAGAAATTCAAAGCCTAAAAACTACCAAAATAGGAAATTATGTTAAAAAATCAGAAATTGATAGGAAATTGTGTTGTAAACAAAGTAGAATAGGTGGGTGTACACCAATATCCACCTGGATCAATCCTCCCCCCTGGGATGCAATGGTCCCCATTGCATTGAGTGCTTCCATGAGATAGGGAAACTTCTGCTAAACTTGGTCCCTGATGAGCCAATTGCCTTGGTGTAGGGGATGATTTTCTTTGACAACCCAATACAGCTGGATCCTCTATTGGCACATGTTCTTAATTTGTGTGTCCATGGTACAATCAATTGTGTCCTGTTCAATGCAATATGGGTTGAGCTCTTGGGTGTCAGTGGGTCGGCAATGTTTGATGTGTCCAAGAATGGGGGAAAGTATGGCCGAAGGCAGTCCACATTGAATACAGGTTGTAGGCCAAGGAATGGGGGGATACTTAGCTCAAAAGAATTGTCACCCATAACCTTGGTGATTGTGTAAGGTTCGTATTAGAGTGGTCGAAGCTTATGACGGGTTCCTACAAGGCGTTCCTTTTGCAAATGCAACTTGTTACCACAAATTCTAGCAGGCTTTGGAGAGGGAAACCTTACAAGACAAGTGCCAGACTAAGCATTAACAACGAGATGATTGCCCACTGTCACCACAACCAATGCCCCTTGCTCTTTACGAGCTTTCATTAATGGGAGGAGTCTCGTTAGGAAGGAGATCACTAAGAATAAATATGCTAGGTATAGGGCATAAAGTGATAAACCTAGAGCTCATTCTAAAGTGAGGCTCAATAAATGTACAAGGCTTTAAAGAAGCAACTTGCTCTCTAAGAAAAGCCCTAAAAAAGAAGGCACAAGACCTAGGATTTTGAGGTTTTTCGATGGTAATAAGTATTCACAAGGTCAAGGAATGGGAGAAAAGGCTTCTTATGGTTTACTTCAACAAGTACCAAACTCATACAACCTTCAAGGAAGTCCTCAAGTTGAGGGAGAAGAACCAAGGTTTCCCTCTTATAGCAACATCTAGGGCAAAAGATTTTATGGATGAAACTTGAGTGGATGGCCACCAAACTTGGAGCATAGTAGCCTAGATCTTAAGCAGTAAGAGGTTTGTTTGCCACTGTTTGCATCATCATACTTTTGCTACGATAGCTAAGGGTTGGCAACATGTTGAAAAGTGTAACTAGGTTTGGTCTTCATATTGACATGTAATTATGATTTTATGTAATGAGATGTAAAGAAGACCTTAAATTTTTGTATTGACTTGCTTCATGGGTTTCATGAGTAGGAGATTTTGTTTTTGAGTCAAGACTCCCATTGAGAGTCTTTAGGAATTATTTGTCATCTAGTCATAAAATGATAGAGTCATTGCCATGTAATGAAGTCATGCTGCACTTTGTATAGAGTCAAACTTGTCTATGTAAAGTATCCTCCAAGACCTTATCACTTATCCTCTTCAAGTCAGCCTCCAACGATGGAAGAACATGCTAGAATAAGTCGGCCTAAATCTTGTGATCATGTCGGCCTAAAGGACATGAAATGAAATGTATATATAACCACACTCAACCTTATTCAAATGAAAGAAACTCGACAAGCATTCGGTCAAGTAGAAGTGCGAAGAAGAGGTCAAGCAGAAGTACAAAGAAGAGGTGAAGAAATAGTGCGAAGAAGGGGCTACAAAGGAAAGTGTGAAGATAGAATTCTTTTGGGCATAGCAAAGAAGGTTTCTTCTGGGGTCAATGAAGGAGAGTTTCTTCTGGGCAAGCAAAGGAGAAGTTTCTTCTGGGATAGCGAAGGAAGAGTTTCTTCTGGGATAGTGAAGAAAGGATTCTTCTGGGGTACTTGTTTTGGGTGATAGTGATAGGGATTTAGAGACCGATATTCTCTAGAGGAAGCCAATGAGATCATAGAGACCGAGTTTGTCTAAAAAGAAGTCGAGAAGAAGCAGTGTGAAGGATAGAGATCGAGTTTATCTAGAAGGAGCCGAGGAGAGCAATTCAAGATCGAGAAGAAAGTCTATAAAGGGAAGAGGCAGAGCATCAAGGTTAGTGACAAGGTTCTTGGGAGGTCACCAGAGTCAAGGGTCTTTGTCATGGTCTTGGTACTCATCAATTGAAGATCTAGAAGAATAATTTTGATCGGATTTTCCTCTAAAGAGGTGAGAGGTTTTGGCCCTAGTTGACAAGCCTACATACTGTGTCACTTGTCTTTTATTGTGCATATTGGTAATTGTCTTGATGAAAAGAACACAATAATAACATAACGAAGAAAAAGACTATAAGCTAAGAAGTAGAAGTATATCATAAGCAATTATCAAGCAGTGAAATCTTTAACTGTTCATGCCCTAGATTTCTCAACATGGTATCAGAGCTCAGTTGTTGAAGTCAAGAAGGGGCATTCAATCAAAAGACATCAAGCAATGGAAGAAGGGTCATAGCGGATTCAAGGGCCACTTAGGTTAAGATCTTCAAACCCTAAATCAAATAAATCTACCCCAGCAAGAGTCTTGAAACCATCTTCACGGAAGAAGGAAGACTAAATCATTCAAGGAGGAAGCTCTCTCTTATCAATCTCTCAAGTAAGTCTATGACTATATTTGATAATAAGAAAATGTCTTTTTGCAAGGAAAGCAATAAATTAGTTGGGGCTACAAATTACCTTGCATGGAAGAAAAGGACAAACCTAAATCTTATTGAGAATGAGGTCATGGATCACATCAAGGGGGCGATAACCCAGCCTCCAAAGGAAGATACTTAAGCACATGCTAGATTCCTGAAGGGAGAAGTAAGAGCCGAAATCCTTATAGAATCTATAAAAGACTCTCTAATCCCTTATGTATCAAAGTTGGAGACTGCGAAAGCTATATATGACAAATTGGTAAAGTTGTTTTCTGTAAGTACTGCAGGAGAAGTATCTCATTAAGGCAAGAACTCTACAAACCGAAGATATCCAAGGAAGATGGAATAGCCTCATGCTTTATGTGGATATCATAAATTCGAAATCAACTACAAGAGTTGGGAGAAGTCATGTTTGATAGAGAGATGACCATAGTGGTATTGAATGCACTATTGGAATAATGGGGTAACTTCACTTCAAGTTTATATGGGAAGAAAGAGACTACTCCATTTCAAGATCTATGGTCACTTTGTAAGATCGAAGAAACCATACTAAAGGCAAAGGTTGATGTTGGACCAAATGAGCAGAATCAAGCATATGTTGCTATGGCAAGAAGGAAAGGGAAATTTGGAAAGTTCGGTCCTCAAAAGAAAAGGAAGAACTTGGCTAAGTTAAGATGCTATGGATGTCAAGAACTTGGGCACTATAGAAGAGATTGTCCTAAACGTAGTAAGGACAAGAGGGATAGGGAAGAAGCCCACATTACTGAAGAAGTGAAAGAGCCTGAGACAAAGAAGTTTAAGAATGAAGAAGTAAAAGATCTCTACTATGACTAAGATGATCTTCTTCACTAGAAGGTACTTTTCACTTGTAATTTATAGATAAGAGGCAGTGTAAATAAGATAGGATGCATCAAATTAGAAAATAACATTCTGATAGAAGCATTAGAAGTAAGAGCTCGTGACATGGGAAGCAGAAAGAATGTCTGGAATAAATTCTATTGTTTACAAAGAATAAAAATCTCTTGGAAACCTCATAATGATACTTATAGAAAGAAGTAGAGGTCATCATCGACTGGGATCATCATACCATAGTCAATAAGGAAACAACTGTCGGGTAAAGATATGAAAGATCCTCAAGTTTCTATGATGGAATCCTTATCAAAGGATTCACCGATCTAGAAAGGAAGCAAGAGTTTCATCAGGAATTCCAACTCATGGGATTCAAGGAATGATGGTATGATGACATAACAGGAAAGCATGTCTAAAGGATAAAGTTCTTTCGTTCAAATGAAGTCGCTACAGGAAGTCTGAATGACCGAAAGAAAAGATGAGGTATGCATGCTTACATAGATTATTATGAAAGTCATGTCATATGGTTGCAGATAATATGGATCACTATTTCCGTCTTGGGAAACATGATCAAAAGAAGAAAGGATCTCCTCCTTTGAAAGATTGCAAAAAAGCATAAGTCGCACTAGATGAAATCAACATAAATGTCCTCATATGAATCATGAGGAAGCTGACCACAATTAAGTAACTCTGATTGGAAGCTCTTGGGAGTGAAGTGTGTGAAAAGAAAGGAAGAGATTGTAAAATATGCAACAAAGGTAGAAAGCATTCAACATCTGAAGTCCAAGAAGATTTGACAAGAAAATCTTTCGGAAAGATATGAAGACTCTAATGGAAGTCGGAAAAAGATAAAGACCCTTGACAATGAATATCTTTGGGAGATGTGTCAATCTGCATACAAGACGCTGATACCTACAGGAATATGATGAAAGACCATCACAAAGGTAATTTTGATTTAAGTGTTCATTTCTTATTTTTAACTAATATCTGGATGGGCTTATGTAGGACTACCAAAGGGAAGATCTGTGAACGACTTCCAGGAAAACCATATAGAAAGATGTAAGATCCTTTCAGAAAATATGGCATGAAGAAAGCAACATGACATGAAGCAAAGCTAGATGGAAAAATTGATGGATCACTCCTGATAAAATGAGGACATGACTAACTCATGGATGAAAGTGATGGATGGTCTGTGCCCTATGAAGAAGTCCCCGAAAGATGAAGACTCCATGATGAAGAATAAATTCATGACATCGAAGGAAGGAGCTCTTCAAGCAACTGGTTGTTCCATGATCTCCACATGAGGAGCTGCTATAGGTCCCTAGTTAAGAGGGAGCCTGAAAAGAAGTTTCTTACTTGGAAGAAACTTGGAAATTCCTAAGCCAAGAGGGAGCTTAGGTACATTCCTTTTGTAGGAATGAGTACATTCCTTTATTGGAATATGTCCTCCCTATTTGAGAGGGAGAGATAGACATGTCATTCTGGTCTTCACCTGGGAAGACAGAATGGAGGATTGGGTAATCATTTGGCATCCGATACTCTTTGAGGATGAGATAGGGCATCCAACAGGACAGTAGTCGTGGATGACCGATATTCTTTGAGGGCTTGGGAGTCCAAGATAATGATAGTCCTCATGGAAAACACCATGAGTACTTGGGTAGGGGATGTTCCGATAGAGACAATGATGAGTGTCTATAAATCATTGGTCTCGCTAGCATTGAGCTCAGATCTTGTGGAGAGATAGAGCTATTAGTCAAGGCCTTGCTATGTAACAATGTTGGTTGATATGATGCTATACAAATGAGTTACCAATCCGAATTCTTCTTATGAGAAATTCTTCAGATTGAGAAAGTCCAAGTACCATTATTAATACCTCCCTAGTTAAGAGGGAGTGTTGAAAAGTGTAACTAGGTTCGGTCTTCATAATGACATGTAATTATGATTTTATTTAATGAGATGTAAAGAAGAAAAATAAAATTATTGTATTGACTTGCTTCATGGGTTTCATGAGCAAGAGATTTTGTTTTTCAGTCAAGTCTCCCATTGAGAGTCTTTAAGAATTATTTGTCATCTAGTCATAAAATGATAGTCATGGTCATGTAATGAAGCCATGTTACACTTTGTCTAGAGTCAAACTTGTCTATGTAAAGTATCCTCCAAGACCTTGTCACTTATCCTCTTCAAGTCGGCCTTCAATATTGGAAGAACATGCCAGAAGAAGTCGCCCTAACTCTTGTGATCATGTCGGCCTAAAGGACATGAGATGAAGTGTATATATAACCACACTCGACCTCACTCAAATGCAAGAAACTCGACAAGAATTCAGTCAAGCAGAAGTGCGAAGAAGAGGTCAAGCAGAAGTACGAAGAAGAGGTAAAGAAATAGTGTGAAGAAGGGGCTACAAAAGAAAGTGCAAAGATAGAATTCTTCTGGGCATAGCGAAGGGTGATTCTTCTGGGCATAGCGAAGAAGGTTACTTCTGGGGTCAACAAAGGAGAGTTTCTTCTGTGCAAGCGAAGGAGAAGTTACTTCTAGAATAGCGAAGGAAGAGTTTCTTCTGGGATAACGAAGAAAGGATTCTTCTGGGGTACTTGTTCTGGGTGACAGAGATAGAGATCTAGAGACCGAGATTCTCTAGAGGAAGCCAATGAGATCATAGAGACCGAGTTTCTCTAAAGAGAAGTCGAGAAGACGCAGTGTGAAGGATAGAGACTGAGTTTCTCTAGAAGTTGAGGAGAGCAGTTCAAGATCAAGAAGAAAGTCGAGAAAGGGAAGAGGCAGAGCATCAAGGTTAGTGACAAGGTTCTTGGGAGGATACTAGAGTCAAGGGTCTTTGTCATGGTCTTGGTACTCATCAATTGAAGATCTAGAAGACGAATTTTGATCGGTTTTTCCTCTCAAGAGGTGAGAGGTTTTGGCCTTGGTTGACAAGCCTACATACTGTGTCACTTGTCTTTTGTTGTGCATATTGGTTATTGTCTTGATGAAAAGAACATAATAATAACATAACGAAGAAAAAGAATTCAAGCTAAGAAGTAAAAGTATATCACAAGCAATTATCAAGAAGAGAAATCTTTTAACTATTCATGCCCTAGATTTATCAACATGGTATCAGAGCTAAGGTGCTGAAGTCAAGAAGGGGCATTCAATCAAGAAGACATCAAGCAGTGGAAGAAGGATTGTAGCAGATTCAAGGGCCACTGAGGTCAAGATCTTCAAAACCCTAGATCAAAGAAATCTACACCAACAAGTCTTGTAACCATCTTCCAGGAAGAAGGAAGACTAAATCATCAAAGGAGGATTATAAATTCAAGCTCTCACTTATCAATCTTTCAAGAAGCAAATCATCTATCAACATCAATATTTCGGAGGAAGCAAGCATCAATCTCTCAAGTAAGTCTATGACTATATCTGATAATAACAAAATGTCTTTTTGCAAGGAAAGCAATAAATTAGTTAGGGCTGCAAATTACCTTGCATGGAAAAAAAGGACAAACCTAAATCTTATTGAGAATGAGGTCATGGATCACATCAAGGGGTCGATAACCTAGCCTCCAAAGGAAGATACTCAAGCAAATGCTAGATTCATGAAGGGAGAAGTAAGAGCCTTCATGATTCTTATAGAATCTATAAAAGACTCTCTAATCCCTTATGTATGAAAATTGGAGACTACAAAAGCTATATATGACAAATTGGTAGAGACCTAGAACAAAGAGGATGGTGGGCATGTGAGCCAAGCGAAGACAGAGAAGAGTATAATACCCAAATAGAGACAGATTGAAGAAAGAAACTAAGACATCATCCATGACTTGTGCAATAGAGACACACTTACACAGGAAGTCTCCTTTTCGTAAATTGCCGCGCTCACCCTCTTGGGCCCAATTCCACACCGCGCACCTCAAATAGAATTTAACCCAAAATGTGACCTCTACACAAATCAGAAACCCACTAGGGACCCAAAGACAAGACAAAGGGATTACCTGCACTAGACAAAGGTCAAAGCTATCCTGAACCCCATGTTCGAAACT
Organism: Pinus tabuliformis; assembly: GCA_031772625.1. Classification (NCBI taxonomy): domain Eukaryota; kingdom Viridiplantae; phylum Streptophyta; class Pinopsida; order Pinales; family Pinaceae; genus Pinus; species Pinus tabuliformis. The sequence continues at coordinate 380,816,508 of CM062812.1, read as the reverse complement.
GACTTCAATGCTCCTAAATTCCTAGGCAGGCTCATCGCTAAGAGGAAGTCCACTCAAATTTGTACCAGGGTCCTAAATAATGATTTGAGAGTCGATACCAAGCCACACTACTGCAAGACGAGCGTGACTTTGCTGCGCCAGTTGAGCCAACACCCAAGCGAGCATGGATGGTCCCCGTCGGTGACCTTCCTTCCCGACCTACGCCCAACACTCATCGCCTTGGTTCCAATCGCCTGCCCCTTTCTCATAGCTATTTTTAAAATGCTAGTCCTCGCTTGTGAAGAATTCGAATGGTCATAGTATTGTCGCCTTCGACCATATTTAAATCCAAGCATGTGTACTGCGTGCTATGAGTGGACAACCCTGATGTTCGGTTTTCATTTGTTTTCCCATGCCCATTTGGGGAATTATCCAAACAATTTAAAAAAAAATATTTATTTATTTTTTATAAAAGAAATATAAAAACATATTAAAAAACGGAAAAAAATCAAAGTTAAACAAAAGAAAAAGGAAAGAGAAAAAAGGGGTATATATATATTTATATGAAGAGAGATTCCTACTTAAAAAAAAAAGAAAAAATACACTACAGTCATTGTCGCTGTCGCTGACAGAGTTGTCGTTCGCTGCAAATTGGCCCGGTTGTTTGCGATTGCGTCAATCGACGCACAACTTCCCCCATTGACAATTTCCGCTGCATTCTCCAGCGATCGACATCCCTGTTTCACCTCGAATAATTGCCGTTTTTCCTCTAGAAACCGCATCCAAGTCACCGACATTTTCCTTTGTTCGATTTATTAGTCCCCTCGCCCACTTCTACACACTTTCTACCACCTGGCACCATCGTGCTATTGTTGCATTAGCACGCGCTAGTCACCGGTTGGTATGTCGTAACTTCTTTCACCGTACCATCCTTGAAACCCATATAATGCCGCAGTCCAAACTTTTTTTGATTATATGTGAAAGGATTATATACTAAAGGATTTGGTGCAAAGGGTATAGCATAAAAATCCATAAAAAAATATTATAGCAATTAGCATATCCCTAGGAAAGTGGAACCTTTTTCCACTATAAAGGTTTATATTGTAAAGGCTATAAAAAGGATGAAAGTATAAAAATATCAAGTTATATTAAAGGAAGAGTAATTTTTTAAAGCGTAATAAAAATTATAATAAATTTAAAGGGACAATTTATTGAAATAACAGAGATAATACTAATCTTCCTTAAAGTGGAATATATATATATATAATGTTAAGAAAAATAAAAAATCAAAGTACCATTGATAAATTCATCGACAATCGCACAATGGAGTCAATTGTTGCAGAAAAAATGATGAATTACAATTCAAAGGAAGAAAAGACAAGTCTCGTAAGCAAGTCTATGTTTTGGACCAGATGTCCATTTTGTAAAACAGAATTTGAGTATTCGACAGATTTTAAAAATCAAACAACGTTCTGTTCGAAATGTCAGAAATTGTTTAATCTTGAAGAATACCAAGGTAATACACAGACACAAATTGAAAGATTAATGGAAGAACTCGCAGAATTTTAATGAAAAAACGAAGCATCAGAAAAGAAATATAAAGATCTCGCAGATCGATCTGATGAAGGATCAATAGAAAGTAACAGAGAAATTTGGCATCTAAGGGACCGTGGTGAAAAATTACTTGCGAAAGTCAAGAAGGCCAAAGCTACAAAGAAAATGTGAAAATTTCTAATCTGAAACTCTACTGCAGCAACTGATTTATTTCACCTACTTATTCTTCACAATAAGTTATTTATGAAATCTCTTCAGCAAATATTAAAATAAATTCTACTGTAGTTATCACATAATTACACAGAGAAAATACATGCACAAGAACCAATCATATCAACACAATTGTTTTTGGACAATTGTCCTCGGAAAAACCCAATGCGGGAAAACTGGTGCAACAGATGAGGGTTTTATTAATCTTCAGCAACAATCGCTTTTACAAGGAATAATTTTATAGAGAAACTAAAAGAAAACACCTAAGACTTTCCCTTGGAACTTGTTTGACACTTTGGAGACCCTTCTCCCACTCCTTTGTCACCTCTGCGTCACTATGCATGGCTCAGCGTGGCTCTAAGTGGCTCTGCGTCCCTCTGCGTCAACTTGCGTGAGGGCTACGTCTCTCCTCTGGATTGCGTCTCACTCTGTGCTCTCTCAATGTCCCTGCGTCACCTCCTCCTGAGACATTGACTGCTGCTAATGCCGTCCTCTTCCTCCACCTGCAACACTTCCTCTGATATCGATCTCCTTCTCTTGAGAATTGATTTTCCTTGAGATACCGAGTATTTACCGTTGTGTCTCCAAATGCGCCTCAAGTCTTCTCTTATACTTTTCCTATTGATGAATCAACGACCGAGATTAAGTCTCTAATCAACGACTAAGATTAAAACAGACTTGATCCTGGTCTCTTAGAAGCTTCTCACCCTTATCTTTATTAATACCCATTAATATTTTTATTTTCCTAAGTTTATTCTTATGAATCCATTAAAAATATTAATTATTTTAATAATTCCTCATCCGAGTGGAATTTCTCAAAACGATTTTTGGGTCTTGGAGATCTCATGTGCCTTAGCCTCTCCTCCAAATGTTAAAGCTAGAGCACATCCGATGCTACCAAGAAATCAACACTCTCTCTTAGCGAGGAATGTGCTCTAGTAATGCCTCACCATGGAATCATCACACTGATCTTGTGCATTGGTCCTCTGTGCTGATGCTCGGCCTGCTGCCCCACATCCACTGCACTGCTGCTTCGTGTATTGTTGCCCACGACACTGCCATTGCCACTGCTACATTTGTACTGTAGCTCCCTCTCAACATGCTGCATCATGCTGCCCATAGCACTGCGAGTGCTAACTGATGCTCTGCAAATCCCGACACTTACCCATTTCTGCTACTGAAATGGATTCTTCACCATCCCCATCTTCTCCCTAAAATAAACAAACTTTGTTCTTCCTAGAGCCTTGGTGAGGATGTTTGCCACCTGTTCTTCTGTAGGAGTGTACCTCAATTGTACTGCTCCTCGTTGGACACAGTCTCTGACAAAGTGACACTTGATGTCAATGTGCTTCGACCAATCATGAAATACTGAATTCTCAGAGAGCTTGATGCGACTCTGATTATCACACATGATCCTTGTCACTTCCATCCTTCTCCTGAACAGATTCACAAGCAATTTCCTAAACCATATGGCTTCGCACGAAGCTGTGCTTGCTGCCATATATTTTGCTTCAGCTGAGCTCAGAGCCATGAATTTCTGTTTCCTACTACACCAGGAGGTCATTCCTGATCCAATGTTGAAACAATACCTAGTTGTACTTTTCCGATCTACTGAACTTCCAACCCAATCTACATTAGTGAATCCACTCAGCCTGATGTCATTGCCTTGGGTGTACAATAGTCCATGCTCGACGATTCCTTTTATATACCTGAAAACATGTTTGGCCGCTGCCCAATGCGCCCTCTTGGTTTCCACCATGAACTGACTAAGGGTGTTGACAACGTAACAAATGTTTGGTCTAGTATTGACCAGATACACCAGGGACCTTATAGGCTGCCTGTACAAGGTATGATCAACATCTTTATTTTCTAATGCATCAATCTTCTTCCAGTTGGTGATCATTGGAGTAGCCATAGGTCTACAGTCCTGCATCTTGAATCTCTTCAAGATCTCTGTAGCATATCTCCCTTGTCCAAGGAAGATCTCACCCTTCTGCTGCCAAACTTCCAACCCCAGGAAATAATGCATCTGACCCAAATCCTTCATGTCAAATTTTGTGGCTAGGTTCTTCTTGCAGAGTTTGATGAGCTTGGATGATCCTGTCAAAAAAAGATCATCCACATATAACACTAGGATTAGAGGCTCATTCTCTATGACAAGATAGTAGAGATTAGGGTCTGCGTCACTCTTGACGAACCCCATCTTCTGCAAGTAACCATCAATTCGACCGTACCATTCTCTAGGTGCCTAATTAAGCCCATACAAGGCTTTCTTTAATTTGCATACTTGAGATTTCTTCTCATGTGTCTCAAAACCCTCTAGCTGTTCAATGTACACTTCTTCTTCTATTACACCGTTCAAGAATGTCATCTTGACATCCATCTGGTGAATCTCCCACCCCATCTGTGCTGCAAGAGATATCACGGTTCTAATAGAAATATACCTAGCTACTGGGGCGAAGGTTTCTTCATAGTCTATCCCTTCCTTCTAAGCATACCCCTTAGCCACAAACCTGGCATTCTATTTCTCCACACTGCCGTTTGCAGCATATTTGACTTTGTAGATCCATATTGAACCTACCACTGACCTGTCCTGAGGCCTAGGTACCACTTCCCAAACATCATTGACCATTATAGAATTGTATTTCTCCACCATAGCATCTACCCATACTTGACGCTGAATGATCTCGTGAAAACTAGAAGGTTCCCCAACCTGAGCTACTAGGGTCTGGTATCTGTCTGGCTGTCTTCGCTGCCTCTTTTCATTCCTGGGTGCAACAATGAAGTCCTTTGCATCCTGTAGGATTTGTTGGAGTTACCGACTCGTTCTTCCATTGGTAGTGGGTACATCTATCAGCTCTTCCTCTTCATGAGATTCCTCTTGTTTTGAATTTCTGTTACTAGATTTTGCTGGTCGAAGTGGTTGGACCAATGGATCGTCTTTTGACTGCTCCTTGGAAGGTATTTCTTGGGATTTCGTGAAAGCTCTGTCCTCCATGAACTTTACATACCGCCAAACTACGACCTTCCTACTCCTTGGAAGATAGACTCTATATGCCGTAGGATTCTCGCTATATTCCACAAGATATCCTTTCTCAGCAGTTTGATCTAATTTATTTCTCTTTTCTTCGGGTACATAGGAATATGCTAAACTTTCGAATACCCTGAAATGATCGACTTCAGGTGTCTTCCTGGTGAAGACCCTTTCGGGAGTGATTTTGCCCAGTGCCCTGTGTGGAGTCCTGTTCTGGACATAAATTGTCATGCTGCATGCTTCTGCTCACAGGAATTTGGGCATATCCTGATCATACAACATTGGCCTAACTACTTCCACAATAGTCCTGTTTTTCCTTTTTGCTACTCCATTTTGCTTCGGATTGTAGGGAGCTGTCCACACTCTTTTGATGCCTTCCTTAGCGCAAAAAAATGGTGAAGTCCTTGTTAACATACTCTCCACCATTGTCTGAGCGCAACACTTTTATCTTCTTTCCTGTCAGATTCTCGACTAGAGCCTTGAACTCTTTGAATCGACCAAAAACCTCATCCTTGGTTTTCAGAAAGTAGATCCAAGTCTCTTTGGAATGTTCCTCGATGAAGGTAACGAAGTATTTGGCACCACTCGAGCTTTTGTGGACATTGGTCCGCAGATGTCTGAGTGTATCAATCCTAGAACACTCTTAGCTCTATTTTTGCTTCTAGAAAACGCTGCTTTGGCAAACTTGCCTAGAGTGCACCCTCTGCATACATCATCTCATTCGACACTTAGTTCTGGAACTCCTGATACTATTTTCCTGAGAATTCTCAGAGCTCCATGGTGCAAGTGTCCCACCCTCCTGTGCCATAGTTCATTCAAATTTTTGTTTCCATTACTGCCTATCAGTGGCAATGGTGATTCTAGCTGTAATCTATACAGTCTGTTACTTCTGATTCCAATGTGGGCCTTCCTTTTCCAACTTGGGTGTTTGACATATACTTTCTCCTTAATGAATAAAATGTCATAACCCTTGTTTTGAAGTTGAGATACGGAGAGTAAGTTCATCCCCAATCCTGGGTCATGCAGCACATTGGTTGCTCGAAGCTGCTCTCTTGCTTCGGTTTGAAAGACTACGATACCTCTTCCTATTGGGGTACACTTTACCTTATTTCCCATGGTGATCTGAAAATTCATTCTTTCTTTGTGATAATCTGAAAAACATTCTCAAATTCTTGTCATATGCCAGGAAGCTCTATTGTCTATATACCAAACCTCAAAGGAGGTAGAGCTTGCTAGGCAAGCGACTTCTTCTTCCAATCTGGAAGCTAACATAGAATAATCGTGATCCATGTCCGTTGTGCCTTCTTCTGGAAATCTGCGTGAGTCCATTTGAGTTGATGCCTCTGCAAATAGCAGTGATAGTGGCAGTGTCTTTGTAGCAGTACAGATTGCAGTAGCGCAGTGGATGAGGGGCATCAGGACGAGCATCAACAGCACAGAGGACCAATGTCGTGGATCAATGTGATACTTCTGCTAGGAATTATTGCTAGAGCACATTCCTCACTAAGAGGGAGTGTTGATTTTTGGGTAGCATCGAATGTGCTCTAGCTCCAAAATTTTGTGGAGGGGCTAGAACACATGAGATCTCCAAGATCCAAAAATCGTTCGGTGAAATTCCACCCCTATTGTATTTTATTATAATAATTAATATTTTTAATGGGGTTCATAAGTCTAAACTTTGGAAAATTAAAACATTAATGGGTATTAATGAAAATATGGGTGAGAAGCTTCTAAGAGACGAGGATCGAGTTTAATTTAATCTTAGCTGTTGATTAGAGATTAGATCACGACCGTTGATTTCTCAATAGGAAAAGTATAAAGGAAGGCTTGGGGTCAGTTGGAGAACACACACAGAGAGATTGATGAAATCGATTTTCTGAGGTGAGAGGTTCTCAGGAGGGAAATTGATTGGGGAGATCTTGCAGTTGAGAGGTAGTGATAGTTCGGGAATACAGACATAGAGAAGCTTGTGGAGGCAGCGTAGTAGTGAAGAGAGCTGATGTTGGGCCAGTCTTGGCCCACGCAGCCTTGACACAGAACCAGAAGGGCCAATGTAGAGGGAGAGAGCTGCCTTCCACACAGAGTGTTAGAAACCCCTGTAACTGCCAGAATAGTCAGGGAAAGCTGACGTAGTGTGTAGAAGACCTGACGCAGAGCCTCAGAGAGCTCCACACATGCCCACACAGTTACTGCATGTTGAAGTTTCTAAGATTACCTAGTTAGAAACTCTCCATGCACTTTTTCTGATTTATTCCTACCTACTTGTTATTTTCCTTAACAAGTTATTTACAATGTAAATACTAAAAATAAACGCTAGTGCATGCTCAACATATTACAGATCAAGAACTAAAAGAAACAAGAACAAACACACCATATGACACCATTATTTTTGGACTAATGTCCCTGGGAACACCAAATGTGGGAAAACCGGTGCAACTATCTGAGGGTTTTATTATTAAGCAATATCAGAGTCCAATCTGGGTGTTGAAACTGGCCTACCCAACAGAGAATTTCCTTGGCAGTAATACCTCTTAGTTTCTGACAAATCTCCTGGCTGAAACCCCGGATAATCCTTCCGGCAGCTACTCGGCACCAATTTGCCCCAGAAACCCCAGCTTCAACCTCTCTCTGGACTGTGACAGGACCTCTCTGCGTAGTGCTGGCCTTGTGTCACCCCATATGGGTCTGCGTCAGCCTTAAGAGGCCCTTCGTCAGCCCTCTGGCCCTCTGCGTCAGCAACGCTAGCTTCTCTGAGGCTCTGCGTAGCTCCCGACTGCCTCTGCATGGCCCTGCATGAGCCCTGGCTGGCTCTGCGTCACTTTCCCCGGCTACTGCGCTGCTGCCCAGCACAATCTTTGCCTCTCTGTGCCTCTGGAGTCTGTACTCAAATGCCCCTCAGCTGCATCTCCCGATCACTAATTCTATCTCTCTTAGCAAACCCCGCTCTAGAGAATAGAATGACTGATCACTCTGGTGTGTTCTCCAAATGACCTTCAAGCCTCCTCTTATACTTTTCCTGTTGACATATCAACGGTCGAGATTAAGTCCCTAATCAACGGCTAAGATTAGATCTGACTTGATCCATGTCTTTTGGACCATTCTAACACAGATTCATATTAATACACATTAATATTTTATTTTCCCTAAGTTTAGACTTAGGGACTCCATTAAAAATATTAATTATTTTAATATCTCCTGATTTGTTTAGAATCTACGCAAACCCTTTCTGGGTATTGGAGGTCTCATGTACCCCAACCTCTCCACCAAATTTCGTGGCTAGCGCATATTCAATGCTACCCCAATTCGACACTATAAAGGGGCAATGCAGTTGTAGCCGATGCCAACCAGTTTTGTTGCCGGATCAGTCGGAATCTACGGGGTAAAGTGAGGTAAAACTCACTCAGGTTTTCCGCCATTGTATTTCTATGTCACTGGTTTGCCGGGAGGGCAACCAACATTTGTATTCAAAACTTCTGCTTAATAATAAAAAACCCTCAGAGTTGCTGCATCGGTTTTCCCGCATAGGGTTTTTCTGGGGACGTTTAGTCCAAAAATAAGTGTGTCCTTTGCATGATTGTCTCATTTATTTTTTCAGTACTTGATCTGTATATTGGTGTAGGATGCAGTGTATTTGCATTAATATTTTTTGAATATTTCTGAAAATAACTTGTTAAATGAAAATCACAAATAGATAATGCAAGTCAGTTTACTGCAGTAGGATTTCTGACTTGTTTGATTAAGAAATTTTCACATCATCTTCTGCTTCACTTGGTTCTATGGGTTTTTTTAATCTTTGCCTCACACGGTTGTGTCTGCATGGAGGTTGCCTGATCTTTGTCTCTTGCTTTCCATATTTTGCACTCTAGATTCTCTACTAGAGTGGATTTAGGGTTGTTGTTTGTCAATTTGAGAGGCTTGCTTCTCTGCTACAATATATATATTTTTTTTTGTTTTGAATCAAGATGAGGGTTTTGTTGCACCTATTTTGTCACAAGTCTAAGGAAACAATTGTACACAAATTTTCAAAGTTCAAAATCATCAGCCAACCAGTTCTTATGTTATTGTAAAGCAAATTTCTGCAAATTGTAATGTAAATGATGCTAGTAGGACCATTTCATTATGTAACAACCTAAGTAAGCCTATGATTTTGGTGACGAATTTCATCCTAGGAGATTTTTTGTGTCACTTCATTATGTGTGTTTCTAAACATGGATAATCAACATATTTTTTCCTCCAACTTAAACCCCAAAGCTAGGGTGGAATTTATTGACAAAGTCTTAGGTGAGTCTTAGCGTTATATCGAGTCTTTATAAAAGTGGTTGGGAATAATTTAAGCTATTTGGCTAAATTATTTTATTACAGATCACTTGGTCTACTAGATCATATTGTGTCGCAGAATTGGGTAATTATTTTGAGGGTCTATAACGAATGGGTATTCCCCCTTTGAGGGTTGAATTTGTAATATCTGATGTAAAAAATATTTTAGTGCATGGTCCCTCACAATCAGACACCATGGCTAAAGTATTTGAGGGTGGAAAAATAATTAATCCCCTCTTGTGTCAATTAATTAATTTTTCTGACAAAAATAAAATTAAATCCTAAGGTAGAAAATTAATTAATTTAGAGTCAAAAAATTAATTTTAGAGATTAATTTCTCCAAGTGGAAAATGGCCAAAAAAATCGTAGGTCAAAAAGAAGTTAATTTTTCAAGGTCCCCCACCAAGGCAAAAATGGTTTTTTAAGAAAAATGAAGTCCTTGGACCTTGGTGGTTAAGTCAAAGTCAAATTTTTGAAGAAATTAATCCAATAAATCATTTTTTAGATTAATAAAAAATGGTTTTTATGAGAAATTCGAAAATTCTTCAAAAATAATATTTTTGACGACAGAGATTAAAAGATGATCAAATATTTATGAACGGCCGAGATTATTTTGACGGGGATCAAACCAACTAGCCATTATTTTCCACTTGGAGTATTTATCTATTAATTAGAAGCCATTTGCTTCTCAAGATATGATGAAAGCTCTGACTATGGTCTATATAATTTTGTAATGCTAGTGTTGTTCTATTGATCGGTTGGGAACGTTTGAAATATCATAATAAAAGACTTTGGGGTACAATGCATGGTGTTCTTTATCTAATGAACTGTGGTATGTGCTGGTTATGTGCTTTTGTATATTGTGCTTAAATTTTTTATAAGCTTGTTTATTCATTAGATGGTGATAAGAACTTTCAATTGGTAGATTTTGGGTCTATTTTAGGTGATCTGATTCGCCATATGTCTAACAAGTTTGCTTGAAGAAATATATAGAGTTTGCAGGTACACCGGCCCTTGGGCTCCAAGTTCATAGACTTTGGAGGAGACTCAACCCTGTTTGGGCTTTGGACATTTTATATGGTTTTCTTACTTCGCTAAGGCTATGGTCAATGCCATAACTTTCGAAACACATTTGATCTATTGTCATTATTCATCATTTAGAAAATTATTTCTCAAAAATATTTTATTTCCACAAGTGTTGTATATTTGTATATACCTTGTAAATACATTTTCGTAACACTTGTTTTGCAGAAATTGTGGTTTTAGGTTTTATTTTAAATTTTTTCATATATTGGGGTTTTGGGTATTTCTATTTTCATTTGTGCAGGTGAGCTTCAAGAATATTTGTTGGGGTTTGTGCTAGATGTAGGCCTTTGAGGGTAAGATTTAGTCTCAATTCTATTTGCAGGGCCATCATCGAATATTTTGCAGTGAAATTGAGCAATATTAAAGATCTAAAGTATAAACTAAAATTTTGTGAGGGTTTGTAAATTTTTAAGGCCTTAAGGCCCAACGTCAAGCCCTAGTACCCTAGACGCTGCCCTTGTATACCCTTCCATGACTGGCCGCAGGTGTGAAAAGGTCTCTAAGGCTTGGCTGTGAGCTCTTTTCCCCTTGCTGTAGGTATCTCTAGGCCTTTCAGGCCTGGCCGCAGGGCTTTGTGGCCCTCAACCCCTCTCCTGTGGCCTTTTCATCCCTTCCTTGGCCTCCTCTATCCCTCGCTGTCCATTCCATCCCCTTAGCTGCCCTCTGTCTGCCTCCTAAGCCTTCTTCGGCGCCCTATTGCTCTCTTCCGTAGCTCCTAGGCCTTTCAGCCTCCCCTTCATCCCCTGCCAATGCCTCTTTGTGGGTGCCGCAAGCCTCTTGGAGGCCATTTCCTTGAGCAGTAGTCCCAGAGGGACTGTGTACCCTAGGCCGCAGTCCTTGGAGGGCTTGCAGCAGGCCTTAGTGGACTTGCTTAGCCTCTCTTAAGCTCTTTTCAGCCTCTTTGCCCAGGCCACTGTCCTTATTAGGCCTAGCGTTGCCTCATTTTGGCTTCTGGCCCTCATCCTAGCCCTTACCTTACCTCATTCTGATTTCTGAGTTAATATATTGGTGTTTTGCAGCAAATTTGCAGTAATTTGTGTTTGTAGGTGTCCTAATCACTGAAGGCAATTTGGGCAAGTGTATTATTCTTCTACTAGGCCCAAAGGTTCACTGGTTTGCATCTTCCAATCCTTGATCTCCTAACTTTTTACTTACAGCTATCTAAAACACTCATAACAGTGGCAAAATTTTCACTTGAGAGCCCTAAAAATCATTGATAAATAGCCTAAGCTCATCACCTAATCATTGGAATAATTGTGGAAGTATCTCTTAACTTGTTTCATGAAAATTGGACGACTGTCATAAGTACCCTGAAGTCTGATATATAGCAGTGGTTGAAGCATCTTTTCATTTCTCATTGAGGAAAGAACTTATTTCATTATTTAATGTGCTATTGTTAAAAGGATTGTTAGCATTAGTAATATTGGATAAGGACACTAACGTTTGTTGTCTTGTGAGTTCCATACTCCTAATTGTGCACATAAGCTCACTCTCTAAAGCACTTGGCATTAATCTCGACAATCTCTTGTTAAATTGTTGAATTGTCCTTTTGAAGATCTAGTTATCTCTAGCAATGTAATTGGCACTTGAAGTAACTTGTTCTAATTGTGTTGAAGAACATTAAGTCATCAAGCTCTTAAATGTTTAAAACACATTGGTATCAAAAATCTAAGTGCTTTTAATCTCTTGAATGATTTTTATTGGCATTCTCATAATTTTAAAGGCTTCTAATTGTCTAAAGGGCATTATCTCTCTTGAGTAGTCATCATTAGCATAGTTGGCTAAGTGAGTAAATGCTTTAATTGTCATTAGATTCATGGTTCATGTTCAAAGTGAATATCTATTGTGAACTCTATACTGATAATCGTTGTGAAGAGCATCTATCTTGTCATTTAATTCTTGGGCAATTGCATTTTGAATATATATTGTATCTTGTTGCCACTTGCAACATTGAGAACTTTATCTTGCATATAAGATTGTTTCTTAAATTCATTGTTAAGCACTCTTGTCATAGGGCTAATCATAACTAAGTACTTAAAGTCATTAAAAATTTTAACTCAAGAAGCACTCAAGGTATCCTGCATCTCATGCTAGAGTTAGTCTTGCATTAATAACTTGCCTCCAAGCATAAAATTGGTTGATAGAGAGATAGGAGCACCCCTTCATCTTTGCTTGAGAAGTCTAGACTCTCTAGTATTTAAAACGGTGACCTTGCAATTGTCAGAGCCACAGTCTCTGCAACACTGGAGGCATCGGGTATGTTAGATTTCAAGGAGAGGGATTGTTAACCAAGCCCTTGCTTGCTTCACCTTGACTTCTCTCTACCACTTACTTTAGAGACTAGGCTCAATATAGATAAAGATCAAGGGATACACTTAGCTAGGCATTTAATTAAAATAAACCAAGATCTTGCATCTCACCTAAGTCATAGGATTTGCATAGCATATAGGATAGTTAAGCATTTAAGCAACGGTTGTTCATCCGGTCATTTGGTCCTTAATTGATATAAAACAAGTGGTTGACTCCATAAGGCACTGATTTCATTAATAATTCAATCTAATCTCGTAACTTGCTAAAATCAACCAAGTGGCTAGGCCATTCAATTGTGTCTCCTGGACTTGTTGGTTGCCAACTTGTCCTTCATCTTCACATTACATAGGGACTACCTGATGCAGCCCAGGCCTCTCCCAGGCCACAACTACCAGGATCTCTGACAACCAAACATATAAAAGCTTGGTTCATGGCGATTTATAATCTCATGATTTATAACAGCGCCCTTAAAAGACACATATTGAAATTGGACTTGCGCACACTTTAATAATGGACATGCTCATGTGCATATATTGTATAGGAAAGGCATATATACACTACCTTATATATATCCACAGCAAACTATATTCCCCTTGAGTTGAATGTTCTTTACCTTCTATTACCTGGCGATGGTTATAGGCTGGGTTTTGTCCCGGACAAGGTTTTGATTAAAGCTGAGAGATATATATATCTCCGCCCTCAATACAGTTCCACAGATGCATGAACGACTCGGACAGCCGCGGTTGTAATTATAGCGCATGCATAACCCTGTCCCGGCAATGAAACTTATATACCTCTGCTCCCTTCACTCGTGCAGATACAACTCGGCGATGGCTCGATTACTTGCACAGAAGTTGATTTGATAACCATATATCACAATTGTTCAACCGACGATCCTTCCCTTCAAACTGCGGATCCAACGCAAATGGACACAGCAGAAGTCGAGTTGCTCATCGCATTGACAACTCTATATACCTCCGTCCAAACCTGTTATCAGTTTAAAATCGAACAACAGATTAATCATTATGGTGGAAGCATATATATATCGCACAGGCCTGCATACAAATTCGGTCAGCATGTATATAATTCGCAATCGCCCAGCACAAACGGACGATATGGCTCGCCGATCATAAAGTCTTTATGATCTGATCAGAGTGGTTAAGCCCTCAACCTCGATGCGATAGCACGCTGGAAAAACGCCAATCCACCCGATTACCATACAACGGTTTCGCATAGGGTTGTAATTTGATACATGCCAATACGCTTCCTCGGTAATCACACATACAGCAAGTATATGAATCTTCAAAGATTGTTAACAAATGCATAAAATATAGATATCTATGCAGCATCGATATACATGCACCTTCTTACCAGCGCCTCATGCAAATTCATATTATATAACATCAATTACAAACAGAGACGGAAATTCAAGAATCATCAGTTGAGCATTTAACAAATACGATCCACCAGCACATATGCGATTTCAACATGCTCATATTCACATAAGACAAATATTTACACAGAATTTTCTATTCACGGCCAGATATGCAAATCTATGGCCCTTTTACAAACTGCCCGAAGGCTCCCAAGGAGAATCCTTGCTCACTTCTCACACTTCCTCCTTACACCCTCCTTGCCTTCAATGCCCTTGAGGCTCCCTAATTTATTAACTTAGCATGATCTAAAAATCCTAAAATCACTCGACTAAAGCTCATGCAATGCATACATATAGCAAAAGCATCTTTTCAGCTTTATTCTGTCTTTTTCCTATTCTTCCACATCCACTCCTTTATGTAAAAGCTCTCCTAGTTTTATTTATTTTGAGAATATCTAATTAACTTGGAATTTAGGAAACTAATGCATGCCCCTATGTCTATTATTTACAATAATTTCCCTTTGGTTGCCAACTTGTCCTTCATCTTCACATTACATAGGGACTACCACCCATAGCTTGCTGTTGGGAGACAGCTAGAAAGGAGAGGTCGGGGATCAGAGTGACAGCCCCCATTGTTGAACCATGCCTGTACATTCTGAGCAACAACAGGTTCCATGGCCATCCCCTTAGTGTACCACACTCTCAAAGTACATTATATTACACAAGAATTACATCACTTGCAGTACCCTAAGAGAATAAAGGTGGTCTAACTGCCTACATAAGTTGTCTTTACTGCCATTTCATATTGTTGTCTTGTTATTACAAACCTGCTGACACAATATGAACAATATCATCGACATTGGAGCTTGTTGCTTGCTCATTAACTAGTTGAGTTTCTGTTTTCCATATTATTTGTTGACGCTGGGGTACTAAAGCTTTTGTATATCTTAAATGTCTGGGTGTCGATTGTATTTATTTGTTCTTGCAGAAGCATTCAATGTATTGCAAAGTAGTCAGAAAATAGGTAATAATTATACCAGTGGTCTCTGTTGTGATGATTAGAAACTTTCATATATTAAATTTTATCTTTGTTTAAATATCCTTTTTTGCATGCTTACAGATAAAACGATACTTGAGTAATACCCATGCTGAGACACATTCAAGCTACACAATTGAAATTTTACAAGTTTTCAAAGTTTCAAGAGATGATGAAGATGATCACTTTCAAAAAGTAAGTTGGATTTTGCATGCTCCACATTATTTTATTGCAGTGTCTGTTTCATGGGTATCCTTCTGTTGCATTTAACCAATGGTTAGAATCTTGCCATATACCTTACTCTCTTGAGAATAACTTCTTAATCTTTGTACCTAACTATATTTTATGTTATAAGGATTCCTGGTTTTTCTATTAATCTATTATTCCGTTTAATTTCATGCAGTTTCGCACTACAGAAAATCGGATGCTTTTATGGCATGGTTCAAGACTATCAAATTGGATAGGCATTCTTTCACAAGGTCAACAATCAGAGCTGCTTTCAATTTTTTTTGTTTTTGTTCTTTCTGTTATTTGTGGGTATGTAACAGATCATTTAAATGAGCAGTGTCTTCTATAACATGTTGATTTAACTTATAGACTCTCTCATTCATTTGTGCAAAAATACTTTTCCTTAGTTGTTCATTTTTGCAAAAATACTTTCATTAATGATGCAATATCTCCTTTTGGAGACTTTTTTTTTTTTGGTTTAAGTTGAAATGTGCTATTTTTGTGTTGGTTGTTCCTGTGGATACCATTTGTCACAGATTTATTTTGTGACATTGTTTGAGAATGAAAAGAAGGAGAAATTACACTAATGTCCATTAATGATGGAATAGGCTAGTGTGATTAGAGGCGCATAATTAAGCAATGATAACAAGGGGAGAGCTAAAGAACAACTTTGTCCTAATGAAAGATAACAAAAATACAATTTATTATAAGGAGACCCTGATCGTATATAAATAATAAATATAGGTATAAGGAAAAGTTAGAAGAATTAAAGTCCCCATCAAAGAAAGGGATGAAAATTATAAGGCTATAAAGCGCTTAAGGCTAAGGGAGAATATAATGTCATCTGATTGTAGTCCTCAACAAAAGTCAAGCCTATTAAACTATCCATGGTGATCACTAAGAGCTTGTCCAAAATACTAGGCCAGACATTTGCTACGCTGTCAACACCCTCAGTCAGTTCATGGTGGAATCTAAGAGGGCCCATTGGGCAACAACCAAACATGTTCTCAGATATATACAGAGAACAATCGAGTATGGACTATTGTACACCAAAAGTAATGACATCAGCCTGAGTGGGTTTACTAATGCAGATTGGGCTGGAAGTTTAGTAGATCGGAAAAGTACCTCTGGGTACTGTTTCAACATTGGATCGGGGATGAATTCCTGGTGTAGTAGGAAACAGAAATCTGTAGCTTTGAGCTCAACTGAAGCAGAATATATGGCCGCTAGCACAACTTCGTGCAAAGCCAAATGGCTTAGAAAATTGCTTGTGAACCTATTCAAAAGACGGATGGAGGTGACCAGGATCATGTGTAATAATCAGAGCTGCATCAAGCTCTCTGAGAATCCAGTATTTCATGATTGGTCGAAGCACATATATATTCGGTGTCACTTTATCAGAGACTGTGTCTAACGAGGAGAAGTACAGTTGAACTACACTCCTACAAGAGAATAGGTGTTAAAATTGGCAACCAGGGCAAAACTTCATGTGGGTCATCTTATTCATGGCTAATAATATTTTTATTAGATTCCTCTCGTCGAGAGGTGTAGGATTGATATAAAGATCATCCAATTCCGATAAGTATTCATGGAGATATGAATTTATTTTGATTATGGAATTATTATCAAGCCGACCTACAACTCATGTAGGCTCAGAAGCCCAACAGTCGCATCTATTCACCCACCAACGTTGTGTATAAATATAAGAGGACTTTTCCTCATTTAGACTCACTCATCTCATCACATCTCTCTCTCTCTACTGCGCAGATATGAGTCTCTTCTTTACTGCGCTGAAATGGGTCTCTCTCTCTCACACATGTGAAGCCGGAAGCTGTTGAATTTGAAGCTGCAACTGCAGAAGTAAAGATTGACTTGCGTGGCCTAGAAGATCTCCTCTTTGGAACTGCGCTGTAGGTTCATCTGAATCTCCTTTGAAATCCGCAACTTTTGGTGGTGGAATGAAGTCAATCCGACGAATGGTTTGCAAGATATCGACTGCCCTAGTTTGAAGCCGGAAACTGCTGAAACTGAAGGTACAACTGTAGAAGTAAAGATTGACTTGCGTGGCTTAGAAGATCTCCTCATCTTAACTGCGCTGTAGGTTCATCTGAACCTCCTCTGGAAGCAGAAACTTTTGGTGGTGGAATAAAGTCAATCCGACAGTCGGTTTGTGAGATATCGTCTGCCCTAGTTTGATAATGAAGCCGCTAATGCTGATGTTGCTGATCTAGGGTTTGCTACTGCTAATATGAATCAGATTTATTGTACTATTTCTCTCTGCTGAATTATTGAAGATAAAAGAAGATTTGATCAAAGGGTTTCCCCACACATTGTGGGGTTTGTCCCTGGCTAACCGCCACATCTTGTGTCTCTTGTCTTGGCTTGTTTTCTGTCGATCGTTTAATGTTCTATCTGCACTTTACTTTATGTACATGTGATTGCTAATCGGTGGAATATAATAAGAAAAAGAAGTAAACTGTTATAAGCATAGAACATACCATAACTTAACAATAGGTGACAAACATCCTCACTAAGGCTCTAGGAAGAACAAAGTTTGTTTATTTCATGGAAAAGATGGGGATGGTGAAGAATCCATTTCAGTAGCAGAAATGGATAAGTATCTAGGGATGCAGTGCAACAGTTAGCAATGGTAGTGCTATGGGCAGCATGGTCAACATGTTGAGAGCAATGTTGCACGAAGCGCCTCCCCTCGGTTCCAAGCCCGTAAGCGCGTCCTGTGCGGAAGCGCCTAGGAAGCTTCGCCGAAAGCACGCTTCCGAAATTCGGAAGCGCGCTTCCGATTTGTTTTGCCGCTTCTTGGACTTTTCGAAAGCGTGGCTCGGAAGCGCGCTACCGAAGCGCCGAAGCGTGCTTCGTACAACGCTTCGGGTGTCGGGAAGGTGGTGCTTCAGAGGAGGAAGCGTATGCTTCCCGTACGCTTCCGGAAAAGCATTTAGAAAATCGTTTTTTTTCAATTTTTTTTTTAATTTTAGGTGAGTTTGCTTGTTGGGGGTGGGTCCACCTTGGGTTAGGGTGATGAATGAAGTAAAAAAAAATATAAATATAGCAGATGCTCCCTCATGGTAATGTTAAATTGTTAAAGTAAAAGTGACATTCTCCTTTATTTTTCATTTTCATCCTTTTACTTAAATTTTTAACATTACCATGAAATGACTCAGGATGTTTGAGAGTGGTTCCAGCCTCATTGGACTTCATATGGAGAAAATAGAATTTCATATCCTATTCAAAATTCAGCAGACTTAACAGTTTTCAGGAATTCAGGAATCAGGATCAATGGGATTGTGGCATTTCATTAGATTATATCAAGTATGAAGGTATGCGATTAGCATTTAATCAAGAGCACCAAGCCCTACATGTACCCTAGTGTTGGTGGTGTTAATTGTTGAACTCCTTTGTCACGCGGTACGCCCTTAGCAAAAAATTACCTTTCAATCAAGTCAAAATCATCGATCAAGCATGTTAAGCTTTTTCTACCATATTTTAAGTCTTGAATTAGGTAGTTTGATCAAAATTGGGCAATGTTGACTAATATCCCTAGACAATCGAGGTAGAGGCAAAGGCTAGACAAGAGGAGAAGAATCTAGATTCTAGATGGTTGATGCATCTAAATGGTTGATGCTTGAATAATTAATCATTAATGTACAATGGATGTTATATCTAGCTTGATTTATGCAAAAATATGCATGTTTTCATGTCTTCTACAACTAATTTGGTCTTTGGGATGTTTGTTTTGAGTATAAATGCAAATATATATATATATATAGTAGACGCTTCCGCAGACGCTTCGCTTCCTAGATTTTTGGAAAATGACGCTTCCGCGTCCCCGCTTCGTGCAACATTGGTTGAGAGGGCACTGCAGTACAGATGTATCAGTGGCAGTAGCAGAACCATGGGTAGAAGTAAATGAGGCAGCAGTGCAGAGGATGTTGGGTAGCAGGCCAAGCATCAACACATGTACCGGTGCTGGAGGATCAGTGTGATGTTCAGTGGTGGAGCATTACTAGAGCACATTCCTCGCTAAGAGGGAGTGTTGATTTGTGGTAGCATTGGATGTGCTCTAGCCATGAAAATTGGTGGAGAGGCTAAGGCACATAAGATCTCCAAGACCCAGAAATCGTTTTCAGAAATTCCATCCAGATGAGGAGTTATTAAAATAATTAATATTTTTAATGGGCTCCTAAGTGTAAACTTAGGAAAATAAAAATATTAATGAGTATTAATAAAGATAAGGATGAGAAGCTTCTAAGAGACAAGCATCAAGTTTGTTTTAATATTAGCCGTTGATTAGAGACTTAATCTTGGCTGTTGATTCGTCAATAGGAAAAGTATAAGAGAAGACTTGAGGGTCATTAGGAGACACACTAGTAGATACTTAGTGTACCAAGGAAAATCGATTTTTAGAGAGTGAAATTGTTGATTTGGGGTAGCATCAGATGTGCTCTAGCCATGAAAATTGGTGGAGAGGCTAAAGCACATGAGATCTCCAAGACCTAGAAATGGTTTGGACAGATTGTACCCGGTTTGGGAGATATTAAAATAATTAATATTTTTAATGGAGTTCCTAAGTCTAAACTTAGGAAAAATAAAAGATTAATGGGTATTAATAAAAAACTAGTTTAGAAGGTTCCAAAAGTCACAGATCAAGCCAAATCTAATCTTAGCAGTTGATTAGAGATTTAATATCGGCCGTTGAAGGACCAACGAGAAAAGTATAAGAGAAGGCTTGAGGGTCAATTGGAGAACACACCAGAGTGATCAATCATTCGATTTGCCAGAGCAGGGGTTGCTAGGTAAATTCGAATCAATGATCAACAGCGAGGGGCAGTGAGTACTAGGCAGAGAGGCAGAGACAGTGCTAAGAGACTAGCGCAGAAGCAGAGAGCGAGAGGCAGCACTAGTTCAGGCCACGCAAAGACCATCAAAGATAGCGTAAAGGCAAGAGGGACTGCATCATCCACGCAGAGGCTGCAGGAGTGACGCAGAGGGTCCCAGTGGCTGCACGGTGCCTCAAAGGGCTGACACAGGGCAACAAGAGGCTAATGTAGAGGCTAGAAGGGCCAGCGCATAGCTTTAGAGATGCTGGAGAGGGTTTCGTGGGATAGGTTTTCTAGATACCTGTTTTGGAATAGAGAGGTATTGCTACCGTGTATTTTTTCTCTGTCCAGTGTGCCGGTTAGACACCCAATTGTACTCAAGGAAATACTGATAATAATAAACCCTCAAAATAGTTGCATCGGTTTTCCCGCATTGGGTTTCGCCGGGGACATTTGTCCAAAAATAATGGTGTCACTTGTGTGTTTGTTTTCTTTCAGCTGATGATCTGTAGATGTTGTGACTATACTATGTTTATTTTGGTATTTAAATGTTTTAAATAACTTGTTCAGAATTTACAAGTAGAAGAAATAAACTAGTAGAATACAAATTAATTTTCTAACGGAGAGACTTAGAAAATTCAACATGGTATCAGAGCGTGGTTGTAGATCACAGGAAGACTGAAGGCATTAGCCGACCAGAGCATTTTCAACAGATTCAACTATCCTGAGTGACAGAACTGATCCTTGTAGAAAGCGACAGAGGAAGGAGTGATGCAGAGGGATTGCGTCATCAGTCTGGGCCAGAGAAAGGTAGCGTAGAGGCTGAGGAGTGCAGAAACAAGCTCACACAGAGCCATGTAGAGGCTAGGAGGACTGACGCAGTTGGCCGAGGGAGCTGTTTTGCTAGTGTCGGGATTGCGCAGAGCCAGGTGGCTTAATCCTTCAGTTGTTGGGGCATTGGAGGCTATGGGTAGTTTGCGAGAGCGAAGCTGATGGGGTACTATGGTCAAAACAGTGTCGACTGGGCAAGACCAAGGTAGAGGGAGTTGCTGCCGAGGAATCTGGATCAGTGTTGCAGTTGCACAGACGATCGGAGAGGGGCAACTTGATGTTGGCAGGAGGATTTCCAGGAGGGAAATCAGGACTCAGAGGTTGTCCAGAAGAGAACTTCCAGACGGGAAGTAGAGAGACTCAGTAGGAGTCGAACAGAGGACTTCTAGGAGGGAAGTAGAGAGACTCAGAGGAGTCGACAGAAGAGCAACGAGATGGTTGTGAATGGGTTGAGAGATTAGGATAGGCTGGATGGAGCGTCCAACTTTGTGGTCTGGAAGGCCAGGATCTTGTCCATTCTAGATAGACACCACATTAAGGGATTTGTCTCGAGAGTGATAACTATCCCAGTTGACCCGATAGCTAATGAAAGGTACGAGGAGGCAATGGCTAAGGCTAAGTGCATCATCCTTGATGGGGTCAAGGATCATGTGGTACCACATATTGCTGAGAAGGAAATGACAAAGGAGATGTGAAACGCCTTGAAGTCATTGTACTAGCATACTTCCATGCAGAGAAATATGCTCCTGGAGAATCAGCTAAGGGCATACCAGATGCAGAAGGGAGAGCAGATAGATGTCTTCCTCGATCGGTTGAAGGAGATCCGTGACCAGCTAGCTTCCATAGGGTTCACGCCGGATGAGCAATTAATCGTGAGGACCACACTGAACGCAGTTGCCGAGGATTGGGAGGTATTTGTCTAGAGCATACTGGGCAGGACAAGTCTTTCGGATTGGGAAGAATTGTGGGTGGTTCTTTGGCAAGAAGAGATCAGATGACTGACCAAGGCGGGGAGTAGCGGCAAAGGGGTCAGAATCAACAAGGAAGAAGAGGATGCGGCTTTAGCATTTGTGGCAAAGCAGGAGAAGAGGAAGAAGAAGGACCTCTCCAAGGTCAACTGCTTCCATTGTGGGGAACTGGCTCATTTTGCGAACTAGTGTCCGAGGAAGAAGAGTAAGGGAGAGGCTTCTGACTCAAAGGTAGTGCCAGCGAAGGCGGAGAAAGCAGTCGAGGAGGATGAAGATTGTGCCATGAGTGCTCATGTGCCACTTGAGAAGAAGTGGGGAGACATTGAGCTATAGTCAGGAGGACTACAATCGATGAGGGTCAGGATTCTTGAGGTACCCAACCTCTTGGATTATAACTTGCTACGGGAGCCCTGAAGAGGAGTAGCAGGACTGGCAGATGTTGGTAGAGATGGATGCGAATGGAGCGACAAAGAGTGCTAGAGTGCAGAAGTCCCGAGACAACGCGAGGCTAGTAGGCTGCAACAATGCGAGACGCATGAGAGTGTTGCACCAGTGCAAGATGGCACAGAGCGGTGTGCAATGGTGCGAGATGCACAGAGTTGTTGCATCAACACAGAGGTCAGTAGAGGGAGCACTTGTTAGCGACAGAGGGAGCTTCAGCACTGGGAGTGTTTCTATCCTGACAAGGATGTCAGTAGTTGGTTGGATCAGTTACTTCTCAGTAACTGAGTTGCAGTGCAGTAGCATTATGCAGTAGCATGATGCAGCATGATGGGAGGGGATGCAGTGCAAATATAGTCCTGGGAGGATGGACCATCGACAACATAGAGTAATACAGGATGCAACAATGCAGAGGATGTTGGGCGGGGAGGCCTAGCATCACCACAGGTACCAGTGCCGTATAATTAGAGTGATGCTCAGTGTGGAGTATTACTGGAGCATAGTCCTCACTAAGATGGAGTGTTGATTTGGGGTAGCATTGGATGTGCTCTAGCCATGAAAATTGGTGGAGAGGCTAAAGCACATGAGATATTCAAGACCTAGAAATGGTTTGGACAGATTATACTTGGTTTGGGAGATATTAAAATAATTAATATTTTTAATGGAGTTCCTAAGTCTAAACTTAGGAAAAATAAAATATTAATGGGTATTAATATAAAACTGGGTTAGAAGGTTCCAAAAAGTCATGGATCAAGCCAAATCTAATCTTAGCCGTTGATTAGAGATTTAATCTCGGCCATTGAAGGACCAATGAGAAAAGTCTAAGAGGAGGCTTGAGGGTTAGTTGGAGAACACACTAGAGTGATCAGTGATTCGATTTGCGAGAGCGGGGTTGCTAAGCAAATTCAAATTAGTGATCAGTAGCGAGGGGCAGTGAGTACTGGGCAAAGAGGCAGAGATAGTGCCAAGAGACCAGCGCAGAAGCAGAGAGCGAGAGGCAACAGCGAGTTCAAGCCACGCAGAGCCCAACAGAGACAATGCAGAGGCCAGAGGGACTACGTCATCCACGTAGACGTTGCAGGAGTGACGCAAAGGGTCCCAGAGGCTGCGCAGTGCCTTAGAGGGCTGACACAAAGAGGTTTGAGGCTGACGCAGGGCAGCAAGAGGCTAACGCAGAGGCCAGAAGGGCCAACACAGAGCTTCAGAGACGCTGGAGAGGGTTTCGTGGGACAGGTTTTCTGAATACCTGTTTCCGAATAGAGAGGTATTGCTGCCGTGTATTTTTTCTCTGTTGGGTGAGCCAGTTATGCACCCAGTTGTACTCAAGGAAATACTGCATAATAATAAACCTTCAGAATAGCTACACGGTTTCCTCGCATTGGGTTTTTCTGGGGACAGTTGTCCAAAAATAACAGTGTTGTGCATTTGTTTTCTTTCAGTTGATGATCTGTAGATGTTGTGACTGTATTGTGTTTATTTCGGTATTTAAATGTTTTAAATAACTTGTTCAGAATTTACAAGTAGAAGAAATAAAACAGCAGAATACAGATTAATTTTTTAACGGATAAACTTAGAAAATTCAACAGAAATCGATTTCAGAGGGAGAGTTGCAGGGTGGAGGAAGAGGGGTGATTAGCAGCAGTCAGGGAGCTCAGAAGAGGTGACACAGGGACTCTGAGGGACATCGCAGAGGGAGATGTAGATTATAGAGATGCAGTGGATGATGTAGCGAAGGACAGAGCAACACAGGATGACGCAGTAAGGAAAGGAAGTCCTCTAGGGTGTCAGAAAGTCTCGGAGAGAAGTCTCAAGTGTTCTCTCCTAGTGTCTATGCAAACTTTTTCTGTAAAAGCGATTGTTGCTGAAGATTAATAAAACCCTCCTTTGCTGCACCGGTTTTCCCGCATTGGGTTTTTCCGGGGACAATTGTCCAAAAATAACTGTGTTGATGTGTTTGATTCTTGTGCATATATTTGTTTATGTATAATGGTGTGATATTTGCAGTAGAATTTATTTTAATATTTATTGAAGGGATTTCATAAATAACTTATTGAGAAATAAGTAGGTAAAATAAATCAGTTGCTGTAGTAATAGAATTTCTGTTTAGAAATTTTCACATACTCTACATTCATGGGTTTACTAGGGATTTTGTGCATGAATGTGGGAGAACATCACTTTTGTTTCTCTGCAAGTTTTTTTTTTGAAAATAGTAATGATAATGTATTTGAATTGATCATTGTATCATTTCAATATCACAAGCTTATAGCCTAAAACATAATGAAGGAGTTATATTACAGCCAAACTGGCTTATTTTTACATTTATAACATTTAGAAAATTTGCATGTAAAAAAGGCTTCTAGTGCTTTGGACAGAGGTTCCATCTATTGAGAGATTGTGGTGTCTTGAACTCTGCTATTATTTAGTTTGATGATAGTCTAATTAGGCCGTTTACACTATATCCCTTTTACCTTGGAATACAATTCGTCCAATCCTTAAGCTTGTAAGCAAAGCGGATATCACTGGTAGCTTACTAGCCCCATGAACAATTTGCTAAGAAAGTCGCCAATCAAAAAATTGACCAACATAGAGTGAATGTGCTACAAATAGGAATTGAAACCAAGTGGAGTGGATAACATTTTGACAAAATAATTTGGTCATTGTGGTCTGCCCGAGAAATACTATTCAACCCTCTCTAGCCCATAAGTAAAAATGAGATTTGCCGGCACCTTTCCAGTGCCACCATAAATAAATGGAAACAACAGCTTGCTGACATGTATGTACATTATTCCCCTCTGGAATTGAACATGTGGTCTGCAGGGAGAAAGCCGTTATTCTTAACTGTTAGGCACTCAGGTTGTACTGTTTGCACCATATCTAATGAAGGGTGCTGTAAAATATCTTTGCAGTTTTCTCAACATTAAACACTTTATTCTATTCTCTCTTCCCACGGTTCCCGTATACTCTTAATGGATGTAACACAACTTTGACAATTTGAAGTTTTCTTTATGGCATACATCTCTAGTTTCCTTGTGACATATAATTCTGTTCCATGTTCGTTTTTTGAATGCTAGCTTAAAAGGAAGTTTAATGCTACTGAATTACTGTTTGGAATATCTGAAGTGGATCTATTTACAATACCAGGTCAAGTTTATGTAAATTTGTACCGTATACTATATACATAGAAAATAATAACACCTTTGTAAGTACAAGAAATTGTTGGAAAATTTATAGTTTTCCCTTCTTTTATGACTTTGAATTATTATTCTCTCTATAGAGAAATTTGTAAGTAGGCAAGTTAGAACAAAACACATTAAAATTTGAGTACTTAAAGTAGAGAAGTTTGAGGAATACATGAACTAGGTAATTCCAGTTGAATCCTAGATATAGGCATTTTGATGAAGGCGGTGTGGTGGCGGACTGTTTGTTCATTTTCTTACTTGAAAGTTTTCTACTGTTATAGGACTCAGAATTGCTCCTCCAGAAGCACCAGTTACTGGGTACATGTTTGGAAAGGGAGTGTATTTTGCTGATATGTTTTCCAAAAGTGCAAACTACTGCTTTGCATCTCCTTCATCTCCAGTCGGTGTACTTCTCTTGTGTGAGGTGGGTTGAAGTTCTCTTTCATGATAGGAACATTTCAGAAAGGAAATATTCAATACAATTTATTATTTTAAAGTATGTATTGCTGTGTTTCTAATAATCTTGTGATAATGATTTTGAAATCATTCTATTTTTACAAAGGTGGCATTAGGTGACATGGTTGAACTTCTACAAGCAAATTATCATGCAGATAACTTGCCAGCTGGAAAGCTGAGGTTTGTTTCAAATCCTTTTTTTCATATTCCTGTAATGTATGTAATTAAGAAGAGTAATGAGATGATTTATTCAATGTCCCTATTAGATGAATCATGTGAGCTGTTTTCATTCAATCAAATAAAATCGTGTGCTTATAATGCTAAGTTGTAACAGATTGGCATGAATATGTTAATTGTTACCTAGCAATCTATTATTGAAACAACTTGATAATTGGTTCTGTTCTTGCTCATGAGAAACTTTCTTCTTGTAAAGTTTGGCTATAATGATTAGTTTATAAGGTAGGATAAATAAATTAATATACAATGAGAGATTAACTAGGTGGGTTAATGGGATTGAGGAAGAAGAACAATCAGCAATAAGCTCCTACTGGAGTGCCAAGGGTTTCTCTGAAAGCATAATGTAAGCAGTAACTGAGAATTATGTAGAGATTGACAAAGAAAGTATGAAGAATCTAGATTTGACGAATCAATACAATCACAAGGATAAGGTTCGATCAAAAGAAATTGAATGCACTTGTAGTATACTCAAGCAAAAATTCAAGCAAATATTTTTTTTCTCCCACAAATTTGAGGCTATCTCTTTGACACCTTTCTAGAAACAGTTAGTGTACAAATTTTGGAAAACAACTTAAGCCACAAAACTCAGACATATGTCAAATATTTCATGAACAAAATAGGATAAATAACATCAGTAAATAACTGAGGCAATTCTGAATTTTTATTTAAGAATGGTCTCCAAGGATTTGCAAGTATAACTTGAGAACAAACTCTGATATTTGCTCCATTGATATGGGGGCAATATATTTTATTAACTTATTGACATTACATTGCTTGAGAAATTTGCTTTGGCACATCACTCAGCCTCTTGGACCAGCGTTGCACAAAATGGCCCCCCCCGGATCAAAACCCTGAAACGCGACCTGTACGGATCCGCGAGTGATCCACCACTCGAAAATTCCGAAACGCAGATCGGGTAGGAAAAGACGATTCCTGCCCTGTGGGAACCGTCCGACCAGGTCCGTGTTTTGGAATTTCTGGGACGCGTTTCAAGGGGCAGATCACCCGACTGATCCACTGCGGATCATGGCCGACTCCAGGCAGATCGCGACCGGTTCCGTGGGCTGCCGGCTGGTTCCACCATGTGACCACACTAATTTGATTTTATTTTTGTCAACTTGTGGTTGGGGTTGGGTTAGGGAAGGGAATGAAGGGATCAAAAGCCTCTTTCTCTTCTCATTTGTTCACTCTTGTATTTTTGGAGAGTTTGGAGAAGAGAGGAGAAGAGAGCTTGGAGGAGAGAGGAGAAGAGAGGAGAAAGAGAGGAGAGACTTGAGGAGAGTTTGAAGGAGTGAATAAGGAGGAGCTAGGAGGAGTAAAGAGGGGCTTCTATCTACAAGAGCTAAAGAGGTAAGTGCAAACCCCAAATTCCCTCATTTTTCTGTCATTGTTTTTTGTATTTTTCTCCTCCCTCTCCTACTCTTTCCCATTCTTTCTTCTTGCTCATTTAATTGCAGGTTGTCCACCACCTATATTCATATTCCAAGATGGTGTTCTTTTTGGCTTTTATGTATCAGTTCACTTTTGGTTTTCATGATGGAAATGGGGAGTAGGAATAGAAGGGAAGAAGAACAAGAGTCTACTGGTCCCCATATGAGTGACCCAATGTATGATGAGGAGGAAGGGTTTGAAGAGGAAGGGGATGAACCCAAAGGGATCAATGAAACACTAGAGGACAAAGTTGCATTGACGTCGTTGTGGAACCATGTGACCAAATTTGAAGGGGGAAAAGGTGGTGGAAGCTACAAATTTTTGTGCCCTCATGGTTGTCATGGAAGAAAACCATATAGTGGTTCATATACCCGTGTGAGGAGGCATCTTTGTGGGGTGATAGACAGTGATGAGAAAAAGGCTATTGTGGGAATACAAATTTGCCCAAACATTTCAACTGAACAAAGAAGAAAATACATCCACATAGAGGAGGTTGCACAACAAAAAAAAAGAAACAAAAAACTGAGTCCTAATCAAGTGCAACCTCTAGATTTGGTAGCTCATCACGTCATGATACTTGTACAAGCTCTATAGGTAGAACAATAGGGGATTTCCTTAATGTTGCTGGGAGGGATGATGTGGATGGAAAGCTAGCCTGATTTCTTTGTGCTTGCAGTGTACCATTCAACGTGCTTCGCTCTCCCTATTGGCATGTTATGGTTAAAGCCATCAATGAAGCCCCAAAAGAATACAAAAGCCCCAACTATGAGAAAACTAGAACAATGTTATTAGAAAGAGAAAAAGCAAAGGTTCAAAGAGCTTTGACACGTTTTACAAATGAGTGGGTGGATTGTGGGGTATCCATTGTATCAGATGGGTGGACAAATATTAGAAACCAACGTTTGATAATTGTTCGTGGTGTAGTATTTATTACATGTCATGACTCCTCCTTCATCAGTGAAACTTCCCAAAACATTGCAGATCTCCTATTACAATCAATCATAGATGTTGGTCCTAATAATGTGGTTCAAGTGATCACTGATAATGCAACAGAGAAAGTTATTGAGCGTAGTCATCCACACATCTTTTGGTCTGGTTGCTTGGTGCACACATTGAACCTTTTGATGCATGATATTGTGAAGCAAAAAGAATGTGGATGGATTAATAAGCTTTACAAGAGAGGGAAGCAACTCATTAAATTTATCACAGAGCATACAAGGGTAAACTACTTTTATGGCAGTTAATCCACACATCTTTTGGTGTGGTTGCTTGGTGCACACATTGAACCTTTTGATGCATGATAATGTGAAGCATAAAGAATGTGGATGGATTAATGAGCTTTACAAGAGAGGGAAGAAACTCATTAAATTTATCATAGGGCATACACGGGTAAACTACTTTTATGGCACTTAATCCAAGTTGCAGTTGCTTAAACTTGCAAAAACAAGATTTGCAAGTTATTACCTCACCTTTAGGCGGCTAGTGAAGGTGAGACAAACTTTAACTAATATGGTGACCTTTGAATCATGGGAGGAAATTAACAATGATAGAGATGGGGCTAATGTAGCCAAGGACACTATTCTTGACATGTTATTTTGGTCACAGATTAAATATGTTTTGCAATTCACCAAACCAATTTATTACATGATCAAGTTTGCAGATTTAGATCGACCAATAATTGGGGAGGTGTATGAGCAAATGGATAGCATGTTGTGGCAGATTAAAGACATTGTTGAGCCTAGAGATATCACCTTGTACATTTATATTTGTGCAGAGGTGGAAAACTGATGAGATATGTCAAACATTCCATTGCATGCCTTAGCATATGTTCTGAAACCTAAATACATCATGGCTTTCAAAACCAAAACTTGGGGGGGGGGGGGAGCAGGAGAAAACCACACCTAGATCTAGAGGTTCTAGAGGCTTATATGAGAGCATTGGGTAAATTAGTCCTTGATGAGGAGTTTGCCATGGTATGAAAATAGTTGAGCAACTATACGCTTAGCACTGATCCGTTTGGGAGCATGCATGCAATTAGAAATCAAGAGATTTTTCTTCTCTTGAGTGGTGGAACATGTATGGAGGTGCTACTCCACTTCTACAGACTTTGGCATTGCAGTTGCTATTACAGGTGGTAAATATTTCTTCTGTAGAGAGGTGTTGGAACTCTTATTCTTTCATCCACAGTGTTAAAAGGAACAGGTTGAGTTTAGACTGGGTAGAGAGCTTGGTTTATGTTCACTACAAGTTGTGATTGTTGTCCCATTACTGTGATGATGCAAAGACTAATAAAGACCTTAAGGTTTGGGACATAAGTCTAGAGGAGCCCAATTTGGAGGATGGAGTGTTACGATTAGAGCAATTAGAGGATGCTCTTATCCAGAATGATGATGATCAAGTTGAGATGCCACCCCCATCTGGTACCTTGGTTCCCAGGTTTCATGCTTCAACACCAACAACAAGGGCTTCATTTTCTTCAGTTTCAGTGCCACAACTTCCATAGGCACCATCTTCTTCATTGCCACCACGTGGAGGCCCATTGCCATGAACTGTTCTTGCTGGAAGGAGGAGAAATTAGTAGATATATTCACAATTTACTACTTTTGTCATAGATTAGACTTGTAGGCTTGTTGTGAATTTGAACTTTTTTGTCTTACTCTTCCTAGTTCAGTGTATGCTTGAGTCTTGGTGGTGGCCAAGTGGCCTATTTTGTAAACATTATTGTTTGAATTTTGGAAATGACTAATGTTGACAATTGCTGACTTGCTAGATAAGTTACTTGAATGTTTGATGATTTTATGATTTATCTTCTAAATGTTTTATATTGTATAATATGCTTAAAATTTGATGTATGTTAATTGCTAGAATCTAGATGGTTGATGCTCGAATAATTAATCATTGATGTACAATGGAATCATGGATGCCATATCTATCTTGATTTATGTAAAAATATGGATGTTTTCATGTCTTCTACAACTATTTTTATATTTGGGATGTTTTTTTTCAATATAAATGCAATATATATATATATATACTTCCGAGACGCTTCGCTTCCTAGATTTTTGGGAACTGACGCTTCCGCATTCCCGCTTCTGAAAAACATCCCCTTTTCTTCCCCGCTTCATGCAACGTTGTCTTGGACCTAACAACTCGGCCTTCAATAGAAAATATGCTACAACAATCTGAATTACCTTCTAGAAATGGAGGATATGTCAAGGAAATTCAACTTGAATACTTGATCTTTGGATATAATAGACACAACCTCTACGAATAATAATGTCAAATGCCAAGAAGTTGCGAAGGGAATTTTCCACATCCTTGTGGTAATAATTATGAAGAATTTAGACCTCTACAAGTTATGAGCTAGGCCCCTTTTCATTGATTAAAATCCCAACTTTGACTGTCAACAAGTAAGCATGAGATTGATTTGCTCTATAGTGCACAAATCCTGAGATAAATCCAATGTTTTAAAACTCCGACTCCGGTTCGAAAACGGTTGAGGGTCGGCTCCGACTCTGACTCCGACTCGGTATCGACTCGACCGATTTGATTTCAATGACTCGTCGTTGTAAAAAATACATTAAATATTTTTTTTATAAACAACATAATCTTAAAGATTTTCATTCATGTTTTCAAACACAAAGCTTTAAAATATAGAGAGAAGACAACATATGATCAAAGTAGGCTCATGAATATATCCATTATATCAAAATGGCACCTAGTGCACTGTCCAATACAAAGTTCATACTTAGCCACCAATGCCAGGATTCTTTTCTGCCTCAGCCTAAGGACAATCACTAGACTATAACAACAATAATACCAATTCTCTGCCCCTAATGAAGTCTCAAAACCTTCGATTTAATTCTGGTCAAGCTCCAGAACAATCAGAGGTAAATACGTATTTATTAGTCCATTGCCAGAATGTTTTCCTTTTTAAAAACATTGTATGGCTCAATGCATTGTTTCAGTTTTCTAATTCGATGTCTCTCGATGTCTCTCCACCTTTTCTCTAGAGGCACATGAGCACTCATGGCACAATCGTCATGAATCTCGACCTCTTTCTCTGCCTTAGTTGGAGCTGCCTTTGAATCAGAAGCCTCTTCTTTTCTTTTCTTCATGGGACACTGTGATGCATAATGTCCCAATTCCCCACAATGGAAGCACTTAACCTTGGAGATATCCTTGTTCTTCCTCTTCCCTTGATGTCACGCAGATGCTAGAGCCGCATCCTCCTCCTCGTCTTTCTTGACTCGAACATCCTTACCACTACTCCCTGCCTTGGTCAACCTCCTGATCTCTTCTTGTCGAATAGGTGCCCACATCTCCTCCCAACTGGGGAGAGTCGCTCTGCCCAAAATGCTTTGGACAAACGTCTCCCAGTCCTCAGAGATTGCATTCAGAGCAATCCTGACCATAAACTATGGATCCAATGTAGACCCCACGGAAGTAAGCTGGTCCCGAATTTCTTGCAACATGAGGAGGAAGGGATTGATCTCCTCTCCCTTTTGCATCTGATATGACCATATTTGATTCTCCAATAGCATCTTCCGCTGCACGGAAGAGCCCTAGTATAAGGTTGTCAAAGTGTCCCACATCTCCTTTGTTGTGTTCTTCTCAGTAATATGTGGTATGACATGATCTTTGACCCTGTCAAGGATCATGCACTTCGCCCTCGCCTGGGCATCCTTATACTTCTCGTTCTCAGTTGGGTCAACTGGGATAGCCACTACTTTCAAGGCATAGTCCTTGATGCGATGTCGATCCAGGACTGCTAGGATCCTGGCCTTCCAGATGACAAAGTTGGAAGCCCTACCCAACCTGTCTTGATCCTTTAGTTCGTTCCCTGCCATTCCAGCTCCTCTTCTGGACTCCCTCTGAGTCTCGACTCCCCTCCTCGAAATCTCCCCTTAAGTCTTGATTTCCCTCCCGGAAATCCTCTGGCTAGCTGTTGAATCACTCCTCTCCAATCCTCCTTGCAACTGCAACTTGGATTTGGATTCCTTAGCTGGAAATCCGTTGAAGTAGTGATTCCCTCTACCTTGGTTCCGTCTCCTTAGACACTGTTGTGTATTGACAGAAACAACGTCCCACCAACTCCTCAAATCACAATTTGCCCATAGCTCCCCAAGCCCCGACAACTGAAGAAATTGAGCATTTTTGGCTCTACGCAATCCCGAAAAAAAATTGAATCTGCTCCTTTGGCCAGCTTTGTCAATCCTACTGGGATGAGCAGGATGACATGGCTCTTCTTGAGTCTCTTCTGCCTCTGCGCTGGCCCTTCCGTTGGTTCGAAATGATGACGCAGGCTCTGCGTCACTTCTTCTCTTACTGCGTCTGCTCTGGAACAACGCTGTTTTTCAGGACAACTACTACTACTGCAAATTTCAGATTTCTGCTAGTGTCTTCAGTCCTCCTATGCTCTGCAATTCTCTGATACCATGTGGAAATTTTTAAGTCTAACACATCAAAAATCCCTATTGCATTATTTGGTTTATTATCTCCTACTTGTTCTCTCAATTAACAAGTTATTTATCAATATAAATACCGAAATAAACACAAATGCAACCTTCACACATATACAAATCAACAATTGAAATAACTGAGACAACACAAGGGACACCGTTATTTTGGACAATCGTCCCCGGAAAAACCCAATGCGGGAAAATTGGTGCAACAGATATGAGGGTTTTATTATTATGCAGTTTTTTGAATACAACTAGGGTGTTAGAAATGGCTCACCCTTCAGAGATTTTCCTTGGCAGAAGTACCTTTCTTCAGAGACAGGTATTCTGGCTAATCAGCAACCGAATGAATACCTCATAGTGACTTCAACTCCTCCCTTCGCTGGACAACAAAAGCTGCTCCAAGCTAGCCTCAGGAACTGCATCACCCTCTACGGCACTCCGTTAGGTAACCAACTCTCAGTCTGGCCCATGAAAATTCCTTAGTGCTGCCTCCTCAGCCCAGCATCAGTGCTGCAGCTCTCTGCGCTGCCTGCGTCAGCCTTTGCTACCACTACGTTAGCCTCTTGGCCCTCCGCGTCCTCTGCGTTGGCCTCCTCAACCCCTGCGTTAGTTCCGACTGCCTTTGCGTCAACCTTCCTAGACTCTGCGCTGTCTCTCTAGCACTCTCTCTGCCTCTCTGCTATGCCGAATTGCCCCTCGCTGCAACAGATCACTAACTTGATTTCTAGGCAAACCCTGCCCAGAAAATCGAATTGACTGATCAACTTGGTGTATCTCCAACTAACCGTCAAGCCTCCTCTTATACCTTTTCTGTTGACGATTCAACGGCCGAGATTAAGTCCCTAATCAATGGCTAATATTAGATCTGGCTTGATCCTCATTATTTAGAACTTCCTAACCCATATTATGTTAATACACATTAATATTTTAATTTTCTTAAGTTTATACTTAGGGTCTCATTAAAAATATTAGTTATTTTAATAACTCTCCATCCAGGTGGAATTTCCCCAAATGATTTCTGGGTCTTGGAGATCTCATGTGCCTTAGCCTCTCCACCACTTTTCATGGCTAGAGCACATCCGATGCTACCAGAAATCAACACTCCCTCTTAGCGAGAAATGTGCTCTAGTAATGCTTCACCATAGAAACATCACACTAATCTTCCACATTTGTACCTCTGCTGATGCTTGACCTACTGCCTCACATCCTCTGCACTGCTGTTCCCTGTACTGTTGCTCATGACAATGCCATTGCTACATCTGTACTGCAACTCCCTCTCAATATGCTACTCATGCTGCCCCTAGCACTGCCATTGCTAATTGTTGTACTACAACTCAGTTACCGAGAAGTAAGTAACTGACTTCTCCCAAATAATGACATCCCTATCAATCTGGAGGTCTCGTGACACTGAAGCTACCCCTGCTGCTATATTGTCTCCCTCTACTGCTACTGCGTTGCTGCATACACCTCTATGCCTCTCGGACTGCTGCAACCTCCATTGCACTGCCTCATATTTTTGCACTCAAGCATTGCCTTGCTGCTCCACTACACTTTGCTCCACCTGACACCTGTCATCATGCTAGTATTGTTAAGGGCTCCCGTAGTCAGATGTGATCCAAGAGTTTGGGCACCTTAAGGATCTTGCCCCTAGTATGTAGTTCTCCTTACTACAACTCGATGTCTCCCCACCTGTTCTCTAGAGGCGCATGAGCACTCATGGCACAATTGTCATCAATCTCGACCTCTTTCTCTGCCTTAGTTGGAGCTGCCTTTGAATCGGAAGCCTCTCCTTTTCTTTTCTTCATGGGACATTAGGATGCATAATGTCCCAACTCCCCACAATGGAAGCACTTAACCTTGGAGATATCCTTGTTCTTCCTCTTCGCTTGATGTCCTGCAGGGGCTAGATCCGCATCCTCATCCTCCTCTTTCTTGACTCAAACTCCCTTACCACTACTCCCCGTGTTGGTCAACCTCCTGATCTCTTCCTGTTGAAGAAATGCCCACATCTCGTCCCAACTGGGGAGAGTCGCTTTGCGCAAGATGCTTTTGACAAACATCTCCCAACACTCGGAGACTGCATTCAGAGCAGTCCTGACCATAAACTCTGGATCCAGTGTAGACCCCATGGAAGTAAGTTGGTCCCGAATTTCTTGCAACTTGAGGAGGAAGGGATCTATCTCCTCTCCCTTCTGCATCTGATATGACCGCAGTTGATTCTCCAATAGCATCTTCCGCTGCACGGAAGAGCCCTGGTATAAGGTTGTTAAAGTGTCCCACATCTCCTTTGCTGTGTTCTTCTCAGCAAAATGTGGTATGACATGACCTTTGACCCCATCAAGGATCATGCACTTCGCCCTTGCCTGGGCATCCTCATACTTCTCGTTCTCAGCTGGGTCAACTGGGATAACCACTACTTTCAAGGCATAGTCCTTGATGCCATGTCGATCCAGGACTGTTAGGATCTTGGCCTTCCAGATGACAAAGTTGGAAGCCCCATCCAAACTGTTATGATCCCTCAGTCCGTTCACTCCCGTTTCAGCTCCTCTTCTGGACTCCCTCCGAGTCTCGACTCCCTTCTAGAAATCTCCCTTTGAGTCCTGATTTCCCTCCTAGAAATCCTCTGGCCAACTGTCCAACCGCTCGTCTCCAATCCTCTTTGCAACTGCAACTTGGATCTGGATTGCTTGGCTAGAAATACGTCGAGGTAGTGATTCCCTCAACCTTGGTTCCATCTCCTTAGACACTGTTCTGTATCGACAGAAACAACGTCCCACCAGCTCCTCAAATCACAATCTGCCCACAGCTCCCTAAGCCCCAACAACTGAATAAACTGAGCCTTTTAGCCTCTGTGCAATCTTGGCAAAAGACCGAATCTGCTCCTTCGACCAACTGCATAAATCCTACCTGGCTGAGCAGGATGATGTGGCTCTTCTTGAGTCTCTTCTGCCTCTCTCTGTCTTTGTGCTAGCCCTTTGTTTGGCTCGAAATGATGACGCAGGCTCTGTGTCACTTCTTCTCTTGCTACTTCTACTCGAGAACAACATTGTTTTTCAGGAAAGCTACTACTGCTGCAAAAGTCAGATTTCTGCTGGTGTTTTCAGTCCTCCTGTGATCTGCAAAGCTCTGATACCTTGTGGAAATTTCTAAGTTTGACAGATCAGAAAGCGCTACTGCATTATCTGGTTTATTATCTCCTTGTTCTCTCAAATAGCAAGTTATTTATCAATAGAAATACTAAAAGAAACACAATTGCAACCTTCACACATATACAAATCAACAATTGAAATAACTGAGACAACACAAGGGACATTGTTATTTTTGACAATTGTCCTTGGGAAAACCCAATGCGGGGAAAACGCTGCAACAGATATGAGGGTTTTATTAGTATGCAGTTTTCTGAATACAACTAGGGTGCTAGAAGTGGCTGAGCCTTCAAAGATTTTCCTTGGCAGAAGTACCTTTCTATGGAGACATTTATTTCGGCTAATCAGCAATCGGATGAATAGCCTCACAGTGACTTCGATTACTCCTTTAGCTGGGTAGAGAAAGATGCTTCGAGCTAACCTCAGGAATTGCGTCACCCTCTATAGCTCTGCGTCAGCTAACCAGCTCTTAGTCTGCCCCACGAAAATTCCTCAACACTGCCTCTTTAGCCCGGCGTGATCTCTGCAGCCCTTTGCGCTTCTTGTGTCATCCTCTGCTGCCACTACGTCAGCCTCTTGGCCCTTTGCATCCTCTGCACTAGCCTCCTTAGCCTTTGCGTCAATCCCGACTGCCTCTGTGTCAGCCTTCCTAGGCTCCTTTTTGTCTCTTTGGCACTCTCTCTGCCTCTCTGCTATGTATTCCCGGTGTTATGACGAATTGCCCCTTGTTGCAACAAATCACTAACTCGTTTCCTCATCAAACCCTTCCCCAAAAAATTGAATTGACTGATCAACTTGGTGTATCTCCAACTGACTGTCAATCCTCCTCTTATACTTTTGTTGCTGATGATTCAACGGTCGATATTAACTTATTAAGTCCCTAATCAACACGTCAGAATTTCTAAGTCTATCACGTCAGAAATTCTTCCTGCTTTATCTGGTTTATCCTGGTCTTCCATATGCCAAAGTTGGAGGCTCCATCCAACCTGTCCTGATCCCTCAATCCATTCATTGCTATCTCCGCTCTCCTAGACTCCCTCTGAGTCTCGACTTCCCTCCTGGAAGTTCTCTCCTAGACTCCCTCTGAGTGTTGATTTCCCTCCTGGAAATCCTCCTACCAACTGTCGATTCGCTCTTCTCCGATCCTCTTTGCAACTACAACTCGGATCTGGATTTGTTGGCTATAAATCCCTCAAGGCAGCGACTCCCTCTACCTTGGTTCTGTCCCATAGGTACTGTTCTGCTTCGACAATAACAACACCCCACTAACTTCCCAACCCACAATCTTCCCACAACTCCCTAGGCCCCAGTAGCTGAAGAAATTGAGCCTCTTAGCTCCGCACAATCCCGACAAGGCTGAATCGCTCCTTTGGCCAACTACGTCACTCCTACTTGGTTGAATGGGATGACGTGGCTCTTCGTTAGCCTCTTCTGCCTCTACGCTGGCTCTCTCTCTGGCTCGAAATGATGACACAAGCCCTCTGCGTCACTCCTTCACTGCTGCCTTATGCTTAGGAACAACTCTATCTCTTGGGATAGATGTTTCTGCTGCAAAGTTTCTGATTTCGTTGGTGCCTTCAACTCTCCTATGATTTGCAATCCTCTGATACCATATTGGAATTTCTAATTCTAACACATCAGAAATTCTTCCTACATTATTTGGTTTATATCACCTACTTGTTTATTCCTTAACAAGTTATTTAACCATATAAAAACTGAAAATAAACACAAATGCAATCTCAACTCGTATAAAGATCATGAACTGAAATATTAGACAAACACACAAGGGACACTGTTATTTTTGGACAATTGTCGCCGGAAAAACCCAACTTGGGAAAACTGGTGCAACAGTTTTGAGGGTTTTATTATTAAGAAGCTTTCTTGAGTACAACTAGGGTGCCAAACTAGTTGACCCAACAAAGATTTCTATCTGGTGGTAATACCTTTTCTCGGAAGTAGATATTCAGCGTCTCAACACTAGTCTGCCCCACGAAAATCCTTCCGACGCTTCTCCAAGGCTCTGCGTCAGCCCTGCTAGCCTCTGCGTAGCTTTGGAACCCCCTGCGTCAGCTCTTTGCCTCTCTGCGTCAGCTCTCTGTCTTTCTGCATCACCCACGCAGGCCCCTCAGCCTCTGCGTAGTCATTAGCTACCTCTGCGTGGCTCTTGTTGGCTCTGTGTAGCCTCCTTAATCACTGCGTTGGCCCTTTGGCATTATCTCTGCCTCTCTGGTATGTACTCACTGCCCCTTGCTGCAACTCATATCACTTGTTCGAATTTTCTTAGCAAATCCTGCTCCAGAAAATTGAACTGACTGATCAATCTTGGTGTATCTCCAACTGACCCTCAAGCCTCCTCTTATACTTTCCCTGTTGAGTCTTCAACGATCGAGATTAAATTTCTAATCAACGACTAAAATTAAATTTGGCTTGATCCATGTCATTTAGAACATTCTCACCCAGTTTTATATTAATACCCATTAATATTTTAATTTTCCTAAGTTTACACTTAGGAACTCCATTAAAAATATTAATTATTTCAATATCTCTCTAACCGGGTGGAATTTCCCCAAACCATTTCTGGGTCTTGAAGATCTCATGCGCTTTAGCCTCTCCACCAATTTTCTTGTCTAGAGCACATCTAATGCTACCCCAAATCAATATTCAACGGCTGAGATTAAGTTCCTAATGAACGACTAAGATTAGATCTGGTTTGATCCTCGTTATTTAGAACTATCTCACCCATATTATATTAATACACATTAATATTTTAATTTTCCTAAGTTTAGACTTAGGGTCTCAATAAAAATATTAATTATTTTAATATCTCTCCATCCGGATGGAATTTTTCGAAACGATTTCTGGGTCTTGGAGATCTCATGTGCCTTAGCCTCTCCACTAGTTTTCATGGCTAGAGCACATCCGATGCTACCAAAAATCAACAGAGAGCTTTACCACAAAAATCTAGCCCTCCTAGCCTGAACTACGCAAACCCTCTGGGGGTTCGAATTACTGCCTCTTCAGGAATTTCGAATTCCTTTCTTCCTTCAACACTGGGTCTTCCGACTCTTTTCTTCTTGCTTCACCTCAGCTTCGATACCATGTGAAAATTTCTAAATAGAAATCCAACTGCAGTGATTAATATTATTTCTTCTACTTATTAACTCAGAAATAAGTTATTCACAGTGTTCTTACAACAAATATCGAAATAAATTCTACTGCAACCTTCACAATTAAGATACTATGGAAAGTAAATGCAAACAAAAAATATTGGCACAAAAATGACCTTAATGTCAGTTATTTTTGGACAATCTTCCTTGGAAAAACCCAATGAGGGAAAATCGGTGCAGCAGATGAGGGTTTCTTTATTATTCTTCAGCAAAAATCTCATGTACAAGTTACAACTAGCAAAATAGAAGAGGAATCTCTGAGAGAAAATTTACAGACGCTTCCCAGCTGATTTCTGATCCAGGAGAGGACCTGTTGCCCCCTTTGCTTCTCACTATGTCAACTCCTGCGTGAGGACTGTGCAGTCCCAGCGTCAAACTGTCTCTGCATTTTCTCCTCTGCGTCACAGCTTCTGCGCTGTCCACTCTCTGCTCTGCGTCTTATGCTCCTACATGCCCGACTGATGCTGATTACCCTCACTCTCTTTTCCACCTGCAACTTTCCCTCTGATTCGATTTTCTCTTGCCGAACTTCGACCAGTGAGAAAATCGATTTTACTCAGGTATCTGAGTATTTGCCTCTGGTGTGTTCTCCAAGAGCCCATCAAACCTTCTCTTATAATCCTCTCGTTGATCAACACAACCCATATTAGATCCTAATCAATGGCTAGGATCATATTGACTTGATCTCTGCCTTCTTCTAGAAGTTTCACCCACAGTTTAGATTAATACCCATTAGTTATTTTAATTTCCCAAGTTTAGACTTAGGGACCCATTAAAAATAATTAATTATTCTAATAAAACTGTCTTCGGGTGAAATTTCCCAAAACGATTTCTAGGTATTGAAGAATGCGTGTGTCCAAGCCTCCCTACAAAATTCGAGACTTAGAGCACATCCGATGCTACTAGAAATCAATATACCACTTGCCAACACATGACAAGGATCTCGCACAACCAAGTCTAATCTCTACCTGGGGGGATTACCACTTGTCAAGGATCATGCACAACCAAGTCTCTGATTGTGGGTACCACTTGACAAGGATCACACATAACCAGGTCTCATCTCTGCTTGGGGGGGATGACCAATTGTCAAGGATCACGCACAACCAAGTCTCTGCTTGGGGGGATTACCACTTGACAAGGATCATGCACAACCAAGTCTCATCTCTGCTTGGGGGGATTACCACTTGTCAAGGATCACGCACAACCAAGTCTCTGCTTGGGGGGATTACCATTTGACAAGGATCACGCCCCAAATCTCATCTTTGTCATCCATGACCGCTCCCTCTAGGAAGGGTTACATCTGTCAGTCTAAGCTGCTCCCTGAAAACCAAGAACTTTCCTTTCGACAAATGCTTGGTAAGTATATGAACTATTTGATCATTAGTCACAATATGATGTAGTCTCACTGCTTCTCTGTGCACCATATCTAGGATATAGTGATACTTGATCTCAATGTGCTTAGACTTGTCATGGAACACAAGATTTTTAGCAAGTTGAATGCCTCTCTTATTGTCACAGTAAATTAATGTCATATTCAATACATGCTTAAACAACTCTCCAAAGTTCTTCCTTAGCCATACTACCTAACAACTAGCCATGCTAGTAGCAATGTACTCGACTTCGGCCATGCTAAGGGCTGCAAACTTTTTCTTTCTACTCATCCAAGATACCATGGCAGATCCTAAGCTGAAGCAACACCTGTATGTGCTTTTTCTGTCAGAAGATTTACCAACCCAATCAACATTTGATTTCCCAATGTAGTCTAACATCTCCAACAGTGTCTCTCAATCTATGATTGATGGTCCCATGCAGGTATCTCAACACATGCTTTGCAGCAATCCAGTGTGCATGTGAAGGTTTAATCATATATTGGCTTAGAGTATTGACCACAAAACATATGTCTGGTCTAGTGTTTACTAAAAACATTAGTGCTCCAATCAACTGTCGATATTCAAAAGGATTTGCCAAAACAAGTCTTGCAGCTTCAAGACATAGCTTTTTAAAATTCATCTCCATTGGAGTATTCATGGACTTACATTTTGTCATGCCAAGTCTTTCTAGTAGTTTGACAACATATTTTCCTCGAGAAAGGAAAATCTCACCAGGTCTCTGTCATACTTCTAAAACTAGAAAGTAGTGCATGAAATGAAGATCTTTCATTTCAAATTTAGAAGCTAACTCCCTCTTAGACTGGAAGATAAGAGGTTCACCACCAATAAAAAATAAATCATCAACATATAATACCAAAATCAAATGCATACCTTTGATTGTTCTAAAGTAGAGATTTGGATCAGTATTGCTTCTAATAAAAGTAAGCTTCATCAAGAAGCTATCAATCCAAGCATACCAAGCTCTTGGAGCTTGCTTCAAACCATAGAGGGCTTTCTTCAATTTACATGAGTTATTTTATTTGGAATTTGTTGATGACTCATCCTATTTTTGGAGCTTCATGGAGGGCACCTATAGGTTGAAGATTATTTTATTTGTGGGGGTTTTATATCCAGGAAAGATAACTACCATGATAAGAAAAAAGTTAAAACCCCAACAGAAAAAGAAAGGTGAGGTAACTCAAGAGAGTTCTTCATATTGCATTGCTTAAATGAGAGGTGAAAGTCTTTATATAAAGTGTTGTGTACTAGTCGAGTCAATCCACTTTATGAACTTGGGATAGGGGACACATCCAACTATTCTTATATGAAGAGGATGATGAAGAATATAAAGATCAATTTGCCTCTAACTCTAATACAGGAGTTGAATAGATTGTGCCACAGCATATCTTTGAGGAAGATACAGAATTAGTAGTTTAGTTTCTAGTGATAAAGAAAAACATTTTTCAATTTGAATCAAATTTGACGGATTCATAAGTTGCTAAAAAATGAATTTGGTTATGAAATGATTGGATAGCTGGGACATATTCACTTATGATATTTGGCGATCAAGTTTGTGTAGCTGAGAGATGGGTTTTCTTTGCTTTTTTTTTTTCGGAATATTACCTCTTGACACGAAAGACACTAAATTGAAATAAAACATAAGAGTGTAAGATAACCTAAATCCAATGTGTTTTTATCACTGTTTTATGTCTAATAGACCATTATTATAATCTGACATTTACTTTAACGATTACACTGATATTTCCAATTTTTTTATATCATTAACTATGTTTCAGCTTTGAACCTTCTTCAATTTCTAATGGATAAATGATCAAAAGTCTGCCTTCCATAATGGTGGACCATAAGTTGAAATAAGTGAGAAGCACAACTGAGCTGAAACCCTTTCATAGAGAGAGAATATCTTCATTCAAGGAATGAAATGCCTTGATGGAGATTAAGGATTTCCTTCCTTAAGAAAGTGCTTAGAATCTTTTCATTTAACGCTTTAAGTGGCTTTTCCACTTCTTGCCACTTGTAAATGTTTCAAAGTCCTACTTGATGTCTATAATTATTAACTAATTTACAGTGGTGCTTACTGCTTACTTTCCAATTTTCTATCATTTAATGATCATTTGACCTGTTTTGCATGAGATTTAGCACAAATCCTAATAAACTATCATAGATAACTGGAAAATGCAATCTAGAATAATCATGTTGAATTGCATGCTAGAAGATGCATGTGATACATCTTCAACTTTATCTTGCATGAAATTGATGAAATGTGAATGGGAATCTGTTGTAGACTTCGAGCCTAAATATTTTCAAGATGCTCATGCAAAAGAATATTTTTCCGTAAAGCAGGGCTTCAGTGTAGATTTCCTGATATTGTAGTGTCCATTTCCTATGTCTTCGTAGTTTTTGGGAAAAGAACAAGACCTGCTGTTATTAGAAATCCAAAGCTATTCTAATTCCGCATGTTTGCTTGAAGTTTTTTACCCACTCTCGAATACACTATCTATGTTCCATGGACTTCATGGCTTTTCTTACTATAATATTTATTTGTTGTATACCCCGATGTCTATGATTACCTTCAACCTATCTTTTATCCTCTTTTTTTTCAATTAACGCTTCTTAGTCATACGCTTGGTTTGGCTATTTGTGCTAACCTTCAAAGTAATATTATGCCATGGCTTTCATCAATTATGCTTTCATCCTTCCTTTGATTATGATGAATATCAATATCCCTATAAAACATAGATAGATGGTGTGCTCATTATTTACATTTATGAAACACCACAACTGTTTTATAACTTGACAGTTTTATTTCTTGTGCAGCACAAAAGGAGTTGGTGTAACAGCACCTGATCCATCAGAATTCTGCACTCTTCCTGATGGAGTTGTTGTTCCATTGGGAACACCAAAGAAGCAATCTGCTACACGAGTAAGTTAACTGTACTTTTCTGTACTATTAATTTTTTTTATGTATGTTCTAGTTAATTAAATCTACAAAAAATTGGATCCTGAAATTAAAACATATTGTAAAACATTAGAGTCACCAGATATCTCAACTTGTGAGAGAATCAGGAAGACCAATTTGATATAACCATACTGCTAACTGGCTAAACTGGTTGAGAATGGTGTAATCCTCACAACCACAAGAGACCAAACTTTTCTGGGCTATTTGACCAAGGTTGACCACAGATTTGTTGAGGTTTGACTGCAGGTTCTATCTCTCTTCTGACCAAGTTTTTGGAGGCTTCTTTGACAGGGTTTGACTAAGGAAAGAAGGCCGAGTTTTTTGACTGTTTGACCTAGCCTTTTGAAGGCTGATTTGACCGATGACTAGGACTGGTTACGGCACAATTAACTGCTGTTGACTTTGACCAGAAGTTTTATAATTCAAGTTTGACCAAATTTGACTTTTTGGCTTGTTATTGCTCAAACTAGTAGGGGTCCTAGGAGGGGGTCCTATAAAGCAACTACTAGATCAAGTGGTAACAATGGAGCGATAGCCCAATGTCACTTCAGCTAAAGCTCCCTGCTCTTTACGAACTTTCACCAATGGGAGGAGTCCCGGTATGAGAGTAACCACTAGGATAGATGGATCAATGATAGGTTGAAGAGTGATTCCTAAAGCCTATTCACAAGAGAGGCTCAAATAATTGACTTGCTTTGGAAGCAAGGTGGATGGCTCTCTAAGTGCCATGAGTATTCCCAGACCTAGTGTTTGAGGAGTATTACTTGAAAAAAGGTGCCCAAGATCAAGGAATCCTAGAAGAAAAGGATTTCTAAGTGACCTTTGCGAAATTGGAGTTACAAGTTTGCGGGACCACAAAGAAGCCCAAGTGGACCCAAACAAGGTCAAGGGTTTGGATTGGAGCAATAAATTGATGGTCTTGACCAAGTTAGGGAGGAGAATAGGATCAAAGGAATTGAATTTCTCTTGGAATTTGAGTACAATGATCCTAATGAAACCACTAACCAAAGGGGACCTAGGGAGGAAAACGGTCTTCAAGCCAGGGCTTGAAATATCTTGAGATTCCACCGTGGAAATGACCTCAAATTTGGAGGACCTCTCGAGAAGACCCTA
This sequence comes from Pinus tabuliformis, assembly GCA_031772625.1. NCBI lineage: Eukaryota > Viridiplantae > Streptophyta > Pinopsida > Pinales > Pinaceae > Pinus > Pinus tabuliformis. Next base: position 380,771,763 of record CM062812.1, on the reverse strand, counting down.
GCGCAGTAGTTGAACAATTTTCAAGGATTTTCAATGGCTAGAAATGGTTTTAGATGATGCCCTACGAGGCCTAATAGGTTAGGGCTTAGAAAATAGGGAGGTGAGAAGAATATACTTTTGTGATCACCTTAGAACTAGACCAGTGTGTAGCCAATTGGGAGAATGGATTCTAATGAAATGAATGCTTAGATAGGCTTAATTCTAACCAAGGAGTTCCCTAACAACTTCGTACGACCTTAGCAACAATTTGGCTACAAAGAAAATTTATACTTCTTTATGTTGAAAAATGATGACTTATCAAGGAAAATCATGAAAAATCATGTACCCCTAGGACAACAATTCACCATACTTCACCATAATTGTTGGGTAATTTAATTGTTATTTAAATTATTTATCACTAAACTGTGAAACCCAGGGTTCGTGAACTTGCGAAGTATACTTGCACAATATATGCTAGAAATCAACTTTCAATTTAAGAGTAAATTAACCTATTGAAATGATGGAAAGCCTATTCATGAAAAATGTCTAAGATGAGTATGAACACACTTTCTTTTTCAAAAACCTCAAATTCAGAACTTGGAAATAAATCTTTTAGGCTATGAAATTGAAATTACAATTTACATGGAAGTAAACTTACTCTATTGACATGAAAATAAACCTATTCTAGTGACATGAAAGTAAATCTATTTTACAAACAAGAAAGTAAATCTATTCTAATGACTTGAAAGTAAATTTAATCTAGAAAGAAACAAATCCTATACTAAAAAAACATTGAATTCTTAAACTATGAAATTTAAAGGCAAACTATTCTGAAAGTAGCCAGAGATCAATTGAAATTACTAATGTGTGCATTGTCAAATTAGAATCATTCATGAGTATTTATCAAACAAATTGAAAAGAAATGAACCTATGAAATGAGAGCAATAACGCTTAACTTGCAAAAGAACATAATTGGAATGAGCATCAAAGAATGCAAACAATGCATCTATCAAAGGACTTAAAATGAACGTAAAGAAACTAAAACAAAATTAAAACATTAGAATACATCCCACACTCATTAGGTGGCCATCCCAAGGTGCATGAGAGGTGGAAAGTTGAGAAAACTCTTGATCAAATACCAAATGAAGACAACCATATCAAAGTGAACTACGATGGTATTCATAAGCATAATGCCAATCCTTAACAATCAAAACTCTACATTGAAGCATGAGCATAGCTCCCAAACTTTTCACACCTTTTGAGAGGAGTAGGCACTCCTATTTATACAAAAAGTAAGATAATTAACTCATAAATGTAGATCCACAAATTTCTCCTAGATCCACAAATATTTCATGTGGTTACAACTTACAACCATGTGTTGACATCTAGCAATTAACATCTCTTCATATCCTCTCACAAATCTCTCCTAGATTTGATAGGAGACACTTATGAAAACTTCCATGATTCTTCTCCAAGAATTGTGCTTGACCAATGATCTCAAATCTTCCTCAAATCTCGAAGAGTTTGAAGAGGAAATTCGAATTTGAGCCTTGGAGGTCAAATATGATTGTCTTGGAATCTTCAAATATGCCTACACATGTCACAAAACTCATCCAATATATAAGTGAATACATGTTATTTTTCTAATATTTAACCATAAATTCTTTCAAAATACCAAAATAAATGTATTGGAAAATCATGTCTAAACCCATATTTGATCATGAAGATGGTCTTAGTGCATAGTTATGGAGTTGCGGAATATGACAAATTCTGAAGCAAAGTGAAAGAAAATATGGTGAATTGAATGACATTTTGGAGACCCAACAATAATCACATGAAAAATCCCTCACAAAGACAAATTAGCAACTTCGCATAAGCATAAGAGCAGCTACACCAGCCTAATGAACGAAAATATTTCATAGATTATTTCATGAGACAAAATTTCAAGATAAACATGAAAAAATAGTCACAAGTATAGCGAAATTATTTCAATCATCAAGATGCAAGAAAATTGAAGCTCCAAGGCAAAAAATTAAGCTCTTCCATACATCAAAATGCATTAAATCTCCAATTTGTGCTCAAAAGGCCTAGCGAAAATCTCAAGAGATACAAATGATCCGAATCCAAGCGCTGATGAGATTCAAATGAGCTCTCATCAATTTATATCCATTCTAAAGAGTTCATTTTTCCTATTTAGGCCTAATTAAGCCCCAAATAATAAAATAATGTACAATAATGACATGACTTGGTGACAAGCCCACCAAGTTAGCTCCATCATACACAGATAAGCCACTCAAGAGGGCAAAATAATAGATATAATGAGTTGTTGGGTCATTAGTGAGCCCTAGTATAGTCCAATGTGTGCCAAGGTGAGAGAATAGGTTCCAAACATAGTGACCAAGGGGGTGGCCCCTTGATATCTAAGAAAATCAAATGTGGTGTCCCCAAGTGGGTGTGGGGCCACAATGACATCCTCATGGGTTTCCAAATGGATCGATCATGCTTGTATACGATATTTAAGAGCTAGAATGATGACATAAGCCCTCCGTTTGTCTCCCATGGTGAGACATATCTTCATATGGGCCCTGGAACATATGCCAAGTGTGTGGCTTAAGTGTGAAGCCGACTGGGAATGGTGGTCCAGGTGCATCATCCTCATCTAAAAGGGTGGAACATGAGAAATCAATGAATGGTGCTGAGGGATCCATGAAGTGGCAATTGTTAATTTAGTAGCTCAATGACAAATTCCAACCATTTGACGAGATTCCTCTTTTTGAGAGGATCAATTTTAACTATTGAAGAACTTAATTTTGTGAGAATTCCTCAACTGGAATCCCTATTGCAACAAATTACTTGCGTTTCCTACAACAAATATCGTAATACATATACACTGCAGTCTTCACTTAATTAAATATTATGCAGAAACAAGACACTGAGCAAGAAAGAAAATACAACACAATTGACACTGTTATTTTTGGACAAATGTCCCCGGAAGAACCCAGTGCGGGAAATCTGGGGCAGCAACTCTAAGGGTCTATTATTATTAAGTAGTTGAAAATTCTGAATACATCTCTGGATACCTCAAGGGTTATTCAGTTACAGAGAGAGAAATACTGGTAGAAATATTTGTGAGATTATCTCACACAATCATTGAGAAAAATCCCAGCTGATCTGGACACTGGATGAGGTGCCTCTGGCAAACCCTACGCTACCTCTGCGCAGTTCTCATGTAGTCAATTCCTCTAGACACTACGTCACCCAACCTTTTGATCGATTTGTAGCCAGAAGTCACTGGTCTCAACCTCCCGGTCTCACACCCTGGCTCCCGACTTCTAAAACTGACTCTGCCTAGTGAAATTTCGTACTCTCTCTCACCCTTTGCACTGCCTCTGTGTGGCCCTTCGTGGCCCTGCGTTAGCCTCTGCGTGAGAGTTGCTGGATCACTCTCTGCCTCTCTCTGCTGACAATTCTCCGGCTGAGAAAATCTCTCTCTCTCTCTATCTCTCTCTCTGAATGCTATCCCTACCCCTCAACTGCAAGAAATCTCCTCGATTAGAACTTTCTCCTGAGAACTTGTCACTTCAGAAATTTGATCTCTTAATCTCTCGGTGCGTTCTCCAAGTGCCCATCAAGCCTCCTCTTATAATCCTCTCGTTGATCAATCAACGACCCATATTAAATTCGAATCAATGGCTAGGATTATATTGACTTGATCTCCGCCTTCTTTTAGAAGTTTCACCCATAGTTTATATTAATACCCTTTAATTATTTTAATTTCTTAAGTTTAGACTTAGGGTCCCATTAAAAATAATTAATTATTTTAATAAAACTGTCTCTGGGTGGAATTTCCCAAAACGATTTCTAGGTATTGGAAAATTTATGTTTCTAAGCCTCCTTGCAAATTTTGAGGCCTAGAGCACATTCGATGCTACCAAAAATCAACAATCCCTCTTAGCGAGGAATGTGCTCTACCAATATGCACTAGTACATACTTCTCTGACTCTGAAGCATCGTCCTCTGCACTGCTGATATCTGACATGCTGTCCAACAACTACTACGCTGCTACTGCAATTGTACTGCTGCTGACACTGCCACTGTCAACACTGCATCCGTACTACAATTCCCTCTCAAGTGCTACATCTATGCTGTTGCTAGCACTGCCACTGCCAACTGCCACTGCACTACAAATTGTTGCTGCTACATCAACAACAAAAAAACATCCAAAATTATTGAACTAACTGTGTTCAGTATGATACCACGTGAATGTTGAAGCCTGACTGCTGCTAGTCTCTGCATCGACCCTATGAATATACTGTGCTGCTGCTGACCTCTGCTCTGTGCCATCTCCACTGCTTCCAACTCTGCTTTGCGCTGTTCATTCTTTGACGCTCCTAGCCACTGCAGCTGTCTCCCTGACACTCCTCGGCACCATCCAATGCTAGTCCATCCTGCTATTGCAAAAATGGGCTCCTATAGCAAGGTATTGATCCAAGAGGTGGATTCCTCATGGATCCTGCCCATCTGTAGCTCTTTCGAACTACAGCTCCAAATCAACCCACCTCCCTCCTCGAGGTATCTCAGCTGTCATGGCGAACTCCTTCTCTGCGATCTTTGTGGGTGAAACCTTCGGATCGTGCTTCTCATCCTTGTCCTTCTTCTTGAGAGGACATTGAGTAGCGTAGTGACCCATATCACCACACCTGAAACACTTGATCTTCGAGACATCCTTCTTACGTCTCTGCTACTCTTGCTGTCCTTCGATGAAAGGGTTGCATTATTCTCCTCCTCCTTGGGCTTCGATCCACTGCTGTTGCTGCTTTTGTCAAGTTTGACCTTGACTAAGTCTCTCCTCAGCTCCTCTTGTTTTAGAGCTGCCCACATCTCATTCCAATTCGACATTGCTGCTCTGCCCAGGATACTTTGGACAAATTCTTTCCACTCATCTAAGACAAAATTGAGGGCTAGTCTAACCAACTCTGATCCTGAGGTGTATGCCCTGCAACAGACAATTCATCACGAGTCTCCTTCAACTTCATGAGGAATGGATCCACATGCTCTCCCTTCTGCATCTGAGCAGATCTCAGCTTCAGCTCTAAGTACATCTTCTCTTGCTCGAAAGATCCCTGATGTAACGTAGCCAAGGCATCCCAGATCTCCTTACCAGTCCCTCTGCTAGTGACATGACACACCACGTGATCCTTTACTCCATCAAGGATCATCCTCTTGGCCTTCTCCATTTCAGATTTGTACTGCTTCAATGGATCTGCATCTACAGAGACAGCCACCATGCTGTCTACGTATGTCTTGAGGGCATGCTCATCTAGAAGGAATAACATTCTAGCCTTCCAGATGACGTAGTTGGATGCTCCGTCCAACCTATCCTGGTCCCTTAAGCCATTGATTTCCATTTGTGCCAAAAATAGAAAGTCAAATGACGTCCTCTCTCCTTTGTGCTGCTACTGGGCTAGCCTACGCACTCCCTGCTGGAGCTAGTAAAACTGCTCCCGCTCGCTGCTGCTCAGCTCTAGAGAATTTGAATTCCTTGGCTAGGAATTATTTGAGGAAGAAATTCCCTCAGCTATGCTTGTCCTCTTTCTTTTGATGATTTTTTGCCCGACAAACTATCTCTAGAAAAATTTGCGGCTTCAGCGCTGCCCTCTCTGCCGCGACAAAAATTCGAACTGGAAGCCCTTCTCTCCGTTGACTCACTTGGAGAGAGTTTGCCTTGAAATTTTAGTCCTTTGGCTAAGAACTGCGCAAACCCTCTAGGGTTTCGAATTGCTTCCTCCTACAGCTTTTTCGAACTCCCTCTTCTGCTCAGCGTTGGATCTACCAGCTCTGCTCTTCTTGCTTCACCTGCAGCTCTGATACCATGTGAAAATTCCTCAACTGGAATCCCTACTACAACAACTGATGATATTACTCTTATTTGTTAAATTCCTTTAAACAAATTACTTATAGTTTCCTATGGCAAATATCGTAATACATACACTGCAACCTTCACTTAATTAAATATTATGTGGAAACAAGAGACTGAGCAAGAAAGAAAATACAACACAATTGACACCGTTATTTTTGGACAAATGTCCTTGGAAAAACCCAATGCGGGAAAAACAGTGCAACAACTCTGAGGGTTTATTATTATTAAGCTGTTGCAAATTCTGAATACATCTCTGAATACCTCAATGGTTATTCAGTTAGAAAGAGAGAAATATTGCTAGAAAGATTTGTGAGATTACCTCACACAATCAATAACAGAAATCCCGGATGATCCGGACACTGGGTGAGGTGCCTTTAGCAGGCCCTATGCTGCCTCTACGCAGTCCTCATGTAGTACCTGTGTCAACTCCTCTAGACATTGCATCACCCAACCAACTGTTCAATTTGCTGCATGGAGTCACTTCTCTCAGCCCCCCGGCTCACACTCCATTTCTGAAACTGACTCTGCCCATCAAAATTTAGACTCCCTCTCACCCTCTACGCTGCCTTTGCGTGGCCCTTCATGGCCCTGCGTCAGCCTCTGCGTGAGAGGTGCTGGATCACTCTCTGCCTCTCTCTAATGATGATTCTTTGGCTGAGAAAATCTCTCTCTCTCCGGATGCTATACCTGCCTCTCAACTACAGGAAATCTCCTTGATCAAAACTTCCTCTTGAGAACTTCTCACTTCAGAAATTCGATCTCTTGATCTCTCGGTGTGTTCTCCAAGTGCCCATTAAGCCTCCTCTTATAATCCTCTTGTTGATCAATCTATGGCTCAGATTAGATCTTAATCAATGGCTAGGATCATATTGACTTGATGTCTGCCTTTTTCTAGAAGTTTCACCCACAATTTATATTAATACCCTTTAATTATTTTAATTTCCTAAGTTTAGACTTAGGGTCCTATTAAAAATAATTAATTATTTTAATAAAACTATCTCTGGGTGGAATTTCCAAAAACGATTTATGGGTATTGGAGAATGCATATGTGTAAGCCTCCCGGTAAATTTTGAGGCATAGAGCACATCCGAAGCTACCCCAAATCAACAAATTTGGACCAAGGAAAGTGTAGTTTTGAATTAATGTTAAATTGGCAACTAGGGCCAAACTCCATGTGGGTCGGCTTATTTATGACAGCTGATATTTTTATTGGATCCCTCTCGTCGAGAGGTGTAGGATTGATCCAAAGATCATCCGATTCCGATAAGTATTTATGGAGATATGAATTTATTTTGTTTATATAATTATTGTCAAGCCGACCAGCGCTTATGTAGGCTCTAGAAGCCCAACCGACGTGTCTATTCATCATCCTTGCTTTAGTATAAATAGAAGAGTTTTGATGTCAATTGGCACACGTATTCTTAAGGTGATCTCCTCTCCACGTCTGGGTTTTTGGAAGGAGAAAACCAAAAGATACGCTGGCCCAAGAGTGATGCCCTAACCGCAGGAAGCCGCAGGCATATGAGGATGATCTACGCAGTAGACAGAGACCTAATACATTGTCCAGAAGTCTAATATGCAGGTCCTATACTACGCAGTCATGGTACATAGCATGGTACGCAGCAATCGATGTAGGTTGAGATACTCCTTACACGCAGTCATACACAACGTGATGCCCTAGTCTGCTACCCTAAGCCGCAGTCATAAAAGGAACAACCGCAATCATAAAAGGAAGAGTAGCCGCAGTAAGCCGCAGTCAATGAAGGTTAAGGAGCTGCAGATCAGTGGGCCGCAGAGAGCCTAGGTATATGAAGCCGCAGGGATAGAAGAGCCGCAGTCAGGTATATGGAACCATTGTAAAGACAAGTAGCCACAATTGTCTGCTGTCATGAAGAGCAACCGAAGTTACACGCTGTCATGAATACACTTTCCATGCAGTCATCTAAACGTAGTCCTCTAACGCAGTTAATGAAGACCCCTGTTGACGCAGTCAAGGATGGGAGAACTGCAGTCAGAACCGCAGTCATTACAGCAGTGATTTAGTGGAAGAAGCTGCAGTCATAATTGCAGTTAAGCCACAGATCATACATTAAGATACAACCTCAGTCTCAGCGCTGGAAGTCTGGGCTCAATGAGAAGCAATGTCGAAGGTTTCAAGAAATGTCAGTGCTGCTGTAGTAATGACAGTGATAGTTACATTCTCAGACATGTTCAAGACATGTTCACGCAGCAAAGGAAGATCTGTTCATGCAGGCAAAGGAGACTTGTTCATGCGGACAGACCAGATCTCATATGTCATGATAGAGCCCACGCATCTCTGTAGCCTCAGCATAAATAAGGACACAACAAAGATCTCAGATAAAGGTATATTCTCGCCGCTCAGCATAATCTCAGTTAATATAGCAGAGAGAATATTGGATAAGGTAGCATGAAGTCTGGACAATCTCGGTATAACAAGGATTAGTCTTGACATTAATTGGCACTCCTGTAGCAGACTCTGAATAGTCATTGGACAACAATGATAGATTTACTCTATCAGCTCGATGAAGATAATGTTATACGCTGTCTCTTCCATACATATACATTACAGTCTTGCCATGACCTGATAATGAAACAAGGGTTTGATGAAGAGATCCTCTGACACATAGAAGGAGACTATATCATCACAGCATGAGGCAGTCTCAGAAGAGTGATTATGATCATAGTCTTGATCATGACTGTAATGATCATACATAGATGTGATCTCATAGTCTCAGAGGAACTCAGTGTAGCAAGTGATCCTAGTGATACTACGGTAAAGGCCTCTATGGTGTAGCAGGAATATGTTGCAACCGTGATGAAGATTATGGTATTACAGTAGCGATTAAGATGCAACATAATGGGCAGCATGATGATGAGAGCAGCTCAGTCATCAAGGTCCAGCACTGTGATGGTACAGCATGGTGCTGCACGGTAAGCGGCAGTTAATGGACGAAATATAACTCTATGATAGGTGAAGGAGTCACCTTAGAGAATCAGTTGAAGCAATATGTCTTCAACTGATCTCATCATTATAGGAGATGATCTATGCTTAGATCTAGAGAAAGTCAAAGTGTTGACTTATGTTGTAAATGTACTCTCTCTCTCTCTCTTTCTCTGCTGAACTTTGAAGAACATAAAAGAAGAATTGATCAAGGGTTTCCCCACACATTGTGGGGTTTGTCCCTGGCTTGCGCCACATCCTGTGTCCTCTTGTCTTGGCTTGTCTTCTGCGTTTTATATTTATGTTCTATCTGCAGTTTATCGTAATGCTGATGTGATTGCTAACTGTGAAAATTTAAATAAATTGCTCTAGCATAGAACATACCTAATCTTAACAGCCCCACATGTGCATATTTGATCAGGTTAGCCCTAAAGCAAATTAGACTCCCTTGGAAGGCTATAAATAAATGTCAAGTGACCCTCATTTGGACAATCATCATGGAACGTTCTTCTACTCTGTTCCTTGGTTTTGGCTCGCACAGGTCTGAGGTAGGTACGCGGAGAATTGGTTCGCACAAAGGCGATATTGTAGGGTTTGAAGCTCACATCTTTGTTTCAAGGTTTCGAGTCTCAACTGCAAGGTTGCCACATTGAATTCTCGGCTGCAACCACACGCTGGCCGGCTCATCTGTGTGCCTAAAGCCTTTCAACTGCACGTATAACACATCTTCACTGCGGTTGGAAAGTAGGGGTTGTTTTTCATCAATTGCCACAGTTGACTGCAAATGATTGAAGTTGACTACAGTCTGTTGAAGTGATATCTGACCAATACTTTTGCTGGAATCACATTTTGGATCTTGATTGATTTTGTTGGGATCATATTCATGGATATTGTTTAGTTGATGTTGCTGGATAGTTGTATGGATGAAGATATGGATCAATGTACTATCTTTTGCTGAATGTTTCAATGACAATCTAAAAAGAAGAAGAATTTGAAAGGGTTTTCCCCGTAGTGGGCTTGCCTTGGCCTCCGACCAATCTTGGTGTCTCTATGTGTGAATGTCTTTCTTCTATTATTCCTTTATGTTCCGCTGCATTGATGATGATGTTGTTCTTTCTATATAATTGCATATGTTGCTGCATAATGTTGTAAATATGAATAATAATATGATGTTATGGGGTGAATTTAATATGCAAATGATGAAATGTAATTATCAAAGCAAGGAATAATATAGCCCTAAGAAAAATTAACTTGGTATTAGAGGTGGGTTGAAGAAAAGTCATTGAGATCACCCCTATGGAGGCATCTTTGTTGGAAGCAAGAGAAGATGGTGGAAACCTAAAATAATACTAGGGTTTGAAGGAAACGCTAGGCAATTTGTGTATAAAGGTTTGCTGGATATTGATGCAGGAGCATCCAGCACCCTTGTACAAAGGGAGGAATCCAAAGCAAGCGAACGTGGGCGATGGGAGAAAAACACAGGAAAGTATGTTTTAAAGCAGAAAAACAGATTTAAAGCAGATAAGATGGATACTTATTTGTCATGCATGCGTCTTTAGTTGGAGAAAAACAAGGAGAGGATCCGATCGATCCTTCCAATCTAACACTTCTTGTATATATATGTGACCGAGATAGAGTGCGGAGAATATAGAAGAATAGAGAGGCATTTGTGAGTGGCCAGGATGTAATCGAGAGCGAGCTTGTTCTAAGGCTGCAATGCCTTAGATGTAAGCGATTTTGTAGATAATCAAATTAATATATTCTGTTGATTTCCTGCGTGTCGAATTATGAATTTCTGTGTGCGAGTTTGTTGATCGACATTGATCACTTACAGGATCAATGCCGATTTGAATTATTGTGTAACTGGTATATATGTTGGTCGATTATAACTATGCGTGTGTAATGCGGTTGGTTTAATTTCCTCAGTAGATAGTTCTAAATAGCGAGATTTCAGATGGAGCTCGTGCCGAGAGTTGTATGAATGAAGACTGTGATCGAGTTGAAGATCAGGTTTGATGTACGTGATGATAGTGACTGCAGAGAAGCGGAATAAGCTACATCGCATCGGAACCAGAGAGACTCCCATATTACAACAGAAACGGATGCAATCAGTTATAAATCAGTTTTGATGTGAATCGGATCTGGAGAGGTCGATCGGAGCCATGAAATCGGACGGACCAAGTCGAATAGTAAATACCGACCTCCGATTCCAATTGAATCGGATTGGAGGGGTCTCATATTTGCATCAGATCAGAGTTGGGGTATGTGGGCCGCTGATGTCTATAGCAGCGCCCATATTATTTTTTTAAAATCCATATATTGTTATGTAGTGTGTTACCATGTGGCCGTGAGGTCTTAATACTTAGCACGTATGTATGGATGGCACGAATTTAATGAAGATCCACGTCGATAAGTTAAAAGGTTTTAAGTTTAAAACGCTTCCGATAAGGCTTAGTGGGCCCATAACCCACAGGCCTCTGGGTCGATTTATTTGGGAATTGGGATTTTGGTTAACCCCCAAAATCTCACCTGCGTCATTTTTGGTATCAGAGCTTGGCTCTATTGAAATTGAATAAGTTTGTTTTTCTGAATGAAGTTTAGTACCAGATTACAGCAGTGAAGAAATCCATTCAAAACACAGGTGACAGCATAAGAAAGAGTGAAGACTGCAGCAATATAAATCAAGAGGAGCTGTGAGAGAAGAACCAAATGCGTTCTTAAAAGCAGAATAAGGAAAGTCCTTAGAAGTGGCAGTGAACCTGTAGAATCCAACAAGAGATTGGACAGAGAGGACAATTGAAGTGTCTTCGAAAGAGAGAGTGTGAGATTGCAGAAGCCTTGAGGGAGAAAAGGAGTTGCTCAAGAGAAGATTCCAGATAGGGGATCGTGCTTACCAAAAGACTAAGCTCAGGAGGAAGCTTGGTGAGGTATCGTGTAGCAGAGGAAGACTGTTACTGCAGAGGTTTGGTTGCAGCTCACAGAAGACCATGAAGGCAATTCCACTGAAGGATTGAAACAGTGGGTAGAATTGCTAAGGACAGGAAGAAGCATATGACCAGGAGGTCATAAATTTTTGTGCCTCGGGAGTCTGATGCAGGAGCATCCAGCACCCTTGTACAAAGGGAGGAATCCAAAGCAAGCGAATGTGGGTCACGGGAGAAAAACAGAGGAAAGTTTGTTTTAAAGCAGAAAAACAGATTTAAAGCGGATAAGATGGATACTTATCTGTCATGCATGCGTCTTTAGTTGGAGAAAAACAAGGAGAGGATCCGATCGATCCTTCCAATCTAACACTTCTTGTATATATATGTGACCGAGATAGAGTGCGTAGAATATAGAAGAATAGAGAGGCATTTGTGAGTGGCCAAGATGTAACCAAGAGCGAGCTTGTTCTAAGGCTGCAATGCCTTAGATGTGTAGATAATCAAATTAATATATTCTATTGATTTCCTGCGTGTCGAACGACATTGATCACTTACAGGATCAATGCCGATTTGAATTATTGTGTAACCGGTATATATGTTGGTCGATTATAACTATGTGTGTGTAATGCGGTTGGTTTAATTGCCTCAGTAGATAGTTCTAAATAGCGAGATTTCAGATGGAGCTCGTGCCGAGAGTTGTATGAATGAAGACTGTGATCGAGTTGAAGATCAGGTTTGCTGTACGTGATGACAGTGACTGCAGAGAAGCGGAATAAGCTACATCGCATCGGAACCGGAGAGACTCCCATATTACAACAGAAACGGATGCGATCAGTTATAAATCAGTTTTGATGTGAATCGGGTCTGGAGAGGTCGATCGGAGCCATGAAATCGGACGGACCAAGTCACATAGTAAATGCCGACCTCCGATTCCAATTGAATCGGATCGGAGGGGTCTCATATTTGCATCAGATCAGAGTTGGGGTATGTGGGCCGCCGATGTCTATAGCGGCGCCCATATTATTTTTTAAAAATCCATCTATTGTTATGTATTGTATTACCATGTGGCCGCGAGGTCTTAATACTTAGCACGTATGTATGGATGGCACGAATTTAATGAAGATCCACGTCGATAAGTTAAAAGGTTTTAAGTTTAAAACGCTTCCGATAAGGCTTAGTGGGCCCATAACCCACAGGCCTCTGGGTCGATTTATTTGGGAATTGGGATTTTGGTTAACCCCCAAAATCTCAGCTCATCAGATATTATGAGGTTAGGGTTTGGAAGAAACCCTAGATTATGACAATGATTGGAGATATGCACTCTAGAAACCCTATCATGATCAATGTGAAGATGCTCAAGCACCTTGTGACAAATTTGATGTAGGCCTAGGTGGGATAGTCTCTATGAGGCCTAGTTGTTGTTGAAGTTGGTTGAAATATTGAAGGTAACGTTGTTATATGGATAATGGATGGTAATGAATCTTGAAGGTTGGTTCAAGAGGGAGCTAATATCCTCTCATTAAAAGATAAGTACCTTTTGTATTTATGTTACCTCTTTGTGATTCTATTCCTGTTTGGGTTTATTGTTTTGATTATTACTTATACTTCCTACATGTATATGTGAGTATTTGGATACTTCTAACCTCTTGATGAGATGTGATAAGTGGATCCTTCTTGAGGATCATCTGAGATGCAGGAAAAGATGGCTAGTGCAGGAAGAAAAGAGCTACAATTTTCCATGACAAGGAACCTGACAAAGTGCTCCAGCGGCCAATGTCAAATAAGAAGATACACATGTATCTGAATAGTACAAGGTATGTAGGGTGTATTATTTCAATGTTATATTTTCGCTGCAATATTGGATTGCAAGGTAAGCCCTAAGGTATGATGTGTTGAGAAATCTAGGGGGCAACTAAAGATAAATGATTTCTCGAACTTTGATAACTTCTTGTGATATATTTTTACTTAACTTTATTAGCTTCTTCTTTCTCTTGATTATTAGTAGTGTTCTCTATCATCAAACAACTACCAAACCATAAAGAACAGTGAGACAATAGGACACAGGATATAGGCGATCAACCAGGGCCAAAACCTCTCCAACTGAGAGGAAAATCCACCAAAATTCTTTCTCTTCTTATAGATCTTCAATTAACAAATTCCAAGACCTTTGACCCTTGACCAAGACCGTCCAAGACCAAGTTGTTGAAGAATGTACCTAGGTTTTGTCTTCTTAATTGTTTAATGTAATTGATTTGTCAAAAAAAAAATTTATATTAATAAAAATGACTTATTAAAGCATGGGTTTGATGCTTAGGTCATCATTTCTTAGGTCAAAGTCTCCATTGTAGGCTTCTAGGTTTTATATTGAGTCAATAGAGTCATTGTCAATTTTATTAGACCTTTCTTGGGCTTTTGTATCATGTAAAAAGAATTATTTTCGAGTCAAATACCACACCAAGTTGGCCCTATCTTGATGAAGTTGGCCTACATTAGGGCAATTCGACCCACATAAGAGGTTATATATAGAAAGGCAGTTTGATCCATTTGCATCACTCACTCAACAAGTTCGATAAACAAGAAAGAGAGGCAAAAAAAGTGTGAAGTTGCTAGAGAAGGAAGAAGATTGCAGGAGAAGACAAAATCGAAGTTTTAGGCTATTTTTCTCTCGCACGTGTGAAGTTATTGGGCTATTGTTGGGGCTGAAATTCTGAATTCTATTGCAAGTCGAAGTTTTGCTACTGGGGTCAAAGTTTTGTTGCTAGGGAGGCCGAAATTCTGTTGCTGCAAGGTCGAAACTCTAGGTCGAAGTTGCTGCTAGAAGACTATCACTTGGAGAAGAAGGAAGGGCTGACTTGGTGATTGGGGGAAGTCTGTGTTTGGGTCAAAGAGTCTTGGACTATTGCATATTGTCTTTGAATCTACTAAAGGAAGAGTTTTGACTGGGTTTTCCCCTTATAGAGGTTTTGCCCTGTCTGTCTGCCTACATCTTGTGTCTCTTGTTCTTGTGATCTTCATATACACATAAATTGGTAATTGCTTGATGAAACATAATATAATAAAGAAGTAAAAGAAGGCAACATAATTCACAAGTAATTATCAAGAAGAGAAATCAAACCCTAATTACTACTAGCATTGATTTCTCAACATGGTATCAGAGCTAAGGTCGAAAAAGGTTGGAGATCACTTTGTTGGCTTGAAAAAGAAGGCTACTCCCTCTATGACAAGTTACTTGAAGATGGGGTTCAATATCATAAGAATTGTAGGAAGCTGGATTGGAAGGATCATCTACAACTTATCTAAGAAAGTCAAAAGTGAAGGGTTCTTGGTTGCACTTACAGGTACTCTTGATGATGACAATGCATGGATCATTGATAGTGGAGCATCAAGACATATGAGAGGAGAAAGCAGAGAACTTTATACTCAATCAAATGAACAATCATTTGATGTAGTGGAGCTAGGAGACAACAATAGTTATGCAGTCAAGGGCCTTGGATCTACATATTTGAAGCTAGAAAATGGAGCAAAGCTACACCTCAACAATATACTCTATGTTCTAGGTTTGAAAAGAATTTACTTTCAATTTCTTGTTGAGAAGATAAAGGAGATGGGGTTGCCTTTGTAGATGGTAAAGTCTTGGTTTGGGGAAAGGATTCAATCATTGAAAAGGAGAAGGTTATTGGAGTTTGTGAAGGAAGACTATATAGAGCTATAACGCCATCTCCTCAAGCCCTAGTTCACTTGGAAATCGATCCTATCGAACTATGGCATAAAAGATATGGGCATATTCACTGCAAGATCATTCCCTCTCTCAATCAAATGGCAAATGGCATCACTAACATCAATGTTGAAGTTTCTAAGTCTACCAGTTAGAAACCCTCCATGCACTTTATCTGATTTATTCCTACCTACTTGTTCCATTACTTAACAAGTTATTTACAATGTAAATACTGAAAATAAACTCTAGTGCGTGCTCAACATATTACAGATCAACAACTGAAAGAAACAGAAACAATCACACCAAATGACACCTCTATTTTTGGACCAATGTCCCTGGAAAAACCCAATGTGGGAAAATTGGTGCAGCTATTTGAGGGTTTTCTTATTAACCAATATCATAGTACAATTTGGGTGCCAAATCCAGCCTACCCAACAGAGAATTTCTTTGGTAGTAATACCTCTCAGTTTGAGACAAATTTCCCGGCTGAAACCTCGGATAATCCTTCCGGAAGCTCTTCAGTTCCAATCTGCCCCAGAAACCCCAACGTCTACCGTTTTTGGAGTACGTCAGCCCCTCTCTACCCAGCACTGGCCCTGTGTCACCCTGAATGGGTTTGCGTCAGCCTTAGGAGGCCATGCGTCAGCAACGTTGGCCTCTCTGAGGCTCTGTGCAGCTCCCGACTACCTCTGCGTGGCCCTGCGTGAGCCCTAGTGGCTACTGCGTCACTCTCTCTGGCTACTTGCTGCTCTTCCGGCACTATCTCTGCCTCTCTGTCTCTCTGTACTCAATGCCCCTTAGCTACAACTCCGATCACTGATTCTATCTCTCTTAGCAAACCCTACTCTAGAGAATAGAATGACTAATCACTTTGGTGTGCTCTCCAAGTGACCCTCAAGCCTCCTCTTATACTTTTCTCGTTGACATATCAACAGCCGAGATTAAGTCCCTAATCGACAGCCAAGATTAGATCTGGCTTGATCCATGTCTTTTGGACCATTCTAACATAGTTTCATATTAATACACATTAATATTTTATTTTCCCTAAGTTTAGACTTAGGGACTCTATGGAAAATATTAATTATTTTAATATCTCCTAAACTGTTTAGAATCTGCGCAAACCCTTTCTGGTTATTGGAGATCTCATCTGCCCCAACCTCTCCACCAAATTTCGTGGCTAGAGCACATCCGATGCTTCCCCAAATCAACACTCCCTCTTAGCGAGGACTATGCTCTAGCAATACTCCTCACTGACTATTACTCTGATCATCCGACATCGGTCCCTTGTGCTGATGCTAGGCCTGTTGCCCACCATTCTCTACACTGTTGTATCCTATACAGCTACCCATGGTTCTACCACTGCCACTGCTGTATCCTGTACAGCTGCCCATGGTTCTACCACTGCCACTGCTGCATCTGTACGACAGCTCCCTCTGCATCCGTGCTGTTGCTGGTTCTTTCTCCCAACATTGCATCCGCACTGCAGCTCCTATCATCATGCTGCATAGTGTTGCCCACTGCTGCACTGCAACTCAGTTACTGAGAAGTATGTAACTGATCTCCCAATCTGACCTCTCTATTGGGCTAGAGACACCCACTGATGTTGAAGCTCCCTCTGCCATTGACAAGTGCTCCCTCTCTGACGTCTGTGTTGCTGCAACAACTCCGTGCTTCTCGCACTATTGTACACGTCTCTGTGCCATCCTGGATTGGTGCAACAGTCCCATGCCTCTCGCACTGCTACAACCTGCTAGCCTCCCACTGTCTCGGGACTCCTGCACTGTAGCTCTCTCTGTTGCTCCATCCGCATACGTCTCTACCCGACTCAGTCAATCCTTCTACTCCTCTTCGGGGCTCCCGTAGCAAGGTCTAATCCAAGAGGCTGGGTACCTTGAGGATCCTTCCCCTCATCTCTTGTAGTCCACCTAACTACAGCTCGATGTCTCCCCACTTCTGCTGAAGTGGTGCGTGTGTACTCATGGCACAGTCATCGTCTGTCAAAACTTCCTTCTCTGCCCTTGCTGGCGTTGCCTTAGTCTCGGAAGACTCTCCCTTACTCTTCTTCCTTGGACACTGGGTCGCATAATGACCCAACTCCCCACAGTGGAAGCACTTGATATTGGAGAGATCCTTCTTCTTCCGATTTCTTTCTTTCCCTTAGATGCTAGGGCAACATCTTCCTCCTCCCGCTTGACTTTGATCCCCTTGCTGCTGCTACCTGTCTTCGACTGCCGTCTGATTTGTTCTTGGCGAAGAGCAGCCCACATCCCATCCCAAGGTGGAGGTGTTCCTCTACCTTGTATACTCTGGACAAATACCTCCCAGTCTTCGGAGACTGCATTCAGAGCCATTCTCACTATCAATTCCTGATCCGGTGTGGCTTCTATAGCAGTCAACTAATCTCAGATCTCATTCAGTCCTCCGAGGAAGGTGTTGATCAATTCTTCGTTCTTCATTTGATATGACCTCAACTGATTCTCTAGTAACATTCTTCTTTGCACAGAAGTATGCTGGTACAATTTCTTGAGGGCCTCCCACATCTCATATGCCGTTTCCTTCTTGGCAATGTGTGGTACTACATGGTCCTAAACCCCATCAAGAATGACGCTCTTGGCCCTCGCCATTGCCTATTCGTACTTGTCGTTATCATTGGGGTCGACTGAGATAGCTATAACCTTTAAGGCGATGTTCTTGACACGATTTCTGTCAGGTACGTATAAGGTTCTGGCTTTCTAGACTGCGAAGTTCGACGCTCTGTCTAGTCTATCCTGGTCTCTTACTTCGTGTAGTGCCATGATGCTCTTCTACTTGCCTCCTTAAAGTTCTCGATCTGACTCCCTTTGAGTCTCATTTCCCTCTTGGAAATCCTTCTGCCGATGTCGAGATGCCTCCTATGTTGATCGTCTTATGCAACCAGATGTCTGATCCGGGTTTCTCGGCTAGAAACCCTCGGTAGCAACTCCCTCCTCCTGGCCTTGCCCTGTTAGGTACTCTTCTGACTATAGTACCTCACCAGCTCCACTCTGCAATATTCCCACAGCCTTCTAAACCCTAACAACCTGAAGGTGAGAGCTCCTAGGCTTTGCGCAATCCCGGCACCAGCAACCCGACCTCCTCAACCAACTGCGTCAGCCCTCCTAGCTTCTGTGTGGGTCTGCTTGAGGCTCCCTTTGCCTTCCTTAGCCTTTGCGCTGCCTCTTCCTGGCTCACCCTTAATGACGCAGGCTCTGTGTCACCCTTCCCTTTTTGCTGCTCTGCTAGAAACAACTTCTGTCACCTTGGGACAACTGTTTTCTGCTGCTATTGCTCCGCTCAGCTGATGTCCTCAGTCCTCCTGTGATCTGCAATCACGCTCTGATACCATGTTGAAGTTTCTAAGTCTACTAGTTAGAAACCCTCCATGTACTTTATCTGATTTTTTCCTACCTACTTGTTCCGTTACTTAACAAGGTATTTACAATGTATATATTGAAAATAATCACTAGTGCATGCTCAACATTTTATAGATCAACAATTGAAAGAAACAAAACAATCACACCAAATGACACCGTTTATTTTGGACCAATGTCCCTGGAAAAACCTAATGTGGGAAAACCGGTGCAGCGATTTGAGGGTTTTCTTATTAAGCAATATCAGAGTACAATCTAGGTGCCAAATCAAACCTACCCAACAAAGAATTTCCTTAGCAGTAATACCTCTCAGTTTGAGACAAATTTCCCTGCTGAAACCCTCGATAATCATTTTGGTAGCTCTTCAGCTCCAATCTGCCCCAGAAACCCCAGCGTCTGCCCTTTTTGGACTGTGTCAGCCCCTCTCTGTTTAGTGTTGGCCCTGTGTCACCCTGAATGGGTCTGCGTTAGCCTTAGGAGGCCCTGCATCAGCCTTCTGGCCCTCTCCGTCAGCAATGCTGGCTTATCTAAGGCTCTGCGCAGCTCCCGACTGCCTCTGCGTGACCCTGGCGGCTACTGCGTCACTCTCTTTGGCTACTTGCTGTTCTTCCGGCACTATCTCTGCCTCTCTGTCTCTCTGTACTCAATGCCCCTTAGTTGCAAATTTGATCACTGATTTTATCTCTTAGCAAACCCCGCTCTAGAGAATAGAATGATTGATCACTCTGGTGTGCTTTCCAAGTGACCCTCAAGCCTCCTCTTATACCTTTCTCGTTGACATATCAACTGCTGAGATTAAGTCCCTAATCGACGACTAAGATTAGATCTGGTTTGATCCATGTCTTTTGGACCATTCTAACATAGTTTCATATTAATACACATTAATATTTTATTTTCCCTAAGTTTAGACTTAGGGACTCCATTAAAAATATTAATTATTTTAATATCTCCTGAACTGTTTAGAATCTACCCAAACCCTTTCTGGGTATTGGAGACCTCATGTGCCCCAACCTCTCCACCAAATTTCGTGGCTAGAGCACATCCGATGCTACCCCAAATCAACAATCAAGGACGATCGTGAAGGGGTATGTAAAGGATGTGCTTTAGGAAAGAATACAAGGAATCCTTTTACAAGCGTTGATACAAGGTTTAAAGAAATATTAGACCTCATTCATTACGATGTGTGTGGGTCTATGTCTAACAAATCACTTGGAGGCCATCTTTATTATGTGACCTTCATTGATGATCACTTTAGAAAGACATGGCTTTACCTTCTCAAGACAAAGGATGAAGTATTTGAAAAGTTCAAGGAGTTTAGATTTGAAGTGGAGACCTTAACCGAAAGAAAGATAAAGACCTTGAGATTCGACAATGGTGGGGAATGCACTTCATAAGAATTGGTTGCATATTGTAAATAAGAAGGAATTAAGAGGGAGCTCATTGTTCTCTACAATCCAGAACAAAATGGAGTGTGAAAAAGGAAAAATAGAACAATTGAAGAATGTATACGAACTATGATATTTGATCAAGATCTTCCAAAGTTTCTATGGGGTGAAGCAGCTATGACAACAATATATATACAAAATAGAAGTCCTCATAGAATCCTTGAGAATATGACACATGAAGAAGTATTCACAGGACAAAATAGAAGTCCTCAAAGAATCCTTGAGTATATGACACCTGAAGAAGCATTGACAGGTAAGAAGCCATGTGTGGACCATCTTCGAATCTTTGGGTGTCCCACATACATCCATGTTCTAACGGACAAGCATTAAAGGGATCTTTGTTGGCTACAATCTTTCTTCAAAGGAATATAGGATCTACATTAAGGAAGGAAGACAAATTGAAGTAAACAAGGATGTTATATTCGATGAGAATCGTGCCTACAAAAGGTAGAAGACTATTCCAATTGATTCCAATGATGAAGATACACCACTATTTGAAGAAGAAGAACATCATGATAAGACAACTCCAAACCAAGAAGAAGAAGATGAAGGACCAAGTGAGCCGATTCAACCTATGATCATACCTAAAACAAGGAAGAGGCCAAATTGGTTGAAAGCTACTCTTGAAGATGCCGAAGGACATGGAGTTGCTAAAGGAACTTTTAGAGAAAGAAAAAGACCAAAAAGATATTCAGGATATGCAACATACATGACAAAATTGATAGAAACTGAATCGACTACATTTGAAGAAGTTGCTCATCAAGAAGAATGGAAGAAGGCGATGCAAGAAGAATACCAATCCATCATGAAGAATGGAGTCTGGGAAATCGTTCCTAGGCCAAGTGACAAATCAGTTGTCACTTCAAAATGGATTTACAAAATCAAACATGCTATTGATGGAAGTATAGATAAATACAAAGCTAGATTTGTTGCAAGGGGCTTCTCTCAAAAGGAAGGTATAGACTATGAAGAAACCTTTGCACCTATTGCTAGATATACTACTATAAGATCGTTGGTTTCGCTAGTTGCTACAATGGGATGGAATATTCATCAAATGGATGTAAAAACAACATTGATGAAGAAGTATACATTGAACAACCAGAAGGCTTTGAAATAAATAGCAAGGCCACACATGTTTGCAGACTTAAGAAAGCTCTATATGGCTTAAAGCAAGCTCCTAGGGCATGGTATGCAAGGATGGATGCATATCTCTTAAGAATTGGGTTCATCAAAAGTTCTGCAGATCCAAATCTCTACATCAAGGTAGTGAACAATGAACTAGTCATTATACTACTTTATGTAGATGATTTGTTTATTATAGGTGTGGAGTGCAGAATACAAGAATGCAAGAAGATACTGGCAACTAAATTCGAAATGAAAGATCTGAGACTTATGCACTATTACTTAGATTTGGAAGTCTGGCAGAAACCTAGAGAAATATATCTGGGTCAAGATAAATACATAATTGAGATTTTACAAAGATTCGACATGATGGATTCCAATCCTATGATCACTCCCATGATCACTAATCTCAAGAAGTTGAGAAGCTCTGACTCTAGTCTCGTCGATCCCACTAGCTATCGTAAGTTAGTGGGCTCTCTATGTACCTGGTAAATACAAGACTAGATATATGTTATCTTGTAAATATTCTTAGTCAATTTCATTTGGAACTTGGAACCTCGTCATGACCATAGGATAGGTGCTAAGCATATTCTTAGATATCTTCGTGGCACTACATCACTACCTAAAGTATGATGGAAAGGAAGTTAAGTTGATAGTTTATACAGATTCAGATTGGGGTGGTAGTGAGACTAATGGGAGAAGCACTACCGATGGATGTTTCAGTTTAGGGTCTTGTTGTAGCGGCTACAACACCCTCCAAAATTTTGGGTTGCACCCAAATTTCGCATCCTTCCTTGGTTTTTCCTTTGATGGTTGCAAACACTCAAGCTCATTTCTTGAGCTCTCCTAGAGTCTTTTCACCTTTTTGCTTGCTTAGCCAACTGTCGGCTTTTGGCATGTTGACTTCTTTGTCATGCTTGCAATCTTGTTCTGGAGATTTCGAAGGTTTATCTTTGTGTGTTTGGGTTGTCTTAGCTTCGCGAACACCCGTCGCACTCACACGCAAAGTTGTAAGCACTGTTGTGTAAGTGTCGTCACGATTGTCCAAATGTCTATCCCAAGTGTCGCACTTGTCGCTTTTAGCAGTAGACAGTCCCACAGAGGGTCATGCTTTGCTATGCTGTCTCGTGGTCAGTGTCGTCATGTTGTCGAAGTATGCTAAGTGTGTGATCACAACATCGAGTCCTCACAGACACACTTGTTCCCGCACCGAACAATCCCCTTCTCACTGGACTTCGACTGAGCTGCACTGCGTGGTCTCAACCCTCAGTGGTGCTACTCCGTTGTCTGGAACTTTGCAGTGTTGGAAGTTGTCCTCCGGGTCAGTTGCACTGTGCAATCCCAAAGGTGAACAACCTGTCTTCCTTCCCATAGCCGTGCAAAAACTACCTCAAAGCCCAACCTGAACTGCGCACTTCTTAAGATCAGTTATCAAGACCTAAGGGTGCAGAACGGTACTTAAGGGGATAGAACCAAGGTAGAGAGAATCACTACCTCAACAGATTTCTAGCCAAGAGATCCAGATTCGAGTTGCAACGGCAAAGGAGGATTGGAGAGGAGTGATTCGACATTTGGCCAGAGGATTTCCGTGAAGGAAATCAGGACTCAGAGGGAGTCTAGAGGAGCTTGTTCCTTAGAGGATTTCTAGTGCCGAAGAAATCTAGATCCGAGTTTTGCTGGGGTAGCAGTGAAAGAGGGAGAAGAGAACCAGTTCGACATTCATTCGGTAGAGATGGAAGCCACATCTCCAAGAGGGAGGTGGGGCGATTTAGAGCTGTAGTTCGAAAGAGCTACAAAGGGGTAGGATCCTTGAGGTGCCCAAACTCTTGGATCATATCCGACTACAGGAGCCCTTAATGATAGTAGCAGAATGACAGATGTCGGGTGGAGCAAAGTGTAGTGGAGCAGCAAGGCAGTGCTTGGGTGCAGAAATTTGAAGCAACACCGTGGAGGGTGCAACAGTGCGAGAGGCATAGAGCTATATGCACTTGCAGCAACGCAGTAGTAGCAGAGGGAGCACAATATAGCAGCAAAGGCAACTTCAGTTTCACATGGCTTCGAGATTGACTGGGATGTCAGTATTTGGGAGAAGTCAGTTACCTACTTCTCAGTAACTGAGTTGCAGTGCAACAGTTAGCAGTGGCAGTGCTAGGGGCAGCATGGGCAGCATATTGAGAGGGAGCTGCAGTACAGATGTGGCAGTGGCAGTGTCATGGGCAACAGTACAGGAAGCAACAGGGCATATGATGTGAGGCAACAGGCCTAGCATCAGCACAGGTACTGATGTGGAGGATCAATGTGATGTTTGCATGGTGAAGCATTACTAGAGCACATTCCTCGCTAGGAGGAAGTGTTGATTTGTGGTAGCATCGGATGTGCTCTGGCCATGAAAATTGGTGGAGAGGCTAAGGCACATAAGATCTCCGAGACCCATAAATGGTTTGGGGAAATTCCACATAGTTGGAGAGATATTAAAATAATTAATATTTTTAATGGGGTTCCTAAGTCTAAACTTAGTAAAATTAAAATAGTAATGGGTATTAATATAAAACTGGGTAAGAATGTTCTAAATGACATAGATCAAGCCAAATCTAATCTTAGCTGTTGATTAGGGACTTAATCTCGGCCATTGGAGACTCAACAGGAAAAGAATAAGAGGAGGCTTGAGGGTCAGTTTGAGTACACCAAATTGATCAGTTAGTTTGATTTTTTGGAGCAGGTTTTTCCTGAGAGAATCGAGCTAGTGATCTATTGCAGCGAGGAGCAGTTCGACACAAGGCCAAAAATACATAACAGAGAGGCAGAGATAGTGCTAGAGAGACAACACAGAGCCTGGAGAGGCTAACGCAGAGGCAACTAAGTGCTATGTAGAGGCAGCCGGGAGCTACTCAGAGGCTGAAAAGGCTAGCTTGGGTGACGAAGAAGGTCTAAGAGCTGATGCAGAGGCTTCAGTAGTTGCGTAGAGGCTAGCAGAGATGACACAGGGCCGAAAGGCAGTGCCTAAAGAATTTTTGTGGGGCAGACTGAGTGCTGGTGAGCCAGAAAGGGTGACGCAGTCCCTGTAGAGTGACATAGAGAGCAGTGGAAGCTGCCATAGTTGCTGTGGGATTGTTCATTCAGTGTTTGATCAGCTAGAATATCTGTCTCCGAGGAGAAGTACTACTGCCGAGGGCATTCTTTGTTGGGTGAGCCATTTCTGGCACCCTAGTTGTATTTAGAAAATGCATAATACTAAAAGCCTCATATTTACTGCACCGGTTTTCCTGCATTGGGGTTTTTCAGGGACGATTGTCCAAAAATAATGGTGTCTCTTGTGAGTTTGTCTCAGTTATTTCAGTTGCTGATATGTATATGAGTTAATGCTGCATTTGTGTTTATTTTAGTATTTATATTTATAAATAACTTGTTAATGGAATAAAGAAGTAGGAGAAATTAAACCAGATAATGTAGTAGGCATTTTTAACGTGTCAGACTTAGAAATTTCAACATGGTATCAGAGGGTTGAAGATCATAGGAGGACTGAAGGCACCAACATTAATCTGAAGAATTGCAGCTTATCCCGAGAGACAACATTGTTCCAAAGCAGAAACAACAGAGAAGAAGTGACGCAGAGGGCCTGCATCATCATTTCGAGCCAGGAGGGTCAATGCAGAGGTAGAGAGGGGCAGATCAGATCTACGCAATTCCCGGGCATCTTTCTCAGCCAGGAAGGATTGACACTGTGGCCAGGAGGAGAGGATTCTGTCGTTGCTGGGATTGCGTAGAGCCTGAAAGGCTCAGTTTCTTCAGTTCCGGGGATTGGGGAGTTGTGGGCAGATTGTGATTGAGACGTTGGTGGGTGCTGTTTTTGTCAGTGTAGAGCAGTACCTAACGGGACAGAACCAAGGTAGAGGGAATCACTACCTCAACAGATTTCTAGCCAAAAGATCCAGATCCGGGTTGCAGCGGCAAAAGAGGATTGGAGAGGTGTGATTCGACATTTGGCCAGAGGATTTCCGTGAAGGAAATCAGGACTCAGAGGGAGTCTAGAGGAGCTTGTTCCTTAGAGGATTTCTAGTGCCGAAGAAATCCAGAACCGAGTTTTGCTGGTGTAGTAGCGAAAGAGGGAGAAGAGAACCAGTTCGACATTCATTCGGCAGAGATGGAAGCCACATCTCTAGGAGGGAGGTGGGGCGATTTAGAGCTATAGTTCGAAAGAGCTACAAAGGGGTAGGATCCTTGAGGTGTCCAAACTTGTGGATCATATCCGGCTACGGGAGCCCTTGATGATAGTAGTAGAATGACAGATGTCGGGTGGAGCAAAGTGTAGTGGAGCAGCAAGGCAGTGCTTGGGTGCAGAAATCTGAGGCGACGCCGTGGAGGGTGCAACAGTGCGAGAGACACAGAGCTGTATGCAGCAATGCAGTAGCAGCAGAGGGAGCACAATATAGGAGCAAAGGAAGCTTCAGTTTCACGTGGCTCCTAGACTAACTGGGATATCAGTATTTGGGAGAAGTCAGTTGCCTACTTCTCGGTAATTGAGTTTGCAGTGCAGCAGTTAGCAGTGGCAGTGCCAGGGGCAGCATATTGAGAGGGAGCTGTAGTACAGATGTGGTAGTGGCAGTGACAGTGTCATGGGCAATAGTACAGGAAGCAACATGGTGGATGATGCGAGGCAACAGGCCTAGCATCAGCACAGGTACTGATGTGGAGGATCAATCTGATGTTTCCATGGTGAAGCATTACTAGAGAACATTTCTCGCTAGGAGGGAGTGTTGATTTGTAGTAGCATCGGATGTGCTCTAGCCATGAAAATTGGTGGAGAGGCTAAGGCACATAAGATCTTCAAGTCCCATAAATGGTTTGGGGAAATTCCACATAGTTGGAGAGATATTAAAATAATTAATATTTTTAATATTTTTAATGGGTTTCCTAAGTCTAAACTTAGGAAAATCAAAATAGTAATGGGTATTAATATAAAACCGGATGAGAATGTTCTAAATGACATGGATTAAGCCAAATCTAATCTTAGCTGTTGATTAGGGACTTAATCTGGGCCATTGGAGACTTAACAGAAAAAGAATAAGAGGAGGCTTGAGGGTCAGTTGGAGTACACCAAATTGATCAGTGAGTTCGGTTTTCTAGAGCCGGTTTTCTCTTAGAGAATCGAGCTAGTGATTTGTTGCAGCAATGAGAAGTTTGGCGCAAGGCTGAGAATACATAGTAGAGAGGCAGAGATAGTGCTAGAGAGATAGCGCAGAGTTTGGAGAGGATGACACAGAGGCAGTTGAGTTCTACGCAGAGGCATTTGGGAGCTACGCAGACGCTGAAAAGGCCAACGTGGGTGATGAAGAAGGTCTGAGAGCTGATACAGAGGCTTCAGTAGTTGCGTAGAGGGTAGCAGAGATGACACAGGGCCAAGAGGCAGTGCCGAAAGAATTTTCGTGGGGCAGACTGAGTGTTGGTGAGCTAGAAAGGGTGATGCAGTCCCTGTAGAGTGACATAGAGAGCAGTGGAAGTTGCCATAGTTGCTGTGGGGTTGTTCATCTGGTGTTTGATCAGCCAGAATATCTGTCTCCGAGGAGAGGTACTACTGCCGAGGGCATTCTCTGTTGGGTGAGCCATTTTTGGCACCCTAGTTGTACTTAGAAAATGCATAATACTAAAAGCCTCATGTTTACTGCACCGGTTTTCGTGCATTGGATTTTTCCAGGGATGATTGTCCAAAAATATCGGTGTCTCTTATGAGTTTGTCTCCGTTATTTCAGTTGCTGATATGTATATGAGTTAATGCTGCATTTGTGTTTATTTTAGTATTTATATTTATAGATAACTTGTTAATGGAATAAAGAAGTAGGAGAAATTAAACCAGATAATGTAGTAGGGTTTTTTAACGTGTCAGACTTAGAAATTTCAACATGGTATCAGAGGGTTGCAGATCATAGGAGGTTAGAAGGCACCAACATTAATCTGAAGAATTGCAGCTTATCCCGAGAGACAACATTGTTCCAAAGCAGAAACAACAGAGAAGAAGTGATGTAGAGGGCCTGCATCATCATTTCGAGCCAGGAAGGTCAACGCAGAGGTAGAGAGGGGCAGATCAGATCTATGCAATTCCCGGGCATCTTTCTCAGCCAGGAAGGATTGACGCTGTGGCCAGGAGGAGCAGATTCTATCGTTGCTGGGATTGTGTGGAGCCTGAAAGGCTCAATTTCTTCAATTCTGGGGATTGGGGAGTTGTGGGCAGATTGTGATTGAGACGTTGGTCGGGTGTTGTTTCTGTCAGTGTAGAATAGTACCTAAGGGGACAGATCCAAGGTAGAGGGAATCTCTACCTCAACGGATTTCTAGCCAAGAGATCCAGATCCAGGTTGCAGTGACGAAGGAGGATTGGAGAGGAGTGATTCGACATTTGGCCAGAGGATTTCTGTGAAGGTAATCAGGACTCAGAGGGAGTCTAGAGGAGCTTGTTCTTTAAAGGATTTCTAGTGCTGAAGAAATCCAGAACCGAGTTTTGCTTGGGTAGTAGCGAAAGAGGGAGAAGAGAACTAGTTCGACATTGATTCGACAGAGATGGAAGCCTCATCTCCAGGAGGGAGGTGGGGCGATTTAGAGCTATAGTTCAGAAGAGCTACAAAGGGGCAGGATCCTTGAGGTGCCCAAACTCTTGGATCATATCTGGCTACGAGAGCCCTTAACAACAATAGCAGAATGACAAATGTCGGGTGGAGCAAAGTGTAGTGGAGCAGCAAGGCAGTGCTTGGGTGCAGAAATTTGAGGCAACACAGTGGAGGTTGCAACAGTGCGAGAGGCACATAGCTCTATGCAGCAGAGGGAGAACAATATAGTAGCAGAGGCAACTTCAGTTTCACGTGGCTTCCAGACTGACTGGGATGTCAGTATTTGGGAGAAGTCAGTTACTTACTTCTTGGTAACTGAGTTGCAATGCATCAGTTAACACTGGCAGTGATAGGGGCAACATGGGCAGCATATTGAGAGGGAGCTGCAGTACATATATGGCAGTGGTAGTGTCATGGGTAGCAATACATGAAGCAACAGTGTAGATGATGTGAGGCAGCAGGCCTAGCATTAGCACAGGTACCGATGTGAAGTATCAGGTGAAGCGTTACTAGAGCACATTCCTCGCTAAGACGGAGTGTTGATTTGTTGTAGCATCAGATGTGCTCTAGCCATGAAAATTGGTGGAGAGGCTAAGGCACATAAGATCTCCAAGACCTAGAAATGGTTTAGGGAAATTCCATCTGGTTGGAGAGATATTAAAATAATTAATATTTTTAATGGCATTGGGTATTAATATAAAACTAGGTGAGAATGTTCTAAATGACATGGATCAAGCCAAGTCTAATCTTAGCCATTGATTAGGGACTTAATCCCAACTGTTGGAAACTCAACAGGAAAATTATAAGAGGAGGCTTGTGTGTCAGTTGGAGTACACAAAATTAATCAGTCAGTATGATTTTCTAGAGTGGGGTTTTGTTGAGAGAATCCAGTTAGTGATTTGTTGCAGTGAGGGGCAGTTCGACATGAGGCCGAGAATACATAGCAGAGAGGTAAAGATAGTGCTAGAGAGACAGCGCAGGTCCTGGCGAGGTTGACGTAGAGGCAGTTGAGTGCTACGCAGAGGCAGCTGCGGGCTACACAGAGGCTGAAAAGTCCAACGTGGGTGATGAAGAAGGTCTGAGAGCTGACACAGAGGCTTCATTAGTTGCGTAGAGGATAGCGGAGCTGATGCAGGGCCAAGAGGCAGTGCCAAAAGAATTTTCGTGGGGCAGACTAATTGCTAGTGAGCCGAGAAGGGTGACGCAGTCGCTGCAGAGTGACACAGAGCAATTGAAGTTGCCATAGTTGCTGTGGGATCGTTTATCCGATGTTTGATTAGCCGGAATATCCGTCTCTGAAGAGAGGTACTACTACCGAGGGTATTCTCATTGGGTGAGCCATTTCTGGCACCCTAGTTGTATTCAGAAACCGCATAATAATAAAACCCTCATATTTGTTGCACCGATTTTCCCGCATTGGGTCTTTCCGTGGATGATTGTCCAAAAATAACGGTGTCCCTTGTGTGTTTGTCTTAGTTATTTTAGTTGTCGATCTATAAATGAGTTAAGGCTGCATTTGTGTTTATTTCAGTATTTATATTTATAAATAACTTGTTAATGGAATAAACAAGTAGGAGAAATTAAACCAAATAATGTAGTAGGGATTTCTAACATGTCAGACTTAGAAATTTTAACATGGTATCAGAGGGTTGCAGATCATAGGAGGAATGAAGGCACCAACAATGATCTGAAGAATTTGCAGCAGTAGGAGCTGTCCCGAGAGACAGCGCTGTTCCAAAGCAGAGGGCCTGCTTCATCATTTTGAGCCAGGAGGAGGGTCAACGCAGAGGCAAAGGGGCATATCAGATTTACGCAATGCCCATGTATCGTTCTCAGCCAAGAAGGATTGATGTTGTGGCCAAGAGGAGTAGATTCTATCGTTGCCGGGATTGCGCAGAGCCTAAAAGGCTCAGTTTCTTCAGTTTTGGGGTTGGGGGAGCTATGCGAAGATTTTGATTGAAAGCTTGTGGGGTGCTGTTTCTGTTAGTGCAAAACAATACCTAAGGGTACAGAACCAAGGTAGAGGGAATCACTACCTCAACGGATTTCTAGCCAAGAGATCCAGATTCGGGTTGCAGCGGAAAAGGAGGATTGGAGAGGAGTGATTTGACATTTTCCCAGAGGATTTCCATGAAGGAAATCAGGAGTTAGAGGGAGTCTAGAGGAGCTTGTTCCTTAGAGGATTTCTAGTGCCGAAGAAATCCAGATCCGAGTTTCACTGGGCAGCAACGAAAGAGCAAGAAGAGAACCAGTTCAACATTCATTCAGCAGTGATGGTAGCCACATCTCTAGGAGGGAGGTGGGTGATTTAGAGCTGTAGTTCGCAAGAGCCTTAGAGGGGCGGAATCTTTGAGGTGCCCAAACTCGTGGATCATATTCGGGTACGGGAGCCCTTAAGGACAGTGGCAGAATGACAGATGTCAGGTGGAGCAAAATGTAGTGGAGCAGCAAGGTAGTGCTTGGGTGGAGAAATCTGAGGTAGCGCAGTGGAGGGTACAGTAGTGCGAGAGGCACAGAGCTGTATGCAACAGAGGGAGCACAATATAGCAGC
The DNA here is from genome assembly GCA_031772625.1 of Pinus tabuliformis. Taxonomy (NCBI): domain Eukaryota; kingdom Viridiplantae; phylum Streptophyta; class Pinopsida; order Pinales; family Pinaceae; genus Pinus; species Pinus tabuliformis. Next base: position 380,741,157 of record CM062812.1, on the reverse strand, counting down.
AGATGCAACACAGTATAGCAACAGAGGTAACTTCAGTTTCACGTGGCTTCCAAATTGACTGGGATGTCAGTGTTTGGGAGAAGTCAGTTACCTACTTCTCGGTAACTAAGTTGCAGTGCAACAGTTAGCAGTGGCAATGCTAGGCGCAGCATGGGCAGCATATTGAGAGGGAGTTGCAGTGGCAATGGCAACATTACATGAAGCAACAGTGCAGATGATGTGAGGCAGCAGTCCTAGCATCAACACAGGTACTGATGCAGAGGATCAATGTGATGTTTCCATGGTGAAGCATTACTAGAGCACATTCCTCGCTAAGAAGGAGTGTTGATTTGTGGTAGCATCGGATGTGCTCTAGCCATGAAAATTGATGGAGAGGCTACATAAGATCTCCAAGACCCATAAATGGTTTGGGGAAATTCCACATGGTTGGAGAGATATTAAAATAATAAATATTTTTAATGGCGTTCCTAAGTCTAAACTTAGGAAAATTAAAATAGTAATGGGTATTAATATAAAACTGGGTGAGAATGTTCTAAATAACATGGATTAAGCCAAATCTAATCTTAGCCGTTGATTAGGGACTTAATCTCGGCCATTGGAGACTCAACAGGAAAAGAATAAGAGCAGGCTTGAGAGTCAGTTGGAGTACACCAAATTGATCAGTGAGTTCGGTTTTCTAGAGCCGGTTTTTCCTAAGAGAATCAAGCTAGTGATTTTTTGCAGCGAGGAGCAGTTCGACGCAAGGCTGAGAATACATAGTAGAGAGGCAGAGATAGTGCTAGAGAGACAACGCAGAGCTTGGAGAGGCTGACACAGAGGCAGCTGAGTTCTACGCAGAGGCATCTGGGAGCTACGCAGAGGCTGAAAAGGCCAGCATGGGTGACAAAGGAGGTCTGAGAGCTGATGGAGAGGCTTCAATAGTTGCGTAGAGGGTAGCAGAGATGACACAGGGCCAAGAGGCAGTGCCGAAAGAATTTTCATGGGGCAGATTGAGGGCTGGTGAGCTAGAAAGGGTGACGCAGTCCCTGTAGAGTGACATAAAGAGTAGTAGAAGCTGCCATAGTTGTTGTGGGATTGTTCATCTGGTGTTTGATTAGCCATAATATCTATCTCTGAGGAGAGGTACTACTGCCGAGGGCATTCTCTGTTGGTTTGACCATTTCTGGCACCCTAGTTGTATTCAGAAAATGCATAATAATAAAAGCCTCATATTTATTGCACCGATTTCCTTGCATTGGGTTTTTCCGAGGACAATTGTCCAAAAATAACGGTGTCCCTTGTGTGTTTGTCTTAGATATTTCAGTTGCTAACCTGGGTATGAGTTAAGGTTGCATTTGTGTTTATTTTAGTATTTATATTTATAAATAACTTGTTAATGGAATAAAGAAGTAGGAGAAATTAAACCAGATAATGTAGTAGGGATTTCTAACGTGTCAGACTTAGAAATTTCAACATGGTATCAGAGGGTTGCAGATCATAGGAGGACTGAAGGCACCAACAGTAATCTGAAGAATTGTAGCAGTAGTAGTTGTCCCAAGAGACTACGTTGTTCCAAAGCAGAAGCAACAAAGAAGAAGTGACACAGAGGGCCCGCGTCATCATTTCGAGCCAAGAGGAGGGTCAATGCAGAGGTAGGCAGGGGCAGATCAGACCTACGCAGTTCCCGGGCATCTTTCTCAGCCAGGAAGGATTGATGTTGTGGCCAGGAGGAGCAGATTCTATCGTTGTCGAGATTGCGCAGAGCCTGAAAGGCTCAGTTTCTTCAGTTCCAGGGATTGGGTAGCTATGGCACATTGTGATTGAGACGCTGGTGGGGTGTTGTTTTTGTCAGTGCAGAACAGTACCTAGGGTGACAGAATCAAGGTAGAGGGAATCAATACCTTGACGGATTTCTAGCCAAGAGATCCAGATCTGGGTTGCAGTGGCAAAGGATGATTGGAGAGGAGTGATTCGACATTTGGCTAGAGGATTTCCTTGAAGGAAATCAGCGCTGAGAAGGAGTCTAGAGGAGCTTGTCCTAGAGGATTTCTAGTGCCGAAGAAATCTAGATCCGAGTTTTGCTGGGGTAGCAGCGAAAGAGGGAGAAGAGAACCCATTCGACATTGATTTGGTAGAGATAGCAGCCACATCTCCAGGAGGGAGGTGTGGCGATTTAGAGCTGTAGTTCAAAAGAGCTACAAAGGGGCAGGATCCTTGAGGTGCCCAAACTCTTGGATCATATCCGGCTACGAGAGCCCTTAACGACAATAGCAGAATGACTGATGGGTTGAGCAAAGTGTAGTGGATGAACAAGGTAGTGCTTGGCTGTAGAAATATGAGGCAACACAGTGGAGGGTGCAACAATGCGAGAGGCATAGAGTTGTATGTAGCAGAGGGAGCATAGTATAGCAGCAGATGCAACTTCAGTTTCATGTGGCTTCCAAACTAACTAGGATGTCAGTATTTAGGAGAAGTCAGTTACTTCTCGGTAACTGAGTTGCAGTGTCGCTGTTAGCAGTGGCAGTGCTAGGGGCAACATGGGAAACCTATTGAGAGGGAGCTGTAGTACAGATATGGCAGTGGCAGTGGCAGTGTCATGGGCCGCAGTACATGAAGCAACAATGTAGATGATGTGAGGCAGCAGGCGTAGCATTAGCACAGGTATCAATGCAGAGTATCAGTGTGATGTTTCCATGGTGAAGCATTACTAGAGCACATTCCTCGCTAAGAGGGAGTGTTGATTTGTCGTAGCATCGGATGTGCTCTAGCCATGAAAATTGGTGGAGAGGCTAAGGCACATAAGAGCTCCAATACCTAGAAATGGTTTAGGGAAATTCCACCCGGTTGGAGAGATATTAAAATAATTAATACTTTTAATGGGGTTGGGTATTAATATAAAACTGGGTGAGAATGTTTTAAATGACATGGATCAAGCCAAATCTAATCTTAGTCATTGATTAAGGACTTAATCGCGGCCGTTGGAGACTCAATAGGAAAAGTATAAGAGGAGGCTTGAGGGTCAGTTGGAGTACACGAAATTGATCAGTTAGTTCGATTTTCTAGAGTGGGGTTTTGCTGAGAGAATCGAGCTAGTGATCTGTTGCAACTTGCAGCGAGGGGCAGTTCGACACGAGGCCGAGAATACATAGTAGAGAGGCAGAGATAGTGCCAGAGAGACAGCACAGAGCCTGGAGAGGTTGATGCAGAGGTAGCTGAGTGCTACGCAGAGGCAGCTGCGAGCTACACATAGGCTGAATGGGCCACCGTGGGTGATGAAGAAGGTCTGGGAGCTGACACAGAGGCTTCAGTAGTTGCGCAAAGGCTAGTAGAGCTGATGCAGGGCCAAGAGGCAGTGCGAAAAGAATTTTCGCGGGGTAGACTAATTCCTGGTGAGCCAGGAAGGGTGACGCAGTCCCTACAGAGTGACACAGAGCAGTGGAAGCTGCCATAGTTGCTGTGGGATCGTTCATCCCATGTTTGATCAATTGGAATAACGGTCTCCGAGGAGAGGTACTACTGTCGAGCGCATTGTCATTGGTTGAGCCATTTCTAGCACCCTAGTTGTATTCAGAAACTGCATAATAATAAAACCCTCATATCTGTTGTACCTGTTTTCCCACATTGGGTTTTTCTGGCGACGATTGTCCAAAAATAATGGTGTCTCTTGTGTGTTTGTCTCAATTATTTCAGTTGCTGATTTGTATATGAGTTAAGGCTGCATTTGTGTTTATTTTAGTATTTATATTTATAAATAACTTGTTAATGGAATAAACAAGTAGGAGAAATTAAACTAGATAATGTAGTAGGGATTTCTAACGTTTCAGACTTAGAAATTTCAACATGGTATCAAAGGGTTACAGATCATAGGAGGAATGATGGCACCGATAGTAATCTGATGAATTTGCAGCAGTAGTAGCTGTCCCGAGAGACAAAGCTGTTCCAAAGTAGAAGTAACAGAGAAGAAGTGATGCAAAGGGCTTGCATCATCATTTCGAGCCAGGAGGGTCAACGCAGAGGCATAGAGGGGCAGATCAGATCTACGCAGTGCCCGGGCATCTTTCTCAGCCAGGAAGGATTGACGCTGTGGCCAAGAGGAGTAGATTATGTCGTTGTCGGGATTGCGCAGAGCCTGAAAGGCTTAGTTTCTTCAGTTTCGAGGCTTGGGGAGCTGTGGGCAGAATGTGATTGAAAAGTTGGTCAGGTGCTGTTTCTGTCAGTGCAGAACAATACTTAAGGGGACCGAACCAAGGTAGAGGGAATTACTACCTCGACGGATTTCTAGCCAAGAGATCCAGATCTGGGTTGCAGCGGAAAAGGAGGATTGGAGAGGAGTGATTCGACATTTTCCCAGAGGATTTGTGTGAAGAAAATCAAGACTCAGAGGTAGTCTAGAGGAGCTTGTTCCTTAGAGGATTTCAAGAGTTGAAGAAATCGAGATCCAAGTTTCGCTGGGGTAGCAGCGAAAGATGGAGAAGAGAACCAGTTCAACATTCATTCGACAGAGATGGTAGCCACATCTCTAGGAGGGAGGTGAGTGATTTAGAGTTGTAGTTCGAAAGAGCTATAGAGGGGCAGGATCCTTGAGGTGCCCAAACTCTTGGATCATATCCGGCTACGGGAGCCCTTAAAGACAGTAGCAGAATGACAGATGTCGGGTGGAGGAAAGTGTAGTGGAGCAACAAGGCAGTGCTTGGGTGGAGAAACCTGAGGTAGCGCAGTGGAGGGTACAAAAATGCGAGAGGCACAAAGCTGTATGCAATAGAGGGACCACAATATAGAAACAAATGTAAGACAGTATAGTAGCAGAGGTAGCTTCAGTTTCACGTGGCTTCCAGACTGACTGGGATGTCGGTATTTGGGAGAAGTCAGTTACCTACTTCTCGGTAACTAAGTTGCAGTGCAACAGTTAGTAGTGGCAGTGCTAGGGGCAGCATGGGCAACATATTGAGAGGGAGCTACAGTACAGATGTGGTAGTGGCAGTGTAGTGTCATAGGCAACAATACATGAAGCAGCAGTGCAGATGATGTGAGGTAGCAGGCCTAGAATCAACAAAGGTATTGATGTGGAGGATCAATGTGATGTTTCCATGGTGAAGCATTACTAGAGCACATTGCTCGCTAAGAGGGAGTTTTGTTTTGTGTTAGCATCGGATGTGTTCTAGCCATGTGTAACGACCAAAAGTCGTATACGTAGTAGTAATTTTTAAAATATTTCGGAGACAAAGACATCCGTCGTGGGATAGTAATTGTAATTGTATACTGTATAAAATAATTGATGTAGGATGATCACAAATGAGAATGAGGGTCCTGTATATATAGCCAGGTAAGTACCCTTTCACAAATAGGCATGTCTCTAGGACATGCCTTTTCATTATTAACTAACCATTAGTTAATTTACTTATTATTTATTATTATATTTATATTATTATGATTATTATTTATTATCTATTTTTATTTATTTTTACATAATTTGTGTTCATAACATTGCCTTCTCCTTCAAAAATCTTTGTCCTCAAAGATTTTCATTATTAACTAACTAACCATTAGTTAATTTACTTACTATTTATTATTATATTTATATTATTATGATTATTATTTATTATCTATTTTTATTTATTTTTACATAATTTGTGTTCATAACATTGCCTTCTCTTTCAAAAATCTTTGTCCTCAAAACTTACTGATGAGGGATTGGATGTCTTCTGTCGTTCGTAATATCTTGTTGTTTCTGAGCTTTTATCTTTGTTGATGTAAGAAGATATGATGGTTTGAGCGATAAAAATAATTGTTGTACTGAAAACGGATCGGACCATCCTAGATTAATCTTCTGGGGAACCTTCTGATCCTTAGAGATGTGTGGTGAACAATTATCGTATGACTGGATTGAGCTCATTTCAATATTCTTCAGAACATAAGTTTGTTTATGTTTTGCGTGATATATATTTGTAGATTGATTAAGGTGTCTACTCTTGTGATTCAGATGTAGATAAGGAATTTTTCTTGTTTGAACTTTCTTAAATGTTTTTATGGCAGTTTCCTAATTTCCATGAGGCATTGTTGTTGTTGAATTAACTACTGAATTCTTATTTGGTGTCTCCTTTGTTTGAATGACAACCTATTAGTACGTTTTTATTTCAATCGGGTTTGGATTTGCCTGAACTACAAGATTAGTGGTATTGATGTTTGTTTCTTTAGTTTGGACTGTTACATCTGGAGATTTTGATGCTTCTTTTGCGACAAGTTCTTTGAACCTATTCGTCAATGATTTCTTTTCGTCCTTAGGTTTTTTTATCTGTTTGAGCAGATTTTGATTATGATTTTCGAGACATAAGCATTCCTCATTCTCTGAGTCAACTTTATTTTGGCCTTCACGTTTCTCGTCTTTTAAACACTTGATTTGTTCTACTAATGTTTGGTTAAGGTTCTTTAAACATAAATTTCCTTCTTGTTCTAATAAACGCTCCTTGAGTTCCTTCTTTGATGCTTTTGCTTTCTTGGCTTGTTCGAGTAGTTTTTCTTGGTGAACTCTGAGGCGCGAAATTTCTTTGTCTTTGCTGCAAATGATTCTTCAAACCCTTTTTGGTTCTTTGATATCGTTTTTTCGTTATCTTGAAACATCAAGTCTGAGATATCCTTAAGGTCTTTTAATGAAGATTTTATTGATTTTCATTTACTTGTTATGTCTCGAAACATGACCATCTTCCCTTTATAAGGAAACATCAAAACTTGTTTCTTTATGTTTAACATGAATGTACCCAAATCTTTAAACCAAGGTTGACCGAGTATGATGTCAATGTTTTTGTTCGTCCTTACAACATGAAATTGAGATATGTAGTCATAATGACCTATTGTCACTTGTAGATCACTAATTTTATACTCTTTTTTGTCAAAAATATTTTTTTTTTTACACCAATGCTTAGCTCTGGAACTAATAGTTGATTTGCCAAGTTGATGTTGATATAATTTTTATCGTTGCTTGGGCTGATGGCAACATTAACTTCTCTTCCTTTTAATGTAATTGCTTCGTGATCTGTAACTGAAAGGCCATTATAGGAAAATCTTTCTTCCTTCATCATTTTAGAATTGAGCTCTATTTTTTTTCAATGATTGATTCCATTTGTTTTGTCGAGATGACTTTAAGTATATATTTAAAGTTCCTTTGGTCTTTATACTTCAAGCCTCCTTTAAAAGTGTCTTTTATATATATATATATATATATATATATAATTCTTCAAAACTCTTTTAATCCAGTTTCCTATTATCCTTAATATTTCAAAACTCCTTTGTATTCTTGTTATATATTTCTACTTACATTTTTTTTCTTTTTGTACTTAAAAAATAATATTTAAATATTGTTTCAATTGGCTTCTTTTAAATATTTTATTGCCCTTTGTATTTATTTTTTAAATTTCATATAACTCTTTAAACCTTAATTCAACTTCACTTTAACGTAAACTCTTAATTGATATTTTCTCCTTATGTAACATTTTATAATAATACCCGCTTTGTACTTATATATATTTTCAATAATTTTATGACTTGAACTTTTATTTAAATACCCCTTTATAATATAATACTTCTCTTTATATATCTTTTATTTATAATAATTTTTGTTTTTTTTTAATAAGTTACAACCCTAGTGAAACATGGCTATTCACCTCTTTGGGTTATAATATAAAATATATGTTCACTTATGTACTTTTGACTCGGTTAATGTTCTCCATGTGAAAAGTAAAACTTACCATTCACATAAAGAGATTTTGAATTACTTTTGTTTTTCTTTTACTTTTAAAATACCATGGGCAATTACCATGGGTTTTTAAAACCTCTATTAATGTGTTCCACGTAAAAAGTAGAAGTTACCATTCACATAAAGAGATTTTGTATTCCTTTTGTTTTTCTTTTAATTTTAAAATACCATGGGCAATTACCATGGGTTTCTAAAACCACAAGCTTGTAAACCACTTAATGAAGAATCAAGATAATATTATTTACTCTTCTTTCTCTTACGTATAATTTTAAATATATTTGAAAAGATTCCCTCTTAACTTTGTCATGCACTTTTTATCAATAATGTAGAATTTTTTTATATATATGAATGTTTTCTTTCAAAATTTACGTAAGACTTTTTTTTTTGTTCATTGTTTTTTAATCTTTATATGTACTTATTTTATTTTATTTTTAGTTTTTTGAATTTGATTTTTTTCTTTATTTTTTTTAATCTTTGTTTTTTGACTTTTTATTCTCTCCATATATATATATATATATATATATATATATTAATTTATTATTATTTTTGAATGGCGAAATGCTTGATAGCGAAATGGAGAAACTCCATATTCTTGTAGCGAAACGCTTCAAAGACAACAATGTTGATGATTTTGACGGTAAAAGACTTGGATCAGAGAACACGGCTTTGTGCAGCGGTTGAACGAATAGATGATCGAACAACTCCATTACCAATGTAACGACCAAAAGTCGTATATGTAGTTGAAATATTTAAAATACTTCGTAGACAAAGACATCCATTGTGGGATAGTAATTATAATTGTATAAAATAGTTGATGTAGGATGATTACAAATGAGAATGAGGGTCCTGTATATATAGCCAAGTAAGTACCCTTTCACAAACAGGCATGTCTCTAGGACATGCCTTTTCATTATTAACAACTAACCATTAGTTAATTTACTTCTTATTTATTATCATATTTATATTATTATGATTATTATTTATTATCTATTTTTATTTATTTTTACATAATTTATGTTCATAACAACATGAAAATTGGTGGAGAGGCCAAGGCATGTAAGATCTCCAAGACCCAGAAATGGTTTGGAGAAATTCCACCCGGTTGGAGGGATATTAAAATAATTAATATTTTTAATGGAGTTCCTAAGTTTAAATTTAGGAAAATTAAAATATCCATGGGTATCAATATAAAACTGGGTGAGAATGTTCTAAATGACATGGATCAAGTCAAATCTAATCTTAACCCTTGATTAGAGACTTAATCTCGACCGTTGGAGACTTAACAGGAAAATTATAAGAAGAGGCTTGAGGGTCAGTTGGAGTACACCAAATTGATCAGTCAGTCAGATTTTCTGGAGTGGGGTTTTGTTGAGAGAATCGAGCTAGTGATCTATTGCAACGAGGGGCAGTTCAGCACGAGGCCTAGAATACATAGCAGAGAGGCAGAGATAGTGCCAGAGAGAGCGTAGAGCCTGGAGAGGCTGACGCAGAGGCAGCAGGGAGCTACGCAGAGGCTTAAAAGCAATGTTGCACGAAGCGGGGACATTTTTTGAAAGTGGGGACGCCGAAGCGTCATTTTCCAAAAATCTAGGAAGCAAAGCGTCTGCTATATATATATATATTTATATTTTTTGCATTTATACTCAAAACAAACATCCCAAATACCAAATTAGTTGTAGAAGACATGAAAACATGCATACTTTTGCATAAATCAAGATAGATATAACATCCATTGTACATTAATGATTAATTATTCGAGCATCAACCACTTAGATGCATCAACCATCTAGAATCTAGATTCTTCTCCTCTTGTCTAGCCTTTGCCTCTACCTTAATTGTCTAGGGATATTAGTCGACATTGCCCAATTTTGATCAAACTACCTAATTCAAGACTTAAAATATGGTAGAAAAAGCTTAACATGCTTGATCGATGATTTTGACTTGATTGAATGGTAATTTTTTGCTAAGGGCGTGCCATGTGACAAAGGAGTTCAACAATTAACACCACCAACACTAGGGTACATATAGGGCTTGGTGCTCTTGATTAAATGCTAATCGCATACCTTCATACTTGATATAATCTAATAAAATGCCACAATCCCATTGATCCTGAATTCCTGAAAACTGTTAAGTCTGCTGAATTTTGAATAGGATATGAAATTCTATTTTCTCCATATGAAGTCCAATGAGGTTGGAACCACTCTCAAACATCCTGAGTCATTTCATGGTAATGTTAAAAATTTAAGTAAAAGGATGAAAATGAAAAATAAAGGAGAATGTCACTTTTACTTTAAGAATTTAACATTACCATGAGGGAGCATCTGCTATATTTATATTTTTTTTGCCTTCATTCCTCACCCTAACCCAAGGTGGACCCACCCCCAACAAGCAAACTCACCTAAAATTAAAAAAAAAATGAAAAAAAAAAACGATTTTCTAAACAGTGCGACACTTTTCCGGAAGCGTACGGAAGCGCCACGTTTCCGACACCCGAAGCGCCGTACGAAGCTCGCTTCGGAGGCTTGGAAGTGGCGCTTCCGTACCACGCTTCCGAATTTCCAGGAAGCGGCAAAAATTTCGGCAAAGCTTCCAGGCACTTCCGCACGGGACGCGCTTCGGGGCTTGGAACTGGGGGGGGTTGCGCTTCGTGCAACATTGCTTAAAAGGCCAGCGTGGGTGACGTAGATGGTCTGAAAGCTGATGCAGAGGCTTCAGTAGCTGCGTAGAGGCTAGCATAGCTAACACAGGGCCAAGAGGCAGCGCCGAAAGAATTTTCGTGGGGTAGACTAAGTGCTAGTGAGTTGGGAAGGGTGACACAATCCTTGCAAAGTGACACAGAGCAATGGTAGTTGCCATAGTTGTCGTGGGATCGTTCATCCGGTGTTTGATCAGCCGGAATATCTGTCTCCGAGGAGAGGTACTATTGCCGAAGGCATTCTCTGTTGGGTGAGCCATTTCTGGCACCCTTGTTGTATTCAGAAACTGCATAATAATAAAACCCTCATATCTGCTGCACCGGTTTTCCCGCATTGGGTTTTTCCGTCGATGATTGTCCAAAAATAATGGTGTGCCTTGTGTGTTTATCTCAGTTATTTCAGTTGTTGATCTGTATATGAGTTAAAGTTGCATTTTTGTTTATTTCAATATTTATATTTATAAATAACTTGTTAATGGAATAAACAAGTAGGAGAAATTAAACTAGATAATGTAGTAGGGATTTCTACGTGTCAGGCTTAGAAATTTCAACATATACCACTATTCTATTTATTGTTGCTCTAGCTACTAGCCAGGGATGGACTCTTCGCCAGTTGGATATGAAGATTGTGTTTATACACCGTATTCTTTAGGAAGGAGTATATGTTGAGTAACCATAAGTCTTTGAAGTACATGACAGGAAGACTCATGTGTGTCGACGGAAGAAAGCGCTCTATGGATTGATTCAAGCCCTCAGGTGGTTGGTTTGCCCGCATTGACAGTTACCTAATGAAGCTTGCATTTATGAGAAGTAATGTCAACCCGAACCTCTACTTCAAAGTTGTCCAAGGTGTGCTCGTGATTTTGGTTTTGTATGTTGATGATTTATTCTTGATAGATGGAGACCCTCTTATCCTCGAGTGTAAGAGGGAGCTGGCCTCTGAATTTGAGATGAAAGACCTTGGATTGAAGCACTACTTCGAGTAGTTAGGTGTGGCAAAGACTTGGTGAAATTTTCCTTTCACAAGGGAAATATGTAGTGAAAGTGTTGGAAAGATTTGGAATGGTAGAATACAAGCCCATGGCCTCCCCGATGGAGATGAACTTCAAGAAGCTATGTGGAGAAGCTGTTGAACCTAATTTGGCAAATCCCTTAGAGTCCTGACAGTTGATTGGGGCACTGATGTTCCTTGTGAGCACTTGACCAGACATAAGTTTTGTAGTTAACACTCTAATTCAATTTATGTCTGAGCCTCTACATGCACACTTGGTTGTTGTTAAGAATGTGCTGATACATTTACATGTGGGACAATTAATCTTGGTATGAGATATACTGCCGGAGATTTGAGAGTTCATGGTTCTATTGATGTTAATTGGGTCAGAAATGTTATTGATAGGAAAGGCACACTTGGGTGTTGTTTTAGCCTTGGATTTGCCATGATATCATGGATGAGCAAGAAGCAAAAGTTTGTTGCCCATAGCACGATTGGGGTAGAGTATATTGGTGCTAGCATGGCTAGTTGCGAGACAGTATGGTTGTGGAAGCTCTTTAGAGAGTTGTTTGAGCAAGTTTTAGATACAATAGTGCTATATTGCGACAACATGAGTGGGATCCGAATAGAGGAGAATCCCGTGTTCCACGACAACTCCAAACATATTGAGATTAGATATCACTACATATGAGATATGGTGTAGAGAGGAGTTGTAAGACTCCACATTTTGACTGATGAGCAGATAACAAATATTCTTACTAGGGCTTTTTCCAAAAGGGAAGTTCTTGTTATTCAAGAGAGCATCTTGGAATGATGGATGTGACTCTCCCAGGAAAGGGTCACAGCTGATCGAGGATATCGAGTTATGCCATTCCCCCTTGTTTGAGCTCACAGGGAGAGGAATTAAGCCAGAGAGCTCTTGGGGTTCAGGGACCTCTAGACAATAGGTGTGTGTAATCCTTACCAGTTGTGGTAAGTTGCATCTGTCTTATTGTCATTATAGGGTGTGTGGGATCCTTGTCATTTATGACAAGTTATATCTCTCCCTATCAATTCTTGGACATGACATAGTATACCCCAATATTCATCCTACCCTCAAGCTTGTCTTGTAGGGATTGTAGGGATTGCCACCCATCTGGCCGATGGGTGATGAGACTTGAGTGTGTGTGATCCTTACCTTTTATGGCAAGTGGTATCTGTCTCAAGTGATGGTATGTAGGTGTTTTACCACTTGATTCTTGAGGATCAAGATGGGAAGATCAATGAACAATAAGTGTGCATAATCCTTACCTTTGATAGTAAGTTGTATCTCTCCTATTTTCCTTGGATATAGGATGACATATTTATCTCCCCTATGATGATTCTTATTCTTCAGATGCAACGGTGTTCATGTAGATGAGCAAAGATGAGAAAAGGTGAATTGGGTCGAGACCAGTGTTGTGAAAATCATTATTGGGAGTAAATCGGTGAGGGGAAAAAATTGGAAAAAATTGTAAAAATCGGGGAAAAATAAATTATCAAGATTTTTCCCAAAAAGTCGCAATTTTTTCAAAATGAAAAAATCACTGAGTTAATTGCACAATATTATCGGGAAAATGAAAAATCACGATTTTCGCAACACTGGTCGAGTCATGATATGTTACAACGATAATGTTGATAAGACATTTGAGATGAGATTTATGATGTAGTTGGTGTTAGTTTTTGTAGCATCGGATGTGTTCTAGGCACACAATTTTGTGGATAGGCTAGAATACATGGGATCTACAAAACCCATAAATCATTTTTGGAAATTGCGCCTAGAAGTGTCTCAATTAAATTATTAACTAATTTTTAAATATTTCCCAAGTCTAAACTTAGGGAATATGGTTAATTAATTAGTATTAATAGAGATAAGGCGTGAATCATCTAGAAACTCACATAGATCGACCCATAAATGATCCTAGTCATTGATTAAGTTTTAATCTTGGTCGTTGGTGCTCCAACAATGGATTATAAAAGAAAGTTGATGTGGTGATGGAGATCATTCAGTGCAGATACTCAGTTGCCTAGGAAGTTCAATTTTCTCAGTAGCAACAGCCTAGTAGAGAAGATAGAGCTAGCGGGTGAGTAGTAGGTGGGAGAGGAGAGCAACAACATTCCGGGGTAAAGTTTTTAGTTCTCGGAAGGGTCGAAGGAAGGAAGGCCGAAATCTTCAAAGGGCCAGCGTAGGGACTGCACAGAGGCTGATGTAGGCATCTCAGCGCAGAGGTTGGGGAAGCTATTTCGGAGGCAGAAAATAGCTGTGGAGTGAGAGAAAATTCTAACGATATTTTTGCCAGTTTTTTCTTCAGACTAGATTGCCAGCTAGGCATCTAAATTATTGTACTCATAATTGTTGCTGAACATTAATAATAAAACCCTCAATTGTTGCACCAGTTTTCCCAAGTTGGGTTTTTTCTGGGGACAATTGTCCAAAAATAATTGTGTCAATTATATTGTGTGTGCTCGAATTTCTCAGTGTCCAGTATTTTATTTTCCATAGTATTTTTATGGTGAAAATTGTAGTTGTGATTTTATTTGTTATTTGCCATAGTAAATAAATTGTAGAATTAATTTTTGAGTTAGAAAAATAATCTCCAGTAGTTGCAATAGATAAAATTTTACATGGTATCAGAGATTAATTGATCAATCAAGAAGCTTATAAGAAGAGAAAGGAATTTCGCTGTTCAGAGGGAGCAATAGATTGAAATTCTTAGAGATACTGCGCAAAATCTAGAACATGCAGTTCGATTTTTTTAGTTGAAAGGAGGCAAAAAATTCGAATTGCCCAAATTAATGATTTCAACAGTCAGAGGGAGTAGTTGCAGCTCGTATTTTCGCTGAGCAGAATACTGGTTGGATGAAGAGAGTTTTGCTGCGGGTTGCAGAGCAGAATCCACACTGGGAGGAAAAGAGAATTAGCACACTAATTTTGTTCCAGTATAGCCATGGATAGAAGTAACATTCAGGGGACGTCAGATTTGTCTTCCAGATTAGAAGATGAATTTGCTTGCTTAGCAGGATCAACTTCACAGGGAGTCTCGTACATAGACATCTGAGCTTCAACTTACATGACAGGGGTTAGAGAATATTTCTCTAGTTACAAAGAAGAGCAGATGGATTTTTAGATTACTATGAGTAACATAACAAAATGTACTCTAGTAGGGAGAGGTACTATAGATTTATAGGGGGAGTCAGGAGCGAGCACTAATGCTTCAGGTGTATTGCATGTGCCAGGATTGGGTATGAACCTGATTTCGGTATCCTAGTTATAGGATAAAGGGTATGATGTTCATTTCGTAGGGAACAAAGTGTATGTCAAACTCTCAAGTTGGAAGAAGGTAAGAAAAATTGGAGTTCAAAATAACAGGTTGTACTGGTTACAAATTGATTCTCCAATGGCACTAGTAGACAGTAATAGTAGCAGTGGGAAGGGAGCTGAACGAACTATGGCACAAAAGAATGTGGCATGTACGTCATGGAGCACTTAGGATGCTCAAAGAAACCATTACAGGGGTTCTTGAACTAGGAACTGAACACGATGATGTGTGCAGAGGATGTGTACTTGGGAAGTATGCTAAGGCGGCATTTCCAAGGAGTGACAACAGAGTTGATGGCGTGTTAGGACTTATACACTCAGATATTTGTGGCCCGATGTCCACTAGAGCTCTCGGTGGTGCTGAATATTTTGTCACCTTTATTGATGATCATTCTAGGAAAACCTGGATCTACTTCTTGAAGACCAAGGATGAGGTCTTCGATCATTTCAGAGAGTTTAAAGCTCTCGTGGAGAATGCGACAGGGAAGAAGATCAAGGTACTTCGCTCAGATAATGGTGGAGAGTATATTGATAAAGACTTCACATATTTTTGTGCGAAGGAAGGCATCAAGAGAGAATGGACAACTCCATATAATCCACAGCAGAATGGTGTAGCAGAGTAGAAAAATAGAACCATTGTTGGAGCTGCAAAGGCTATGTTATATGACCAAAATCTACCTAGATTTCTGTGGGCAGAAGCATGTAACACGAGTGTATATTCAGAACAGGACTCCTCATAGAGCATTGGGGAAGAAAACGCCAGGAGTCTTCACGGGGAAGAAGCCTGAAGTCAGCCACCTCAAAATTTTTGGCAACGTTGCTTATTGTCACATGCCAGATGATAAAAGGATGAAATGGATCAAATTGTAGAGAAGGGGTTTTTCGTTGGGTACAGTGAAACCTCAAAGGCATTCAGAATCTACATTCCTAGTAGTAGGAAGATAGTAGTAAGGCGAGACGTGAAGTTCATGGAGGACCGAGCTTTCAAGAGGTCTCGTGAGATGCCTGCAAGTGATCAGAATTAGTTAGCAGAAGCTCCTTTACTCTAGCAGCAGGGGAAGCCACAAGAGCAGGCAATGGAACAAGCAGGAGGATAGTCACAAGGGTCAAGTACTGTGACTAGTACCAATGTTTCCTTAGGTGCAGGAAATCCAGGGAGTTCTCAGCAGATGGAGCAACAAAGACAAGATGAGGAGCTGGCATAACCTACTACGACTAGTGGTCGAGCCAGCTGAGAGGTTCATCAGACATTAAGGGATGTAGAGGAGTTTATTGGAACTCCTAAGATGAGCAAGAGACAATGCAGACACTCTGACAGGTGCCAAGCATTGGTAGCTCAGGTCACAGAACCTTCCAGCTTTTAGGAGGCCGCACAACATCAGGTGTGGATAGATGCCATGGTAGAAGAGTATAGCTCTATCATGACGAATGATGTTTGGGAGGTAGTGTCTAGGCCAGAAGACAGATCAATTGTAGGTTTGAGGTGGATCTATAAGATAGAGTGGAAAAGTACAAGGCTAGGTTCATGGCAAAAGGTTATGCAAAAGAGGAAGGGATAGATTATGAGGAAACCTTTGCCCCAATTCCCAGATACACTTCTATTTGGTCACTTATATCTCTAGTAGCTCAGATGGGATGGCAGATTCACCAGATGGATGTCAAGACAGTCTTCTTGAAAATAGTGATAGAGGAGGAAGTGTACATAGAACAACCAGAGGGCTTTGAGACTCTGGAGAGGCACACGCATGTGAGAAAATTGAAGAAGGCTCTATATGGGCTCAAGCAGGCTCCCAGGGCAAGGTATGGTAGAATTGACACCTACTTGTAGCAGATGGGGTTCGTCAACAGTGACGCAGATCCCAACCTTTAATATTTGATGGTAGAGGATGAGCCTCTCATTCTAGTTTTGTATGTGGATGATCTATTCTTGACAGGATCATCAGGGCTCATAGAGGATTGCAAGAGGAACTTGGAAGCAGAATTTGAAATGAAGAATTTGGGGTTGATGTTGAAGTTCTTTACAATGTAAATACTGAAAATAAACACTAGTGCATGCTCAACATATTTCAGATCAACAACTAAAGGAAACAAAAACAATCACACCATATGACACCATTATTTTTGGACCAATGTCTCTGGAAAAACCCAATGTGGGAAAACCGGTGCAGTTATCTGAGGGTTTTCTTATTAAGCAATATCAGAGTACAATCTGGGTGTCGAAACTGGTCTACCCAATAGAGAATTTCCTTGGCAATAATATCTCTCAGTTTCTAACAAATCTCCTGGCTAAAACCCCAGATAATCCTTCTAGCAACTCCTCAGCACCATTTTTCTCCAGAAACCCTAGCGTTAGCCTCTCTTTGGAATGCGTCAGCCCCTCTCTGCCCAGCACTGGCCCTGCGTCACCTCGGATGGGTCTGCGTCAGCCTTAGGAGGCCCTTCGTCAGCGCTCTAGCCCTCTGCGTCAGCAATGCTGGCCTTTGTGTGGCCTTGCGTGAGCCCTGACTGGCTTTGTGTCACACTCCCCGGCTACTGCGCTGCTCTCCCAGCACTATCTCTGCTTCTCTGTCTCTCTGTACTCAATGCCCCTCAGCTGCAACTCCTGATCATTAATTCTATCTCTCTTAGCAAACCTCGCTCTAGAGAATAGAATGACTGATCACTCTGGTGTATTCTCTAAGTGACCCTCAAGCCTCCTCTTATACTTTTCTCGTTGACATATCAACGGTTGAGATTAAGTCCCTAATCAACGGCTAAGATTAGATCTAGCTTGATCCATGTCTTTTGGACCATTCTAACACAATTTCATATTAATTCACATTAATATTTTAATTTCCCTAAGTTTAGACTTGGGGACTCCATTAAAAATATTAATTATTTTAATTATTCCTGAACTGTATAGAATTTGTCAAAACCCTTTCTGGGTATTAGAGATCTCATGTACCCCAACATCTCCACCAAATTTCGTGGCTAGAGCACATTCGATGCTAGCCCAAATCAACACTCCCTCTTAGTAAGGATTGTGCTCTAGCAACTCTTCACTAAGTATTACTTTGATCATCTGGCATTGGTACCTGTGCTGATGCTAGGCCTTCTTGCCCAACATCCTCTGCACTGTTGCCCATGGTTTTGCCACTGCCACTACTGCATCTGTACGACAACTCCCTCTGCATCTGTGCTACTGTTGGTCCTTTCTCCCAGCATTGCATCCGCACTGCACCTCCTCTCATCATGTTGCATCGTGCTGCCCACTGCTACACTGCAACTCTCATTGCTGCACTACAACTTAGTTACTGAGAAGTAACTGATCTCCCAATTTGACCTCTCCTTTGGGCTAGAGGCACCCACTGATGTTGAAGCTCCCTCTGCCACTGACAAGTGCTCCCTCTTTGACCTTTGCACTGCTGCAACAACTCCCTGCTTCTCGCACCGTTGCACACGTCTCTCTGCCATCCTGCACTGGTTCAACACTCCCATGCCTCTCGCATTGCTGCAACCTGCTAGCCTCGCGCTGTCTCAGGACTCCTGCACTGTAGCTTTCTCTGCCGCTCCATCCACATCCGTCTCTACCGGACTTAGCCAGTCCTACTACTCCTCTTTGGGGCTCCCATAGCAAGGCTTAATCCAAGAGGCTGGGTACCTCGAGGATCCTTCCCCTCATCGCTTGTGGTCCACCTGACTACAACTCGATGTGTCCCCACTTCCGCTCAAGTGGTGTGTGTGCACTCATGGCACAGTCATTGTCTGCCAAAACTTCCTTCTCTGCCCTTGCTGGTCCTGCCTTAGTCTCAGAAGACTCTCCCTTACTCTTCTTTCTTGGACACTGGGTCGCATAATGACCCAACGCCCCACAGTGGAAGCACTTGATCTTGGAGAGATACTTCTTCTTCCCCTTTCCTGCTTTCCCTCAAATGCTAGGGCAACATCTTCCTCCTCCTGCGTGACTTTGATCCCCTTGCTGCTGCTACCCGTCTTCGACTACCGTCTGATCTCTTCCTGGCGAAGAGCCTCCCACATCTCATCCCAAGGTGGGAGAGTCCATCTGCCCAGTATACTCTGGACAAATACCTCTGAGTCTTCTGAGATAGCATTCAGGGTTGTCCTCACCATTAGTTCCTGATCCGACGTTGCTTCTATAGAAGTCAATTGATCTCAGATCTTATTCGGTCCTCCGAGGAAGGTGTCAATCGGTTCTCCCTTCTTCATCTGATACGATCTCAACTGATTCTCAAGTAGCATTCTTCTCTGCACAGAAGTATGCTGGTACAATTTCTTGAGGGCCTCCCACATCTCATATGCCGTTTTCTTCTCGGCAATGTGTGGAACTACATGGTCCTTGACCTCGTCAAGGATGATGCTCTTGGCCCTCACCATTGCCTCCTTGTACTTGTCGTTATCATTTGGGTCGACTGGGATAGCTATAACCTTTAAGGCGAAGTTCTTGACACGTTTCCTGTCAAGTATGGATAAGATTTTGGCCTTCCAGATTGCAAAGTTCGACACTCCCTCCAGTCTATCCTGGTCTCTTACTCCGTGTAGTGCCATGATGCTCTTCTACTTTCCTCCTGTAAGTTCTTTGTTTGACTCCTCTGAGTCTCTACTTCCCGTCTGGAAGTTCTCTTCTAGACTCCCTCTGAGTCCTGGTTTCCTTCCTGGAAATCATTCTACTGCTGTCGAGATGCCCCCTACTCTGATCGTCTTGTGCAACCACACCACTGATCCGAGTTCCTCAGATAGAAACCCTCGGTAGCAACTCCCTCTTCTTGGCCTTGCTCTGTTAGGTACTATTCTGAATACAGTACCTCACCAGCTCCACTTTGCAATATTCCCACAGCCTTCTAAACCCCAACAACCTGAAGGTGAGAGCTCCTAGGCTCTGCGCAACCCCGACACCAGCAACTCGGCGTCCTCAGCCAACTGCGTCAGCCCTCCCAGCTTCTGCATGGATCTGTGTGAGGCTCCCTTTCCCGTCCTTAGCCTTTGCGCTGCGTCTTCCCAACTCACCCTTGATGATGTACGCATTGCGTCACCCTTCCCTTGTTGCTACTCTGCTAGAAACAACTTCTGTCACCTCGAGACCACTATTTTCTGCTGATGTCCTTTAGTCCTCCTATGAATTTCAATCACGCTCTGATACCATGTTGAAGTTTTTAAGTCTACTTAGTTAGAAACCCTCCATGCACTTTATCTGATTTATTTCTACCTACTTGTTATTTTACTTAACAAGTTATTTACAATGTAAATACTGAAAATAAACACTAGTGCATGCTCAACATACTATAGATCAACAACTAAAGGAAACAGAAACAATCACACCATATGACACCATTATTTTTGGACCAATGTCCCCGCAAAAACCCAATGTGAGAAAACCGGTGCAGCTATCTGAGGGTTTTTTTATTAAGCAATATCATAGTACAATCTGGGTGCCGAAATTGGCCTACCCAACAGAGAATTTCCTTGGCAGTAATACCTCTCAGTTTCTGACAAATCTTCTGGATGAAACCCCAGATAATACTTCCGGCAGCTCGTCAGCACCAATCTACCCTAGAAACCCCAGCGTCAGCCTCTCTCTAGACTGCATCAGCTCCTCTCTGCCCAACACTGGCCCAGCATCACCCTGGATGGGTCTGCGTCAGCCTTAGGAGGCCTTTCGTCAGCCCTCTGGCCCTCTGCGTCAGCAATGCTAGCCTCCCTGAGGCTCTGCGCAACTCCCGGCTGCCTCTACGTGGCACTGCGTGAGCCCTGGCTGGCTCTGCATCACACTCCCCTGCTACTGCGCTACTCTCTCGACACTATCTCTGCCTCTCTGTATTCAATGCCCCTCAGCTGCAGCTCCCGATCACTAATTGTATCTCTCTTAGCAAGCTCCGCTCTAGAGAATAGAATGACTGATCACTCTGGTGTATTCTCGAAGTGACCCTCAAGCCTCCTCTTATACTTTTCTCGTTGACATATTAACGACTGAGATTAAGTCCCTAATCAATGACTAAGATTAGATCTGGCTTGATCCATGTCTTTTGGACCATTCTAGCATAGTTTGATATTAATTCACATTAATATTTTAATTTCCCTAAATTTAGACTTAGCGACTCCATTAAAAATATTAATTATTTTAATATCTCTTGAACTGTTTAGAATCTGTCCAAACCCTTTTTCGGTATTGGAGATCTCATGTGCCCCAACATCTACACCAAATTTCATGGCTAGAGCACATCCGATGCTATCCCAAATCAATAGTTGATGCAACTATTTCCTAGGATTGGAGGTGTGGAAAAAGGATGGGGAGATGTTCCTTGGGCAAGGAAGATATGCTACATATATTCTAAAGATGTTTAGAATGTAGGATTGCAGACCCATGTCTACACCCATGTTTATCAACTAGAAGAAGATAGATGCATCAAATGACAAGGATGTCGACCTCACCTTGTATAGACAACTCATTGGGTCTCTCATGTATCTGGTCAATATTAGGCCAGATATTTGCTTCGCAGTCAATACCCTTAGTCAGTTCATGGTGGAACGAAAAAGGGTACATTGGGCAACAACGAGGCATATTCTGAGATACATTGCGGCACAGTTGAGTATGGGTTGAAATATAGTCAAGAGGATGACGCCAGACTTTGTAGATACACAGATGCAGATTGGGTAGGCAGTTCAATGGACAGGAAAAATACCTCTGGGTACTGCTGATCAGGGATGGTTTCTTGGTGTAGCAGGAAGCAGAAGTCAATAGCACTGAGCTCTGCAGAGGCAAAGTATATGGTAGCGAGCACAGCTATATGCGAAGCTATATGGCTTCAGAAGTTGCTAGTAAGCTTCTTTAGGCAGAGGGTGGAGGCGACTAGTGTCTATTGTGATAATCAAAGTTGCATAAAGCTCTTTGAGAATCTAGTGTTTCATATCAGGTTGAAGAACATCGATTTTCAGTGTCACTTCATTAGAGATTGTGTACAACGAGGACCAGTGCAGATACAGTATGTTCCCACAGAAAAGTAGGTTGCAAATATGCTTACGAAAGCTCTAAGGAGAGCTATGTTCGTCTATTTCAGAGAACAAATGGGTATGGTTGAGAACCCATTTCAGTGGTAGGGTGTTAATTTATGGTATGTTCTATGCTTATAACAGTCTACTTATCTTTCTTATTATTATCCACAGATTAGCAATCACATGTACATAAAGTAAGGTGCAGATAGAACATTAAATGATCGACAGAAAACAAGCCAAGACAAGAGACACAAGATGTGGTGGCTAGCCAGGGACAAACCCCAATGTGGGGAACCCTTTGATCAAATCTTCCTTTATCTTCAATCATCCAACAGAGAGAAATAGTACATAACTCAGATTTACATTAGCAGCAACAAACCTTAGATCAGTCCCAAACTAGGGCAAACAATATCTCACAAACCGACCGTCGGATCGGCTTGATTCCACCACCAAAAAATGCGGCCTTTAGAGGAGATCCAGATGGACCTACAACGTAGTTCTGAGGAGGGAGTCTTCTGGTCAATGCTGGTAAAACTTTGGTTCTGCAGTTGCTGCTCCAAAACTACATCCTTCCTTCCACATGTGTGAGAGAGAATCTCTTTTTGCGCAGTAGAGAAGAGACTCTTTTCTGCGCAGGAGAGACAGAGAGATGTGATGAGATGAGTGTATCCAAATGAGGAAAAGACCTCTTGTATTTATACACAACTATTGATGATTGAATAGATGCGACTGTTGGGCTTCTGAGCCTACATGAGTTGTAGGTCGGCTTGATAATTATTCCATAATCAAAATAAATTCATATCTCCATAAATACTTATCGGAATCGGATGATCTTTAGATCAATCCTACACCTCTCGACGAGAGGAATCTAATAAAAATATTATCAGCCATGAATAAGATGACCCACATGGAGTTTGGCCCTAGTTGCCAATTTTAACACTCCCTCTCAACTAGGGAGAACTCCATCTGCAATTTGTTTGTCGGTCACTACTATTCATCCATCAAATGCATTGCCCTGTACAGCTTGACCCCTGCTCTGCTTTGCTCTATCCTGCTTGTTCTACTCTGTTCTGTTCTACCGTGTTTTTATCTGTTCTGCTCTGCTCTGCTTTGTCCGAATTATGAAGAGGAAGAAATGATCGAGGATGTATCATATTGACTCAAAGTCAGTCTCAGAGTATGTACCACTTGTTCCAGACTAGTGTCAACTGACCCAAAGTCAGCGTCATAGTGGGTACAACTCCTACCACTAGCCCCAAACCAGTATCATCCTCCACTTACTCAAAGTCAGTCTCAAAGTGCGTACCACTGGTCCCAGACCAGTCTCAACCGACTCTAAGTCAGCGTCATAGTATGTACCACTCCTACCACTGGTCCCAGACCAGTCCTTTACTGACTCGAAGTTAGTCTCAGAGTATGTACCATTGGTCCTAGGCTAGTGTCAACCGACCCAAAGTCAGTGTCATAGTGGGTACAACTCCTACCACTTGTCCCAGAACAGTATCATTGATCCCAGATCAATGAAGGTCATCCTAGCATAGGGAGTACGGTAGATACAACGATGTGTCCATCGGTACTACTATGGTCCCTATCCTCATTTCCCTACTCATTGATTAGATGAGAGGTACTTACCATGAGTCCCAGATTGCATGGGTAGGATGCCTTGATAGGAGAGCTTAATCAATCCTGTCCTCACAGGAGAACTAATCATCCTGCTACATAAACGCAATGGAGAACACATCATCCAGGCCTCACAGGAGAACTAGTCATCCTGCTACATAGTTGTGATGGAGGACACATTATCCAGACCTCATAGGAGAACCAATCATCCTGCTACATAGTTGCCACGGGGTGTACATGTATACCACCAGGGGATGGTGAATCACCCTGTGGTCATATGTCACTCCAAGAAGTACCCCGCACCCCCCCGGAGCTCCCAGAGCTCAATGCATCATATAGGACCATCAGCTGAGGGTCTTTGAACAACACCAAGTTGTTCTCGGAAAGTCAGGGATTTGACTTTCCCTAGAGGATTTGTTAGAATGTCAGCGACCTGTTCATCTGTACCGATATGTTGGAGCCTTATTACTCCCCGCTGCACCATATCTCGAATATAGTGATACCTGATATCGATATGTTTGGAGTGATCATGAAATACTGGATTCTCTGACAAACGAATCCCGCTCTAGTTGTCACATAGGATCACGGTGGTATCCAATGTAAATCCAAACAGTTCACTGAAGAGCTTTCGCAACCAGACTACCTCACAGGAGGCCATGCTAGCAGAAATATATTTTGCTTCGGCGGTGCTCAAAGCCACCGACTTCTGCTTCCTGCTCATCCAGGAGATCGAAGCAGATCCTAAGGAGAAACAACACCTGGAAGTGCTCTTATGGTCCTCCACATTGCCTGCCCAATCAACATCAATGTATCCAAGTAGTCTCACATCTCCGACAGTATATCTTAACACACATGTAATTGTGCTACGAAGATATCTTAACAGATTCTTGGCACCAATCCAATGTATGTGGTGAGGTTCAACCATATGTTGACTCAACGTGTTGACTGCAAAGCATATATCTGGACGGGAGTTCACTAAGAACATTAATGCTTCGACGAGTTGCCGATACTCGGTAGCATTTCGTAAAACAGGTCCAGCAGCACTACCGTTTAACTTCTTGAAGTCAAGCTCCATTGGGGTAGTTACATACTTGCAGTCTACCATACCAAATCTTTCCAATATCTTCACCACATATTTTCCTTCAGATAGGAAAATTTCCCTTAGCTTCTGCCAGACTTCAAGTCTTAGGAAAAAGTACATCAGTCCTAGATCCTTCATTTCAAATTCAGTAGCCAACTCCCTCTTACATTTGTGAATGAGAGGGTCTGCACCTGTTAGGAAGAGGTCGTCAACATACAGCACTAGTATGAGAGATTTGTCATCTTCAACCTTAAAGTAAAGGTTAGGATCAGCTTCAATCCTAGTGAATCCTAGCTTCATCAAGTAGCTATCGATCCTCTCATACCATGCTCGGGGTGCTTGCTTCAGCCCATAGAGGGCCTTCTTCAACCTGCATACATGAGATTTTCGATCATAAATCTCAAATCCTTTAGGTTGCTCCACGTAGACCTCTTCTTTGATCGAACCATGCAAGAACGCGGTCTTGACATCCATCTGATGTAGGTTCCATCCTTGTGAAGCCGCAAGGGCTATGATCGAGCGGATGGTGGTATATTTGGCAATAGGTGCAAATATCTCATCATAGTCTATACCTTCCTTTTGGGAGAAGTCACGAGCGATAAAACGAGCCTTATATTTTTCCGTACTTCCATCTGCTGCATGCTTTATCTTGTAAAGCCATTTAGAAGTGACCACTGTCTTGTCCTGGGGTCTGGGATCTACTTCCCAGACATCATTCTTCATAATAGACTCATATTCTTCGGTCATAACATCCTTTCATACTTGATGCTTGATGGCATCTGAGAATGATGAAGGCTCATTTTGTATGATCGTGCTCATGATGGTCAGGTATCCTTGATACCTGTTGGGTTTCTTACTTTCACGGAAGGTTCCTTGGGGTTTAGTGTGTCCTTTAGCATCATCGAGTAGCCCCCTAAGCCAAGAGGGCCTCTTCCTAGAAGAGGAAGGCTCAGGTGGATTAATGGGATCCATCGGTTCTTCCATATCAGGCATTGTTTCATCATCCTTTTCTTTCAATTCTCTGGTGTCAGCTTCTTGAGAGCTCCTCAAAGTAGGAAGATTGTCCACCTTGCTGAGAGCCATATTTTCATCAAAGGTGACATCATGACTAATCACGACTTCCTTTTGACCGACCACATAGATTCTATAGCCCTTAGTATTTTCACCATAGCACATGAAGATTCCTTTCTTTCTAGATGCACCCAATTTATTTCTTTTCTCTTTCGGCACATGAAAATATCCATGGCTTCCAAAAATTCTAAAATGAGATACGTCAAGTTTCTTACTGGTGAACATTTCTTCAGGAGACTTGGAACCCAATGCTTGATGAGGGCATCGGTTTTGTACATATACGGCGGTGTTTGCAGCTTTGGCCCATAGAAACTTCGAAAGTCTTTGATCATGGAGCATGGCACGGATGGCTTCCACAATCATACGGTTCTTCCTTTCCGCCACACCATTCTGTTCAGGAGTATATGGTGTAGTAGTCTCCCTCTTGATGCCAGCCTCTTTACAAAAGTCATGGAACGCGTTAGATTCATATTCAGTCTCATTATCAATCCTTAAGATTTTGATCTTCTTTTTGGTTTGATTCTCGATCAAGGCTTGAGATGTGTCACAAGACATGACACCTAGCAGACTTCCTCCGACCTGATATAATGAATCAACTCGAAACCCAAGAGTGAAGGCATCTTTAATATTTTTTTCCATGCATGTACCTTGCCATCGCTGAAGGCCACCTTGTAGCCTTTGTCTTCCATTGTTGAAATGGACACCAGGTTCTTTTTGAGGTCAGGTACATATGATACATCCTGTAAGTGGATTGTATTACCTTGATTCAATTTGAGAGAGACATCGCCTACACCTTTCACGGGATATTTCATATTATCTCCAAGGACAATTTCTAGGTTAATTTCTTTCTCTATGAGATTATGGAGAACTTCTTTGTAACCAGTGAAGTGCCTTGAGGCACCACTATCAATGAGCCAAATTACCATTGAGTCTGAAGTAGCAGAGGTAGATAGAGCAGCTGGTAGATAATATTCATCCTGCTTATTTTCAACAATGTTGGATTCATACCTGGAATTTCTAGCCTTCTTGAATGGTTGTCCTCTTCCTTGATTTCCAACACTCCTTTTACCTTTGCTATTAAATTTTCCATTCCTTTGATTGCCATGAGAGGGATTTTGATCATCGTCCCGGTGTGAGTCCTTTCTATCAGGGCACTCCCTTGCATAGTGACCTGCTTTATCGCAAATGTAACATCGTCCTTTTCTTCCACCCTTAGGTCCAACCTTTCTTTTTTATTTAGTCCCGGAATTATTTCTTTTCTTAGCATGAGAAGAAAAGGTAGCAGGAGGACCTTTAGGCATGGCCATTTCTTGCTCTTCTACCCTTGTTTCTTCTTGAATGCATCTAGCCATTAATTCCTTGAAACTAGGAATTACATTATTGTTCAGAAGAGTAGTCTTGAACACGTACCATTTGGATGGTAATCCTCTAAGAGTCGTGAGTGCCATTTCCCTATCAGTAATAGTTTCCCTAATAGATAGGAGATCGTTCCTGATTTTGGTGATCCTTAAGAAGTATGCTTGCATACTCTCATCTTTACCCTTCTTAATTTCCTTCGGCTTATTTCTAAGAAACAAAACTTGATTTGCATCATTAACTTTAAATAAACTCACCAGTCTATCGTAGATTTCCTTGGAGGTGTTCAGATTGGAAATGTAGGCCACCAAGCGCTTGTCAATATAGTCCCGGATGATCTTCTTTGCTTTGACTTCTCTGGTTTTCCATTTGTTCCTGGCAGCAGCGGATGCATTTGATGGAGGCTCAACAATATTGCCTCTCACATGGTCTAACACTCCTTGATCTTCTAGGGTTAGATCGATGGACATCTTCCATCTTTGATAGTCAACTTTCTCACGGAGCTTGTTCTCGGCAGGAAAGAGTGATGAGGACCCCATAGTTCTTTTAGGATAGCCTTGCCAATCTTCTCTTCGGTGATAGCTCTTGCTCTTGCTCGGGCTTTGTCTTCAACTCAACTCTGAAACCATGTTAATTTATGGTATGTTCTATGCTTATAACAGTTTACTTATTTTTCTTATTATTATCCACAAATTAGCAATCACATGTACATAAAGTAAGGTGCAGATAGAACATTAAACGATCGACAGAAAACAAGCGAAGACAAGAGACACAAGCTGTGGCGGCTAGCCAGGGACAAACCCTAATGTGGGGAAACCATTTGATCAAATCTTCCTTTATCAATAATCCAGCAGAGAGAAATAGTACATAAATCAGATTTACATTAGCAGCAGCAAACCCTAGATCAGTCCCAAACTAGGGCAAACAATATCTCGCAAACTGACCGTCGGATCGACTTGATTCCACCACCAAAAAATGCGGCCTTTAGAGGAGATCCAGATGGACCAACAATGCAGTTCTGAGAAGGGAGTCTTCTAGTCAATGCTGGTCAAACTTTGGTTCTGCAGTTGTTGCCCCAAAACTACGTCCTTCCTTCCACATGTGTGAGAGAGTCTCTTTTCTGCGCAGTAGAGGAGACTCTTTCCTGCGCTGGAGAGAGAGAGAGATGTGATGAGATGAGTGTATCAAAATGAGGAAAAGACCTCTTATATTTATACACAACTGTTGATGATTGAATAGATGCGACTATTGGGCTTCTGAGTCTACATGAGTTGTAGGTCGGCTTGATAATTATTCCATAATCAAAATAAATTCATATCTCCATAAATACTTATCGGAAGCGGATGATCCTTAGATCAATCCTACACCTCTCGACGAGAGGAATCTAATAAAAATATTTTCAGCCATGAATAAGATAACCAACATGGAGTTTGGGCCTAGTTGCCAATTTTAACATACGGACATGCTATTTTGGATCTTGTAGTTGCAACAACAACAGATGAGAGGGAGTGGCAGTGCAGATGCAGTGTTGGAAGTAGTATGGCAGGGTCAACAACAACATAGATGCAACGTATATCAGAGTTGCATAGTAGTTGGTGGGCAACAGTAGCCAAATATCAACAACGTAATAGGAGATGATTCAGAGACAGAGCGTTGCTATAGGAAGCAATAACGCTAGAATGCAATCCTCGCTAAGAGGGAGTGTTAGTTTTTGTAGCATCGAATGTGTTCTAGCCATGTAATTTTGTGGAGAGGCTAGAATACATGAGATCTCCAAAACCCATAAATCGTTTATGGAAATTCTGCCTAGAAGTGTTTCATTTAGATTATTAACCATTTTTTAAATATTTCCTAAGTCTAAACTTAGGGAATACGGTTAATTAATCAATATTAATTGAGATAAAGCGTGATTCATCTAGACAATCACATGGATTGACCCAGAAATGATCCTAGCCATTGATTAGGTTTTAATCTTGGTTGTTGGCCTCCAACAGTGGATTATAAAGTAAAGATGATGTGGTGATGGAGATCATTCCATGCACATACTCAGTTTCCTAGGAAGTTCGATTTTCTCAGTGATAGCAGACTCGCAAAGAAGATAAAGCCAGCAGGTGAGTAGCAAGTGGAAGAGTAGAGCAACAACATTCCGGGAGAAAGTTTTCAGTTCCAGGAAGAGTCAAAGGAAGGAAGGCCAAAATCTTCAGAGAGCCAGCATAGGGATTGCGCAGAGGCTGACACAGGCATCTCAGCCTGTTGAAAATAGCAACAAGAAATGATAAAAATAGAATCCAGAAATTCTAGTTTAATTTGTCCTTGAATTAAGCTGGGAATTAAAACTGAATTTTATTCTCATAGCAACTTGTAATAGTTAACTAGAGTTAGTTGACTTAGTTAACTTAGGAATTTCGAGTTGGAAGTGTTTCTGAAGTCATGTATATGTTCTCCCTATATTATAGGGGTTTAGGATGAGTTGAGTATGAGTGTTAATTAGTTAACTCAGTTTATTGAGTTAAGTCCAGTTAAATTAGTTCCAAACTGTTTGAGAAACTCATAGTGAGTTAACAGTCAGTTGATGCATTGGTGCACTTAACTAGTGCTAGTCCAGTGAACTGAATATTCCCTCATCAGAAACTAATGCATTTCGATTTTGAGAAAGACCGAGTTGAGACTAGAGTGCAGGGACAATGTACTACTTGTTTTAGATTTTTATGAGTTGCATTGATAGTGCATGCATTCAGGAATTGATCCTTAAGGGATTGCGTAGTTTTTAGAGGCTTTATTTCCCTTTAAATACAAGCTATCCTCCATAGTGTTTCGAGAATAAGTACCCTAGGGCTTTGGGTTAGAACCCCAATAGAGCAAAAGCAAGCTACAACAAGAAACACTCATATAGCTCAGGCAAAATGCTTATATAATCAAACTACGTAAGAGCGATCGTACCCAGATTTCCTTCATTCGCGTAGGTTCCACAGGGTTTAGACCCTCTGCAACTCCCGATGTTCTTCAAACTTGAAAATCATTCAATTCGAACATACATAGCAGTATAGAAGTAAAGGATATTCACGAAATTGACTTTATATCATATAAACAAATGATTGATCATACACCAAAATGAAATTCATATGTGAATTAAACATAATTTGATGCATAAACATAGTTAATTTTGGAAACAAGACAACATTTCTTTTATTGCAGTAAGCTATAAATAACATGGAGAGAATTCACCTGAGTCTTCTTCTTCCAGCTGTAAGCGGAATTGTCCTTCGGATTGATCCTATCCCAGCCTTCAACAATCTTCTTCCATCACCAACACCATGATATCTCAAGCAAAAGGAAGGATATCTATAATCAAGGAAACAAGGGTTTCCTGAAGCTTGGGGAAGTGCATAAGGCACAAGGATTCATTAGACTCAGTCAGGGATAATCTCAGTATAATAACTCTATCTCTTCTCTCTTAAGGCTTTCTCTAGAGGTGTATTTATACCTCTCCGAATTAGTTTTTTAGTTGGGAAACAGTTGGGCCATGGGCAATAAGAGGTAATCAACAGGTAAAACCTGTGAACTCCTCCCATAATTAAGGAAATTTAATTTTTTAAGTGTTTTAATACATATACGTGGTTGGGGTATTGATTGACCCGTGTGTACACACTTTTAGCTTAGGGCAAAGTAGCGTACAGGGAATAAAACATTGTTTTTTATATATTTGGACCAAGTCTAGAAGGAGGGGTTGCCCTAGGCCATAAACCAAGCATCACACATATCAAGAATGGTAAATGGTGCTATAATAGATGCCCCCTAATATATGAGGTCAGAAGGGGTACATCATGGTTGAAACGTATTAAGTGTATGGAAAGAATCATGCTGAGACTGAGAAGGACTTCACCAGAATTCAGCTTGCCAAGCCATCAAAAGAGATCAAAAAGAAACTGCTATCTGAGGCGGGCATACCCATGCTCAAAGAAAGTAAAGCATGTCTGCATATCAAGTATAAGCGGATCCAATATGTATACAAGTATAAAGGAAATGAAAGTACATAGTGGATAATCTCATCGTGATCGAAAAAGTACATGTCTGAATATCACATATAAGAAGACGATCATTATGTCAGAAATTGATCCCACCCAATGAACATGATGGAATAAAATGATACTGCATCGCAACTCGGATGCCAGCATATTAGATGTCGCTGTGAATAACTACAACATATAAGGTGGATGGTGTCAACTAGCAGCAACAGAAGCAACTTACAAGTGAACCAAAAGATGCTGATTCAACCCGAGGTGTTCACTGATCGTTGCGGTACATTTCTACACAATGGGAATAAATGATCTCAGGTCGACCATCTGAGAAATCGTCTGATTACCGGTCATTGATGTATACTGTTAACAAAAGTGAGACTACTCACCGATAATGATAATGAGAGTGAAGGTACCCAATACACTCTAACAAGTGCGAATGAATGAGCTGAAGTCGAACACTTGAAAGAATCTATCAATCAGGAGACAATGATGGTTTCCCATTGTCGATAGTGAAAGAATCTGCCACTGATGACTGCAAACCCCAAGGTACTGCCAAATGGACTCTAGATCTTTGTCCTAGAGCAAATGAGTTGTAGTCAATAGGAAAAGATCCGCTAGAAGGAAGGCATTAAGGCATCCTTCATCAATCTAGCATGAGTGTAACCCGTAGGCCAATAATGTGGAAGGAATTAGACGAAAAAGATGTAGTAACCCAATCGAAGCACGTTTCTGGCGTACACAAGATGTAGCTAGCGCACGATAGAAACCCTCTGAACCAACCAATAATGAAAGCTAACACAGAGGTGAGGAATCCACCAATAGGGTCAAATGGAAACCAAGGCATTGCACGAATCCCAATGTGTGATAATGAAAGCTGATGTCGAACACAAGGGAAACCACTCAGTCAAAGACCCATGATACTGATCGATGCTGAGCACAAGGTGACCTATCAATAATGAAAATATGGCCAGGGTGCGGTTCTAGATCTACCCTCAGAGCAATATGTCGTAGTTGATAAGAACAAGACCCGCCAGCAAGAAGTCAATGGAGAGCTTCTCAAACCGGCACGAGCAAAGGACCAATATAACTGATGTGATGACAAACATGACATTGACAACTAGGGATGGCCGACTGAAAAATAGGTCAAGGGACACCGCAGAGAGGCTGACTCAGGCTTACTTCCCTTGAATAAAAGCATGACTCAATGATGACTATAGGGTAGCATATGCTAACTTTGTATAAGTTTGTCATGCAAGAGGCATGAACAAACTCTCCATATGATTGGAAGAGATAACCAATTGGAGGAGAACTAACTCAATAACAAGGTTAAGGCACACCTAAGTCAAACTAAATCCTGCCCAAATGGAGGAGAGACTTTCTTTTGAGTGCTTTGTTCAAGGGTGACACGACTGACTATAGTTGCAACAAAATATGGAAATGTTGTCCCGTTCCCGCTCTTTTTGGAATATATAATTTTTTTGTCTTTTTCTTTAAGCTGGAAAAAGAATAAAAGAATGCTATAGTACAGTGGAAAGAATGAGTGTCAGAGAAACAAATGATCTAGTTCCTGGGAGGGGAACATTCCTATGCTCAATGCAGGGAGGCGAAATTGGTCAAGGACACTCAAAGGGATGCTCTTTCCATGGGTAAAAGGATGCGTCAAGCTGTAAAAGCTAAGTGATTGCATGGTTGATTTTGCAGAAGACATGGTCAACTAAGTGGCTTAAACACGAGTGCAAGTGAATTCGGCTCAAGGCCAAAAGATGCAAATAGTTAAAATGCAATGCAGTGGTACAACTTAACACAAAGGAGCCTCTAGGGTATAAGGCTAGAAATTAGTGAGGGAGAAAGGAGAATGTGTCTTCGACGCATCAGTCATGGCGGGAGTAAAGAGGACTCCCGAGCCTACTCATTATAGCAGCGTGGGCAACCAATGTCAGTGAGGTTCTAACTAAGATGCCCATGTAAAAGATGGCTCTACCATCGCATCATGATTTCAAAATCGGCGAGTGAAAGTGGTTTGCTAACCAAGATACGATGGGGTCCACCATATGGCTAATGTATCGCTGAATGGATGTTAGTATGCAAGATGTAGTGGAAAATGGTTTTCCATAACCTAAATGCTAGTGAGTGAATGATACCTGCCATGATGGGTTAGCCGTCATGGGACCGAAAGAATATCTAGAAAAAGTCTCCAAAATTTCCTAAAAAACAACCTAATCTCGACAATCCAAGCCCACAGGTCAAAAAATCCATGAGACAAAGATCAATTTTTGAAAAAATATTTTGCAATTTCAAAGTTATATAATGATTTTTGGACTCACAGTTTTTTCATTTCTGTTTGGAGCAAAGAGATGTGGAGCAAAGAGATGTGGAGCAAAACAAAGCAAGCTTTCCTCTGAACAATTGGACCATTCAAATCACCCCAAAGTCACCAGGTAATCCTCAAATCATACTTGTAATGTTTTATGATAGTTTTTAGAAGTTTTCTCAAAGTTTTGATTGTGGGAAACTATGCCCAAAAATTCAACTCTACGTACACGCGGGTTGGATTTGATCAACCTGCGTATATGATGGCCCTACACGCGATTGTTTGTAAAGGGAACTTGCATGTATGCGAGTTAAAGTTTGAAGATAAAACCTAACGGTTGAAACTTTAATTTTTTGTAGGATGAATATCACTTGGAGGGAAAGAGAGCATACCACTATTGATACTGAGGTAATGAATGACTAAAATGCATTGGATGCTTTGAGAGGCTGCGACTTACTTAAGTTCTTCAGAATGCCAAATATTATAGCCTATACGCGCTTGCTCGAACTTTTGATCCACTACTGGAGCACAGGGGATGACGCTTTCATGATAGACCAGATGCCTCTACAGATTGAGGTCGAAGACATCTACTTTATTACTGGTCTCTCCCGAAGAGGGGAGGTTATGCAATCGACTAGCAAGATGAGAAGTAGTCTTTTAGTAGAAGACTATGTCCATATATATTGTCTTGGTCATCCAGAGAAGATTGGAAGTCAAATTCCAATCAAACATGTGGAAAGTTTATCCTTGAGGATTTTGCTATTTACCATTCACGGGTAAATGGGTTAGCTTACCTGCATTAGGCATCACGAGTATCTATGAGCCTGGTAGTGGAATGTCTTACCACGGTATTTGACTTGTGCATGCCTCTTCTGACTAACATGAAGAGTCAATTGACCTCTATAGAACCATCTTGTGTTCATTCTTCTTCAAGAAGGTACCTGGGCTACATCCCAAAGTATCAGCGTCCATCAACAGCCCTAGAGATCCACGAATGGGTAGATGGATGAACTTGATGAAACGCATTGGAGGCAGTGACATGCCTAGAACGACTTTTGATGATGAGTTTTTCACTTGGTGGGATCAACATATCATCGCAGTCGACGACTACCCATATGCCGGTATGGATTTCCGAGGAAATCCAGACTTAGTGTTACCACCAAATGCGACATGGGGAGACATAGGTAACAATTTTTAAGTTTTTTGTGAATTTTTAAGATTTTTTGGATTTTTTAATATGAAATGGACTTAGAAAAAACTATTTTTGATGAGACAAAACATTGACAAAATGACCATGTTCCAGAAGTGGGTCCAATGAGACCAGATGGATTTACGAGGCACAGGCATTGCGAAAGAGTGGCCGAAGAGGCAGTGGCTGAGACAAAGAGAGTCCTTTATGCTGTTCAGAGAAACTTGGTGAGACTAACTCACCAGGTACCTATGATAGCTATAGAGGATCTACTTGAGGAGATGCAGCGCCGTGTGGTAGGGGTACCACGGGACTGGGTCTGGATACTTCGGCATGTAGCCAACGCGATGGTTAACTTTTTAGCCGCTCATCCTGAGCTGGGTCGATAGATAGATCTATGTATGACTGGACATGATTATGGGCATAAGCCCAAATTTTGAGGGCATCTTGTCCCAATTTTGTATATTATTTTTTGAACACTCCATCTATATACAGGCGATTTTATGATATATATATATATAGATTCAATTTTTTTGATGTTATTTAATTAGATGAATGATTAATGTGCCAATATAATGCTTGATTAGCAATAGAGTCTGCTAATGAATTCTCAGATCGTGGAATGTGAACATATGTGATATAAATAAATGATCGTTGCAACACTCTCACTCTAAAAAATTGGCGATATAAATAAGGATCACGAACCCGATAAATGTTATTTAACTGCGACACCACCAACTGTGAGTCTAGATAAACTACCAATGAATCAATCCCATAAGATATTGCTTCAGATAGTAAATTAAGAACGACAGTATATTCGACAATGTTGTTCAAAGCAGGGTACACTATATACTCCCCTTGACACCATCAACTAGCCAGATGGATAATAAATCACCCAAGCCGCGGAAGCAAGATTCTGAGTGTGTTGACTTGCACCATCGACGAATCCGAAATATATCGAATCATCCATCAATACCTGCCAAAGCAGATAAAAAAATATCAATATCACAAAATGCCAAACAAATATGTACAAAGATACAATATATACAAACAAGCAATTGCTCGGCCGAAGCCTAAGCAAAATACTTCTTAAGGTAGAGCCCATTTCGGGGCTCCGCCAGCTTGTTCCCTTCAAAATCAATTAATTCATAAGCCCCTTTTCCCAAAACTCGCTTGACTATAAAGGGACCATATCACATAGACTTGAAGTTGTCTGCTCCCAAGGTGTCTTTGTCTTGGTCATAGACTAAGACAAGGTCGCCTTCAGAAAAAACCCGAGGATGGACAACTTTATCATATTGAGTTTTAATCCTCTTCTTATGGGCTTCGTTTATTATGGCTGCATCTCGATGCTGCTCATCAAGATGTTCCAAATGAACGAGGCGTTCTTCGAGACTAGATTTCTTCGGAAGAAGTTCTACAGCTAGCTTAAGGGATGGAATTTCACATTCGATAGGGAAAATAGAATTCTAGCTCGTAAACTAGTTGAAAATGAATAAAACCGGTCGCAGCCTTAACTGAGGTTCGATATGCCTAGAGCGCCGAGTACAACATGATGTGCCAATTGGATCGATTTTTATCAATTGTCCTTTGCAGGATAGTCTTAAGGAACTTATTCACGGCTTCAATCTGCCCATTGGCCTGAGGATAATATGGAGATGAATGCTCTTGCGGGAAGCCCAACTTGAGAGCCAATTTGATCATCAGTTGATTTTGGAAGTGACTGCCATGGTCAGTGACAATCTCTCTTGGGATACCAAATCGTGAAATAACCTGGTTGAAGAGAAACAAGCTTGCTGTCTCACTATTGCTTTCGTAAGTAGGCATGGACTTAGCCCACTTCGTAAAGTAGTCTATGACCACAATGATGTACTTGTGATTCGCCGTCGAAGGTGGATTACAAGTAGTAAAATCAATGCCCCGCTTCGTAAATGGACCGACAGTGATAATAGGAAAAAGTGGAGCTGGATGTGCGCACATTTTCCGAGTATAAATTTGACAAGGATGGCAACGCTTGACCGTTTCAATGCAGTCTTTGAAAATTGAAGGCTAAAAGTAGCTGGCACGCAAATTTTTTTG
This sequence comes from Pinus tabuliformis, assembly GCA_031772625.1. Taxonomy (NCBI): domain Eukaryota; kingdom Viridiplantae; phylum Streptophyta; class Pinopsida; order Pinales; family Pinaceae; genus Pinus; species Pinus tabuliformis. Next base: position 380,704,692 of record CM062812.1, on the reverse strand, counting down.
GGCTGTTGCAAGCCTTGATAGATGACCGCCATAAGATCCATTATGGCAATCATTAAGTACAAACTCACCTTCTTCCAAAGTTAAGCAATGCTTAAGGATTGAGTCAACCCCTCTGCGATATAATGTATCACTAATAATAACATAGTTTTTGGCAAGGTGACGTAACTTTCGACGCTCATCTTTGGAGAAAGCAGGTGGAAACTTCAAAGTTTGGAGATATATAATGATATTTCCGTACTAGGGATATTGTGAAGAAATGAGGAATAAATGTTCGTCAGGAAATTTTCCTTATAAACAATAACTTCATCACAAGGCAACTCCAAAATCAATTCCATAAGAACTAATGACTTCTTAGATTTAGCTGACAAGAATTCGAGATCGAACTCTTGCAAAATAACAATCCATCGATTATACTTGCCCCTGATCACTCGCCTACTTAGGACAAACTGAAAAGGATTGACAACGGCTAAGACAAACGTTTTGCGAAGTAGAGTGTAATGACAAAGCCGCTGGGCAGCATGGACAATCGCCAAGGCCAATTTCTCGATGGGAGAATAACGTAGCTCAGGTCCTACTAAGCCTCGATTCAAGTAGTAGATTACGTGCTCACTGAGAGCATCATTCTCCTGAACCAGAACCATACCGATGGTTGATTCTGTTGCAGCGAGATACAAAAGGAAATCTCTGCCATAATCTGGTGGACTCAATAATGGAGCAGAGGTTAATGCTTTTTTGAAAGCATTAAAAGATCGTTGGGTGAAGTCGTCCCATAGAAATGAAACTCCTTTCTTAAGCAAATGCATAAATCCTTTGGTAATCTTGGTGTAATTTGCTATAACTTTCCTCAAGAAATTTGCCTTTCCTTGGAGACTTTGAAGTTGACGAATGGAAGACGGGGGAGGCAATTGAATTATTGCCTCAACCTTGAAAGGATCAACACGAATCCCTTCAGTTGATACGATGAATCCTAACAGCCGACTGGATGTGACTGCAAAAACACACTTATTCGGATTCAACTGGATTTTATGAAAATGACATTTGTCAAAAATGAACCGAAGGTGGCTGGGATGATCAATTCTCTTGCGAGAACGAGTAGTTAAGTCATCCAAGTATGCTTCGATAACATGTTTGATGCTGTGGAAAGCATAAGACATGGCCCAATAAAAAGTAGCTCCAACATTTTTAAGGCCAAAAGGCGTCTTCTTGTATGCAAACGTGCCCCAAGGACAAATAAAGGTTGTCTTGCGCTGATCCTCTGGATGGATAGTAATTTGATTGTAACTAGAGAATCCGTCCATGAACGAAAAAATTTCATTACCTACACATTCATCAACAATTTGATCAATAAAGGGCGTGGGGTAATTGTCTTTTGGACAAGCTTTATTTAAATCCCTAAAGTTGATACATACTCGGATTGTTCCTTGCTTCTTATCTACCGAGACTGGATTGGAAACCCACTCAGTTAGAGGAACGGGGTATATGAAACCCACCTTAAGCAACTTTTCAACTTTAGCTTTAATAGTTGCCGCTTTCCAAGGATTGACCGGTTGAAGTTTTTGACAAATAGGTTTGGCATTTTCGTACGTCTTGATATCATGTTGGACTATAGATGGATCAATTCCAGGAATTTCTTCATAAGACCAAGCGAACACATTTCAAAATTCTTTAAAGAGGTCAGTGTAGATTTGAATTTCTTTAGGGGAACAATCAGCTCCGACGAAGACATTTTCGGTTGCGTTAGGATTCCTAGAGATGTTTATAGGCATAGTTTGTGAGATCACTGACATGTTACCTTCGACAGAAAATTGTGCTGGGGCCAAAGGGTTTGAAACTGTAGAAACATCACTAGTAGACAGATTGGACAAACTAGATTCAACTTCATGCAATGGAGGAATAAAATATGAACGATGATGTAAATCCTCCCATGGTCCATCTACACCTATCATTGCCTCCAAAATTGCTTCTTCAGATGGTCAGACTATCTCTAAGCATTCCAGAGCCGAAGTAGAATCGAGGGTCCAAGTCGGAGCCACATCGCCATCTAACTCCTCTTGTGAAAAAGGAGTGGGATAGTTGTCTCTAGAGCTAACGATAGATTGATAACTGAGTTCCTCTGCAGACATGGGAAATGCCATTCCACTTACCTGCCCTCCATCTAATGTGGTGGTAGATGAAGGTAAGGGCCAAGGGTCCAAAAAATAATGAGTTCGAAAGAACTCTTTCCGAGAAGGTCCCCTAGAGGATGAAATTGCATTAATTCTAGTTGTAGGAGCAGGAAGATCAAATATACCCATTAACGAAGAGTACATCCCAACTCCTAAATTCTCAATAGGTTGATGGGGATTGTCCACCAATGGAACGGTAGAATCCGAAGTTGCATGGGAGTCACCTGGAGAATAATCCAACTGATCAATTTTAACAATCCTCCCCTCATGAGGAAAATAGAGGATGCAGAATAACGATGAAACTATGGCATCCATCTCGTAAATCCAATTCCTGCCTAAGAGGAGGTTATAATCCAAGTTTGCATCGACGATTTTTACCTCAATATTCACTACCTTTCCCCCAACACAGATAGGAAAGGTTGGGATAATCCTATGCGACCTATGAGAATGTCCATCAAATGCCGTCAAAAGAGTCGGTGAAGGAGTAGTTGAAGGTGATCCAATGGCCTCCCAACATGACATAAACATCACGCATGTGGAAGCTCCCTCATCTATAACTGTCTGAAAAATATTTGTCTTTTGGTATGTGGACTTTATCTGGAAAGCCATATGGTGAGGAAGTCCCTTTTTGACATTCAACATATCAAAAGTGAGCACTAAGGAATTCTTTGGATCTACTGCACTGATTGTCAAAAGCGAAGCACTTCTCTGAGGAGGGCACGACTGGAGTACCTCCAATACAGACATAGCACAAGGACTTTGAGCCAGATCTTCTACAATCGAGTAGTTCTGGGCTGCCCTAGCATTAGGTTTAATATTCAAGCGCTTTGTGGAACCCTTCGATATCCGACGTATAGACTCAAGAGAGGGTCGCTCAATATGAAGTGGTTCAGTGGCTTCGGAATAGATTTAGCCTTAGATGTTTCTAATTCACCATAATCGCGTGCTCGCGTAGCGACGTCGATATGAGAGCTCATCATATAAACATTTGAGGAATTTTCCCCTTCTTGGTTGCCCCTTGTGGAGGTACCAGTGTTTGAATTCGCGCTAGCAAGTAATCGCTGCCCTTGAGGAAAAGGGTTAGTCAGAATAGCTTGGGAGCTAGAGGACCCTTGCTGTACTAATAAGCACTGAGCGTCTTGCATCTTAGGGTAGAGGTGAGTCAGATGATCTCCATTGCATAACTTGCATGGAAATTTTACCTTTTTCTTGGACTCTTTCCTACCCTCACTAGCTCCATTGCCGGGTTTGTTTGCATTGCTTTTCCCTTCTTGGTTCTTCTTCTTACCTCATCCCTTCTTCTTCCCATCAGATTGTTGATTTCCTTTGGGATTAGAGGTCTGGACGACGTTTATAGAGGTAGGTTGGGAAGGTGTAGGTATAGACGGTGTTGCCTGGTTAGAAGAAGCAGTTTGTAGAGACAACTGTTGTAATTGATTCAACAGGTTCACTGCATTAATATCAATCGATCTGACTATACCATCAGTGTGGGGGCCTAGTTTTGGTTTGGCTAAATCGACCTTAGATCTAGGAGCATCAGGTAGAATTTTCTGAAGAGTCCCAGACTGAGAATATATCAGTTCTAATTGTTGGGCTCAGAAAATGGCCTGCTCTTCCGAATAAATGCCGGAAAGAGACACATCTTTTGAGATCTTAGGTTGTAATGATTTGAGAAACCATTTGAGAAGGAACTTTGGTGGGATTTCAGCTTTGATAAGCCTTTTCTCCTTCTCCATTCCTGGATGTGATCTGAAATGTGAGTTGCGGTGTCTTGCTGAAAGTTAGCCAGAAGTTCAGTTCCGGCTTCATATCGGACAGGCAATTGAAAATGGTTCAAAAATATATTAGCCAAATCACAGAAAGAAGTATAGGTGCCCCCTGGCAACTCTATATACCATTTGGCCGCATTTCCGGTTAGGGTGCGCTGAAATAACCTCAACCTGATCGAATCATCTATCAAGGAGTTGGATGAGCACCATAAGTGAAATGTGGTCACATGGTCTCCCGGATCTTCACCACTCTTCCCTTCGAACTTTGGGATATCCGAGGGAAGTTTAGTTGGGACCGGAGGCCAAGCCGGATTGTACCGAATCAGATCATTTGTCAATTTAGTTAAGTCTGGCAAGTTTAGTGTGGCCAGAAAAGGGAGTCATGGCGGACCTTGGGAATTCCATCTAGAGCGGGCGGGATTCCCAAAGGTCTGAAAAGAATGACCTGGGTTTTGAAAAACACCAGGTTGCCCGAAGTAACTCATAGAGCCTACTAAACCAAAATGTGCTCCTTGTGGTCCAGCAAAATTCGGATTTTGACCAACTCCTGCCGAAAATCCTCCGTAACCAGTGAAGTTACCCCCTAACGAAGTGTTGAAAGGAGTTGATAGCCCCTGATAAGGATTCCATGCGTTAGCAAAGGGTGGAAAATTTTGAAATGAATTAACTGAAGAATACGACACATTCCTTTGTTGGCTGAAAAAATTGATTCCCAGCACCTATCCCACTAACCGTAGGGTTTGTCCAACTCTAGAAGGTGTTATTACCTTGACCTGTAAAAGAAAAAGGCATTGACCCTACTGTTGGATTGGAATGTGGTATATGACCACTTCCAAATGGGAAACCCTGAAAAGAAGCCGATCCACTCATCATGGATGTAGAGGCGGTCGATGGTATGCTCAAAGGAACTGAAGGAATCTCGTAAGACGACATTCCGTAAGGGATAGATCCAAAACCAGAGGCATTAGCCTGAGAACTTCCACTCGTTGACGGAATGGAAGTAGACCCAAATATAGCCGTGCTGGGAGTAATAGAAGGGATGGAAATAGTTCCTCCACCTTGTATAGATATGGGAGTCTGCATGCTCGCAACACTCGTCATAGATGCCATGCTTCCAGCAGTGGTCATCGAAGGAATAGATGGATGTAAACCTGAGCTCGAAGACCTATAAGTCGGGGTTCCAACGTATAATAGAACATCTGGATGATCAGGAGGAAGAGGAGAATTCAAAGCCGCACCCGACTCTGAAAGCTCTTCAACTTCGATATTATCTTCCGACTGAAAGATTACTCGAGAAAGAACTGGTGTGATCCTCTCTAACTCTGTACTAGTGCTAGGTCTATCTTATGAATCAATAACCGCAAGTGGAGGATCAATTTCCGATGCGCATGCTGCCACCGGTTGATAACCACTGGCAGAATCGCTCCTACGCCTTCTAGGAGAAGGCTCAGGACTCGTAGGTGATAGCCCTCAAAGTCTCCTAGACCGTCGAGATGGTCGATCAACCACTTTGAATTATTTAAAAGTTCTACTTAAAGAATCAAAAAATTATAAAGCTAGGTCGACTAGGAGCAAAGAACACTCACTAAAATGTCCCTAAAGATATCAACAATCAAACAACTCTCGAATATTTCCGCTCCAGGTGATTAGGACCGAACACCAAAATACAAGAAAGTTAATAACAAGGGCCTTCCGAAAATAGACTGGGGTAATTACGCCTCAGGCCTACTAGCGAAGGTATCAACGCTAGTTACGCTGACCTCCAAACAACAGCCTTTGCCGATGCAAGCACCCAAGCTTCGCAAGGGTACCCTCTAGAAGTACTGCTGAACGTGATACAACGTCAACCTCAGGTGCCACAGGATTCCCCTCCGCAGCCACCTATGTGATCCCTAGGATAGGCAACTATGGTCACCAATTCGTATCAGAAACGGGCGGAACAGTCATGAGGCAGGATCCGACAAGTAAGAGACGGGGTATCTCTCGTCCTTATCTTCACTCTCCCTCGTGCTTTACTCTCAGTTACGGAGCTTTCTTGGTCTCCCTAACACTATTGGATTTCGCTCATTAACAGACGTATATGTTTTGTAATTTTGAGCATCCTTGGAGAGTCAACTCTCCTCTCGCCTAATCCAAGACCCTAATAAACCTAAACTTGTTGGTGTATTCTGATGACAATACAAAAGTTCTAGTTTATTTTAATTAATCGCTTGATTTTAATGGTTGTTCTTTAAGTCAAGGGTATAGATGGGAGTGAAACCAATGATGTTTGTATGACGCAACATAAATCAATGAAAAACTAACTACATGAATGCAATCATTTTTTCTTCGATGAAAAGAGATCTCTATATGGGTTCTACAAAACTTCTATAAAGCAAAGTACTTTTTCTCTTCTTTTCTTGAAACACACTTCACACACCCAAAAACTAAAAGACTATGAATGCTTTAACAATGCAAACTACCCTAATGCAAGATATAATGGAGATGCAAGATCCTAAATCACTCAAAAAGCAAAAGCAATTGTTTATAACTATCAATGAGCCAACTTAAGTACTGAAGAGGATACAAATTTTGAACACAAAATTCTCTCCAAACAAGAAGGAAAAATTGTAAAAGATCGCAATTCACTTTCAAAACCAAAAGAAACCAAAAACCAAACTTGGCAAAAGGAAACAAAAACAAAGTTTTTTGAGATCTTTTCTTTTTAGACAAACAACTAAACAACTTTTTGAAATCACCCAAAATGCTACTAATACTCAAAAGATCGAGAAAGGAGCTCAAGGAGTCTTTGCAAGTTACAAACTCAAAAATGAACGAAAACTTGAGCAAAAAGACTTCAACTTGTACAAAACGACCCAAACAACAACGAAGAGCTTGACAAACTGACCTAGAAGCCAAGAAAGAAATACTTCCAAATTCGTCAAAAAGAGGTTCAAAAAGCAAGAAAAGCTATGAGGCCATTAAACAAAGGAAAACAAAGCAAGTAGATTCGAAATCCAAGCTTGACACTGAAATTGAAAACAATCTCATGTTCTAGAGGACCAGAACAATCAAGAACTTCTGAACGAAGTCTTGTGTGCCAAAACACCAATTACAAATTCGCTCAAAAAGAAAACCTAGGCCAAATCTTTTCAATGAGGAAGAGACTTCGAAACAGTAAGCTTGCAGAATAATTAAATTCTTCAGATAGAAATTGACCACACAGAGACTAAAAAGACCAGGCAACAAATCTATCTGGGCAGAGAGATTCAAAAAAACAATGCAAATCTTTGGATACGCGACTATGTTCAAAGACAGAAGCGTGCACACGCGCTTCTAACAAAGGAAACTCGCGTATACGCGGGTTCATTTTATAGAAACAAGCGTGTATACGCTACTGTAAACAAAGTAAAGAGCGTATACAAAGCTTTGCAAGAAAAATAAAAAACAAAGTCTGATCCAAAAGATCAGACTTAAGGTCTGAGACTCTAGTAGACCAAATAAGACTATAACAACAAGCAAACCAAAGACTGAGCCCTGATTGACACTGAACAACCCAAACCAGGAATAACAAGATTTTTATCCCCAGTGGAGTCGCCAATTCTGTTTCGGGAATAAGTACCCTAGGGCTTTGGGTTAGAACCCCAACAGAGCAGAAGCAAACTACAACAAGAAACACTCATACAGCTCAGACAAAATGCTTATATAATCAAACTACGTAAGAGCGACCGTACCCGGATTTCCTTCGTTCGAGTAGGTCCCGCAGGGTTTAGACCCTTTGTAACTCCCAATGTTCTTCAAACCTGAAAACCATTCAATTCGAACATACATAGTAGTATAGAAGTAAAGCGTATTCACGAAATTGACTTTATATCATATAAACAAATGATTGATCATACACCAAAACGAAATTCATATGTGAATTAAACATAATTTGATGCATAAACATAGTTAACTTCGGAAACAAGACATCATTTCTTTTATTGAAGTAAGCTATAAATAACATGGAGACAATTCCCCCGAGTCTTCTTTTTCTGACTCCAAGCGGAACCGTGCTCTAGATTCATCCTATCCCAGCGTTCAACAATTTTCTTCCATCACCAACACCATGATATCTCAAGCAAAAGGAAGGATATCTATAATCAAGGAAACAAGGGTTTCCTAAAGCTTGGGGAAGTGCATGAGGCATAGGAATTCATCAGACTCAGTCAGGGATAATCTTAGTATTATAACTCCATCTCTTCTCTCCTAAGGCCTTCCCATAGAAGTGTATTTATACCTCTCCCAATTAGTTTTTTAGTTGGGAAACAGTTGGGCCATGGGCAATAGGAGGTAATCAACAGGTAAAACCCGTGAACTCCGCCCATAATTAAGGAAATTTAATTTTTTTAAGCATTTTAATACATATACGTGGGTTGGTTATTCACTGACCTGCGTGCACATGCTTTTAGCTCAGGGAAAAGTAGCGTACAGGGAATAAAACACTGTTTTTTATATATTTGGACCAAGTCTGGAAGGAGGGGTTGCCCTAGGCCATAAACCAAGCATCACAAATACTAAGAGTGGTAAATGGTGTTATAACACATAGGAATTGTGCATTGGAATAAAGACTTGGAGAGCTTGTGAATTGGCTAAGCTTTGGCCTTGATCTTGCTTATGAGTTGGAGATTGAATTTGCTGAGCGCTGGGATTTTTCTAGAGAGAACAAGCATTGTAATTTCATGTTGATTTTCTGGATTAATACAATACAAATAGTGGGGTTTTGAGCTGTGGTTTTCCCTGGATATTTATTTCATTATGTGCCATTGATGTTCTTCCTCTTGACGGTTATTGTTTTGCTCGATCTTTATGTGCTTCCGCTGTAAAGAGTAGAAGTAGATTCTTGTCTCTTGTTTTAGTAGATTACATGAGCTTATGAATCTACAGGATTTTCTACATGGTATTGGTGCTGGATTGTTTTTGGGCCAAGAGCTTGCAGAGCAGATCTGAAAACTTATGTGCAAAATTTTCAAAAACAAATAGCAGGTCTAGATTCCTTGCGAAAAAATACCCAGATTCAAAAAAAAAATCGGCCGAATCGGAGTTCGGATGAGGGAGATATCACTGATTTAAAATCAGCACTTTTCTAGAAGATTTCGTGATGACGGGACAAAGGAAGATATAGTGAGCCTTGCTCTTCTTGGACTCCCAAAGAGTTGGCATAGTTATCAAGACTTTGTCAATGGTCGGGAGAAGCTACTAGATTGGGAATGACTGTGGTCAGATTTGATGCAGAAGGAGATCTAGAGGAACACCAGAGATGGGATCTCTTCCAAGGAAGTGGAAGAGGATTTTTCCTTAGCGAGTAAGGAAAAGATGTGCCAAGGCAAGGAGGGTGGAAAGAAGATGGACTTGACGAAAGTCAAGTGTTTCACTGTCACGAGCACAGGCACTATGCCAAGGACTGCCCACAGAAGAAAGAAAGCAAGAAGGAGCTGACAGTAGCGATAGCAAGTAAAGCTCTAGCTTCACAATTCGAACTTGATTTCACTCTCATTGCATGCATGGTCGACATTGCCATGGGGGACGTGTAGTATCTTGACAACGGTGCCTCATTCCAAATGATGGGGAGTAGAGATCTCTTTAGTGATTTTGAGGAGAAAGACCTCAAGCAGAGCATAGAGTTTGGAGATGATGAGAGGTATAGAGCTACAGGGATTGGTATGATTACCTTTCAGAGGGAGTTTGACTCCCCTCTCAGGATCACAAATGTGATATATGTTCCAGGACTAAAGAAGAATTTTGTTTTAGTCGCGGTATTGGAAGACTGTGGCTATGATGTGGTTTTTAATAAAGGAAAGGTTTTCCTTAAACACATCACCACGAGACATGTGAAACAGATTGGTGCACGGGTCAAGAATGTGTATGCTCTTGAGGTTCAAGATGCATGCACATCCTTGAGAAGCAAGGTAAAGGTTAGAGACTTGGTGGTTGAGAGGGAGAGTCAATTACCTCTCAACATGCAGCCCTTGGAGAAGCCTTAGAAGCAACTTCAGAAGGTTGTGGAGCAAACAGAACTAGAGAAGCTGAGAGGAGACTAAGTGGAGAGATCCACTCAAGCAGAGGTGTCTCAGAAGCTATCTCAGACAATTGTGGAGCAACCACAATTGGAGAAGCCGAGAGGAGATTGAGTGGAGGCATCCAGTCATGCATAGACCTACAGTAGGGGGAAATTTCGAGCCAAGTGGGCGGAGGGATTACATGCAGCCATACCTCCAAGTGAGAGGTGTTGCAATTTGAAGTGATAGTCCTAAGAGGGCTGAAATTGGGCAGGGTCCTTTGAGTGGTTTTATCTCATGGATCGTACCTTGCTACGAGAGCCCAAAGTACATAGTAATGGGAGGAATCAGTGGAAATGATGCAGACATAGATCAAAGTGACAGAAGCTAGAGCAGACAGATACTGAAGAGTGTAGAGAGGGTTGACAACAAGTGCAGAAAGGTAAAGTCAACAGAAGCACAGAGTTTTCAGTCAACAAAAGCAACAGTAGATTACATGAGCTTGTGAATCTCCAAGATTTTCTACATGGTATCGGAGTCACAACTAGAGAAGCTGAGAGGAGACCGAGTGGAGAGATCCACTCAAGTAGAGAAGAAGCAATCTCAGAAGCAGTCTCAAACAATTGTGGAGCAGCCACAATTGGAGAAACCGAGAGGAGATTGAGTGGAGGCATCCAGTCATGCAAAGACCTCCAGTAGGGGGGAATTTCGAGCCAAGTGGGCAGAAGGATCACATGCAACCATACTTTCAGGTGTGAGGTGGGGCGATTTGAAGTGATAGTCCCAAGAGAGCTGAAATTGGGCAGGGTCCATTGAGTGGTTTTATCTCATGGATCATATCTTGCTACGGGAGCCCAAAGTTCATACTAGCGAGAGGAATCAGTGGGATTGATGCAGTCAAAAATCAAAGTGACAAAGGCTAGAGCAGTCAAATACTGAAGAAGTGTAGAGAGGGATGACACCAGTGCAGAAAGGCAAAGTCAACATAAGCGCAAAGTTTTCAGTCGACAGAGTTAATAGTAGTTAGAGACTTTGATGACAGAGGCATCATTTTGATTCAGGTTGGATGTTTTTTGTTTCTGTAGTTGCTGGAGCAACAACACTAAAGAGAAGTGTTGCATGCGAAACATTCCAAAGGTTCAGGATCGGGATCGAGTCGAATTCCTTTCTTGTTGAGTGGGAGTGTTGAAAATAACAACAAGAAATGATAAAAATAGAATCCAAAAATTCCAGTTTAATTTGTATTTGAATTAAACTGTGAATTAAAATCGAATTTTATTCTCATAGCAACTTGTAATAGTTAACTAGAGTGAGTTGACTTAGTTAACTTAGGAATTTCGAGTTGGAAGTGATTTTGAAGTCATGTATATGTTCTCCATATATTATAGGGGTCTAGGATGAGTTAAGTATGAGTTGTAATTAGTTAACTCAGTTTATTGAGTTAAGTCCAGTTAAATTAGTTCCAAATTGTTTGAAGAACTAATAGTAAGTTAACAGTCAATTGATGCATTAGTGCACTCAACTAGTGCTGCTCCAGGTAACTGGATATTCCCTCATCAGAAACTCATGCATGTCGATTCTAAGAATGACCGAGTTGAGACTAGAGTGCAGGGACAATGTACTATTTGTTTTAGATTTTTCTGAGTTGCATTGATAGTGGATGCATTCAAGAACTGATCTTGAAGGGATTGCACAACTTTTAGAGGCTTTATTTCCCTTTGAATACAAGTTATCCTCCATAGGAATTGTGCATTGGAATAGAGACTTGGAGAGCTTGTGAACTGGCTAAGCTTTGGCCTTGAGGTTGCTTATGCGTTGGAGATTGAATTTGCTAAGTGCTAGGCTTGTTCTAGAGAGAACTAGAATTCTAATTTCATCTTTATTTTCTAGATTAATACAATACAAATAGTGGGGTTTTGAGCTGTGGCTTTCCCCGGATATTTATTGTGTTATGTGCCATTGATGTTCTTTCTCTTGTCGATTATTGTTTTGCTCGATCTTTATGTGCTTGTGTTGTAAAGAGTAGAAGTAGATTCTTGTCTCTTGTTTTAGTAGATTACATGAGCTTGTGAATCTACAGGATTTTCTACACAACGCAGAGGTTGGGAAAGCTATTTTGGAGGCAGAAAATAGTTGTGGGGTGAGAGAAAATGCTCACAATATTTTTGTTAGGATATTCCGACACATAGGAAATAGTTAAGTACAACTTGGTCTAGTATAGAGTTAGGTAAAGTGTGTTTCTTTACCATGTACATTTTGTAACTTACAATCTGACGGTCACGATATGTAGTGATCCGACGGTTCATTCTCTCCTCGGTATTACTGACACTTGATCCGTGGCTTAACACACGATTGGTCCATGATCTCTATTTAAAGAGCATGGACGGTCATTTGTAGGTTAACCATTCATGAGAGAAGCTTATGTAAATTTTCATTCTTTTACTAATAAATTGCCTGAAGTGGCCGCGTTGGCTCAGGCCGTGGACTGTTTCCCTTTTTGAGGGTTTTAACCACGTCAAAAGTACTGGTGTATTGATTTGCGATCTATTTGTGAGCGGTGTCCTTTGGTGTTCGTCTGAGGAACTTACCCTGTAAATTCCTACATGGTATCAGAGCTATTTGAGGGCCGCGTCCGTTGGTGATCCAAATCTGAAGCCGGTAGAACTGCATTTGACTACCGTTTCCTAGATCTACTGTTTCTAACTGCTTTCAGGCCGAGAGGACTGCTCTGTTGTGTTGGGAGCATCTGTTGCAGTGAGGAACCCCTTTCGTTTCACGCGAAAAGGTTTCTGGTAGCCCTAGCTGCGTCATTTTTAAGATCTGGAGGTATACAATGTTTATTTGTAGTTTACAGTTATTTTATCTCTGTTTATTTCGGTTTTCGGTTTATTTAGCTTTTTTTATTACCGGATCTATACCTTTCATTTCTGCGTATGCTCTTTGCCCTGCGACTCTGTGCAACCTAGGCAAATCAGAAACAAAAAGGAAGGATTTTTCTCATGCATATGCTCTTTTCCGCTGCGCATTAGTGTGATCTCAAAAAATCAGAAACATTGAGGAAAATATTTAGTTTCCGACTAAAGCTAACTTCGAGCCACAAGGTTCGTTTTTTTTTTTTTGTATGTCCGTGTTGGGTTTTGTGTTTTTTGTTTTGTAGGGAAAAAGAGCTTTCTCAAAGCAAGCACGCAACCCAAAGCATCAACCCCCCCCCCCTCTCTCTCTCTCTCAAACTTTTTGTATAGCTCACTTGGTGCAAAGCTAATTTATGAGAGTAGAGGTCTTGGGTTCAAGTCTCCATTTTGTGGGGGTGGATTTTTTCATTTCCGCACATTCCCGCACTTCGTCGTCAACTTCATCAAATTTTCTTCAAAAAGCCATAGCTTCTTCATCCGGAAGCCGTTTTCAGAACCGTTTTTTTTGAAACAGCCTAATTTTTCGAGATCTTTCCATTGAAACATTTAGTTTCAGCATCTATAGCTTCAGTTTTTTTTTTTAAATGGAAAGTCCATGCCAAGTTATTCTTGACAGCACCAACTACTTCCAATGGTGGTCCTACATTGTGGATTTACTTAAAAGTAAAGGTCTTTACAGAATAGCCACAGGCCAAGAGACCAAACCGAAAGATGAAGACAAGTCAGCTAAATGGGAAAGTAGGCAAGACCAAGCACGTGGGTTGATAGGGATGTCTATTTCTCGAGATCTTAGATTCCATATTGCAGAACTTGATACTCCTGATGAAGCAATGAAATAGATTACTAAAGTCTTTGGAATTAAAAATGAACTTAAAGCCCATCAACTTGAAAATGAATTGCTTACATTGGACCCAATAATTTTTCTTGCATTGAAGATTTTTTGTCCAAGTTCAAGACCCTTAGACTTTTCTTGGAAGGTGTTAAGGTTAAGAAAGAAGATAGTAGCCTTATCTACTCCATTCTTACTAAGTTGGGACCAGCCTATTCTGTGTTTGTTTCCACCTTCCATTCTACAAGAGAAACCTTCATTTCTCAAGGACAAACCTACAAGTCCCCTTCCTTTGATTCCTTTTATGATTCTTTAATAAGAGAACAAGAAAAACTGTTACACCTTGGTCGTCTTCATCTTGGAAACTCTTCTAAGAAAGCGTTAGCCGCCCAGCAGCAACCAAATTCAAAGAATCCTAAGAAGTTGTATCCTAAAAGGAATGGTCCTAAATCAAACAAGGGTCCTAAGCAATTTCCGCCTCAAAATGAAAAATCATTTCAAAAAAATGATAAGACAAATAAAAACAAATGGAAGAAGACTGATAGACATTGCAACTTTTGTAATCGAGAGGGCTACTTAGAATCCAAATGCTTTAAGAAGATGGAAGCCTTGGAAGCAGCGATGAAGAAGCATAACATCCATTTGGAGCAATCTTCAACTTCAACTTCATCTTCAGGAATGGCACTTTCTGCATGTGGTTGTCAAGCATCTCGGTCTGGCTATGCACTAAATGTATCTTCTTCTTCTCATTCTCATGAGTGGCTCATTGATTCTGGAGCTTCTTATCACATGGCCAAAAACAAAGCCATGTTTTCTTCTTTAAATGATTGTAACACCAAAAATATATATGTTGGTGATGATAGATCTCTTAGTGTTGTAGGGACTGGAACTGTTCATCTAGACAATGGTCAGTTTAATGATGTATTATGTGTTCCAACCTTATCTTGCAACCTTCTATCTGTATATCAGATAACCCATTCAGGGGAAGGTAAAATCGTTGAATTTTCACCTCACGGTGTTGTAATTAAGGACCTAAGAGATCCTAGACAGATTTTAGCTACTGGCATTGCTTATGATTCTACAAAGTTCTATAAGTTTCACAACTTTGGGTCATCAAATCTTCCCTCAGTATTTGTTGCTCATAATGATGAAGTGAGCAAACTTTGGCATGAGCGATTTGGTCACTTAAACTATCGCTCTCTTCAGAATCTATGTAAAGAAAATATGGTGACAGGTCTTTCAATGGTATCTTGCAGAGATGGTGTTTGTTTTAGATGTGTACTCGGAAAACATCATCGGGACAGTTTTGAAAAACGTGCCTCTTGGCACGCATCAGC
Organism: Pinus tabuliformis; assembly: GCA_031772625.1. Lineage (NCBI taxonomy): Eukaryota > Viridiplantae > Streptophyta > Pinopsida > Pinales > Pinaceae > Pinus > Pinus tabuliformis. The sequence goes on along the minus strand of CM062812.1, from coordinate 380,689,663 downwards.
CCCTTTACAGCTCGTGCATAGTGATTTATGTGGTCCACTTCCAGTTGCTTTATTCTCTGGCTACAAGTATTTCTTAACTTTCATTGATGATTTCTCCAGATGCACTTGGGTATACTTCTTAAAACTCAAGAGTGAATTATTTAACATGTTCTTGGCCTTTAAGGCCTTTGTTGAAAAGCAATCTGGACATCAAATTCTTAAGCTAAGATCTGATAATGGCGGAGAATATGTTAAAAACACATTCATCAACTTTTGCACTGAGAATGGAATTCAAATGCAACATACTGTTCCATATACTCCACAACAAAATGGTGTCGCTGAAAGGAAGAATCGCACCTTAAAGGAAATAGCTAATTGTATGCTTCAATCTAAAGGACTTAGTCTTAATTATTGGGCAGAAGCAATTAACTGTGCAAATTACATAATAAATTGCACTCCTACTAAGGTTTTAAAGAATATCACTCCAGAAGAAGCATGGAGCTCAATCAAACCAGATGTAAGTCACTTTCGTGTTTTTGGAAGTGAAGCATGGGCCCATATTCTAGATGAGAAACATAAAGCTTTAGAACCTAAGAGTGAAAATTGTATTTTTGTTGGATATTCTGAAGATGTCAAAGGGTATAGACTTATTCCACTTAAGTCCAAAAATGTTATCATTAGAAGAGATGTAAAGTTTGCTGAAAATGTATCGGCCTGCGTGTAATGACCATACGCAATAACCAGAATTTGAAATATAGGAAGCGTAAAGAATTTAAGTTTGTACTTACCTAAACTGCTGCTGATTCTGCTACTGAACTAGTGATTCTGCTACTGAACTGGTGTCGTTGATGATGTCGTGGCTATTTTGATCCAATTTCCGGGAGACCAATACCACCCAACCAGACTGAGCAAAGCCTAGCTGCTCAATCTAGAAAGCTTCTCAACAGAAGCTCACTGTCCCCCGTGCCCAGAACCTCAGACGGCTTAAAGCTCTTCCAATGGTCAATTATCTTCCTCCTGGTTTTCTCCTATTGATTTGCTGCTTCTGGTTTTCTCCTACTCTCTTCTTTTCCCCCCACGTCCCATTCTCAGCCCTTTACCCGCGGTTTTATAGCTGGGTTTAGCAGTGGCCGCCTTGTACACCAGCGACTCCACCGCTTTCTCCCGCGGTGACAGCTACCTCAAGGCGTGAGTCATCTTTCCATTACCAGTGTTCGTATGAAGCCTTCAGGTTCTATAATGTTTTACCCTCATAAAGTGTTATGGTTATTTATAATTTTATTACACCCCTATTAACCATATACATATCTTTTGTTATGACTTAATAACCTTGATATGTACTTTATCATGTTTGTCTTTTGAACTTTTGAAATTCATGTATATTTTTATTTTATTTCTTTTTGTTTTTAATATAACTTTATTTATGTTTATTTTTAATATAACTTTATTTATGTCTGTTTTTTAATATAAACTTTTAGAACTTTAGATCAATTAATTATTAATACTAATACTTAATCTTTATTCCATTTTATTGATATCCTTTTATATATATATATATATTTGAAGCATAAAATATGTGTATTTAGAGATGGGTCGTTACATACACAGGATAGACAAAAGAGTTATGCTGATGCTCATCGAATTGATAGGAGGTATGAAGTAGGGGATCAAGTTTTCATCCGCATCAAACCAAATAAAAGTACTATTCGATTCGGAAAAGGGACAAAGTTGTCACCCCGATTTATTGGACCATTTAAAGTCGTGGAAAGAGTTGGACCTGTTGCCTATTGTCTTGCCCTGCCACCTCACCTGCATCGAATTCATAATGTATTTCATGTTTCTGTATTAGGGCATTATATAGCTGATCTATCTCATAACCTTCAATGGAAGGAATTGCAGGTATCGGACGAGGGAGTCGTAACGGTCGAACCATTACGTATACTGGAACGTAGGGTTCGACAGCTGCGGAACCGCATGGTGGACCAAGTTAAGGTCCAATGGGACAAGTATAGCCCTGGATCAGCAACTTGGGAAAATACAGAGGACATATGTCAAAGATACCCTAATCTATGTCAATTTTGAAGAACTTTAAACTATGTTTAGTATATATTTACTTCACCGCAATCAGAGACTCAGAAACATTTTGAATGATTATAGATAAACGTGAAATTTTGTGACATAATATATGTTTAACTTTTGCTGGTACATGGATACCAAAACAATCTATGTGATTCATTTTACTAAATTGTAGTTGTCAAGGTAAAGTTAAAGACAGTTAAATAATTTTAGTTCTGGTAGAAATTAAGATATTATAAATCTGTTTCATTTATACATGTCAACATGAACAATGGAATAGAAGTCAGGAAGTGAATACATTCTAAGATGAAAGTCAAAAGATATGTATGGAATATGACAAAATATGTTATACTGTAATGTCATAGGTGAATAATACATGAGTTATTTTGAATATGCTGATGCACATTTTGTAAATACATGGGTAAGTGTATGATTGCAGATAATAAACAGTTACCGGGATGACCACGTGATAACAGAACCTCAGAACAATTAAAGCTCAAAGTGATTCTATGATAGGGTGTTAGCCTTAATTCTACTGGGAGGGGTGGAGGTGTTACCCACCGTTTATCCTCTGAACCCTGGAGTCATGGGAGGACTGTGCGGACCACGCTCCCCTAGACGTGTGATGATGACTGCCAGATGCCTACTGGGAATCAGGGCGATGTAGCCGACACTGTCACCTTAGAGTTTATGAATGTTTAGGTCAGTAAAACTGACGCCATGGCATACTCCAGTAGAGGACGGATAGGATGGGAGCAGAAGAGATTAGGAAGGATAGGATGATTTTAGAATAGCTGGGGAACCTGGATAGGAAAGGCTTGTCCTTTAAAACCTCAAACCTAAAACTCTAACTTCGGGACGAAGTTTTCTTAAGGGGGAGTGTATGTAACGACCCATCTCTAAATACACATATTTTATGCTTCAAATATATATATATATATATATATATATAGATATAAAGAGGATATTAATAAAATGGAATAAAGATTAAATATTAGTATTAATAATTAATTGATCTAAAGTACTAAAAGTTTATATTAAAAAACAAACATAAATAAAGTTATATTAAAAACAAAAAGAAATAAAATAAAAATATACATGAATTTCAAAAGGTCAAAAGACAAACATGATAAAGTACATATCAAGGTTATTAAGTCATAACAAAAGATATGTATATGGTTAATAGGGGTGTAATAAAATTATAAATAACCATAACACTTTATGAGGGTAAAACATTATAGAACCTGAAGGCTTCATACGAACACTGGTAATGGAAAGATGACTCATGCCTTGAGGTAGTTGTCATCGCGGGAGAAAGCGGTGGAGTCGCTGGTGTACAGGGCGGCCACCGCTAAACCCAGCTATAAAACCGTGGGTAAAGGGCTGAGAACGGGACGTGGGGGGAAAAGAAGAGAGCAGGAGAAAACCGGAAGCAGAAAATCAACAGGAGAAAACCAGGAGGAAGATAATTGCCCATTGGAAGAGCTTTAAGCCGTCTGAGGTTCTGGGCACGGGGGATAGTGAGCTTCTGTTGAGAAGCTTTCTGGATTGAGCAGCTAGGCTTTGCTCAATCTGGTTGGGTGGTATTGGTCTCCCGGAAATTGGATCAAAATAGCCACGACATCATCAACGACACCAGTTCAGTAGCAGAATCACCAGTTCAGTAGCAGAATCAGCAGCAGTTAAGGTAAGTACAAACTTAAATTCTTTACGCTTCCTATATTTCAGATTCTAGTTATTGCGTATGGTCATTACACTGCGAGCCTAGTTCGGCGGATGTGCCACCTCTCCCTATCTCTTCTACTTTTGAAAATATTTCTTCTTCAGATGATGAAAGCGAGGACGAAAATCCTCCCCCACCTACTCAGGATCCTCCTTCAGCTCCTTAGCTTCCAAAATGGGTCCGTGCTACTCGGGATGCAGCAGGTGATCTTGTCGGTGATCCTACAGATCGGCGACGTACACGTTCTCAGTTCGAGAGAGCCACTTCTTTACTGGCTCAAGTTTCAGTGAATTATGATCCTGACACCTTTGCAGAAGCTTCAGGCCATCCAGATTGGGAAGCAGCTATGAATGAAGAATATCATTCATTATTGGCAAATGATACATGGGATCTTGTTCCTCTACCAAAGAGACGAAAACTTGTTAGATGCAAATGGGTTTACAAAACCAAGTATGGACCAGATGGAAAGTTGATAAACATAAAGCTCGTCTTGTTGCTAAGGGTTTTTCACAAGTTGAAGGCATTGACTATACTGAAACTTTCTCCCCTATTGCCAAAATGAACTCTATCCGCCTTGTTCTTTCCCTTGCTGCCTCTTTCAAATGGGAAGTCCATCAGATGGATGTTAAATCCGCCTTCTTGCATGGGGACTTGCATGAAGAAATCTATATGGAACAACCTATTGGCTTTATACAAACAGACTCTAGCCTTGTATGTCGGCTTAAGAAATCCCTTTATGGTCTCAAGCAAGCTCCTCGAGCTTGGTATGCCAAAATGGATAACTTTCTTTTAGAATCTGGCTTCTCTAGGTGTCATTCTAACAATACTGTCTACACCAAGAAAGTGGGCAAGTCTCTTATCATTCTTGTTCTTTATGTTGATGATCTTATCCTGACTGGTAGTGATCCCAACCTTATAAACCATGTGAAGTCTAGCCTTAAAAGGAAGTTTGAAATGACAGACTTAGGACACTTCCATTATTTTCTCAGTCTTCAAGTCTTGCAATCCATGGAAGGTATTTCCCTTTCTCAGTCCAAGTATGCCTGTGATATTCTACGCCATTTTCACATGGAAGACTGTAAGTCAGCCCCTTCTCCCTTTCAGTCTGGAGTCAAACTTTCAGTCACTTGTACTTCTCCTAAAGTTGATGCTATCTTATACCGTCAACTTGTAGGAAAAATTTTGTATCTAACCCATACGCGTCCTGACCTTTCTTTTGCCGTTGGCCTTGTTGCTCGGTTTATGCAAAACCCACATGAAAGTCATTGGAAAGCAGCTAAAAGAATACTTCGTTATGTTCGAGGTACAGTTCAGTTTGGGATTCATTACAGTGCCGAAGCAGCTCCTCTATTGGTTGGCTTCACTGATTCCGATTGGGCTGGTGACCCTGATGATCGGAAGTCTACTGCAGGTTATGTGTTCACTCTTGGTTCAGGACCTATTACATGGGCTTGCAAGAAACAAGGTGCCATTTCTCTTTCTTCAGCAGAAGCAGAGTATCGTGGTGCCGTAGAAGCTAGTAAGGAAGCCTTGTGGCTTCGTCAGATCCTGTCAAAGTTTGGCTTTCAACAGAAGCATCCGACTACACTTTGGTGTGATAATCAAAGTGCCATTCAGCTATGCAAAGATCCAGTCCAACATCAGCGCAGCAAACACATTGAACTGCACATGCACTTCATCAGAAAGCTCATTCATGACCATGTTCTTGAAGTGCAATATTGTTCAACAGATGATCAAGTTGCAGACATCTTTACAAAGGCTCTCACAGAGGCGAAGTTCACTAAACTTCGATTTATGGTTGGAGTTCAGGAAGTTGTCACTAAGGGGGGATAGGCTCTAGTGCCTCCTTCCTTCTCCTATTGTGTCATATTTGTAAATCCTTCATTCCTATCCCAAGTTGTTCTTAAGGGGGGATGTTAGGATATTCCGACACATAGGAAATAGTTAAGTACAACTTTGTCTAGTATAGAGTTAGGTAAAGTGTGTTTCTTTACTATGTACATTTTGTAACTTACAATCTAATGGTCACGATATGTAGTGATCCGACGGTTCATTCTCTCCTCGGTATTACCGACACTTGATCCGTGGCTTAACACCCGATTGGTCCATGATCTCTATTTAAAGAGCATGGGGGGTCATTTGTAGGTTAACCATTCATGAGAGAAGCTTATGTAAATTTTCATTCTTTTATTAATAAATTGCCTGAAGTGGCCGCGTTGGCTCAGGCCGTGGACTGTTTCCCTCTTTGAGGGTTTTAACCACGTCAAAAGTACTGGTGTATTGATCTGCGATCTATTTGTGAGCGGTGTCCTTTGGTGTTCTGCCTGAGGAACTTACCCTGTAAATTCCTACAATTTTTGCCAGTGTTTTCTTCAGATTAGATTGCCAACTGGGCATCTAAATTATTATACTCAGAATTGTTGATTTTGGGTAGCAATGGATGTGATCTAGCTCCAAAATTTTGTGGAGGGGCTAATATTCATGAGATTTCCAAGACCCAGAAATCGTTTGGAGAAATTCTACTCGGATGATGAGTTATTAAAATAATTAATATTTTTAATGAGGTTCCTAAGTCCAAACTTAGGAAAATAAAAATATTAATGGGTATTAATAAAGATATTGGTGAGAAGCTTGTAAGAGACGAGGATCAAGTATGTTTTAATCTTAGCCATTGATTAAGGACTTAATCTTGGCTGTTGATTCATCAAGAGGAAAAGTATAAGAGAAGACTTGAGAGTCATTTGGAGACACACCGGACAAATACTCAGTAACCCGAGGGAAATCGGTTCTGAAGCCGAAGAAGTTCAATTTTAGAGGGAAAGTAGTATGGTGAAGGAAGAGGAAGGTATCAGCATCAGTCAGAGACTGAGGAAGAGGTGACACTAAGCATCTGAGAGACAACGCAGAGGAAAGAGCAGTGATACAACAAAACTGGAGACGCAGTTCTCACTTAGGCTGACATAGATGTGACGCATAGGAGGATAGAGGGTCTCCAGGAGAATGAGAAAAATCGTCTCAAGTGTTTTCTCTTAGAAGTGTCTCAGTATTCTGTAGAATCTTTCTTTGTAAAGAGATTGCTGCTGAAGATTAATATATAAACCGTCATCTGTTGCATCGGTTTCTCGCATTGGGTTTTTCCGGGGACAGTTGTCCAAAAATAATTGTGTTGATGTGATTGATTCTTGTGCTTGTATATCACTGTTATTTTCTCTATGCTATTATGTGATAACTGCAGTAGAATTTATTTTAATGTTTACTGAAGGGTTTTGTAAATAACTTATTGTGGAAAATAAGTAGGAGAAATAAATTAGTTACTGCAGTAGAATTTCGTGTTAGAAATTTTCACAAGAATTGTTGATGAACATTAATAATAAAACCCTCATCTACTGCATCGGTTTTCCCAAGTTGGGTTTCTTCACGGACAATTGACCAAGAATAACTATGTCAATTTTATTGTGTGCTCTAAAATTTCTCAGTGTCTAGTGTTTTATTTTCTGCAGTATTTTTATCGTGAAAATTGCAGCTGTGATTTTATTCATTATTTGCCCTTGTAAATAAATTGCAGAATTAATTTATGAGTTAGAAAAATAATCTCCAAGAGCTGCAATCGATAAAATTTTATAGTCGATAATTCCTCCCTCCATTGATAAGCCTTCCTCATTAGGGGAAGAACCTACTAGCCCTTGGAAGAATTTAATTTGCACGAGGAAAAAAATTATTTTTACTGTGAAACCCACATGTGCACAAAAGTACAAGTTGGCCCGGGCAAGGAAAAGCCATCCCATTAACCACATATAAATACACATTATGTCACATCATTTTGAGACATCACATCCATCACATCATCTTCTCTCTCTTGATTTGATTTGTTCATACAAGTCTGAAATAGGAGGTATGAGCTCACATGCGCGAAGGGAAGGAAGACTTTTCGAATTGGTGCATTGACTTTCTGTTGGGATAATGTTGACCATCCTTTGACTATCTTTGATTTGGGTTCGTTTGAATTGGAATTATCTCTATTTTGGAAAGCCGAATTGATTGGACAAGAGACCATACTTTTTTGGGCTATTAGACCAACGTTGACTTTGGAATTTGATGATAGTTGACCGCAAATTTGTTGAGGTTTGTTCGTAGGGTCTGTCTCTCTTTCGACTAGTTTTTGGAGGCTTCTTTGACAAGGTTTGACTAAGGAAAGAAGGCCGAGTTCCTTCATTGTTTGACTGAGCCTTTTGAAGGGTAATTTCACTGTTGAACAAGACTAGTTAGGGCATAATTGATTATTGTTGATTTTGACTAGAGTTTGTAGAATTCAAATTTGACTAGATTTGAATTTTTGGCTCATCTTTAATTGGATATTGGATTGGTATTTGGGATAGTCAAGACTTTGACCTTTGACTCTTTGTTGATGAGCTTGAACATTGTATCTCTCTGCTGAACATTTAATGACAATCTAATAGAAGAAGAATTGGGAAAGGGCTTTCCCCTTTGTGGGGTTTTTCACTGATCTTTGACCAAATCTTGTGTCTTTATTGTTCTTGGATGTCTTTTATTGTGCATTTGGATTATTGTTCTATTTACAATTTTACAATCTCTTATTGTTGTTGGAAGACTGAGTTTATTGGATAAAGTAATTTCTAATTAAAGAAGAATTGTAATAAGTGTTTGTGTTAAGCATTGAACACTGGGAAATTAACATATATTAGGTCTATTGACATTTTATTTTAGTAATTATATTTTACTGTATATCACAAGGGTGGCTATCAACAATTTGTTATAAGTGTATAGGTAATAGGTCAAGAAGAACCAAGGGTTGTTGGGATTCTCATGCACTCCTCATTCGAGCACATGGATCATGCACTCAATGGTGAGCATATGCCCTCAAGTTGGAGCCATATGTTGCCGAGCAAAAAAGTGGGTAACTCCTAGGAGAAAAATTTTCTCCTCTTTGGACAACCAAGCATCCAACAATCCTATATGATTAACGCATAACATTATGCCAGGATCCTCCACCCATCAGTTAGATCTCTCTCTTCACAGGGATTTCTTCTTGGAGGAAGGTGTTGCAAAGAGAGTTGATGAAGAGACAAATATGCAAAGTAAATATTTTTTTGAAGAATGAATGATTGATGATTGCATGCCTTCGTGACAGTGTGCATAAGTATGCATTGATTGATCACGAAGGTGAATGGTCATGTCATTTGAATTTTTCCCTTCATAACTAATAATTGTTTATTAATGATTATTGACTAATTAATTAATTATTTTATTATTATTTATTCATAACATTGCTCCTCTTAAAGATGCATTGTCCCAAAAGCAGGGGTGACAATGCATATTGTTGTCAATTTTTTTAATTTTTTTTAATTTTTAATTTTAATTTTTAATTTTTTTTCTTTTCCCATGAAGACTCTTCTTTTGATATATTTTTCCATTTAATGGGGTATTCCTTAATAGTTTTGGAACATAATACCTTCTCTCTGGTAACAAGAATACCTTTAGGGTCTAAAACAATTCTTCCTTCGTCATTAGCTTCAAGTATTTTTGTTTGAGCTAATTGATTTAGTCCTAGCATTTTTTTAAGACACGATACATGGAACACATTATGGATCCAATGGTTTTCTAGTAATTTCAATCCATAAGCCACTTCACTGATTTTTCTGATTATTTGAAAAGGTCCATAAATTTCGGAGCCAACTTATTCTTTCCCTATTGCTTCAGAGATAATTGCTTCTAGGGTTGAAGCCTTACGAAGACCTGATCGCCTTCTTCAAACTCTTTTTCTAAACGGTGATGTTCTACTTATTGTTTCATCCTATTATTTGTTGCTGTTAGATTTTCTTTCAATATTTTAATGATTTTTTTTATTTTCCTCCAATGGATTCTTCACTGCTTGAACCTTGGAGTTACTTAATGCGAAGTCCTTCCATTTTGGAGGTTCATTGCCATGTAAGGCTTGAAAAGGGGTCATTTTAGTTGATTTATGGTAGGTGGATTCCTAAACAATTTAACTTGAAAAGAAAAACAAAATGGAATTGCTTACCTGGTTGATCCACATTTCTTGCTATCTTTGCCAAGTTTTTGCCAAAGGTACCGACTGCCATACTGAAAAGAGTAAGTTGTTTATATATTTCCAACTAGTTTGCATGGTTAGGGACCATGCGTTCCAAGCAATCAATCAATCCATCTCTAACCTCCCCATCCTGCAGATCTCCTAGCCGAGCTTTATAATGATACTTTGGGTTCAAAAAATACCCAACTGCATGTATAGGATGATGGAGTTGATTGTTCCATCTATGATCAATGATCTCCCATATATGGCCATATTTAGCTAACTTATCCCTGTAAGTTGCTTGTATCTACCCCTTTGCCTTATCCATAGCCTCATAAATGTAGCCCACGACCAATTTTTCCCCATCCACCATCCTTAGCACCTTAACGAGGGGCTCGGTAATTTTCACAAGCTCTACAGAACTTTTCCAAAAATAACTGGCAAAAAAATTCTTTTTGGTGTCTTTGCCATCTTGTATACGAGCCCATCGAGATTTAGTCCAATCATCAGAAGAAAACATTTTCTGTAGGTTTTTTTGTTGAGAATTGAGACATTGCAACACGAGGAAGTGAGTTGCAAATCTCGTAATTGCAGGCCTAACTAGCTCTTTGCCCCAATGTTTTTCCTCATTAGATTCAATTCCCATGAGTGGTTGTATATTTATTTTGTAATGCACTTGGCATGCTCTACAATGTTTTTTACCCACTCCACTTTGCTTATGTCCTCAACCACGAGGTCTATGCAATGTGCATCACATGGAGTCCAAAATATGGTCTTATATTTGGACTCAAGCATCTTTCCAACAGGAACATAGTTTGAGGCATCTGTGATGACCTACACAACATTCCGCTTTCCCACTTCCTAAATAGTATCATCCAAAATCTCAAATAGAAGGGTTGCATCCTTCACCTTATTAGATGCATCAACTGATCTCAAAAGCATGGTTCCTTGAGGGCAAGAAACAAGGAAATTAATGATAGTGCGGTTCTTTCCATCGGTCCATCCATCTGACATGATGGAACAACCTGTTTTGAGCCATGACTCTCTATACTCAGCGAAATACTCATCAATGGAAGAAATCTCTTTTTGCAAAAGAGCTCCCCTCAAGTCATGCATAGTAGGGCCTTTGAAGCCCTTTCCTGCAACTATAACAGAGTCCCACATAGCTTGGTAATAAGGTGAGCAAACAACATTAAATGGGATATTTGCATCATACCACCATCTAGCAATGTATTGATAAGAAGATTCTTTGCATTGTTTTTTCCAATGTTCATCCAAAGTGGGTTGACGACTTGGTTGGGAGGAAGTGGGATTAGCAGAGGCAATGGTGGCAGAGGATGAGAAATAACTTTGGATGTTTGTTTTCTTTGTTCCTTTACTTTGTTGGCCAAGAGTAGGATGAACATAGTGAAAGGGCCATTGGTGGAAGGGATAGAAGAGGAGTCTTGAGTCTCATAATCATCATACCCACTCTCTTTCATGACTTGTAATAATTCCCTCTTCCTTGAAATTTCTTCTTGGATGGCCTTCTCCCTAGCCTTATTCTCCTCAAACTTGGCAAGGTCTTCTGCCCTAACTGGACCTATCACTTCCTTTGGTGCTTCACATGGCTTTACTTGGCCTCTTATCCTAGCCAAGTTTTGTTTCAATCTTAGCATAACCTCACTTCCAATAAATTTATTGCAAAATTTGCATATCATTTTTCCATTATTCACATCACAATGAGCACATGTAGTGTCCTTGGCTTTTGGAGCCATGTTGGCTTGAAATAATTAAAATCTACAAAGAAATTTGTTATTTAAAAAAAATGCAGCTAAGAAAAATGGAAAACCTAAGATATATTTAGAAAAAAAATGCATATGTAGCCTACAAAGTTTGATAGCATAGAACACATAAAAAATTTTAATACATGGGCAACAGTGAAATGAAGAATTTTTTTAAGTGAAAATCCTTGCCTAAAGATGCAAACTAGCTTCTTGAAGATGCCAACTCTACTAACAACTCCAAACTATCTCCAAAATAGCTCCAGGTCCAACTCCAAGCCTCCAAGATGACTACTCCAACAAAAGCTTAGCCTCACAAAAACTCAAACTCCCAATCAAACTCACAACGACTCCAAATGAGATTTGTGAGGAAATTGAGGGGGCTGAGCTCCTTTTACAGGCTTGGAGAGGGTGTTTTTGGAGGGAAACAACCCTTGCCCTCCAAAACACCCATGAAGCTTCCAAAAAGAGTCTGTATGGGTTTGTCACCGTTCATCGCGACCTTGGCAATGAATTGGGCAGTTTATGACGGAACCGACCGTTTTGACCATAAACCCACTGTTTTATGACAGAACTGGACGGTTTGACCATAAACCAGTTGGTTCCATCATAAACCGGTTGGTTCCATCATAAACTGACCGATTTGGTCCGGTTTTGTGATTTTTTGGCGAAGTCAGCACTTAAACCGTGTTTTTCGCCCTAGTTCGACTTGGTTGCCTAATGAACTGACCAGTTTGACTAGTTTCCAGTTCATGTCAGTCGGTGTTTAAAACTATCCTTCTATGTATTGGGAGCTGATTAGGGCTTTAATGTTTTTGATCAATACAAGACTAGATCTATGTTTTTCTATTAACACCTTTAGCCAGTTCATAGTGGAACCTTTGCATGCTCATTGAGTGGCTGCAAAACATGTCTTGAGAATATACTCAGGATGATCAATTATGGACTGAGATATGCCTCTGATGATGATTTGAGGCTACATGAATACACAGATTCAGATTGGGCTCAGAGCGTTACCTACAGGTAGAGCACATCAAAGTTCCACTTTAGCTTGGGGTTTGCCATGATTTCCTGGATGAGCAGGAAGCAAAAATTTATCGCTTTTTGTACACCCAAGGCAAAGTATATTGTAGCTAGTATGGTTGGCTATGAAGCAGTGTGTTTGCGGAAGCTCTTTGTAGAGTTGTTTGATCAGCTGCTTGATATGACTGTGATATACTGTAACAATCAAAGCAGGATCAGATTTTCAGAGAATCCAGTATTCCATGACAAGTCGAAGCACATCGAGATTAGGTATGGCTATATCAGAGATATGGGACAAAGAGGAGCAATGAGGGTCAAACACATCTTGACTGATGAGCAAGTTTCTGACATTCTCCCCAAGCCTTTGTCGAAAGCGAAGTTCATATTCTTCGGAGAGTAGCGTGGAGTGCAAGAGAGTATCCCTCCTTGAGAGGGAACACTGTTGATCGAAAACACTAAGCATATACTCTTCCGCTAGTCTTTCAACTAGCCATGGACTTGGTGGGGGGAGGGGGAGAATGAGTAGCGAGGCTTCTGGGTGTGAGGGTACTCCTTGAAGCCATGGATTTGGCTGATTCCATACCCCAGTATGCATCCTACCTACAAGTCACCTTTGTGTTATTATTGACCAAGGGCCATATTGAGATGGTTAATCTTGCTGAGATTGTCACCTATCTAGCTAGTGGGTGAAAAGACTTAGGTGTGTGTGATCTTTACCGAAGTTGGACGTGACTGCCATGGACTTGGTTAAGGTAAATTGATCTTCCTAAGTATTGGATGTAGGTGTTTTACCACTTGATTACTGAGGATCAAGTTGGGCGAGAATCAGTCAGTGGAGATATGGTGTGTGTGATACCAAGGTCATTTATGACTGCCGTGGACTTGGTTGTGGTAAATCGATCTCCCCTATTGCTGTGTGGATCATTCTTCTTCTTCTATGGATTGGGTCATCATATTTCAATTGAGATGAGATGAGATGAGCTTCTCTTATGTTGAGACATGTACATCCGAGATGAGACTTCTAGTGCAACCAAAAATTCCTACTAATTTTCCACTATTCTCTGTTGTTACGATCATTTTAACCCAATTTTTATCTTGACTTAGCAATCAATTTCAATCCTCCAATACAAATAATAAGTGTATATAGAACAATAAATGCAATATACAATAGAAGACAATTAAGAACAATAGGAGACACAAGATTTGGTCAAAGACCAGGGAAAAACCCCACAAGGGGGGAAACCCTTTCAAATTCTTCTTCTTATTAGATTGTCATAAAATGTTCAACAGAGAGATCACAATGATCCAATTCACCATCCAAGAGTCAATGGTCAACAACTTTGGCATTCCAACAAACCAATATCCAAAATCCAAGAGATGAGCCAAAAAATCAAATTTGGTCAAATTGTCAAATCTGGTCATGTTGATTTGGGGTAGCATCAGATGTGCTCTAGCCACGAAAATTGGTGGAGAGGCTAAAGCACATGAGATCTCCAATACCCAGAAATGGTTTGGGAATAATCTAACCAGTTTGGGAGATATTAAAATAATTAATATTTTTAATGGAGTTCCTAAGTCTAAACTTAGGAAATATAAAATATTAATGTGAATTAATATAAAATTGAGTTAGAATGGTCCAAAAGTCATGGATCAAGAGAGATCTAATCTTAGTCATTGATTAGGGACTTAATCTCGGCCGTTGAATTGTCATCGAGAAAAGTATAAGAGGAGACATGAGGGTCACTTGGAGATTACACCGAGTTGATCAAGAATTCGATTTTCTGGGGCAAGGCTTGCTGAGGAAATCGAAGGAGTGATCAGAGTTATAGCCGAGGGGCAGTGGATGTAGTAGCAGATTGGCAGTGATAGTACTGGGAGCATCAGTGCAGAAGTTGGGAGAGGGTTGACGCAAAGCTGGCTAGAGGCCACGCAGAAGCAACCAGAGGCCACGTAGAGGTAGCTAGGAGCTGCGTAGAGCCTAAGGAGAGCCAACGTGGGACACACAGAGGCTCCAGAGGCAGACCCGAAGCCTCGAGAGGTTGACGCTAGGCCAAAGAGGTTGATGCTGGGCCAGAGAGGCTGACGCAGACCCTAGAGGCTGACTCTGGGAGATTTTGTGGGGTAGATTGGCGCTGATATCTGTCTCCGACTGAGAGGTACTATTGCCGAGGGCATTCTCTGTTGGGTGAGCCATTTCTGGCACCTAGATTGCATTCTGAAACAACGTAATAAGAAAACCCTTAGATATCTGCACCTGTTTTCTTGCATTGTTTTTTTCCGGGGCTATTAGTCCAAAAATAACAGTGTCACTTGTGTGCTTGTTTTTCCTTCAGTTGATGATCTGTATGTGTTGAGACTGTACTTGTATTTATTTTCAGTATTTACATGGTAAATGACTTGTTAAGTTACAGAACAAGTAGGAAGAAATAAATCAAAAAGTACAAGAAGAATTTCTAATAATGTATTAGAGCATGGTTGCAGATCACGGGATAACTGAGGGCATCAGCCGAGCAAGAGCAATAGTAGCAGAAATAGCTATCCTAGGTGACAGAAGCTGTTCCTAGCAGAAAAGCAGCAAGGAAGGGTGACGTAGTGCCTGCGTCATCAGTTCGAGCCGGGAAGAGGATCAACGCAGTGGCAAAGAGGAGCAGACCTGACCTATGCAGAGCTCGATCATCTTTCTCAGTGAGGAAGGATTGACGCCTATGCCCAAGAGGTGCAGATTTCAGTGTTGATAATATCGGTATCGGGAAAATATCGGCGAGGGTCCAGAAAATATCTTATCGGCAATATCGGCGAAAATATCGGCAAAATATCGACAAATATCGACAAGCATAAAATATGCATAATATATTCGTTTTTTTCAGATTTTTAAACATATAAAGCAATAACAACATGAAATAAATACATTGGCACATAAATATGAAGAAAACACTGATATATGTGATGTCAAATAGAAATGATACCTCAAAGGCGATACCAAATCCTGCTGATCCCTGATAATTATACATTCAAGGACTCAAATGTGGAGAACCAATACAAAATAACATCACATATATAAAAGTATCTCATCATCATGAGTTATATGTAGCACAACAAATAAAACTAGCAGCTATCTATCTGAAATCACTGCCCTCTCCCCCTTTTACAGGAAAACATGATGGGTTGTTTGCCAGGCCTGCCCCTAGTAGTAGGAGGCCCTGACCCTGCCTCTGCACCTAATGTCAAATAATGAGTGCTAGGTATGGGGCTATGCTCTCCTATATCTATAGCAGATGGTGTTGATGCTGATGCTCCCGCAGTGTCCTCCTCCTCCTTGTCCTGCGCCTCCTCTGAGTGTTGTTGCCCCTCTGACTCCGAGTCCTTCTCTTGCTGCCCCTGCTCTAATGGATCATCTGCCACTGGCTCTAACCATGAAGGTGACTCCTCCAAGAGGGGCTCCTCAGACTCCACCCTCCATGGAGACAATACATCAATATTGTCTAAGCTAAGTCACATGACACGAGGACACGAGACACGGAGGACACGTAAATACGAGTATTCAATACGAAACACAACGACCTGGAAACAAGACACGGGGGACATGTTATATATATATATATATATATATATATATATATATATATATATATATACCAAAATATAGTTTTTTATCCATATTAAATTGCATGTTGCAACTTATCTAATCAAATTAAAATATAATTACTTCTCAAAGTTCATAGTTCACTTTAAAAAAATAAATAGAATCAAAATTTACTATTTAGAAATTAGAATGTGATATGCTTGGTCTTGATTCTTGAATATTCAATGTTCATTGTTCATGTACAACTTACAAGCACATAAGAAAATAACTAAAGTCTAATCCTATTGATTTCCTCCGCCCCTCTTGCGAGAAAATGCCACTGCTTTCCCTTTCCCTCTAGATGTAGATGCTGGTGCTGGTGGAGTTGGCAGTGGAGTTTGCTATGCTCTAGAAGCTGAAGAACTAGAAGTAGGAGCTATAGGAGGTAGACCACGTCCTCTACTGGTGGTAGGGGTAGCCTGGGTAGGTGGTGTCACCTGGAAACATTACAATCTCCCAATCCTGAAATCCTAAAAAACTGATAAGTCTGCTGCATTTTGAATGAAATCTAAAATTCTACTTTCTGCATATGAAATCCAATGAGGTCGGAACCACTCTGAAACATCCTGAGTCATTTCATGGTAATGTTAAAAATTTAAGTAAAAGGATGAAAATGAAGATTAAGGAGAATGTCACTTTTACTTTAAGAACTTAACATTACCATGAATAGCATATCAATACTAGGGCCTAGAACGCTCAAACCCTCCTTCGCAGCAACTACATAGCTCTCCCCTTCCTTCTCTAGCAATCAGAAATGAAAATGATATGAAAAAAAACCAAAATCAGATTTTTATAGGCCGTGCAGAAATTTTTTACAGTCACCGGGCGATATTTTCGATTGTCGCGTGATATTTTCCGAAATATTGACGATATTTCGGAAATCGCGCGATATTTTCAAAAGCCGAAAATATCGCGATATTTTGTCGGCGATATATCGGCTCGCCGAAAATATCGCGATATTTCCGAATATCGCCGATATCTCGGCGATATTATCAACACTAGCAGATTTTGCTGGTGCTGGGATTGCGCAAACCATAGAGGCTCTAACCTTCAGTTTGCTGGGGCGTAGGAGGTTTTGGGTAAGTTGCAGAGTGAACCTGGTGGGGTATTGTAGTCAAAACAATACCTAACAGGGCAAGACCAAGTAGGAGGGAGTTGTTGTCGATGATTTCTAGCTAAGAAATCCGGATGACTGGTGCAGCTGCACTAACGATCGGAGTGGGGGCATCTCGACATTGGCAAAGGGATTTCCAGGAGGGAAATCGAGGATCAGAGGGAGTCACACCGAGAACTTCTAGGAAGGAAGTAGAGAGACTTGGAAGAGTCGAAAGAGGAGCAGAGAAATGGCAGTGAATGGGGTAAGTGATCAGGACAAACTACATGGAGCCTCAAACTTCGTAGTCTGGAAGGCCAGGATCTTGTCCATTCTAGACAGGAATCGTCTCAAGCACTTCGCCTTAAACACGATAGCGATCCCAGTTGACCTGAATGAGAACGAGAAGTATGAGGAGGCAATGGCGAGGGCCAAGAGCATTATCCTTGACGGGGTTAAGGACCATGTAGTACCACATATTGTCGAAAAGGACACGGCAAATGCGATGTGGGAGGCCTTGACGAAATTGTACCAGCATACTTCTGTGCAAAGGAAGATGCTACTAGAAAATCAGCTACGGTCATACCAAATGAAAAAGGGACAACAAATAGACACTTTCCTAGGTCGATTGAAGGAGATCTGAGATCAACTAGCTTCCATAGGGGCCACGCCAGATGGGGAGATGTTGGTGAGGACCGCATTGAACGCAGTCTCAGAAGATTAGGAGGTATTTGTCCAGATCATACTGGGCAGGTGAACCCTTCCAGATTGGGAGGAATTGTGGGCATCTCTTTATCAAGAAGAGATAATAAGGCTAACGAAGGTGGGAAGCAGTGACAAGGGGGTCAGAATCAAGGAGGAAGAGGAGGATGCTGCCCTAACATTTGAGGGAAAGCAGGAGAAACAAAAGAAGAAGGACCTCTCCAAGGTCAAATGCTTCCAATGTAGGGAATTGGGTCACTATGCAAGCCAGTGTCCAAGAAAGAAGAGCAAGGGAGAGGCTTCTGAGACCAAGGCTGCGCTAGCAAGGGCGGAGAAAGAAGTGGAGATGGATGATGACTGTGCCATGAGTGCTCATGCGCCACTTGAGAGGAAGTGGGGAGACATTGAGCTGTAGTCAGACAGGCTACAAGCGATGAGGGGCAGGATCCTCGAGGTACTCAACCTCTTGGATTATACCTTGCTACGGGAGCCCCGAAGAGGAGTAGCAAGACTAGCAGATGTCAGTAGAGACGGATGTAGATGGATTGACAGAGGGAGCTTCATCATCGGGAGTGTTTCTAGCTTGACGGAGATGCCAGAGTTGGGAGATTAGTTACTTACTTCTTAGTAACTGAGTTGCAGTGCAATAGTTAGCAGTGGCAGTGCTATGGGCAACACGATGCAACATGATGAGAAGGGTTGAAGTGCAGATGCAGCAGTGGCAGTGGCAGGGCCATGGGCAATAGCATGGATGCAGAGGGAGCTGTTGTACAGATGTAACAGTGGTAGTGGCAGGGTCATGGGTAGTAGTACATGATGCAACAGTGTAGAGAATGTTGGGCAGCGTGCCTAGCATCAACACAAGGACCCATGCTAGATGATCAGGGTGATGCTCAGCGAGGAGTATTACTAGAGAAAGTGTTGATTTGGGGTAGCATCATATGTGCTCTAGCCACGAAAATTGGTGGAGAGGCTAAAGCGCATGAGATCTCCAATACCCAAAAATGGTTTGGGCAGAATCTAACCAGTTTGGGAGATATTAAAATAATTAATATCTTTAATGGAGTTCCTAAATCTAAAATTAGGAAAAATAAAATATTAATGTGAATTAATATAAAACTGAGTTAGAATGGTCCAAAAGTCATGGATGAAGCCAGATCTAATCTTAGCCATTGATTAGGGACTTAATCTCGGCCGTTGAATTGTCAACGAGAAAAGTATAAGAGGAGGCTTGAGGGTCACTTGGAGAATACAACGAGTTGATTAAGAATTCGATTTTCTGGAGCAGGGCTTGCTGAGGAAATCGAAGGAGTGATCAAAGTTGCAGCTGAGGGGCAGTGAATGCAGTAGCAGAGAGGTAGAGATAGTATCGGGAGCATCAACGCAGAAGCCAAGAGAAGGTTGATGCATAGCCAGCTAGAGGCCACCAGAGGACACGCAGAAGCAGCCAGAGGCCACGTAGAGGCAGCCAGGAGCTGCGCAGAGCCTGAGGAGAGCCAACATGGGACATTCAAAGGCTCCAGAGGTTGACATAGAGCCCCAAAAGGCTGATGCTAGGCCATAGAGGTTGACACAGACCCTAGAGGCTGACGCTGGGAGATTTCGTGGGGCAGATTGAGGTTGATATCTGTCCCCGACTGAAAGGTACTACTGCCAAGGGCATTCTTTGTTGGGTGAGCCATTTCTGGCACCTAGATTGTATTCTGAAACTGCTTAATAATAAAACCCTTAGATAGTTGCACTGGTTTTCCCGCATTGTTTTTTTCCGGGGACATTAATCCAAAAATAACGGTGTCACTTGTGTGCTTGTTTTTCCTTCAGTTGATGATCTGTATGTGTTGAGACTGTACTTGTATTTATTTTCAGTATTTACATGGTAAATAACTTGTTAATTAACAGAACAAGTAGGAAGAAATAAATCAGAAAGTACAGGAAGGATTTCTAATAGTTAGACTTAGAAATTCCAACAGGTCAAAGTCAACAACAATCAATAATAGTCAAAGATGCCCTAACCAGTCACAAGTCAATGGTCAAAGAACCTCAAAAGGTCTCGGTAAAATTGCTAGTCAATGCGACCTTCCACGCTAGTCAGAGATCAATCAAAATAGTCCCAAAAATCCACAATCAAAGGAGAGAGAAAGTCCTTGGTCAAACTCAAATATCTTGTGGTTAGTCTACGATCAATTGTAGTCAAACAACCCATAACAACTTGATCTCTATGCCAAAGAATTCACCACCCAAAATCGGATTTATGCATGCCAAACCAAGTCAAACATCCAAGTCAAAGGTGGTCAACAGATGGTCAAATTGTCCCAGCAGAAAAAGTCAACACAGATTTTAGAATTGCCTCCAAACCCTTTGCATATTTGAGAGTGACCTGCAATTTCACATATAAGAACCAATCACAAGAAGAGAGAGAGAAGAATGGATGAGTTGATGTGTGATGCCAAATTAGGTTGACTTTTCCTCTCTTTATATGCTTCCTTGGAGACCCAATTTGTCCTTGGGCTGACCGAAACTTTTGTGTCCATGTGTTCCCAAATTAACAATTCCTCCCAAGCTGAGAGGGAGTGTTGAAAATAGCAGCCTTGGTCGGAATTTTGATTAACAAATTGATGGAGAGAAATCATATTTTGGGTTTGACCAAGTCAGCCCTAAGGCCATCAAGTCGGCCCACACATGTCAAAAGACACCTCCAAACACACATAAATAGACCATCGTTGGAGCTCATTCGATACATCAAATCATCTGAAAATTGCAAGATTATCTTCACACGTGCGGGGGATTCAAAGGAGCATCTTCTCTCTGCGTTGACCAACATTCTTCTTTTTATTTCACTTGTGTTGACCTAGGCTATTTTGGATCTATTTGACCAAAATTTTCACTGTGGAAGGACGCTGAAAATTGCAGGATATGTTGACCATTTTTTACTGAGGCTTCATCCTTGTTTTGAGCTCATTGACTATAGTTGAAAACATGCATTGATTGAAGCTTTGACTGAGGGTTTGACTATTTTGAAAGTCCGAATATTGATAGTGAATCTTCTACTGCATTGATTGAATCTGTGACTTTGTTGACCACATATCTATCTTTGTTTTGGGCACGTTGATTGTAGCTCAAACTTGTAATTTTGTCTGAAGATTTCAGGAGCTCGTTTACTGAGATTGACTGTCTTCCATAGGCCACAAAGTTGACTTTTTTCTGCCTCTCATTTGTCAATTGATTTTCTTAGTTGATTTGGAAAGTCAAAAGTTCACTTTGACGATTTATCGATCTACAAATTGCATTGTATCTCATGCTAAACATTGAAAGAATATCTAAGAAGGAGAAGAATTGATTTTGGATTTTCCCCCTTGTGGGGTTTTGCCATGGTCTTTGACCTAAATCTTTGTGTCTTATTGTGCTTGGCTATCTTCTATTGTGCATTATTGTTCACTGTTCTATCTATAATTGCTTAACTGTTACTAGGGTGAATGAAATGAGCATACAATTGTTTTAAGTGATTATTGCAACATACAACATGTGAAAAACTAACATGTTTCACAAGTTTAGAGTTTTTCTGTGTTGTATTTATGACTTGGTGTTGATCAGTGGTTGTCATTGTTGTCAACCCAAGCAGTGCCAGGGGCTACCGCGATCTTGCATGGGCATTTTGACTTGACAACTTACTATATTCTGAGTGAGGGATCTTCTAGATGGATTCTACTTGTTTAGATGTTTTCATTGATATATGGCACGCCAAGTAATTCTTAACGGTTTGAGAGATATTCATGTTTGAAGCTAGTAACCCCAGTTAGCGGGCTAAAACCCTATGGGGTTGTGGCATGGCACTCATAATTGGTTGTGGTCATTGAATAGTCAATAAAAAATAAAAAAAAATTGCTCCTAAAATCCCTCCAACATTCACTTGTTGAGGACCCTCTCAGCTCAAGACTTTCATATAAATAATGATCCTCATATCCTCTTATAGTGGGGATTTTGTGGCTTCAAAGAGGTCATCGTGGCATTTTCTCTATAACATTTTTTTCTGCGAAGCTTCTGAAGCTAAAATTAAAACCCATTTGAGCTGAAATCTTGATGAACGTCGTGACCGAATTTCAGATTTTGGTTCGCTATATTTTCGGAGATATGATCTGTGGAAGTTAAGGTTTTTGCAGGCTCCCAAATTCCATGTCAAACAGGGGATGTTGGGAAAATCGTCATAATTTTCTTTCTGAGCATTGGATTCAAATTTCGTAAATATTCACAGAAATAGGATGGATTGTAGTTTGTTGAGTAGCGTTTTCAGGGCTGAAGGTCACAACAGTGACATGTGGCACTTCGTACAAGTTCGCTCCACTGAACTAGTCTATAATAAGGTCATCATAGGAGATTGGGCATAACTCTTTCTTGAAAAATCCAATCTTGATCAGACCTGTGGGGTTGGAAAGAGGACTCAGAGGGCTACCAAAGGACAAAATTTCGGACCCTGGAGATCCGAAATTACATAGATACAGCAGATTCAATATCGAGCTCCTAGAAGGCAAGAAAAAGTATGCACTCAAGGATCACTGCAGTAAGGACCACACATCAACAATCAAGAGTAAGTCTCCTACAACATGGTATGTATGATTAGTGTTTACATTTGAATTTTGAGTATCATCTCTGACATATGTTTTTGCAGGACAACGTAAGTATATACAGTGTCTCGGTTATATCTCTATGTCTCTATATGTCACAGTTAGTTTCTTGGATGTCCTATTCTTGATACTACACATTTTATGCTACATATTCTTGATGCTACACCAAGTTTGCGAAATCTATATGATGTTGTAAGTTCATGTTACTTGTCTTGTTGTAGTGATAAAATGGTCTCGGTTGTTGTACATGGAACTTGGTCCATTATAAGTCTAGGGTCTATCATCAACATTTATTGTATAAAAAATGCCCTACGTCTTAAGAGCACTCTTTAGATGATGAGAAAAAGAAAAGAAGATTTTCGGCAACGGGACAACCCCTCCCACAAGGGGGAGGTTGGGAGAGAAAAAAATGCCCTACGTCTTCAGAGCACTCTTTAGATGATGAGAAAAAGAAAAAAAGATTTTCAGCAACGGGACATCTCCTCGCACAAGGAGGAGGTTGGGAGAGAAAACATGGTAGCCCCCTCGGGACCACTCGTTGTATCACCAGGACGGGTGGTAACCTCAGAAGACAAGGCAAGGCTGCCTCCTCCTTGTGGGAGGGGGTTGTCCCATTGCCGAAAATCTTTTTTTCTTTTTCTCATCATCTAAAGAGTGCTCTTAAGACATAGCGCATTGCATAGAGTCCAAGCCTATATCAAGAGTGGGGGTCTTTGCCTACTGCTGCAGCAAGTCAACAAAAAAAGTGACAAGCACAGTTCAGGTATGCATTGTAATTTTTAATTTGTATTTATTCATTATTATGCACTTACATGTGTTTGCAGATAGAGGTAAGTTGAAGGGTATTTTGTTTTGTTTTTGGATTGGTTTCGCCGGGCAAAGTTTGTATGCAGGTAGAAGAAGATTCAAGTACAACTTCAAGCAAGAATTCAAGAGCAGAAGTATCAAATCAAAGGAAGCATTGCAGCGGGACATCCTTTGAAGACATGACAACCATCTGTATATTGTGAAGAAGCGTCAAGGCCAAGAGTCATCATTGTAAAATTGTAAAGAGTCATTTGTGAAAGTGTCATCATTAGAAGAGTCATTATTGTAAAAGAGTCAATTTGCCTAGAGCCGAAAAGGCGTTATTGGGAGGTATAGGAGTCACTGTTGGGATGATGTCATGGTTGGGTTGTAAGTCATAAAGTG
Source organism: Pinus tabuliformis (assembly GCA_031772625.1). Lineage (NCBI taxonomy): Eukaryota > Viridiplantae > Streptophyta > Pinopsida > Pinales > Pinaceae > Pinus > Pinus tabuliformis. The sequence continues at coordinate 380,665,823 of CM062812.1, read as the reverse complement.
ATCGGGTATTTGGTCAAGTACACGAAAATCAATGTACATCTTATTGTATCGGGGATTATTGTCCCTGGTTTGGGAATCCACAATCTTGTCTTTTTTCAGTCATTATAGGGTGGTAGGGAGGTGCTAGGCAGGTGCACGAAGTCGCCTACAGGTTGGAGCCTGTTGGGGAATTCATTCAATTGATTACTGAAGAAACCAGGGCGTTCGGGCATCCTTCCAGTGGGAGCTAGAGAAGAATGCTTTTCTAGAATTCTAGGAAGTTGTTGCTTTAGTTTCAGTTAGGGCTGAAGATTAAAGAATTTATTAGAGAAGCATTCGGTGGTTTTTGACCTGGAGGGGGTTTTCCATCTAAAATTCTTGTGCTTACTGTGTTCTTTTATTTACTGTTATTATTGCATAAACATTAATAATAATTGAAGATTAACTAATGCTCTGAAAAGATTTTAAAGTGCTAATTCCTAAGGAATATTGAGTCACTCGCCCTCTCAGTATTTCCAACAATTGGTATCAGAGCTTGGTTCCTTCCATAGCAGTCTAACAACTGGAAGGAGATCATGGAGTATACTAAGAATAGTGTTCCTTTGTTCAATGGAAATAACTATGCACTTTGGAGTGGAGGAATGCAGGTTCATTTGCTGGCACAAGGATACGAAGTATGGGAAATGGTTGAAGAAGGCTTCACACCGACCTAGGATGAACAAGGTAAGAAAAATATGGTATATGATGCAAAGGCTAAAGATCTTATTATCAGTGGGCTTATCGAATTTGTTTATCTTGAGGTATTGAGTTGCAAAACTGCTAAAGAACTATGGGGCAAGTTTGAAAATATATATGCAGGTGACTCAAAGGTGAAAGAAGCAAAGCTTCAAATTTTCAGGGCAAAATTTGAGCAACTCAAAATGAGGGAAGATGAAGATATTGCTGCATACTTTCAGCGTGTTGATGAAACAACAAATACATTGGAAGGTTTGGGAGAACCCATTGAAATGAAAATTGTTGTCTGAAATATCCTTAGAACCTTGCCAACAAGATTTAACCCTAAGGTATCTGTCTTGGAAGATAGATCGAATTTGACCAATCTCAGCATAGATGAATTGCATGGAATTCTTATGGCATATGAAATGAGGATTGAAGAAGAGGATGGAACATCTCACTTAGAAACAACATTTGTCGCATCCAAGAAGAATAGTAAGGACAAGCAAACTCCGAAAGCAAAAACTTGCAATTGTAAGGATGAGGAAAAGGAAGAAGATGAAGAAGAATTCTCAGATAAAGAGTTTTCCTACTTCACGCGGAAAATGAGAACAGGTACGGGAAAATTCAAAGGTAAACTTCCATTAATATGTTTTGATTGTGGTGAGGTTGGGCATTTTGCAGCCAAATGTCCTCACAAAAATGAGGTTGTTACGAAAGGAAAGAAAAGTCCTAGGAAGTTCAACAAGCAAGGCAAGAAGAAATGGTTTAAGAAAAGTTTCTTCTCCAAAGAAGATAGCTCCTCATCCAAAGAAGACAGTGATAACGAAGAAGAATTCAACGAAAGAGTATTGTTTATGGCCAAGAACAATAAGCAAGAGGCACTTGACGAAGGAGATGAAGAAGAAGAAATGGCTAATGTTGAATTTCAAAACGAAGTAATCAGGGTTATCAAAGAGCTCAAGGCTGAGAAGAAGCACGTCAACACTCTTGAAGATGAATTAAAGACAGAAACGGAAAAGGTCCTCAATCTTAAGATCAAGGTTGAAGAATACAAATGAATTGAAGAATCGCTCAGGCAAGAATTAAAAGAAAGCAACAAAGAAAGAGAAACATTGGAAGCAACAAAGAATCGTCTTCTCTTGATCTTCTAAGGTTCTTCCAAGGTTCTTCCTACGAATCTTGATCTCTTGATCTCGCTGGGAGATCTACCTGCTTGGTAGATTTTGCATATCCATATTCTTTAGTTGTCATAGAAGGACTTGACTCCTTTTCAAATTTTTCTTTGTAACCAAGGCAAGCCTTGTTGCTGCATGATCGCTGGTTGTTGATGACTTAATCCAAAGTCTTTGAGTTGTTGGCATAGTTTTGAAGCAAACCTTTCAAGATCTTCAAGTTATGTTTGATGAGCCTATTCACATCTTCTATGATAGCACCACTGCCATCAGTATCTCCAAAAATCATGTGATGCATTCCAAAACAAAGCACATTCTGATCAAATATCATTTCGTTAGAGAGCAGGTCGTTGAAAAGAATATCAAACTTGAATATTTTGGCACAAAGGAACAAATTGCTGACATATTTACCAAACCATTACCTCGTGAAGCATTTCAGTATCTTTGCCAAAAGCTTGGGATTATCCCAAGTTCTCATTAGAATCTTTCTCTTATCTAACTAAGTAGAAAGGGGGAGTGGAGGTGTGTACAGGTCCGGAGGATGACAATTGTCAGGGGGAGTTTCCCTTTGCCATTGATGACAAAGGGGGAGATAAGGCAATAGAAAGAGGTGTCATGATCACAGGGGGAGTACTTGTGTTGCCATCAATGCCAAAGGGGTATATTGTTGATCAATGGTTGTCATTGATGTCAACCCAAGCAGCACCAAGGGCTACCTCGATCTTGCATGGGCATTTTGACTTGACAACTTACTCTATTCTGAGTCAAGGATCTTCTAGATGGATTCTACTCGTCGAGATGTTTCCATTGATATATGGCACACCAAGTAATTCTTCATGGTTTGAGAGATATTCATGTTTGAAGTTAGTAACCCTAGTTAGTGGGCTAAAACCCTATGGGGTTGTGGCATGGCACTCATAATTGGTTGTGGTCATTGAATAGTCAATAATTAATAATAAAAAAATTGCTCCTAAAATCCCTCCAACGTTCACTTGTTGAGGACCCTCTCAACTCAAGACATTCATATAAATAATGACCCTCATATCCTCCTCTAGTATGGATTTCGTGGCTTCAAACAGGTCATCGGGCATTTTCACTATAACTTTCTTTTTTGCCGAGCTTCAAATGCTTAAATTAAAACCCATTTGAGCTGAAATCTTGATGAACCTCATGATCGAATTTCAGATCTTGGTTCGCTATATTTTCAGAGATATGATCCAAGGAAGTTAGGGTTTTTGTAGGCTCCCGAATTCCATGTCAAACAGGTGACGTTGGGAAAATCTTCATAACTTTGTCTTTGATCATTGGATTCAAATATCGTAAATAGTCACAGAAAGAGGACGAACTGTAGTTTGTTGAGTAGCATTTTCAGGGTTGAAGGTCGCAACAGTGACACGTTGCACTTCGTACAAGTTCGCTCTACTAAATTGGTCTATAATCAAGTCATCATGGGAGATTGGGCATAACTCTTTCTTGAAAAATCCAATCTTGATCAAACATGTGGGGTTGGAAAGAGGACTTAGAGGCCTACCACATGATGAAATTTCAGACCCTAGAGATCCAAAATTACATAGATACAACAGATTCAATATCGAGCTCGTAGAAGGCAAGAAAAAGCATGCATTCAAGGATCACTGCAGTAAGGACCACACGTCAATAGTCAAGGGCAAGTCTCCTACAACAAGGTATGTATGATTAGCGTTTACATTTGAATTTTGAGTATCATCTCTGACATATGTTTTTGCAGGACAACGTAAGTATATATAGTGTCTCGGTTATATCTCTATGTCTCTATATGTCACAGTTAGTTTTTTGGATGTCCTTTTCTTGATAATACACATTTTATGCTACATATTCTTGATGATGCACCAAGTTTGCTAAATCTATATGACATTGTAAGTTCTTGTAATGTATCTTGTTATAGTGATAGAATGGTCTCTGTTGTTGTACTTATAACTTGGTCCATCACAAGTCTAGGGTTTGTCATCAATTTTTATTGTATATATCTTTAGGTTAGTTTTGGATATAGCCTTGCATAAAGTCCAGGCCTATATCAAGAGTGGGAGTCTTTGTCTACTACTGCAGCAAGTCAACAACAAAAGTGACAAGCACAGTTCAGGTATGCATTGTAATTTTTAATTTGTATCTATTCATTATTATGCACTTACATGTGTTTTGCAGATAGAGGTAAGTTGAAGGGTATTTTGTTTTGTTTTGGGATTGGTTGCGCAGGGAAAATTTTGCATGCAGGTAGAAGAAGATTCAAGTACAACTTCAAGTAAGAATTCAAAAGCAGAAGTATCAAATCAAAGGAAGCATTGCAGTGGGACATCCTTTGAAGACATGTCAACCATCCATATATTGTGAAGAAGTGTCAAGGCGAAGAGTCATCATTGTAAAGTTGTAAAAGAGTCATTTGTAAAAGTGTCATCATTGGAAGAGTCATTATTGTAAAAGAGTCAATCTGCGTAGAGTCGAAAAAGCATTATTGGGAGGTATAGGAGTTACTGTTGGGATGATGTCATGGTTGGGTTGCAGGTCATAGAGTGATTGGGTATTTGGTCAGGTACATGAAAATCATTGTACATCTTATTGTATCGTGGATTGTTGTCCCTGGTTTGGGAATCCACAATCTTGTCTTATTTCAGTCAGTATAGGGTGGTAGGGAGGTGCTAGGGAGGTGCACGAAGTCGCCTATAGGTTGGAGCCTGTGAACACTTCGGGGTTGTAGGTTGGAATAGGGTGTTGGGGCATCCATTCAGTTGATTACTAAAGAAACCAGGGCGTTGGGGTGTCCTTCCAGTGGGAGTTGGAGAAGAATGCTTTTCTAGAATTCTAGGAAATTGTTGGTTTTATTTCAGTTGGGGCTGAAGATTAAAGAATTTATTAGAAAAGTGTTAAGTGTTTTTTGACTCGGAGGGGGTTTTCCATCTAAAATTCTTGTGCCTATTGTGTTCTTTTATTTACTATTATTACTACATAAACATTAATAATAATTGAAGATTAACTAATGCTTTGAAAAGATTTAAAAGTGCTAATTTCTAAGGAATACTGAGTCACCCCTCCTCTCAATATTTCCAACACTTGGTGCATATTTGTCCAACATTTGCCTTCCTTCTTCTTTTTTGGATTGGGGTGGTGGTTACCTTCCTCTTGTAATTGAGGTGGTATATACTTGTTAGATTTATCTAGAAATTTTTTACTTGATTTTTCTTTCGAATATTTGTTGGATTTCTTGGGACCTGTGAATGATGCCTTATTGAATCTACTTTTTTGTTCAATAAGCCTAGCCACGTGTCTAGCCTCTTCAATAGTGTTGGGCTTGCATAGTTTCAATTTAGCACAAATATAGTCCTTTAGTCCACATATGTACATCTTTAATAGCTACTCCTCAATGAATCCACTATGTCGTATTGGTAATACTTCGCATTCATGGGTATAATCACTTACAATGCCCTTCTACTTGAGATGTATAATTTTATTATATAGGTCATCATCGTCGTTATCATGGAATCTCTTTAATAATGCTATAGTGAACCCTTGTCAATGAAAAGAAGATACATCATACGTTTTCATCTACCATAGGAATCAGTCATAAGCTTCACCTTCTAAGATGTTGGTGTTGATTTGGGGTAGCATCGGATGTGCTCTAATCCTCAAATTTTGCATGGAGGCTTGGGCACATGCATTCCAAAGAAACCAAAAAGCGTTTTGGGAAATTCCACCCAGAAGTGATTTTATTAAAATAATTAATATTTTTAATGGGGTTCCTAAGTCTAAACTTAGGAAAATTAAAATATTAATGGGTATTAATCTAAGAAGGGGTGAAACTTCTAGAAAAAGACACAGATCAAGCCAAAATGATTTGATTCCTTGATTATGATTTAATCTAGGTCGTTGGTTGTCCAACAGGAAGATATAAGAAGGGGCTTGAGGGTCATTTGGAAGAGACACAAAGAGATTGAGGAAATCGATTTCTGAAGTGCGAAGTTCTCAGGAGGAAAAATCGATGGAAGAAATCTCTTGCAGTTGAGGGGCAGGGATAGCAGCTTCTGGAGAGAGAGATTCTCAGTCGAAGATACATCAGTAGAGAGAGGCAATGAGTGATCTAGAAGCCTTGACCTAGAGGTTGACACGGGGCCAGAAGGGCCACCCAGAAGCGGCATAGAGTGAGAGAGAGGAGTCCGAAATTTGTAGAGGAATTTGATTTTCAGAAGTCGGAAGCCGAGGTGTGAGACCAGGAGGCAGAAATTGAACCTCCTGGGAAACATACATACTAGCCAGAGAAGTGACGCAACACCCAAAGAGCTTGACGTTGGGCTGACGTAGACACTGCGCAAAGGCAGCCAGAAAAGTCAGGGGTAGTCAGTTTGGGGTTGGATCAGCCAAGATTTCTCAGTGATTCTGTGAGGTAAAACTCACAAAGCTTCTGCAATTATTTCTCTATGTAACTGAATAACCCTGTGAGGTATTCAGTGATGTATTCATATTTCTCTACTACTTAATAATAATAAACCCTCATAGCTATTGCACCGGTTTTCCTGCATTGGGTTTCTCTGGGGACTATTGTCCAAAAATAAATGTGTCCTATGCGTTTATATTTTCCTTGCTCAGTGTCTATGTTTCAGAATCATATTTAATTGGTGTAGGTTGCTTCAGTAATTTACTTCAATGTTTCATGAAGGAATTTGAAATAAGCTTGTAATGTAATTTACAATCTAGGTGAAGTAGATTCAGTTGGTTGTAGTAGGATTCTTGAGATTGTTAGATCTAGGAATTTTCACAGTTGGAAGAGGTCATTATCTTCTCTTTTTCACTTAATGGTGGATTTTCTCCAAAAATTCCTTCCATTTTGTTGACCCAAACAATTTCTCCTTTGTGATCTTTATCATCATATTTTGGTAGTTCATTCTTAATTCACTGATGGTTTATGTGTGGAATTCTAGTATGATATTGACTATCTGAAAAGTATATCTCAGGTGGATCTAGAGGTTCATGCTCACTTGCGATTTGTGGGCTAGTCATCTGTCTTTGATAGGAAAATTTTGAACAATTAACTTGTCAACCTTCTCCATTAATTGATTAAGTTGTTTGCTATGGTCATTAAGTCTTTTGGTGGTTTCATTGATTTTGTCGTCTCTATTCTCTCCATTATTTCCATCAATTTGTTTTGTCCTTTAGTTAAATCTGTTTGTTTTTTCCAAGCTGTAGAGACAATATCACACACGTTATTGAGTTTGTCTCTGCAACAATTTATGTTGGCTTGTAACTCATCATTATTCACCATTTTGTTCTTGTTCTTCTTGGTGGAACCCACTTCTTCCTCATATATATATATATATATATATATATATATATAGAGAGAGAGAGAGAGAGAGAGAGAGAGCTACTACTAATAATAATAGGATTACAACTAAAGTATATAAATTATATAATCAAATATTTATAATTAAATTATATAACTATTACTTATATAATTATTACTTAATTATATAATTATAAAAGTATAAAATGAAGTTAGACAGATAGATAGAATAAGGTTATATAATTATATGGTTTCAAATGACACTATGAATGGTGGGCAGTATAACTGACACAGGGCGTGACAGTCGAGAAGGAAACAACAGATGAGATAATGGCGAAGTGGGGATTGGATGTCAAACTTAGCACGAGGGACAACATATAACACAGGATGGTGAGTCACGACGGTCGGGAAAACATGCAGATAGGGAGATAGGAAGCAGTGATAGCGGAATGGTTGAGACACAATGGTAAGTAGAAACAATTGGCACAAGGTGAAGAACAAGACTGTCGACGACATGGCAGGGACAACAGATGGAGGTGCGACTGGTCAAAACATGGTGCAAGGAATGATAGAGATAATGGCAGTGGATAGCAATGGAAGACAACATGAGAAAACACTACAGCGGAAAAATAGATGGAAGAAAATGCTACGCAGAACAGGTAGTACGAATGTTGTATAGATTGAATAGGTGAAGGATGCGGAATGTGACTCTAGTACCACTATTGCAAAGAGATAATTGATGAAGACATGTGTGCAAAGCGAATATTTTTTATTATTGAAGAATGAATAATTGATGATTGCATGCCTTTGTGACGGTGTGCCTGAATAGGCATTGACTCGTCACGAAGGTGAATGGTTATGTCATTTGACTTTTTCCCTTCATAACTAATAATTATTTATTAATGCTTATTAATTAAGTAATTAATTATTGTTTATTAGTTTTTTATTATTTATTCAATTATTATTTTATTATTTATTTATTCATAATAGGAGGACTCGTACCTTGACCATTCAATCGAGGTTCCAAGTTGATTAAGTTTGCAGTCCATGTGTTATGCGAAGATTCCCACTTTGACAATTATATTAGGATAGCCTTAATTAGCATGGGCAGTAGCCCGACAATGGTTACACTATGGTCACCAAGAAAGTGTCAAATCATGGGCAATATGGCCTACCTAATCACAACTATAACACCTAATAGGTGCAATTCTGCAACCTACTCAGCCTCCTCGGTACGCTTCTTCTTGGCATCTACCTCCACCACTTGGTGGTTGCACATTATCTACCGCTCTGAATAAGGTCCTCTCCATCCTTTCTGCTAGGGCCTACAAAGCGCTATAGTTATTTGTACTATGCATGTTGGTACCACAAAATTCATAATGAACATTATTAGGAACTAAGTAAGGGATATTTCTGCCAAATGGGAAAACTTTGTGGATGACGTCAATATAAATCTCACAATATTCTCATGTATGCATATTTTGTAAGTGTTCTATATGAAATCAAGAGGCATTTTATCGCTACCAAATCTTTTTCAAAACTTAAGGAGGCTATGTGTACGACTCTTGTACTAGCTACACCTGATTTCACCAAAACCTTGATTATGGAGTGTGATGCCTCAGGCCATGGAATTGGTGCAGTTCTAATGCAAGAAGGAAGGCCCCTTGCCTTTGAAAGCAGTCAGGTTAAAGGAAAGAACTTACTCAAACTCATTTATGAAAAAAAAAATGTTGGCCATACTACATGCAATTAAGAAATGACGCTCTTACCTAATAGGAAGACACTTCAAAGTCAAAACAAATCATGATAGTTTGAAATACTTCTTGGAACAATGACTATCTTTAGAATAAAACAAAAAATGGGTGACAAAGAGGCTAGGTTATTACTTTGAAATTCTCTACAAGGGGAGGGAAAAGACAATATTATGGTAGATGCACTTTCAAGGAAAGAGGTAGACACAAAGCGCTCACTATGTTCTATTTACCTTCCACGAGGTGATTAGGTGGAACAAGCAAGGATAGAATGGAAGCAAGATCAGAAGGTATGCAAGATAATTCAACAACTATAGAAGGATCCACATGCATTAGATCAATTTGTGTGGAAGAATGATTTGTTGTGGTATCAAGATCGTCTATATTTATGTCAGAATTCCCAACTCAAACAAAAGTTCCTTTTGGAACTGCTCACTTCTCTTATAGGAGGGCATTGATGGTTCTTGAAAACCTACCACAGGATCAAGAAGGATTTATTCTGGGTGTGGGGTCTTAAATTTGATATTCAAAAGTTGGTGGCTTAATGTGTGGTCTGCCATTAGAATAAGGGAGAGACAATCAAGACCTCAGGGCTTCTACAACCATTAGCCATACTAAGTCAATGTTAGGAAGAGGTTTCATTATATTTTCTTAAAGGACTACCCATGTCTGAAGGAAAGAATGTCATGATGGTAATAGGGGATCGACTCACAAAGTAGACACATTTTTGCCCTCTTTCTCATTGTTTTCAAGCAAGCACAGTAGCCACTGGTTTCATGGAAACAATTCAGAAGCTACATGGAATTCTCGAGATTATTGTAAGTGATAGAGATCAAATTTCACTTTCAATTTCTCGATTGAATTCTTGTCTTGCTTGGGTATTCAATTAGCTCATAGTTCTTCTTACCATCCTCAATGCGATGGGAAAATCGAGATTGTGAAGAAAAGTCTAGAAGGGTATGTTCGTTGCTTTGCATTTGATAAATAGACACAATGGGTCAAGTGGTTTCCCTTGGCAGAATGGTGGTACTACACATCCTTCCATACTTCATCACAAATGACCCCATTTATAGAATTTTATCGATATCATCCTCCTTCCATCAAATCAACATTGAAAGGAAAAGCAAAGGGTCAGGTAGTGGAGGACCACATAGAGAAACAACAAGAGGTTCTCAAACTATTGAAGGACAACTTGAGTGTAGTATAAAATAGGATGAAACAAGAAGCAGATCAACATCACAACGAAAGAGAATTTGATTGAATTTGGAGATTGGGTAATTTTGAGGCTACAACCATACAAACAGATGTCCCTCAAGCAACAGAAGAAGGACAAGAAATTGGCACCTAAATATTATGGTCCCTATAAGGTGTTGCAAAGGATTAGAAGTATGGCTTACAAATTGGAGTTGCCTTCATCTTCATGTGTACATCCAGTCTTCCATGTTTTTTGCTTAAAGAAGGTAATCAATGAAAGGATCCAAGTGCAAACTATTTGACTAGAGATCAATGAAGAAGGGAAAGTGATACAAGAACCAGAAACAATCCTTCAAACTAGGATTAAGCAGCTGCAAAATCGAGCAATTACTCAGTACCTAATCAAGTAGAAGAATCTATCAGTAGAAGAGGCAACATGGGAAGATGAGTTCTTCGTGTAGAGACATCCACAACTAGTCAAGTGTTGAGGGCCACACTTGTTTCAAGGTGAGGGGCATGTTAAGCCCTAGAGAAGGCCCCATCTTAAACATTAGTGTAGTTAGCTAGACACTTTATGTATAATTGTACGTGTTGTCCCCAGTATATGTAGCAAGGAAACCTAGTCTTAGAATCAAAGAATCTTGGACAATTGTGTTACTGTAAAAGGAGGTTGCCCCCAATTTTACTTGTCTATTTTCTCATCATTATTTCTGTTTTGATTAGATTTCAGATGTTTGGAGCATAACACATATTGTGGGAATGTTATATGTACAGTAGGATGTCATCCCATTTCTTGGCATGCCATATATTGTATCCTTTCAACAAATGTACCATGATTCTATTCAATTTTAGGTTGGCCATTAGTTTGAGGATGGAATGAAGTGGACTTGTTGAATGCAGTATCTAGCTTTTCTAAAGAGTCTTGTAGAATAAGCTTAAGAACCTTGTTTATCTATATGAAATCAACCCAAACATGATCAAATAACGTTAAGGTTGTGTTACCTCCAAAATTGAACTTAATGATAAAATCCGTAATCCACGAGGTAGTGATCTGAAATCACCCCTAGGTGACCTCAGGATATTAATGAAGGTATTACAGACTCATGTGATGGTGTGTGTGTCTATGTTATCTTATGCAACGGATCAATAAGATTGCGAAATACACAGACACTTGAAACAGTAATAGATCACAGTAAGCAAACATAAACACAACAAAATTTATTAAGGAGTTCACCCAATCCTCCTGGGCTATGTCTCCTGGTCCAACCTTCAGTGGTGGCTTTTTTATTATGTTTTTAAAGCAGAGTCTTACAATAAGGAGCTCAATCTGAGTCTCACTTGACAAAGGATGATCAATAGGATGGCACTTGGAATTCCCAAGTCCTTAGAGTTCATAGACTCCTCTTACCAAATTTCGACCTCAATTGGTCTTTGTCTGCTCGATGCTTCCCTTACTCTGATGGTCAACCCGACCTCTCTGCCCTCTGCAACTATGCCTCTCTTACTGTGTCTCTCGGCCTTCGGCTTCTTCACTGCTTCTCTGCCTCACCGTCCCCTGCTTCCTATCAACTTGTGGCTTTAAAGCCAGTTCGTTCCTTCGACTGTTCGTTTCAGCTTCTCGGCTCTCTGGATCGCCTGCCTCTGCCCGCTGGGACTCCTCTGCCTTGCATCATCATCGCTGTGTAACGCTTCGCAGAGAGGTGGCCACCTGTCTCTTTGCGAATTGAGTGTCAGTTCTTCCTGAATGGTCGTTTTTTTCGTTATTTCCCAGATCCCTGTGAAATAGATCCTTCTGTCGATTCATTGGTAAAATCGGACTTCAAATCTTATGCGCTGTAGTTTATTTCTCCCCCGGGTCCGATCATCCATCGGGTTGAACCTCCGCCGTTGATCTGGAGCCCCCAGATCCTACGGTCTTCGCTTATATCGCGCGGTTGAGTTGCTCGACCGTTAGTCCGCGATGTAAGTGGTTTCTCTCTCTCCCTGCCGGACACGCGTCACTCAGTGTATGGAATCGCTAGGTCCTTGGCCAAATCCGCTTACCGCCCGAAATGCCTCTGATATTCTGCCGGTTTTGAGCACGGGACCCACCTTGTTAGTTTTAGCGCTTTCCCACGGTTTTCCAGTTTTCCTTGTGATTGAGTGCTCGGGGCTTTTCTTTCTCGAGGGGTTTTGCCCTTTGTGCTAATCGTGTATCAAAAACAACGTCCATTTCCAGATCTAAGCTTCCCAATTGCCATTTTTGCGCCATGCGTGGTCTCCATGGACCCACGGTTAGCGCGCTTTGACCGAAGGTCCTCATTGCTCCGTGCTGGCTACAAATTGCCATTATTCAGAGGTTGTTTCTGATTGCTATAAGATTTCTTGAAGTCTATCATTCATTCTTAATAATCATGGAATTGTTTGAGGATCCAATTTAGATCACGGCCTTCCCACTGAAAAAGCTTTTGGACCACCAAAAGTTGGTTTTCAAGCATCGACTAAATGAGGATACAACTTTCTCACCTGTCCAATCTCTATCCATTTTGCACTGCTTGGCTTTGAACCCCTGAGCCCAATTCTGAGGTACTCAACATCTCCCCTGCGCGTCGTTCTCATAAAGTTCTGCTCCATTTTGAAGCTTCAGTCATATGTAATCTCCTTGGTTTGGTCCAGTTGCAAACTCCAACCCAGTTTCTCGGCTTGATCATACTTCTGAGGCTCAGACCTGTGGAATTTTATAACTATATACATTGTCCTTTGATTCCTGTCAAGGTGCTAATATTCAGAATAGTGACAACAAGATCAAGGGCATCAAAGCAGTGACAACTACACCTAAATTAGCAGCCTGGTAAGACAAGAGCAGAGTTTCATCATCATTATCAAAGAAGGTAATCTGCAACAGATTCAAGAAGTAAGCAGTGAGACCTACAGGACTGCATTTAGTACAGTGCAGCCTTATCATCAAGGACAAGGTAGACATAACATCAAATGCAAATCATATTAAATAGATTTCATCATTGAGGGAAAATTGTTGTGGGAGAGTGCAAAGCCTTGCAATTTAAAAGTATATCTACGATGCATTCAAAAGATCACTGCAGCTAGCAAGGACCACACATCAACAAGGGTAACTCTGCTACAACAAGGTATGTCCATTCAATGTTTATATTTTGAATTTTGAATTTCTCTCTGGCAAATGTTTTGAAGGACAATGTAAGTATTTTGTTTGTGTATTGTTTTGGTCTTGTTTGTTAACGCATGTGCAGGAAGGACACTCTAGAACAAATTGGAGTCTTGGACACATACTGGAAGAACGTGCAATGCCAAGATACCATCATGTGAAGCAAGCACAACAGTGCATCAACAACTGCAAGTGATCCAAGAAGCAGTGTCATGCGTCAGGTCTTATCAAAAGTCATTATTGTAAAGGATCATCATTGTGAAAGAGTCATCATTGAAAGAGTATTATTGTAATAGAGTCAATCTGCCTAGAGTCGAAAAGTCATTGTTGGGATGTATAAGAGTCTTTGTTGGGATGATGTCATGGTTGGGTTGTAGGTCATAGTGTGATTGGGTGTTCGGTCAAAATCATTGTAAATCATATTGTATCATGGATCGTTGTCACTGGTATGGGAATCCACGCTATTGTCTCATTTAAGTTAGTATAGGGTGGCGGGGAGGTGCTAGGTAGGTGCATGAAGTCGCCTACATGTTGGAGCCTATGAACACTTCAGGGTGTAGGTTGGTCTAGAATGTTGGGGCATCCATTCAGTTGACTACTGAAGAAACCAGGCGTTGGGGCGTCCTTCCAATGGGAGCTATAAAAGAATGCTTTTCCAGAATTCTAGGAAGTTGTAACTTTCATTTCAATTGGGGTTGGAGATTAAAGAATTTATTAGAAAAGCGTTCGGTGGTTTTTGACCCAGAGGGCATTTTCCACCTAAAATTCTTGTGCCTATTGTGTTCTATTGTTTATTGTTTTTAATGCATAAACATTAATAATAATTGAAGATTAACTAATGCCCTGAAGGATTTAAAAAGTGCTAATTGCTAAGGAATACTGATTCACCCCCTCTCAGTATTTCCAACAAATAGTACACGATGCGTCCATCAGTAGTACTATGGTCCATATCCCCATTTCCCTACTCATTAGCCGGATGAGAGGTACTTCCCATGAGTTCCGGACTGCATGGGTAAGATGTGTCGGTAAGAGAAGATGAACCACTCATCTTGCTCATATGCCATAGAAGGTGAACCACTCATCTTATACATATGCCACCATAGGGTATCACAGGGGAAGGTGAACCACTTACCCTGTACATTGCGCACCATTCGGGGAAGGTGAACACTCACCCTGTACATTGCGCGCCATTTGAGGAAAGTGAACCACTCACCCTATGGTCTCTCATCGCTCCAAGAAGTACTCCAAGCCCCCCGAAGCTCCCAGAGCCCAACATCCATCTCATACGAGACCCTCATAAGAGGGTCTCTCCACGACTCCAAGTCGTTCATAGAAGGTTAAAAATTTGACCTTCCCCAGGGGCTTCGTAAGAATATTGACGACCTAATCATCAGTCCCAATGTGTTGGAACCTTATTGCTCCTCGTTGTACCATATCTCGGATAAACTGGTACCTGATATCAATATGCTTGGAGAGGTCATGAAACACAGGATTCTCTGAAAGAGGAACCCCACTCTGGTTGTCGTAGAAGATCACGGTGGTATCCAACACATGTCCAAACAACTCACTAAAGAGCTTCCTCAACCAAACAACTTCACAGGAGGCCAAACTAGCAACAATGTATTCAGCCTCAGCGGTGCTCAAGGCAATTGACTTCTGCTTCCTACTCATCCATGATATCAAAGAAAAACCTAGAGAGAAGCAATATCCATATGTGCTTTTACGATCCACCACACTGCCAACCCAGTCTGCATTAGAGTAACCATGGAGCCTCACATTCCCGGCAGTGTATCTTAGCCCATGAGTGATTGTGCCTCGAAGATATCTCAAGAGATTCTTGCCAACAATCCAATGTATGTGATGAGGCTCGACCATAAATTGGCTCAATGTATTCACTGCAAAACATATGTCCAGACGAGAGTTCACCAAGAACATCAAGGCCCCCACGAGTTGACGATACTCAAAAGGATTTCCCAAATCAGGCCCAGCAGCACTTCTGCATAACTTCTTGAAGTTAAGTTCCATCAGAGTACTCACAACTTGCAGCCCAGCGTCCCAAATCTTTCAAGTATTTTCACAATATATTTTCCTTGAGAAAGGAAAATCTTTTTGCCAGACTCCAACCCTAGGAAGTAATGCATTAGTCCTAGGTCCTTCATCTCGAATTCAGAAGCCAACTCCCTCTTACATTGATGAATAAAAGGGTCTACACCTGTTGTTGAAATTTGGTACCGGAGGACAGGTGGTTCCCTTAGGCTTTGATCTTTGGCCTAGGGAAAAGTGTCCAAAAGAAGTTAATTTTCTCCTAAAGTAACTTTATAATTTTTATAAAGTTAAATCTAATTTAAAAGTGACTTTAAGTGATAAAGTTACTAAGTCTAATTTTAAAGTGACTTTTATAAAGTCAATGAAAAATTAGAAAGGAAAAGTGACTTTGGAAATAAACGACTAAGTGGGTCTTTATTAAAGTGGGGTGAATTAAAAAATAAAAAGTGAGATTTAAATGAGCATTTAATCTCAGCCTTAGATCTCAATCTATTTCAGCCATTGGATTTAGGGATCACCCAAAAGTCACTTGGATCACCCAAAAGTCACTTGGGGTTAGATTAAAAGAGGAAAATGAGGAAAAGGTCATTCATTTTTTCATAAGCAGATTGGGAGAAGGAGAGCAAGAGAGCAAGATATATTTCTAAGCAGGGAGGAGAAGGAGACCGCAGCTTGGCACACATTCCAAGGCAACAGTTGAGCAGATTTGTACAGCTGATTCAACACACAGTGAAAGGCAGATTTTGGCACGATTTTCGAGTGGTTTGCACAAAAATCGAGGAGCAATTTGCTAGTTTTTCTGCACGCAAAATGAGGTCCGTACAGTAGCATTTAATGTTGAAAGTGGGCACGAAAATCGAGGAGGTCGTACAACATTTATTGCTGTCCTGTTTGCTGTAATTTCCAATTTGCTGTGAGGCATGGGAAAAGAGATAAGTTGTAAATTTGCTTGCTGATTTTTTGCTGAATATTTCTCACTGTGAAAAGGCAATTTTCAGAAATAAAGAAGAGCTCTCAAACTGGTTTTCCCCAAGAGTTGTAGGGGGTTTTTCCAGGGTCAAGTTGACCAAAAATCTCAGTGTTTAAATGTGTTTTAATGGCTGTTTATTACTGCTGATTTTTATATCAGCAATTTCCAGCGTTTTGTAAAATTTCCAGAATTTGTGTTTTCAACAATATTTATTTTTTCGGCTTGTTAAATGTATGGTTATGGGAAAGGGCATTTAACTACATGGGAGAAATAAGGTGAAACTGAAAACCGGGGTGGGAAAACAGAAATTTCTACATGGTATCAGAGCTTGAGTGCTGAAGGGCAGTTTGGGACAGCAAAAGGAAAAATTACAGCTGCTGATTTTTCACTCAGAAAATTCCAGCAAGCTGATTTTTTCATAAACAACAATTTTATCTTTACTACAGCAGTGCTATTTTTCAGTTTTAGAACAGCAGGATGTCATTGGGATTGAGGGTGGAGGATAGGCTGGATGGGCATATAAATTAGAGCGTTTGGAAGGAGAGAATGCAGAGTATCTTTGAGGAGGCAGAAGTCTGGGATATCATGATGCATACCACACAGAACCCTGTTGTTGTGCCCACTGATGCTACTCAGTTGGCTGCTTATAATAAAAAGAACAACAAGGGTAAGAGGCTGATTCTAGACGGAATCAAAGACCATTGCATTCCTCATGTGAGAGGAAAGAGCAATGCCCATGAGATGTGGACAGCACTGTCCAATCTCTACCAGAGTACCAATGAGAACCGGAAGATGGTCCTGAAGGAGAAGCTGAAGAACATTAAGATGGGTAATGATAGTGCAGCTGGATATCTCACAAAGATTACTAATGTGAGAGATGAGTTGGCAGCGATTAGAGAGGCCATTCCACCCACTGATTTGGTGTGGATTGCAATGAATGGCCTCCCCCATTCATGGTTGAACTTTGCTGATGGGGTTTGTGCACGTGAGACCCTTGCCACATGGGAGAGGTTTTGGGATGATTGCATTCAGACAGAGATCAGGAAAGGTCAGCTTGGGGCAGCCAAGCCAGTTGAGCAGGATGAGGATGTAGCACTGGTGGCAGGAGGCAAGAAAGGCAAAGGGAAGAAGCAGGCTTCCACAAGCAGTGGTGGGGGCAAAGGCAAAGGTAAAGGTAAATAGGGGAACACACAGAAGGACTATTCCAAGGTAAAGTGTTGGAATTGTCAAAAGATGGGACACTATGCAGTTGTGTGTCCGAAGAAGAAGAAGAAGAAGGGGAAGAACCAGGACGTGGCAGCTTCAGCAGAGATTGAGGACTTTGCAGGTCGTTTTGACCGGGAGTTTGTGTTCACTACGTGTGAGTCCTCTAGTGTAGGATCACCTGCCACACAGGTTCAGAGGGAGCATGCTTTTCCCTCGATTAGCAGAGCATATTCAGGTATCTGGTATGTGGACAGTGGGGCTTCACGTCATATGACAGGAGTCCGTGAGTACTTCTCAGAGCTTTCAGAGAGTGGCACTGATATTGAGGTAGTACTCGGTGATGACAGAGTTGTTAGAGCAGTCGGGGTGGGGACACTGACATTTCAGAGGGAGTCCAAACCTCCCTTGAAAGTGTCAAATGTTCTTTATGTGCCAAGGATGAGGAAGAACCTCATATCCGTCTCAGCTTTGGAGGACAGAGGATATGAGGTACTGTTCAAGGGAGGACAGGTGTTGATGTATCCCAGGGGCACTCCAGCTGATTCAACTAGAGTGATAGGTGTACGCCATGCAAAGGTGTACAAGTTTTCATTTCAGCCCCTTTTGGCATTGAGCAGTAGTACCGACAGCAGAGCTAACAGTTCTGAGCTGTGTGAGATTTGGCACCGCAGGATGGGACATATGTATCATGGAGCCTTGAGGACATTGCGGGAGATCACTACAGGTGTGCCAGATTTCAGTACTGATCACTTTGATACTTGCAGAGGTTGTGCGATGGGCAAGTTTGCCAAATCCCCTTTTCCCAGCAGTGACAGCAGAGCGACTGGGATACTTGATTTGATTCATTCTGATGTGAGCGGTCGGATGTCTCATGTTTCCTTGAGTGGATATGAGTACTATGTTTTATTCATTGATGATCACTCCAAGAGGACCTGGATTTATTTCTTGAAGACCAAGAGTGAGGTCTTCAAGCAGTTTCAGGAGTTCAGAGCTCTTGTGGAGACACAGACAGGTCGGAAGATCAAGTCCCTGAGGTCGGACAATGGAGGAGAGTACACCCTTGGAGAGTTTGTTGATTATTGTGCGGAGGCAGGCATTAGGAGGAAGTTCACTGTTCCTTACAACCCCCAGCAGAACAGGGTTGCAGAGAGGAAGAACAGATCCATCATAGGGGCTGCCAAAGCCATGTTACATGATCAGGGGTTGCCATTGTTCTTGTGGGCAGAGGCCTGCAATACAGTTGTTTACTTGCAGAACAGGAGTCCGCATCGTGCCTTGGGGCACATGACTCCGGAGAAGGCTTTCTCTGGGAAGAAGCCTGATATTGGTCATCTTCATATCTTTGGATGCATTACATACTCTTATATACCCAAGGAGAAGAGGACCAAACTAGAGCCCACCGCAGAGAAGGGTATCTTTGTGGGCTACAGTGAGACCTCAAAGGCCTTTCGGATTTACATTCCTGCACAGAGGAGTGTTGTTGTCAAACGGGATGTGAAGTTCGAGGAGGACAGGGCCTTTAGGAGGTCACAGGAGTTAGAGTATCTGGATCAGCCAGACCCTCAGCAGCAGTTGAGTCAGTCGCAAGGATCCAGTGGGCAGGGATCAAGAGGATCCGGAGGTTCATCTATGAGGATGTCAAGTCCATAAGTAAGCAGTGGCTCACCGAGCCAGAGGGGTGGTGCTCCGTGCAGCATGCAGAGCAGTTCACAGAGCAGTTCACTAGGGAGTCCACTGATGGACAGTTCACACGGTACCTTAGCTTCTACAGGTTCAGGTGCAGGCAGGAGGATAGCAGACAGACAGTCAAGAGTTCAGGCTACTAATGGTGATGAGGAGGAGGAGTTTTATTCTCCTATGGGAGAAGCATGCTCAGGGAAGAGAAAGCCCAAGTGGCTTCAGGACACCTTGAGAGATGCCACATATGTTGCTGAGCCGAAGAGGCCAGTCAAAGAGAGTAGACCACCTGAGAGGTTTTGTAGCTATATGGCGATGGTTACCAGCATCCTTGACTCTGAACCTTCTAGCTATGAGGAGGCAGCTAGCCAGCAGGTCTGGAGAGAGGCCATGCAGGAGGAGTATTCTTCTATCATGAAGAATGATGTTTGAGAGGTGGTGCCAAGGCCTAAGGGAAAGTCCGTGGTTACTTCCAGATGGCTTTACAAGGTAAAGCATGCTGTAGATGGCATCATTGAGAAATTCAAAGCAAGGTTTGTGGCTAGAGGGTTCTCCCAGGTAGAGGGAGTTGATTATGAGGAGACCTTCGCTCTCGTGGCTCGATATACTTCGATCCGCTCCATTATATCGATAGCAACAGAGATGGGTTGGAAGATCCACCAGATGGATGTGAAGACCGCATTTCTCAATGGCTTCATACAGGAGGAGGTGTACATTGAGCAGCCACAGGGCTTTGAGGTGCATGGAAAGGAGTCCCATGTGTGCAGACTGAAGAAGGCCCTTTATGGCCTGAAGCAGACTCCCAGAGCTTGGTACTCCAGGATAGATACATATTTGCAGGGGATGGGTTTCACAAAGAGTGAGGCAAATCCGAACCTTTACTTTATTGTGATTGGTGAGGAGCCTCTCATTCTGGTGCTGTATGTGGATGACTTGGTCATTACAGGTGCAGAGAGACTCATAGAGCACTGCAAGAGATATCTTGGGACGAAGTTTGAGATGAAGGACATCGGCTTGATGCATTACTTTTTGGGGTTGGAGGTGTGGCAGGAGGAGGGGCATTTCTTCCTGGGGCAAGGGAAGTATATTGTGGACATCCTTAGCAGATTCCACATGGAGGATTGTAGACGCATGTCGACACCAATGATCACCAACTGGAAGAAGCTTCATGCTTCGGATTCCGAGTTGGTGGATCCCACATTGTACAGGCAGCTGATTGGTTCCTTGATGTATTTGGTCAACACTAGACCAGATATCTGTTTTGCAGTCAACACGATGAGTCAGTTTATGTGTGAGCCTAGGAAGGTTCACTGGGTGGCTGCAAAACACATTTTGCGGTACTTGCAGGGGACAGTGGATTATGGTCTGGACTACAGGCAGGGAGATGGAGTGAGATTGGCAGGATACACTGATTCTGATTGGGCAGGTTGTGCTTCTGATAGGAAGAGCACTTCAGGGTGCTGTTTTGGGTTGGGTTCAGCGGTAGTGTCATGGTTCAGCTGGAAGCAGCAGTCAGTAGCACTGAGTTCAGCGGAAGCAGAGTATATGGCAGCCAGTCTAGCTAGTTGTGAGGCCATCTGGCTTCGCAAGATGTTGTTTGGCTTATTTGGTCAGCCGTTGAGACCTTCAGTGATTTACTGTGATAATCAGAGTTGCATTAAACTCACGGAGAATCTAGTATTTCATGACAGGGCAAAGCATAACGGGATCAAATATCATTTCATCAGAGACTATGTTCAGAAGGGAGCTGTGAAGCTTGAGTATATTTCCACTGACAAGCAGGTTGCAGATATTCTTACCAAATCCTTACCACGGGGCAAGCATGTCTACTTCAGAGACAAGATGGGTGTGGTGAGGAACACCTTCCTCGGTAAGAGGGAGTGTTGAAATTTGGTACCGGAGGACAGGTGGTTCCCTTAGGCTTTGATCTTTGGCCTAGGGAAAAGTGTCCAAAAGAATTTAATTTTTCTCCTAAAATAACTTTATAATTTTTATAAAGTTAAATCTAATTTAAAAGTGACTTTAAGTGATAAAGTTACTAAGTCTAATTTTAAAGTGACTTTTATAAAGTCAATGAAAAATTAGAAAGGAAAAGTGACTTTGGAAATAAATGACTAAGTGGGTCTTTATTAAAGTGGGGTGAATTAAAAAATAAAAAGTGAGATTAAATGAACATGTAATCTCAGCCTTAGATCTCAATCTATTTTAGCCATTAGATTTAGGGATTACCCAAAAGTCACTTGGGGTTAGATTAAAGGAGGAAAAGGAGGAAAAGGTCATTCATTCTTTCATGAGCAGATTGGGAGAAGGAGAGCAAGAGAGCAAGAGAGATTTCTGAGCAGGGAGGAGAAGAAGATAGCAGCTTCGCACACATTCCAAGGCAGCAGTTGAGCAGATTTGTACAGCTGATTCAGCACACAGTGAAAGGCAGATTTTGGCACGATTTTTGAGGAGTGGTTTGCACAAAAATCGAGGAACAGTTTGCTGGTTTTTCTGCATGCAAAACGAGGGCCGTACAGCAGCATTTAATGCTGAAAGTGGGCACGAAAATCGAGGAGGCCGTACAGCATTTATTGCTGTCCTGTTTGCTGTAATTTCCAGTTTGTTGTGAGGCATGGGAAAAGAGATAAGTTGTAAATTTGCTTACTGATTTTTTGTTGAATATTTCTCACTGTAAAAAGGCAATTTTCAGAAATAAAGAAGAGCTCTCAAACTGGTTTTCGCCAAGAGTTGTAGGGGGTTTTTCCAGGGTCAAGTTGACCAAAAATCTCAGTGTTTAAATGTGTTTTAATGGCTGTTTATTACTGCTGATTTTTATTTCTGTAATTTCCAGCATTCTGTAAAATTTCCAGAATTTGTGTTTTCAGCAATATTTACTTTTTCAGCTTGTTAAATGTATGGTTATGGGAAAGGGCATTTAACTACATGGGAGAAATCAGATGAAACTGAAAACCGGGGTGGGAAAACAGAAATTTCTACACCTGTTAGAAAGAGATCATCCACATTGAGTACCAAGATGAGAGGTCTATCATTCTCAACCATAAAGTAAAGGTTCGGATCAACTTCACTCTTGTAAATCTCAGCTTCATTAGATAGCCACGATCCTCTCATACCAAGCTCGGGGTGCTTGCTTCAACCCATAGAGGGCTTTCTTCAACCTGCATACATATGTTTGACGATCTTGAACTTCAAACCCCTTAGGTTGTTCTACATAGACTTCCTCCATAAGTGAACCATGCAAGAAGGAAGTCTTGACATCCATCTGATGAAGATTCCATCCTTGTGAGGCAGCAAGGGCTATAATCGAACGGATGGTGTTGTAGCGTGCAAATGGTGCAAATATCTCATCATAATATACACCTTCCTTTTGCGAGAAGCCTCGAGCAATGAATCTGGCCTTTCAGCACTTCCATCAGCTCCATGCTTGATCTTGAAGAGCCATTTCGAGGTGACAACATATTTGTCCTTGGGTCTAGGGACCACATCCTAGACATCATTCTTCATAATCTACTCATACTCTTCGTTCATTGCATCCTTCCAAACTTGGTGTTTGGAAGCTTCTTCGAATGTGCAAGGCTTAGATTGAACAATGGTGCTCATAGCAGTTAAGTACCCTTGGTACCTATTTGGCTTCTTGCTTTCACGAAATGTCCCCTAGGTGCAACATGTCTCTCGGCATCTTCGAAAGTCTCCCCGACCCATGAGGGTCTCCCTTTTGAGGAGGAGGGCTCATGAGGGGGTGGATCAATAGGATCCATTGGTCCTTCAGCATCGGGCATCTGCTCATCCTGCGGTTCTCCCTGCTTTTCAAAATCTACTTCTTTGTCCTTCCTTCGAAGAGGAAGGTTACTAATCTTCCCAAGGGAAACATCCTCATCGAAAGTGACACATGACTTATCTCCACTTCTCTTTGACTAGGCACATAGATTCTGTATGCCTTAGAAGATTCATTGTAGCCCACAAATTTTCCTTTCTTCCTAGAGGCATCCAATTTGCTTCTCTTTTCTTTCAGCACATGAAAATATATGGGGCTACCAAAAATTCTAAAATGAGAAATATCAGGTTTCTTACAGGTGAAAACGTCTTTGGGAGTTTTGGAGTCCAACTCCTAATGAGGACATTTATTTTGAACATACATGATGATTTTTGCAGCTTCGGCCCATAAGAACTTCAGAAGGCGTTGATCATGAAGCATGGCATGAGTGGCTTCTATGATAGAACGGTTCTTCCTTTCAGCAACACCATTTTGCTCAAGAGTATATGCGTTAATAGTCTCCCTCTTAATTCCAGCTTCTCTACAATAATCTTTGAACTCATTTGATTTGTATTCGATTTCATTATCGATCCTCAATATTTTGATCTTCTTCCCGGTTTGATTTTCGACCAAAGCTTTGAAGGAACAAAACCATGTGAATACTTCGTCCTTCTTCTTTAAGAAATATATCCAAGTCTTGCGAGAGAAGTCATCCATAAAGATAGCATAATATAAATATCCTCCCAATGAGTTCACGGGCATTGCACCAAATAGATCAAAATGAATCAATTGCAATATGTTAGTAGTCTTGCTATCACTTGAGGGGAATGGTCCCCTTGTATGCTTTCCTTCGGCACACCCCTGACAAACACCTTCATGTTCTACTTTAAATTCGGGCATACTTGTCACCATCTTCCTCGCATCGGGTAGAGCCTTATAATGTAGATGAGAAAACCTCTGGTGCCATAATTCGGATTGAAGTGATGTGTTGCAAGACATAGCTCCCAATGGGCTTCCTCCAACTTGATATAGGCTATCAACCCTGAAGCCAAGTGTAAATGCATCTTTGAAATTTTTATTCCACACACGTACCTTTCCATCGATGAATGCCACCTTGAACCCTTTGTCCTCCATCGCCGAGATAGATACTAGGTTCTTCTTTAAATTGGGTACATATAGTACTTCTTGTAGAGGAATGGTGTTACCGTGATTCAATTGAAGAGTAACATTGCCAACTCCCTTCATGGGACAGGTGGCATTGGCTCCAAGGATAATTTCTAAATTTATATTCCTTTCAATCAAATTTGAAAGAGTTTCCTTATACCTGGTGAAGTGCCTTGAGGCACCATTATCAATCAACCAATTTCCCAAAGTGTCCAGAGGAGATGCAGTAGAAAGGGCAGATATAAGATAGAATTATTTTTGCTTGTTATCAACAACATTAGATTCATCATACCTTGTGTTTCTTGATCTCTTAGGAGGGCAACCATTTCCTTGATGAGAAGTGGGAGCATTCCTTTTTCCTTGGTTGTTGAATCTGCCATTCCTTTGATTGTTGTTGCCCCTGAAATTGTTGTTGTGGTTTTCATCATCATGAGGTGTATCCCTTCTATTAGGACACTCCCTAGCATAGTGACCAAACTTGTTGCAAATGAAGCATCTTCCCTTCCTTCCATTTTTGAAACTCAACCTTCCTTGACATTGCTTCTTTGAACCTGCATTGTTCTTCTTTTTAGCATGAGTGGAGAATGCAGTAGGATCATTCCTATTTGAAGGCATATCTAGTTCCATCATCCTTGTTTCTTCTTGAGAGCATCTAGTCAGCAATTCTTCAAAACCTGGAATCCTGTCGTTGTTAAGAATAGTAGTGTTGAACACATGCCATTCACGAGGGAGTCCTCCAAGGGAAATGAGGGTAAGCTCCCTATCAACAATAGCTTCTCCAATCAAAAGAAGATTATTTTTTATCTCTGTAATCTTCATGAAGTAGGATCGAATATCTTCATTTCTTCCTGTGTTTTATCCTTCAGCTTGTTTTTGAGGAAAAGAATTTGATTTGCATTGCTAGATTTGAACATGCCAACCAACCTGTCATATATCTCCTTTGATGTGTTCAAATCGGAAATGTAAGCAACTAAATGCTTATGAATAGAATCCTTAATGATCTTCTTGGCTTTGACTTCACCCTTCTTGTATTTGGTCTTAGCAGCAGCCGGTGCATTAGAAGGAGGTTCTGAAATCTTTCCCTGCACATAATCCATCACATCTTGCTCTTCTAATGTCAAATCAAGAGACATCTTCCATGCATGATAATCAGACTTATCATGAAGCTTGTCATCAAACTTGAAGTAGGATGTGGAGGCCATTGATTCTTGTCTTTGATCAGTGATTGCTCTTTTCACTCTTGCTTGGTGTGGGGATTGCTCTTAAGGTTCAACCAGATGAACAAATTTCTTGTAGATTCTATCAAATTAAATGCAATTGCGTACTTGATTCTCGCGTCCGATGTCGATCCACGTTGATTTGAGTCTTCTGTTTACACTACCAAACCAATCGATTCCTCCTTGCCTATTTGGGATCAACCTTTGTGGTTCCTAGATCCAAAGGACTTTGAGATGGAAGTCCACTAGTCTCGATGCCCAAAACTCCAAGAATAGCTCAAATTTCCCAATTTTCAGTTCAAAATCAAGCCCCAGGCTCATCCCTCAAACTAGATTCCTTTTCCATTGTGATTCTTTGTATTTCCTCCTCCCTGCACTATATTCCAAAGGTCAAGACAATCCTTTGTTTTCCCAAAACTAACTCTCTTCCTCTTTTTCATGCTCCCCTTCTGTCTTTGTATATCATTCCTTGGCGGTGACCGCTCCCTCTACCAGCAAACCCATGTCTCCCTTACATGGTGACACCTTCCCTCCTTTGTAACATGTGACTATATTCATTTAAAGGTGTTGGTATATTGACATATGTTAAGTTTAGCTTTAGGATTTTTATTCGTTTTATATAAATGCCTTTGGTTCATAATATGTACTTTATTTTTTATTTACTTTATCATTTTGATAATTTATTAGTATAATTTATTAATATTCTGGGATATATAAATATATAACCATATTTATAATTAACTTAAATTTTACATTTATTTCTTTATAACCATATTTACTTTATAATTTTAAATTTATATCATTGAAATTATTTAGGGTATTTGCTCATTAATTATGACGCATTAAGCAATATGTGTGGTGATGGGTGAGGGTGTAACTTCTATTTGAAGGAGTGTCATGATATTCAACATTTATAGTTAATTTAAAATATATATACTAGTGCAGTGCATGTGATATATGCATATGTAGCTATTATATGCATGAATCGTATGCATGCTAATATTCTTGTGCTCTCTATATTAGAGATGGGTCATGATTGCTCTTCTCACTCTTGCTTGGGCTTTGTCTTCACCTCACCTCTAATACCATGTTAATTTTAGGATAACAATGGTATGTTCTATGCTTAGAGCAATTTTACTTCAATTTCTTTATTAGCCCAATATCAATATCCAGTTTAGCAATCACATCAACATGATAGTAAAATGTAGATAGAACATAAACAATAATAGTAGAAGACTAGCCAAGACAAGAGGACACAAGATATGGCACCAGCCAGGGACAAACCCCAATGTGGGGAAACCCTTGATCAATTCTTCTTATAATTCTTCAAAAGTTTAGCACAGAGAGAGAGAGTACAATGTATAATATTCACTTGTCCAATTACAGTGAAAATCTGATCAGTCAAACAACAAAAACAGAAAGCCCTAACCAAAAAGTCAACGCTGGTCAACAGGGCAGAATTCTTCCTCAATTCAGCTTGGTCAAACCCAGTCAACTTTGACCTCCAAGAGCAAGTCTAATTAGCCCAAAAACAGTCCGAAAAAGTCTAGTCAAACTTGGTCAAAAAGGTCAACTCTATAGCCAACCCTAGCACAGTCAATGTCATAACGAAAGATGCCACAATGTCTTCTTTTGTCATCTTTATAGATCTTAGCTCATTTTTAAGACTTTATATTTAACCAAGATTCTTGATAGTGAATAATTTGGGTAATGCCTCATACATCTCTTGAGTAGAGCTTATGTTGGATATATAGGGGATGAAGTTATCCTTTATTCCATCCACCATTAGAGTCATGGCCAATATTTCTATTTCCTTGAACTTTGTCTTTTCTGCATCACTTGACTCATTTGTAGGCTTCTTCACCTTTCCTTTGACTAGATCCAAAACTTTATTCTTCTCGAGGATGAGCTCTATCCTCTTCTTCCATGCCCTGTAGTTGGATGCTCATAATTTGTCTTCTCCCTTCATTGAGTTGGACATTGTCCTTGAAGATGGTAGACTTGACTTTTTATATGATCCTTTTGATGATCCTTATTCAAACTTCTTAAAACTCAGTATTCTTCTTTCAATAGATCTTTGAGCTACCTTTTTCCCTTCTTCACCTTAGCTCTAATACCATGTTAGAAAATCAGAAAGGCGGAAATATTTTCTTTATATAGATAATTACTTGTGACTTTCTTATGTTTTCTTATGTTCTTCTTTTATATCTTTAGTTCATCAAGCAATTTCCAAAGCAATAATAGAAAGATCACAGACACCAGATGTAGGAGGACACTATGGGAAAACCCCTATCTAGGAGTTAACCCAGTCAACAAATCTTCCTTAATTTCATGAGATGATCCAAGACTCTTGACCTAAGCACAAAGTTCCTCCACACCAAGTTAGCGCTTTCAGCAAAACTTTGACTTAAAGCAACTTTGACTTCAACAACTTCGACCCAATAGTTAGCCGAGCAACAACTTCGACTCAACAGTTAGCCCAGCGACAACTTCGATCTAGCAACAGCAAATAGCCCAGTAAATCCACACAAGTGAGAGAGAGAGACAAACCTAGAGACTTCTTCCAGCAAATCTCTGCCTTCTGCAACTTCACACTTTTTCTGCTCTTCTTCTTGGATATCGAACTTGTGTGAGATATCTCTATAAATGAATTTGAACTGCTTGTATACATAGGCCTTTGGTGAGGTCAAATTAACCCCGTTTGAGACCGACTTGGTGTGGAGGAGACAAACACCTTCTTTTACTCAATAATAAATCTTTTTACATCATTCAAAAGTCCAAGAAGGGTCTCTTTAAATGGACAATGACTCTAATAACTCAATATAAATCTTAGAAGTCCTCAATGGAGACTTTGAACTAAAACAAGATGACTCAAGCATGAAACTCATGCTTTAATAAGTCATATTAATAATAATAATAATAAAATTATTTCCTTTGATAAATACATTTCATTATGACTCACATATAATTTATGAAGACCGTACATAGTTACATTCTTCAACATGGTTCTGCCTAGTGGAGCTTTGCACTAGGCCTGCTCGACTTTGTGGCAACAGGTACATTACAGTTAAGGATGCTTGTTGTGGTTTATTATCTCAAACAGTTCCGCTAACTAGCAATAATGCATCTATGCTTTAATTTTGTAACACTTTTATGTTTGCATCTCCAAATTGGTGATATTAACTTTCCTATGCTATCTGCTTTAGATCTTTAGAATTTTCTCATGTTGCTCCTTGGGCAGTCATCTTGGTTGTAATATGACAAGGCTTTCACCAATTCTGTTAACTGCTTTTGGTTTGGTAAGCAGCTAACTTCGATTTCTTTGGAATTGGTCCTGTTTAAATTATAGGAAATAACAACAACTTTTTTGGTGCATGTGAGTCTATTTTAAGGTGAGACTATATAAAGGTTGGAGCAGGGTTGTCGTGATGATCATTCACAAATTTCACTGAGCAAGCCTAAAAACATCTCCCAACTGGGAAGCTATGCATGTGACCATTCGATTAATTCTGACCAAGAAAAAATAGAATTATTCATCTCAGGATAGCTATTTTTAAATGCATAAAAACATCTCCCAAGTGGGAAGCTATGCTTGTGACCATTCGATTAATTCTGACCAAGAAAATATAGAATTATTCATCTCAGGATATCTATTTTTAAATGCTTCTCTTTATAAGGAATTTTATACATGCTTTAAATGACCCCTTTTGATAGCTTATCCATAGGCATATTTGAAACATTTAGAGGAGCATATCACTCTCGAGTCTCCACTGAGCAGAAATTTACAGTTGACAGAAATGTATAGTCCAGCTTACTATGTGAAGCATGAACTTAATTTATGTACAAAGGACACCAGTCTCAGAACCAAACTAACATCGATGGGAAATTCTAGAATCTTATGTTTTTAGGTTACGTGATATTGTACTGGAACTTTGGAGGCTATCAGGAGGGTCCTTGTAAAGCATATCATAGAGTACATCTCATCTCCGCTATGATGAAGGCCACAATGTCTTTTTCTTCCCTAAAAATTGTACATATTTATAGATGGATCTGTTACAAAGATTCAAGTAGCAAATCTATGATTGGAAACTACAGCATTGTTTAAAGTTCAGAACATAGATAGAACATTGAGAGTCTTGTTTTCGTTGTTTCTCAAAGATAACCAAGGTGCTAGCAAATAAGGATAGGTAAAGTTGACTATAAGCTTCACCTCTAGGGAGTGAGCAAAGAGTTTCTATAAAATAAGAGTCAGAAGCAGATAGTATTAGCAATGAAGCTAATGGAAATTAAAGATTGCGTTATAATGCGAAGGGAATTAATTATTGTGTGCTTATGTAATTTATAACTGCTGATTATTTTGTGCTTGAATACTTCATCAGTTTATAACTGCGTTTTCAATGCACTATAATTAGATCAGATGGCAAGTCCATTAAGTAAACACAATTTGTCTCGCAGGTCTTGGGTATGTTCGCTTATATTTTCTGTTTTGTAATGGAACATGGCTATTTATATAACTGAAATAGCAAAAACGAAACCATGACTATGTATAGAACTGAAAAGGGAAAAAGCATGGCTACATTAAATTTTCAATTTACTGATGCTATAGTAATTGACTATTAAGTGGTGGGATATCCTGGTCTGATAATCTGAAAATTTTTCCAGGGTTCACTTTTGTACAATGAGTTTATTGTTTACAACGTGGAACAAATACGCATGCGGTACGTGCTCCAGGTGAAATTTAACTTTAAACGATGAAGAAGGAAAGCGAATGTCTATCGCCTCATATAGACTTCGATGATAGCAGCTGCTAGCAATCACACAAAATCCCGAAGTCATAAATGCTGAGAGACAGAAAGAGCCAGGCAGCCATGTTTCTTTTTGATATGCAGAGAGAGCGTTGGGGTAGGTGGAGGAAAGCGCAATCTGCATTGGACCATTTAAACATTAACATACAGTTTTTCTATGTTTAATGACCAAATATTGACATATTGTGAAGTTATTTTATTTCTATGTTTAATGACCAAATATTGACATATTGTGAAGTTATTTTATTAGGTTAAATTATCAATTATCATCTATTGAAGCCTAGTAGGAAATATGTTTGCGCCTGCTGATTTTGGAAGTAGTTGAAGCATATCATGACTGAAAACATGTAAGGAACAACAAAGAAATACTAAATAAGGCCATGGACAACTACATTTTGCATGGTTTTGGAAAATAATTTTGACTAGAATCAATTGTAGCAAACTTAGCAAACTTTGAGTGATGGTGAGTTGAAAATTATCGAAGTGATTGACTTGAAGAGTTACCAACCAGAGGCGCCCTTGAGTATCATTCTCTTGCTATGTCCTTTAAGATTGGGCAAGTGGGAAAAGGCTGGACTATGTATCAGCTTTACACGGAAAATTTGTGTTAACTAACCTGCTTTGTATAAGAAGACTGATATGCTCCAGTAGCTGAGTAAATAAATTCATTGCTCAAAATTCATTCTCTCCTGAGGACAAGGATTTCACATTGAAATTTGATTCCAGCTGTTGATACCAATTTTTAAAGTTAATGCGTGATCTTGGGAGCCAGCACCAATTATAATGTTGCAATTTATGGAGAATGTTGGCCAGGACTGGAGGATTCGATGAATGATTGCGGAAGGATATTAATTTTGAATCGTAGTATTACTTCAAGGGAAGTAACCCACAATGAATGGCAATAATGAACAGCTTGCACGGGATGATGAACATTCTCCATTTGAATTGGAACCTTCTCTTGTCCTTCACATTGGGTTACATGATACACTTCCTATTGAATTAAACCTTTTTTTTGCCCCTTAATTGTGTGTCTAAGTTGTGTAGGGATATGATGCCTCTAGTTCTTGAAGCGACTCGATTATTTCAGTTCTAATTAGTTCCATAATAAGAGTGCCATATACGTGGTACTTTATATGACACTTTTGTGTAAGACTTTTGGGGTATTCATAGAGGGAGAAGGTTTCGTGAATTACATTTCATTTGACAATATGACCCTCCAAATGTGGCAGTTGCTTCACAAATCCTTTTATTTTAATATCTCTTTAATAAGACCATCCACCTTGTAGAGACGGCCTGAGACAACTCAATCTCATTGGCTTCATGCACTGTTAGATGCACTTCCATCTTTTTGAACATTCCAAGGAATTCATTTTGAAAAAATATAACTATTATTGCGTTTTGATCGTGTCATTTTCTTATACTGGCTTTATGTATCTCTTTTGATGTCAACCACCCACTATGAATTTAAAAATGTTTCTTTAGGTATGTTTTTAGTCGCACTGTGGAAATAGTAAATTTGAAGTATATACGTCGTAGCATGTCACAAATTAGTGATGACGCAATCCGACCCCTTAATACCAATAGGAAAATATGTTGTCACATGGATTATTTTACCATTTCTATTAATCTCCAAAGGACTAAATTGTTCCCATGTACATGTACATAATAAAACAATTGAAATAAACATTTTATATTGGCCTACAATTGAAATAAATATCTTATATTGGCTTTATGTGTTTTTGTTTAATGTTAGTCACGTACTTTTAATAAAAGCTATTTGTTTAGTTAAATATCTTATATTGGCTTTATGTGTTTTTTTTTAATGTTAGTCACGTACTTTTAATAAAAGCTATTTGTTTAGTTATTTTTTAGTTGGATTGCAGAAAAATGGCAAATTTGAAGTATATATGACATAGCATGTAGCACATTAGTGATGAGGCAATCCAACTCCTTTGATGTGAATGAGAAAATATGATATCACATGGATGATTCAGCATTTTTATTAATCTCCTAAACACACAATGAAACAATTGAAAATAGACATTTATAAAATCTGTTTTTTTAATGAAGGTTTGATAATTACCTAGTTTAAGATTTTTGGCTATCATCTTTTTCACTATTTTATTTGATTTTTATAAAAAAAAAATCTATGGAAAACTTATGGAGGGTCATATAAGTTAATAGATGTCTCATTGTTAATCAACAAACTGACTCTTTCTAAATTCAGTAAAATTTGCTTCTATCTATTTTGTTGGGTATGCACTTTCATATAAATTTATAATATTTTTAAAGATTTCCATTTGATGAAGAAGGTAAGTGATCAAAAGTACTTTTCAAATAGGGAAATTTGAAAATATGTGCCTTGTTACAACAATTTTGTAAAGATGTGTAATGTTGCAACAAATCTTTTGAGGGTATAATCTTTGAATGGTCTTTCATTTCCAAGCTTTCATCAAAGTTGTTTTTTTTGTTATCATGAAATGTGTACTTAATGATAAGTCTTAAATGATCCAAAAATCAATTAAATCTTTTGAACATATTTCTTATCACATCTTGGACATTCAAATTACCCCTTCCTGTGAAACTTTAAAGAATATTCATATGTGATCATCATTATAAATTAGTTCATGATTGCTTGTAATATACAATTTGTCACAAGTGGTATAGAAGTGCATAATGGACGTGAGATAATATATCTTTACACTGCTCCACAGTATTTGTAACTTTATCGTCTTTCTCATAGTCTTTAAAGTATAGTATACAATAATTCTTGTAAGTAAGGTATCAATTATAATGGATCCATAAACTGACAATTATCTTGTGTGCTTCTATACATCACAATGGAATACCCTTTTGCTAGGAAATATTTTTTCCTTTAATAATCTACACATAAACTTTATGCACATATAAAGATGCATTGAATTAGTGCAACAAAGAAAACAACAATGGAACAAACTCAACACTTATTTGAACAATGCCCTAATTCCATCATCCGTCCAATAGAAACAATAATAAGCCAAGATACTAACATGCAAGTTAGTCCTTGATTGACAAATAATGTGTTGCTTGCTTGACGCATTTGTTTGAACAATAATCTATATTTGTTTGATAAACGTTTCTGTAAAAACCAAATATCACATTGAGAGAAGGGGGGGTGAATCAGTGTAGTGGCAAACTTATCATTTCAAAAGATTTGATCAATAAATAATCATGTAGCAATGTACCATAACAATTTTACATCATAATAGTAAATGAAACTATGCATCAAGAAGCCATCATCACATCAGGACAAAAACTTTTGCGTGGAAAACCTTCCGAGAGAAAACCACTAATTATTTTTCTTCAATTCATTATATATATTTGCAGGCACCCACCCCAAGATGTGCAAACAACTACTTGCGATAGGCTTCAACTTGATTGAGGTACCAACATCGAAATGTGCAAACACCCACTTGCAATAGGCTATGACTTGATTAAGGCATCAACCTCAAAGATGTGCAAGCTTCAACTTGTAGGCTTCAATCTTAGTGGAGGCACACCTTTCAACTTCATGTGAACCACTTTTCAGAATATTTCAAATTGGGTCCACATGCTTTTCAAACAACATAAGTCTTCAAATTTAAACATGTTGTCACAATGTTCTCATCAACCTGTCATATCTTGTAATGTCCCTATCTGCTTAGGAGACACAAGGAGAAGATTTTGCTAGCCTAATTGAGTTATCGTAGGCTAAGACATGAAAACTTAATCAAGGCAACACAATTCACTTAATAGAAAACATTATAAAATCTAAATGGGGAAAAAGGGGACATGGGTCATAGCCTAACGAAAAGTCACTTTTAAATTATAAAGTGAGAAAACCCACTAAAGTGATTTTGTTAAAATAAAGGTAAAAATGTGGCAAAAAAATTGAGTTATAGAAAAGGGAAATGAGGAGTATTTTTTCATTCTTGCATTTGTTCACTTTGAACATTAGAATTTTGGAGAACTCTCGAGAAATAAACTAAAGCTTTCAGAAACCTTCATTCTGGTGTTAGTTTTGGTTTTTATACTATACATCATAGCTGGTATTAGAGGGAGATCACTCAAATTTCGACGTTGCGCTTCAATGTTGATGAAGAAGAAGGCAATAGCAGAAATGGAGTGAGTTTCAAAAGTGTTATTAGTTGATTAAATAATCTGATTTTGGGTATTCTATATTCTTCATACAAATTGAGTTCCTACCTTTCCAAGATGCCAAGTTTGTTGCATGAAAATCATTGTTTTTTGGGGTTGAGTTCTATCATTGATCCGGATTTAAACAGAAATGCAACAAATTACAGATATAACCATAAATACAAAGATGCAGTAGAAATAACACTTCATTTCATTAATGTCAAATACTGAAATATGCTTACAAACAGAATGGAAATAAGACTAGCTCGAGTGATGGTAGCTTATCTCTGAGAAAAGATGTGGCGGCTACATGTCTCTAAATTGTGTTACAATGAGGCTCGAAGGCCTATTTATTGTTGAGAAACAATGGAAAACCTTAAACATCCAAAAACCTAACCCTAAGAGATGAATTGCCAAACAATGGGCCCCGTTTGGGTAAATTGGTACATCAACTTCCCGGTGTCGGAACTTTGGCATACGATCTAAATTTGACATGCAAAATACCTCGTTAGAAAGATCTATATGAGGACTACAACATTTGAGTGACCAACATGGGTCTATGACCCATGTTGGTTCCAGTTTTCCAAAAAATGTCGTTTAAGGCCTCAAAACGACTCCGGAAGTTTACGACCCGAAAAATTGCCAAAAATAGTAAATTGTGCTACAATTAAGGAAACTAAAAAACTGAAAGAGGCAGTTTTGGGGGTCCAAGTGGGATAGGCGAGTGGCCACCAACATCCACCTGGATCATTTCTCCCCCCTTAGGAAGCAATGGTCCCATTGCGTTGAGTGCCTCCATGAAATGGGGAAACTTTTGCTGAACTTGGTCCCTAGTGAGCTATTCTGCAATCTTTGATGTGTCCACTAATGGTGGGAAGCACAGCCGAAAGCGGTCCACATTGAACACTCTGTGCAAGCCAAGGAATGGGAGAATGTTTTACTCCAAAGCATTGTTTCCTACAGCCTTGGTAATGGTGTAAGGACCATATTAGAGTGGTCTGAGCTTCCAATAGGCTTCGGTAAGGCATTCTTTCTACAGATGCAATCAGACTTTGTTGCTGCGTGGCACTTGATGTTGATCATGTTGCTGCTTGTACTTGGCATTTTCCATAATGGAGCAGTGATATATTGGCCTGTGGGGTAAAGTTGCTCCAGGGGTCAGATCGAACGAATGCTTGACCTGACAGTGCAATGGTACCCCTGTGGGTGAGGAGAAAATGTTCTTGTATTTTTTCATGATCGCATCCCCTTGCTTCTGCTGCATGGAGGAACCCTTCTCGAGGGCCATTGATGTGGCTATGATCTTCCCGTTACTTTGAGAGCGAACCAGAAAAAAATGAATTTCCTAGTCTAGGAGACGAGCTTATTGCATTTCTTAGTAGAGGTCAAAGAGGTGGTAGTAGGTGGGGCTACCTCCTATATCCTATATAATGTATTACCCAAAGAAATAATAACAGCGCGAAGCTTTGACTCATACACATCATGTCGCTTCCACAAGTATCGTTGGCCTAATAATACATCATAAACATCAAGAGGTGCAACATCACACAATACCTCATCTGTGAAAGGCTTGATGTTGTAGGGAAGGCGACACTGCTGGCGGCTTGGAGATCTCGTTCTTGGTGAAGCCACCGGATGTTGTATGACTACGGGTGTGGTATGGTTAGTAGGCCCAACTGCTTCACGACCCTGCTGAAATGAGGTTCTTTTGGTTGCCACTATTGACAATGAATTGCAGTAGCGAACCCTTGACCCACATTTGTGAGTGGAAAAGGCGCTCCCCCTCCTCTGGATCTTCGAGCTCATTCTTCTGGATCTTAGCGATGGCAACAGTGGCGCTGGGCTCTGCATCAATGATCTGCTTCCCTTTGTCATTCCCCTTGTCGGGTTTTGACTCAGAGTCTGAACATGCATCTGATTGTGAAGCCTTTATCTCGGCCACTAGTGACTGCTTGGCCCGACACTCACTTGTGTTGTGAGTGGAGCTCTTATGGAACTCACACCACTTTCTTGTGTCCATCTTCGACTTCGCAATGTTGTTCTTTACTTGCGGCTTTGGCAGGTTGTCCTGACCGCCCCACCTTGGCTTTGTCCTTTGTTTTGCGGTTTGGGGGCACCTTTCCCTTCAAATTCGTAGATCCAAAGTCTCGCTTCTTCTATTTAAACTTTTGCTCAATATTGACGACATATCGATATGTTGTGCTGAACGAGGAGATGTACAGGAACTCCATCTCATCTTGGATGTACCTCTGTAGGGAGTGGCGGTACTTGAGAACCAAATGCTTCTCAGAATCTTTGATACCCAACTTTGTGTGAAGGGTGTTAGCGCTCAAATCTGCCTCAGGCTGAGGAAGGCAAAACTCAAGGCAACATCAAACCACTTAGCCTCGTAGCTAGCCCTACGAGGACAGGAGAGGGCTCTCTCCGGGTCTATCTCGGCAAAAGGTCTTCAAAGGGCTGAGATGACCAATAAAGAACACTGATTTTAGGCTAGTAAATTGATTAAAAAGGGGTTTTTAATAAAATGATGGGGTTTTTCTGGGCTGCATGGGGCAAAGAAACAGCTTGAACAGAGAAATGTAATCAAAAACACAGATTGTCTCCTGAGGCAAGGTAGGCAAGAAAGTTTAACATCAAATTG
Organism: Pinus tabuliformis; assembly: GCA_031772625.1. Classification (NCBI taxonomy): domain Eukaryota; kingdom Viridiplantae; phylum Streptophyta; class Pinopsida; order Pinales; family Pinaceae; genus Pinus; species Pinus tabuliformis. Next base: position 380,628,910 of record CM062812.1, on the reverse strand, counting down.
AGATTAAATGGAATGGCAAGACTGCTGAGGAGCTGACAAGGGCATAGAGGATGAATCCTTGTCAAACAGAAGAAAACATTAAATATGAACAAACTTAAAGGCAGAGCATACAAAATATGAATTCTACCTTAACACTTCATTTGTTCAATTGGAAATGATCATGAAATGACATGAACACATAACAGGCTACATATGAAACAAAAGAGGACACAAATGTTAAATCTCATACCATAGGAATCTCAGAAGCCAGAGCTGGGTATTTTCATTAAAATACCTGTCAAAACTGTACAATAGAAGCTCTCTGTTCTCCACCAGCTCTCAGAACTCTCTCTCCCTCTCACTTTACAAATGAATTTTTAATACAATATCTAGATTTCATCTGAGGGGAAACAAATCGATGAAAAATAGGGAGCTTGGAAAGCCAATCAAAGAAGATAGGAAAGAGCTGTCCATCTGTGCTAAGGACAGAGCAGCGTTACATCTCATTTTTCTCTGGTGACCAATTAAAAATAAAAATAAAATGTAACATGGATCCCATGAAATCATGATTGAGGACAAAAATGGGCGAGCGTTCCTATCTCCCTGCCGCGGTAGATGATCTGCGTTCTAATTTTGGCTGCGGTCCTTTCACCTTCTCGCTACCGTTTGAATAAAACCGATTTTTTAATAAAAATGGTTTTCCACTAAAACTTTGCCTTTAATGAAGATCTTTTACTGGTGTTCTGTTGCATTTAAATCTGAAGTATACGTGGGTCCTTTTCCCTTTGAGTGAGTTCGGTAAGCACCTCGAATCTCTGACCAACACCTTGACATCTGGTAGAGAAATCAAGTGTTTCTCTAGCTGTCATTTCTATTAGGCAATATTAAGGAAGACGCATGTTTTATCCAAGCAATGCGAGATTTCATGAGTGCTGATGTAAGATGCTTCAACAGTTCCTCAATTACAAGTCTTGCAGCTTCTTTGGAAATAATTGGCACTGGATCCTCTTCTGCTGCTCCAAGGACACATCGTAAAAACCTGCTCCGCCGACGCATTGATGAAAGGAACGGTTCTATTTGGTTGAGTGCCACTGCCTGCTCCACCCCATCCCCGTGATGAATATCAATATCGATATAAAGCACTCGTTGATGGACCTTAAGAATTTCAAGAGTAGCCAAGACAATGTCATTTACATAGCAAAAGCCAGATGCCTCGCACTTCTTAGCATGGTGGAGACCACCAGACCAATTAATGGCAATATCTGCTTCCTTGGTCTGCACTAAAAGTCATTCCTGCAGTTTCATTGGACTCACCATTTTCCTTCTTCTCTGAGTTCTTACCATCAACATCCCTAATTTGTAGTTTAGTGTCCTTGTCTAAGGATAAATCTGTTACCAAAATACTACTATAGTCATCATTAGCAATTCTGATCATTCTGTTCCGCATATTGCAGCTCTCCATACTAGCACTTTCATCTATAGTCTCTTTAAGGCTACCAATTTTAGGAGTCTCTTTGCAATTGTATATAGCAGGGAGTGGATAAGGAAAATCCTTTAATTGTAATAATTGCTCAGATTCAGAAGCAAGCCCAGTTGCTGCTATTGCCTTCTCGTGTTCCAAAGAAATGTCACTTTCTATAGATGAAGCTATTGTTGTTAGTCGATAAATCAATGCTCCCACATCAATTCGCATTGATGAAAATGAAGCAGCTCCAACATTTTTCTCATGAGGAAACTGTGTGGGGTGAGGTTCCTCAAAAATTTGTTGTGGCACTTGCCCAAATTCATGAATCTGAACTTCAAGCCCAGCACGTTTGATGGGATCGTCTATCTTCTCCAAATCAACTGTACCCTCATATGATAGAAAGTGAAATAAGTTATCTGCCACCAAAGCAGCCATTCCACGCTGCTTATAACCAAAAATGAGGTCTATCCATTCATGCAGATGTTGAGAAACATGCTCACATTCCAGAGCTTCTCTATGTTTAATAATGAAATCATCTGCATCATTTGCCCATGGTGGCAATATTACATCCCCGACAATGTCTCCTCTCTGTTGTGTTCCAAATTTCAAGTTACCCCTTATTCTAAGAAAATCAGATGGTAAATTGAAAAATTCTGGAATAAGCTCCTTCAGGTCAGCAGTATTATTTAGGACATTTTGCCAAAATTCTTCCATGCTAACAAAAAGTCGATCTGGTGTGTCAAAGCGTCCATTCTGCAAACGAAGCATGTGAGCAGGGGCAGAACGGACAAGCCAATATAGCACATAGCCAGGAGTCGAATAATGTGTCCCATACAAAAATGGTGGCTCAGAGGTACCATTTTCAATCATCTGCGAGTAGCGATCCTTGAATATAGCAAGTCGGTCAGGATTAAGAGCTCCTATTGGCTTGGAGAGGTCGTGAAAGCATTTAGGATCAGACAAATCTGGAGTCCTGCTTTTGTAATCTCTCAAAATCTAAGGCATCACCTGTGCTGCAGGAAGATCAAGGGAAATCTTCTCATTTAAATCCACTAAGCTGGTAGTATCAAAATGAGCTTGAGCTTCTTTTTGAGCTCTTGTATTGTACAATACCATGTCTCTTTCTATGCTTGGAAGAAGATTTATTGAAATGAAGGATTTAGCCTGTTTGAGAAACTATTCTACAGGTGAAAATTCTAAGGCAAACCACCATATACTATCTTGCTTCTCAAAAACATATGGAGCATCAATTCCATTCTCCTTCATTTTCACATGTAGAGCTGCCTCTAAAACAAAACCTTCTTGTGTCCCCAACCATTTCCCATTCACAAAGTTAGATGAGCTGGGTGTTTCTGTTAACGCCTCAACCCTTTTAACTTTGTTCATAGGGAACCTGATGATTGGCACTGAAAAGGTATCAGGCTCAAAGAATATTGATTTAGAACACAAACGCAAGCGTCCCTTCATTTGGTGTAGCTGCCAAGATAGCGGTTGAATTTTCTGCAAACCATCCAATGAACCCTGCCTGCAGGTTGCTATCCAGTCTTGGATATAGAACTCCCCTTTATGAAAACCGTTTACATGACTTTGGAACAGAATCTTTCCACATGACTTCCCAACAGTAAAAGGCAGAAATGATAATCTGAAATTAGACGGACTCCCTGGATGATTTTTCCTTACAATTAAATCCATTGTAGAAATGACTTGCAATTTTATGCTCTGTTTGGATTATCCAACCTTATTTGATGAAGTTTCCTTGGTGAATTTGATTTTGACAGAGGATTGACGAGACTGAGTCTAACATTGGCTCCAATTGGGATGGCAGCTGCCGCTTCTTGGAGGTGCCAAGAACCGCAGAGCTTTGGGAGAGCAGACAATGCCTCCGTCCATTGGGCGATGGAGTCATTATTTCAACAGACAACCAACACAGACTTTGACATATTTATGGACTGAAACTTGACTGAAATGATTGAAAAACTGACTCGGCAAACTTCTAACTAAAACTGTAATAAAACTGGGACAAAATGCTGCCCTTTGGCTGCTTATTTATTTACAAAATCTACCCTACTTTGCTGTAAAAACACTAGATCAGGTAATACTGAAGTGCCAGATTAACCATTCAAGTAAACCTGAAAATGATGCCGCCTGAAAATGTTTCCACGAGGCCACAGATGTAATTGCTGGCAGCCCTTCATGCACGTAATGAGCCTGGTCACGTACAAGACAGCCTAATCTATCAATCAAACTGAAAAACGTTTCCATGTATGTTGCCATTGGATCGCGAAAGCCAGACTCTGTTGGATGCCCCAACTCTGCAATACATATCTCCAGCTGCACACTGTCAATGTAAACATCTGTAGACAATTCTATTATTTCTTGTTTCAATGGAGGAAGGATTTCCAAGAACTTTTTAGGGTCTTGGAAATCATATGACTGGATCTGCTCATCTAAACATTGAATCTCCTTTTCGATTCTTTCAACAACTAACTCACAAAATCTAGTTTTAGTTTCAAAAGGGAACTTTGGAGATTTCAACCAATGAAGCAAGGCACTGAAAAAATCTTCATCAATTTCAGAATCTGCTAACTCATTTCTTACTTCTTCTAGAGCTTCACACAGGGCAGGGTGATCCGGATTTAAACAGGAACGTAACAAACTACAGAGATAACCATATACACAAAGATGCAGCGGAAATAATACTTCATTTCATTAATGGAAAATACTGAAATATGCTTACAACCAGAAATGGAAATAAATCAGCTAGGGTGATGGTAGCTATCTCTGAGAAGAGATGTAGCGGCTACATGCCTCTGAACTGTATTACAATGAGGCTCGAAGGCCTATTTATTGTTGAGAAACAATGGAAAACCCTTCACATCCCGAAACCTAACCCTAGAAGATGAAACGCCAAATTGTGGGCCCCGTTTGGGTAAATTGCTACATCAATTTCCCGGGGTCGTAACTTTGGTATACGATCTCCGTTTGACGTGTACGATAGCTCGTTAGAAAGATCTATCCGAGTACTACCACTTTGGGAGGCAACATGGGTCCTTGGACCCATGTTGCCCCAGATTCCCAAAAAAAAACGTCGTTTAGGGCCTCAAAACGGCTCCGGAAGTTCATGACCCGAAAAACTGCTAAAAATAGTAAACTGTGCTGCAATTTAGGAAACTGAAAAGACTGAAAGAGACAGTTGTGGGTGTCCAAATGGGATAGGTGGGTGGCCACAAACATCCACCTGGATCATTCCTCCCCCCTTAGGAAGCAATGGTCCCCATTGCGTTGAGTTCCTCCATCTGTTGAACTTGTCCTGCAATCTCTGATGTGTCCAGTGATGGTGGGAAGCATGGTTGATGATGGTCCACATTGAACATTTGGTGCCTGCGAAGGAATGGAGGAATGATGTGCTCCAAAGCATTGTTCCCCATAGCCTTGGTACTGCTGTAAGGACCATGTCGGAGTGATCTGAGCTTCTGATGGGTTCTGGTAAGGCGTTCTTTCTGTCGATGCAACCAGACTTTGTTGCCCACCTGAAACTTGTGTGGTACCCATGTGGGTGAGGAGAAGTTGTTCCTGTGTTTTTTCATGACCGTATCCCTTTGCTGCTGCTGCTGCGTGGAGGAACCCTTTGCAGGGGTCATGGATGTAGCAACGATCTTCCCTTTACTTTGGGAGTGAACCAGACAGATGAATTTCCTGGTCTGTGATATGAGCTTGCTACCTTTTTTGGTAGTGATCAAAGATGTGGCGGTAGGTGGGGCTACCTCCGGTATCCTGTATAATAAATTATTCAAAGAAATAATGACAGCACGAGGCCTGGACTCATACACAGCATGTCGCCTCCACAAGTATGGTTGGCCTAATAATACATCACAAACATCCAGAGGTGTAACATCACACAATACCTCGTCTGTGAAGGGCTTGATGCTGTATGGAAGGCGGCACTGCTGGCGAACTTTCAGATCTCGTCCTTCGTGAAGCCACCCGATACTGTACGGCTGCGGATGCGGTGTAGTCGGTAGGCCCAACCGCTTCACGACCTCTGCTGAAACGAGGCTCTTTTGGCTGCCACTGTCGACAATGAATTGTAGCGGCGAACCCTTCACCCACATCTGTGAGTGGAAAAGACGCTCCCCTTCCTCTGGATTTTCGGGCTCATCTTTCTGGATCTTGGCAGTGGCAACAGTGGCGCTGGGATCCGCATCAATGATTTGCTTCCCTTTGCCATTCCCCTTGTCGGGTTCTGGCTCAGGATCGTAACATGCATCTGATTCGGAAGCCTTCAACTCAGCCATCAACGACTGCTTGGTCCGACACTCACTTGTGTTATGAGTGGGACTTTTGTGGAACTCACACCACTTTCCTGTGTCCTTCTTCGGCTTCGTGGTGTTGTTCTTTTCTTGTGGCTTCGATGGGTTATCTTGGGTCACCCCGCCTTGGCTTTGTCCTTTAGGCTTCAGATTTGCAGATCCAAAGTCTCGCTTCTTCTGTTTGAACTTTTGCTCGATTTTGACAGCGTATCGGTATGCTGCGCCGAGTGAGGAGATGTTCAAGAACACCATCTCTTCTTGGATGTATTTGTGCAGGCAGCCACGGTATTTGAGTACCAGATGCAACTCAGAATCTTTGATACCCAACTGTGTGCGAAGGGTATGAAAAATGTTTGTGAACTCCGGCACATCTTTGTCTCGTCCCTGCCGCAGTGTGGTCCATTTGATGTATTTGTCCTCATAGCTTCCGACAGGGTAGTACTGCTCCTTGATGGCATCTCGAAAGTCATTCCAAGTGGGTGCAGCTGAAAATAGTGAGCCTGTATTTTCATCCTTCTGCTCGCAGTAGGTTTCCCACCAGTCCTTGACGTGGGGTGCTGCTTTGAGAAGAGCGAAAACAATCTTTTCCCGACTTGAAAATTCGTGAACAGAAAAATACCCATCTAGCAGATTTAACCATTTATCTACGGCATCTGCGTCTATTTGACCCTCGAAGATGGGGATTTCAAAATTAACTTGTACCTTAAACGGCGTGGCGTTTCCAGAGTCGCTGTTGGAAGCCGATGCGTCGCCTCTGGGCAGCCGCTGAAGGATCTGCGCAAAGCTATCCATGATCGCGTTCCATTGTCGCTCGAGAGCTTCTTCGAGCAAGATTTTGATGGGATCTCCTGCCCCCTCGTCTTTCTTCTCATCCGCCATGGGAGGCCGTCGGGATTTACGAGGCTGGTCTTGCAAAGGTTCAACCAGTTCAAGCCCTAACTCCTTATATCCCGACCTTGTTGGGGACATGCAAAGAAAAACAGAGAAAAAGCAGACCCCTCTGATACCACTGATCCGGATTTAAACAGGAACGCAACAAACTACAGAGATAACCATATACACAAAGATGCAGCGGAAATAATACTTCATTTCATTAATGGAAAATACTGAAATATGCTTACAACCAGAAATGGAAATAAATCAGCTAGGGCGATGGTAGCTATCTCTGAGAAGAGATGTAGCGGATACATGCCTCTGAACTGTATTACAATGAGGCTCGAAGGCCTATTTATTGTTGAGAAACAATGGAAAACCCTTCACATCCCGAAACCTAACCCTAGAAGATGAAACGCCAATTGTGGGCCCCGTTTGGGTAAATTGCTACATCAATTTCCCGGGATCGTAACTTTGGCATACGATCTCCGTTTGACGTGTACGATAGCTCGTTAGAAAGATCTATCCGAGTACTACCACTTTGGGAGGCAACATGGCAACATGGGTCCATGGACCCATGTTGCCCCAGATTCCCAAAAAAACGTCGTTTAGGGCCTCAAAACGGCTCCGGAAGTTCATGACCCGAAAAACTGCTAAAAATAGTAAACTGTGCTGCAATTTAGGAAACTGAAAACACTGAAAGAGACAGTTGTGGGTGTCCAAATGGGATAGGTGGGTGGCCACCAACATCCACCTGGATCACAGGGTTTGCCACATACCCCACCATGGCGTAAATGGATCAGCGAGCATTGGACTGTCTGGATCGAATTGGAGTCGCCAGGTGAATGGTTTAGCCGGCATATGTGTCTGATTGCTGTCCACCATCAGCATCAGATCTGCAATTTGATTTCATGTACTGGGACAAGACAATCAACAAGTCAAATGTTCTCGCCAGTATGGTCGCCAATATGTTAGCGCTCAAATCTGCCTCAGGCTGAGGAAGGCAAAACTCAAGGCAACATCAAACCACTTAGTCTCGTAGCTAGCCCTACGAGGACAGGAAAGGGCTCTCTCTGGGTCTATCTCGGCAAAAGGTCTTCAAAGGGCTGAGATGACCAATAAAGAACACTGATTTTAGGCTAGTAAATTGATAAAAAGGGGTTTTTAATAAAATGATGGGGTTTTTCTGGGCTGCATGGGGCAAAGAAACAGCTTGAACAGAGAAATGTAATCAAAAACACAGATTGTCTCCTGAGGCAAGGTAGGCAAGAAAGTTTAACATCAAATTGAGATTAAATGGAATGGCAAGACTGCTGAGGAGCTGACAAGGGCATAGAGGATGAATCCTTGTCAAACAGAAGAAAACATTAAATATGAACAAACTTAAAGGCAGAGCATACAAAATATGAATTCTACAAAATATGAATACAAAATGTTAGAGTCGGTCTAGTAGCCCTCCTCCAGAGATCAAAGCTCTTTGCATTTCATGATTAGGTGTCCCATCAGTGTGATCATGTTGCATTCCGTTAGGCATGCCATAATCCTGGTGGAGGGAGTTTGTGTCTTTTATTCCCCTCTTGTTTGGCACTGCTGGTTCAGGTTTGTTTAAGTAAATAAAATCTTTACAGGGTCATTCATCTTGCTTTAAGTTTTGGGGTCTTAGGTCTAGGGTTGAGTCCATTTTTGTCTTGAGAGGTCATAAAGGACCAACAGGCCAGAGGGATGTTCTTCATAAAGCATCATTTCAACAATTCTCACTATTGTACAACTAAATTTTCACCTTGTTTTCAAAACTCTGTTTTTGAAAAACAAAGGTCATTATCTCATTTTTTGTAAAAATTCTCAAAATTTCAAACTCTCCAAATGTCGAAGTGCAGCCTTGGTCTCCTTTGCCAAAGCACCTTAGAAGCTATCCCTGCAAAAATTTTCAGAAGAAATCATCATTTCAACCAATTTTTCAAAGAAAAGAAACCAAAAGTCAGAGCCAATTAATTCAAAAAGTGTCAACACTCAAAACATTATAAAGTGGGTTTTGGGCAAATGAAAATCTAAAGGAAGCCTATAAAAGCACATCACTCTTCATTAGCAACTCATTTGCCTCTCACAAGCTAAGTGAATCCTTGCAAAGGCGATTTTAGGAGTTCTTGAGCAAATTGGGCAGTTTCAGGGGCGCGCTACGCGTCAGGGAGCCTTTCTCAGTGTTATTTTGCACGTGCGCTATGCGTCAGAGGGGCGCTACGCGTTGGGCAAGGCGCGCTACGCGTTGGGTTTTCAGCTCAACAAACTGCCAGCAAGCTATCAAATCGACTTTTCTCTCAAGCACATTGCAGGTAGGCCTCTCCTTCATGGTTAGATTTGGTTTTGCAAGATGAAAGAGAAAATTAATATGTTCAAATGCTATGAAAATGATAAATCAAAACCCTACATTGTTGTGGAAGATTTAAAGTCTCAATGGTGCTAGGGTTTCAAATTTTTTTTGCTGTCCAAGGTTGCCCATTTGTAATCCCTCTTTTCCCTCATTTTCATCACCATTCTCCTTCAAATTTACCCATGAAATTTCATAATTCTCTTCTCTAAAATTCCTAAAACCTACTTAATTCCCAAACCTTTCTTCACTTTAAAATCCCACAATTTTGTGATTTCCCATGTTGCCTTCCCTAAATTCCTTCTTTATGTTTATTGTCCCTAATTCCCTCATGTTCCCCTATCCCTAACAATTCCCTTGTATTTATGTCCCCTTGGTAACAGCATTTGAAAAAGTCAAACAGCAGTTAATTGGGTGCAAAGTCAGCAATACATTTCAGCCATCTTGCCTTCAAAACCATGTCAGAAACCGAATCAGATTATCAGCAGAGTTATGACAGTGATTCAACACCAGAGGTAGAAGTGCCAAGGAGGCATCATAAGGGTGGTAAGGGTGGTTGGCATGTCAGGGAGGAGCCCACTTCTTTAGCTCATTTGCAAGCTTGTCCACTTGCAATGACATGTTTTCAGTATCAATCATGCTTTGGATATTGTGAGAGGATCTCACAAATTCAACACCATAGAGAACTAGTCCGCTTGTTTGTCCTACATTTGCACAATGGCCATGTGAACCTTGCAGGAGTGGATTTCACCCTATCACCTGAAATTGTTGCTCAAGCCACCGGGATACCAAATGTTGGGGAAGCGTGGACCAAGCGCAAGCAGCTAGACAAATTTCATTATCAACCATACATCAAACCCGGATGCATGAGGCACCTTACTGCTGTTTTTCCTTTCAGATTCCTAAGGGATGAGTATGCACCCTTGATGAGGCTCATTATGCGCTATTTCACTTGTGAGGGAAGATTTTCACATTTATATTCCTACCATATCCGTTTGTTGATGCATTTCACCTGGGTACGAATGATGAACATTCCATTTTTCATGTGCCGAAATATAGAGAAGATGGTGCCCGTAGTGCAAAGGAAGAACCACGCACAGCAACACAAAAGTATATATCATTATGCACTGATTGAGATCATAGTGATGCATCAGTTGGCACAGCAGGGTATTGCTTGGGAGGATTTCATTTCTCGCGACTTCTTCATGGTGCCACAGCCACCTCCTGAGATTGTCCATGATGAGGGAGGTCCTTCACAGCAGTTTCACATTCCAGAGCCCGAGCATGTCAGCACTCCAGCATGTGTTACATATCAGAGAGGCCACAGGGTCTTATTTGCATCTGCACGGCGAGTATTATCTCCACACCAGGTGGAAGGGGTCTCGCCTTCTTCGCCAGCACAGCGAGTGTTATCTCCACATCAGGTGGAAGGGGCCTTGCTTTCGACAGCAGCACAGGTACAAGAGAGAGGCAAGCAGCCCAAGATTGATGAGGGGCCATCAGGTGATCCAAACATAGATATTGTTGACCTTGATATCAGCTCTCCTAGCTCGGAGCTAAAGGAGATCATTCAGCAACAAAAGGCTGAAAATGACTTGTTGTAGCAAAAGTTGGAAATGGAAAATTGGACAATCACATACTTAGAGCAGCGCAACAAGCAATTAGAGGATGAACACACTCTTGATGAGTTGCGGAGGATCCGAGAAGACCGGAACTTGGCTCGCAAGAGACCCGGTGATTTGACACCTATTGAGCAAGGGTCTATGCTCATTCGGGTGAATACTCATTTAGAGAGGTTGATAGCCAAGGCAAACAGGGACAAAGATATGCTCCACCACATGAAGAATCATTATTGGGCCCGCATGCATGTGTGCAAAGCAAAAATGAAGGTACTCAAAGCACGCTTGGCCAAGGCACTAAAACGGAGGAAAAGGCCCGATCCACTTCAAATTTTGGCTGAAGCCACCTTGAAGGAGCATGGTGCTCAATGATACACCTCCATCTCAAAATTCAGGAAATTTGGAGCAATTTTGGTCAATTTTGAATTTTTTTTGCCAAAAACAGGTTTTTGCCCTCAACGCGTAGCGCGCCGCGCGCTACCTTTAAGTTGGGGAGGTCCATTTCACAAAAACTCAACATTTTTGGATTTTTCATGACAAATTACACTTGCTCAGCCACTGCCAAGACATTTCATGGAGATTTGAGCCCCCAAAAGGTCAAAAAACAAGCAAAAAATGACCTTCTGCCACTTTTTGGACACACAGGAAGCAGTCTTGGGAGATTGCATTTTTGGAGGGGAAAATGGCCACCAAATTGAGAAATTACACTTGGGCTGGAGAGTAGACATCTAGACCTTTCCAACAAGCCCACTTGTGCCTCATTTGGATGCCGGGAAGTGCCCCAAAAGTGGGCTGAAAGGCGCGCTACGCGTTGAGAAATGGCGCGCTACGCATCAGGGAAATTTGCCAGTTTTGCACCTTCAGCTCAGGAAAACGCAGCATTTGACCAGTTTTGACTTTTTGGTGGGATTTTTCATCCTCCTTGATGTAATTGATGTAATTTTATGTTGACATGACACTTTTTTACCTATTCTAGAAGATTCATTCATAAAATGGCAAAAAATTAATGAATGAATTGGTTTCCTAGCTTATAGAGGCAAGTTGTTTTGATTGCCTAGTTTGTAGTGCTCAGTTTAGAATTGGTTGAAACAGCTCCTAGGATTATGAGCTCGACCCCTAGAGGAAAGGGAATGTGTTAGCTTGCCTATATTATGTATTTTCTTAGTCATTTTCATGGTTGGACTCTTGAGGGATAAACTTAGACTGTTTTACACTTTGTATCTCTGCAATTTTGGCAAAGGAAAGACCAGGGTTTTGCAACACTATTTGGGATTCCTGTGGTGATTTGTGTTGATGGTGTGTTTCTCTCATGTACTTGTAAGTTTGTTATGTGTATCATTTTCCTACTCTTCTCTTCTGCAAATTAAGTAAATGAAGTGTTAAGGTAGAATTCATGGTTTCTATGCTCTGCCTTTAAGTTTGCTTAATATCTATGTTTTCATCTGTTTAAGGAGAACTCTCGATGGTTTCTTGCTCTCCTTGACTCCTCACCGGTCATATCTATCCATTCACTTATTTCAAAGGCATCAAGACAATCTCCTACCTTGCCCCAAAAAGACCTCTACAAAAACTGTGTCTCATCCCAGCACCCAAAATTGCCATGCTCAGTTTTCCAACAAAACCCTAAAAATTTAAAATCAAACTTTCCCTATCAATTTACTAGCCTAAAATCAGTGTTCTTTATTGGTCATCTCAGCCCTTCGAAAACCTTTTGCCGAGATAGACCCGGAGAGAGCCCTCTCCTGTCCCCGTAGGGCTAGCTACGAGGCTAAGTGGTTTGATGTTGCCTTGGATTTTGTCTTTTTCAGCCTGAGGCCAAATTCAAGTGCTAACAAAGGGTATGAAAAACATTGGTAAACTCTGGCACATATTGGTCCCTTCCCTGTCGCAACATTGTCCACTTTATGTATTTATCCTCATAGCTCTCGACAAGGTAGTACTGCTCCTTGATGGCATCCTGGAATGAGTTCCAAGTGGGTGCGGCTAATAACAGTGAGTTTGTACTTTCATCCTTCTAGTCACTGTAGGTTTCCCACAAGTCCTTGACGTGGGGGGTTGCTGTGAGAAGTGCAAAAGTGATCTTTTCCTGGCTGGAAAAATCATGAACGAAAAATTATCCTTGTAGTAGATGTAACCATTTATCTACAGCATTTGCATCTATCTGACCCTCAAATTTGGGAATGTCAAAGTTAACTTGTACCTTAAAGGGTGTGACGCTTCCAGAGTCACTTGCAAGAAATAGATGCGTCGCCCTTGGGTAGCCGCTGAAGGATCTCGACAAAGTTGTCCATCATCGTGTTCCTTTGTCACTCGAGGGCTTCTTCGAGCAAGATGTTGATAGGATCTCCTGCCCCCTCGTCTTTCTTTTTATTCGCCATGGGAGGCCATCGAGATTTGCGAGGTTGGTCTTGTAAAGGTTTGACCAGTTCAAGTCCTAACTCCTTATATCCCGACCTCGTTGGGGACATACAAAGAAAAACAGAGAGAGCAGACCACTTTGATACCACTGATTCGGATTTAAACAAGAATGCAACAAATTACAAATATAACCATAAATACAAAGATGCAGTAGAAATAACACTTCATTTCATTAATATCAAATACTAAAATATGCTTACAAACAGAATGGAAATAAGACTAGCTCGGGCGATGGTAGCTTATCTCTGAGAAGAGATGTGGCGGCTACATGCCTCTGAACTATGTTACAATGAGGCTCAAAGGCCTATTTATTGTTAAGAAACAATGGAAAACTCTAAACATCCAAAAACCTAACCCTAGGAGATGAAGCGCCAAACTATGGGCCCCGTTTGGGTAAATTGGTACATCAACTTCCCGGGGTCGTAACTTTGGCATACGATCTCTGTTTGACGCGCAAAATACCTCGCTAGAAAGACCTATTTGATGACTACAACGTTTCCCAATTTTCCCAAAAAATGTCATTTAGGGCCTCAAAATAGCTTCGTAAGTTCAGCACCCGAGAAACTGCCGAAAATAGTAAATTGTGCTACAATTAAGGAAACTGAAAAATTGAAAGAGACAGTTGTGGCGGTCTATGTGGGATAGGCGGGTGGCCACCAACATCCACCTAGATCAATCATTCCAACAGAGGATAAGTTTTACTTACAAAAAAGGGGTCGAGTTAATCTATGTATTGTTGGTTGAGTTTGAACATTTTATTGAGAGGGTAGTCTGACCTTTTAGGGGGGTGAGTTTCACCTGTTAAAGGAGGTCGAGAGCCTTCTCTTTTGTTGGTCGAGTTCACTATCATAGACAGTCTATTCATGGGGTTGAGTCACATTGTTTGTTGGTTGTGTTCATTGCGAAAGAGTATCTCTGTTCGCAGGGGAGTCAAGATCTAATAAAAGTGGCAAAGATTGCTGAGTCGAGTTGATGTTCTAAAGGAGGTCGGGTCCCTCTCTTTGGCACCCATTCAAGTTGTTAGGGGATCATATTCACCTCTTGCTAAGGACATGTTGAAGGTTGAAAGAGTTCACTATTTTCCATATTACCTTATCTTTTTGGGTCAAGTTTCCAGACCCACATTCTGAGTGCCATCCTATAGTCAATTATTTATAATAGTTTGCTAATATTTATTATTATATTTCCCCTTAATATTGTTGTACCACGCTTCATCATTGGTATGTACCTTCTCTGAGTTCAATATAAATTATATATTGTTATGTTGACGCATTTTCATGGTGTTATTCGATACTGCGTACATTTTATTTAAATAAAATGAAAAAAAAATGCACCTACAACCATATGCATGCACATTGTTTGACAAAATATCTCAATAACAAAACCAACAAACTCGTGAATTTTAATAGGAAAATTTGAGATATTTCAAGGGGTTACTTTACAGTGGTATCAGAGCATGGTTTTGCACAACTATGTGGTTTGAAGGGAAGATTATAACAAGTAGTTTGATGAGTACTGAAGACCATCGATTTATCACCTATAAGAAGAGCTACAAGGGTAGAGAACCCACTCCTACTTGGGAAGTGTTGAGAAATCAAGAGGCCTAAGAATTAGGGTAGATTTCTCTTTCTTTAGTAATTGCTTGTGAAGATTGTTGTCTTCTTATTAATGTTATGTTTTTTTCATCAAACAATTATCAAACTTATAAAACATGAAGATCACAAGAAACAAAGAACATAAGATATAAGCTCCAAGCCAGGGAAAGAAACCCACAAGGGGAAAACCTAGGAAATTTTTTCTTCTTATAGAATCAAATCAAAGTGAGAAACCCAAGACCATGGCAAAATTCCAATCCTTCAAGACGTTAACTCGAACCCTTTTCAGACACAGGAGATAATGTCAAATTCAACCACAAAAGCTTGCATTATTCTTAGATAATTTCCCACAGAAAAACTTGCATCATCATAGAAAACTTGCATCATCTCAAATCTAGGAAGCTCACATTCTTCATAAAATTAACCTTTGAACTTCACACATTTCTATTGTAGAACTCATCACAGAAGGAGCACTGAATTTGCTTTCCAAATTGGAGGAGGACGCATGCCAATATATAATTGTTCTCATGTGTGGAAAGACACATCCGTTGGGTGGGCCGACTTGGCTTCTTGAGGTAAATTTTACCCAAATTACATTTTCAAAAATTCTTTTTCTTTTTCTTTACAAGAAGTCCAATTAAAACTTTGACTTTTTTATTCAACACATCCTAGAAGCATGAAGAACATGCTTAACTAACAATAATAAAAATAATAAAAGTTTCTTTTTTTCTTTTTTCTTTTTACATAAAATACATAATGATACAAGTGCAATGATTATTATGAAGACATAACCTAGTTACAATTTTCAACGCTCCCTCTTAACTAGGGAGGTATTCATAATTACACAACAAGGCATAAGGATACTCTCAAATTGAAATATTCTCATAAGAAGAGTCAGATTGACAAGCCATCTTCAAGCATCAACATGATAACCAACATTTTCAAATAGCAACCTCTGTCTCTCCACTAGATTAGAGCACAATGTTGGAAGGCATACATATGGACACCACCATAACCTCTTAAGGCACAACCCCATCTGGATGTTCACCAGGTATGTCCTTTTAGGACTATTCTTATCTTGGATTTCCAATCCTCAAAGAATATGGGTCCTCTTCCACCACTCTTATCTTGGATACCTTGCCCAATCCTCCAAGAGTTTCAATCCACGAGACTACTTCCTATCTTATATTCCCAATCCTCAAGGAATACCAACCCTAGATGTTTATCCAATCCTCCATTCTCCCTATCGGTGCCTTCACTAAGACTTACAACTGTTAGTCCTAGTCTAGTGCATGACACATGGAGAATATTGTGTCCTTCATTATTCCCTCTCAATCAGGGAGGTAATTCCTCTCAACCAAGGAGACAACCATAATTCTAAGTTGGTCTCACACTTCATCAATACATCAACTACTTATTCCTTTGTGGATATATAATTGTAGTTGCAGGGCTCCTTTCTCGCATTGCATCATACATGAGCTTCGATCTTCTTAGATGTAAAATAGTTTATGGACTCAAAACTCTTTCACACTCTATCTTCATGACAAGTTTTCTCGACTCCTTAATAGCATCATATCATATCAAACTACAAGCTTATTGGATCTTGTTAATCATCAAACAACATTTTCATCAAATGGTTCATATGTCATCTTCAGGAAGCCAAAATTCCTTATAGTTGCTAGCACATGCCTTCTTTCTTCATAACAGAGTTTTGCCTCATATTCTTCAATAACTCATATCAGCTTTCCAAATATCAATTTTTCCATTTTTCTCCCAAACCATCAATAATGCTATCCACATAATCCATGTGTTCCATGATCAAACCACACAACAGATTGCAATGGCCTCAAGTCAAGGTGTAAGATTCTTTATGTCAAATTTTGCTACTTTCTCCCTCTGAAGTCAACATTCCTTTGCATAGTCTATCTCATATTGCAACAAAGTTCTACTACATGCTCTTCAACTTTCATTCATCAATATTCAAAATCATAATCATCAGGATCATGACAGCTTCCACTTTCCATTTGAAGTTATAATAACTTTCTGTCATCTAGTAGTCTTCTTTGATGCATACATCAAACTACTCCTTCCTTCACAATCTTCATGCTATGTCATGTTCCTTGAAGTCTTTCATCTGCTTAGTCAAGATTTAGATAGAACGTGCTTTGACCTGTAACCTTGGTTAAAAGACTTATGAAAGAACATGGAGACAAAATATAAAGACAATAATAGTAGTAATAATCAAGATGTTAAATACTTATCTCTGGAGGAAGGTTGACTCCCTCTTAATCTTGGACCCCTTTTCATCAAAGCTTGTCTTCATATCATCATGATATAATACCTCATTCTTAAGGACTAGGTTCCTTTACAATGGAATTAATCAGTTAGGGTTTCTATTTATAAGGTTTCTCCTTTTATTCCATACTTTGCTAGGGTTTACAAACCCTAGATGCCAAGACTTGTCATTTACAAACTATAAAGTTCTACAACCACACAAGAGAGTTAGTTGCAAAACCCTAGATTTTTAGGGTCTTTAAGATATGTTATGAAAAGGGTTGAAAATTTTATGCAAACCCTAGAAACTTCAGGACTTGTCATCCAAGTATGGAAAAATTCTACTAGCATTCTACAAAACCTTAATGATGTTGTCATGCTTTCTATCCATTTCATATGATTACAAAATCTATTCTTCAGATGTAACACAACATCAATTTCTTATATGTCACTATCTCTATTTTACACAAAACCTTTTTATGATCAACACCATGACCTAAATCATTATAAGCAACTCGAAAGGTCACAGAAAATTATATGTACCTCCTTTGATTTTTAATTGTCATCTCTTTTGCAAAGACTTGGTCTTGTTCCTTGAAATTTATTAACTTCATTAAAAAAGGAGACAAATTCTTAATTTTCATTGCACAAAGGTGAGCTTCATTAATCTTTAGATATACTACTTCTATGACTTACATAGTCTCGGTCTTTAGATGATTTATACAATTATTCTTTCTCTTTCACAAGCTATATGTCAAGACAACTTAATCTTTATACAAAGCCAATTTTCTGGTTGGCCTCATTGATATATCCTCCATTTATGTATTTGAAATGAAGATATCGTCACAACATCTCATACTTGAGCTTCTCTTGAAGTTTGATACTAGTCACAGCAAGATGAACTTCTTTTCAAAACTCGTCATTTCTTACAGAACTAGAACTAATTTCAAACTTTAACCACAATGCCACATTGATTTCTCGTCTACAATGCAATAACAAATTTGAATTTTGTTGTTACAGATTCGTTTTTGTTGTAGATGCTTCTTATATTTTCAATTTCTTAAGATATGGATTGTCCATAGAGGATTATAGTGTTATTATCGTAGTCTTGATCTTTCTTTTCCATGTGTTATAGACTTCTAGAAACCAACTTCCGCAATTTAGTTATGTCTAATTGCAAGGTCACTATTGAGTCATGCGATGTCATACGAACCATATACCATTGATGTCGCAGACCATTATAATATAGAGCGAGATCAAAACATGTTATGTTATTGCCATAGTAGAGAAACCATGATGCATAATGATTACTGTTGAGATGCTACTGTATAAGGAAGAGCCACCATAGAAAAATGTGATTCCCATGATAACAATGCCACGAAGTGCAAATTATGCCACAAAGTATACATGAGCCTCTAAGTATTAATTGTGAACCATGGTGTATTCTGAACCATAGAGATTGAGCTTCAAAAAATATTGCTAGCTACAGAATGTGAGGCACCTAGAGAACATGATGAGCCATTGAATATATATACAAGACACAACATGCCTTTGTTGATTATAGTGAGCTACAAAACATATACATTGAGCCTTAGAGATAAATAAATTGAGCCATTATACATATTGTGTGTCCCACAGTACTATATTCGATGTTACTGAAACTCAAATGATACTAATACAAGCCAATGTGAGCTTCACACAGAAAGTATAGGATTAATGTAATACATGGAATAAACACATGAGCATAGAATGGGCCACTGATATTTCATGCCACGTGAATTTGAGTGATGTCATCATAATTAAATGTAAGAGCCACAAAACTACATGCGAGCTACATGATAATATGAATGGAGCCATAAAAGAAATGCATCAATGTCTGCATCTAACTGACCCTCAAATATGGGAATGTCAAAGTTAACTTGTACCTTAAAGGGTGTGGCACTTCCAGAGTAGCTGTCGGAAGTAGATGTGTCGCCCTTGGGTAGCCACTGAAGGATCTGGGCAAAGTTGTCCATCATTGCGTTCATTTGTCGCTCGAGGGCTTCTTCCAGCAAGATTTTGATAGGATCTCTTGCCCCCTCGTTTTTCTTTTCATCCACCGAGGGAGGTCGCCAGGATTTGCGAGGCTGGTCTTGCAAAGGTTCGACCAGTTCAAGCCCTAACTCCTTATATCCCAACCTCGTTGGGGACATGCAAAGAAAAACAGAGAAAGAGCAGACCGCTTTGATACCACTGATCCAGATTTAAACAGGAATGCAACAAATTACAGATATAACCATAAATACAAAGATGCAGTAGAAATAACACTTCATTTCATTAATATCAAACACTGTAGTATCCTTACAAACAGAATGGAAATAAGACTAGCTCGGGCGATGGTAGCTTATATCTGAGAAGAGATGTGGCGGATACATGCCTCTGAACTGCGCTACATTGAGGCTCAAGGGCCTTTTTATTATTGAACAATATGATCAAACCCTAAACAACCAAAACCCTAACCCGAGGATATGTAACACCAAGAGTTTATGGGCTTCGTTGGGGTTAATTGGACAACCAACTTCCCGGGGTCGCAACTTGGTCATATTATCTCCGTTTCACCCGCATGATACCCTGTTGGAAAGATCTCTCTGAGGAATACGACGAAAAAGATGATTTTAAATAAAAAAATAGCTGGTACAAGATTTCCAAAAAAACTTTGTTTAGGGGTGGGAGTCCAAGTGGAATTGTCGGGTGGCCACCAATATCCACCTGGATCATCCCCCCATATTGTCATCTCTTGATATCATGCCTTTTGACCCATCATATTACAACCATATAGCTCAGTTTCATGTAGATTTCCCAAATCAATCTTCATATAGTTTGTGCTCCTTTCCTATCGATATCAACACAAATCTTCCATGATTGAAGCAGTACCTTGGTTGTTTCCCGCCTCTTTCGAACAACCTTGGGTGGCACAATAGGAATCATTATTTCCTATTGATGTCACCAATATCCCTAACATTCAACACCAACATAATTTTTCACGTTAGAGTAATATTGAATTGTAATATCATTGCAGTTATCTCATTTAGTCGAACACTCGTGCATCCAATAGCACCACATTCAATAGTGCTTTATATTTGATGAATGGGGGCACCCAATTCAACCTATTTTTCATAGATTCCCTTGAGGGTGAAAGAAGTTATCTTCCTTAGCCATCAACATGTTAGCCCCATCAACACTGACTTGATAGGACCTGTTAGCGCTTGAGATTTCACCCTAGGCTGAGGAAGGTAAACCTTCAAGGCAACATCAAACCATTTCACCTCGTAGCTAGCCCTACGAGGTATGAGAAGGCTCTCTCGGGTCAGATTCGATAGATCTTTCAATATGATTAGACTGACCAATTAATAATAAAGATTTTAGGCTAGTAAATTGATAAGGGGGTTGATTTAATGATTTTTGGGGTTTTTGGTGGCAATTGGTGGAAGTGCAATTCAGGGTGCGGGGAATGAGCACAGTTTTTGCAGGGTGATCGTAGGGGCAAGGTAGGAGTGAGTGCTGATGCCTTAATCTGAGGTGGATGATCAGGAATGATAGAGGAGGAGCTAAATAGGGCAAACAACCAATTTGAATCCTCTCTAGACAGTAGAAAACATAAATATTGAACAAACTAAAAAGCTGAGCATGTCAAAGCATGAATTCAAACTTTACGACTTCATCTGTCCAATTAGAAGCAAAAGAGAGATGTGGAATACATAAACAAAACTTACAAGAACATGTAGAGAACACACCATCAACACAACAATCCACAAGAATCCACAATGATGTCTGCAAAACCCTGGCCTTCCTTTTCCTTAAATTGCAGAGATAGATGTACAATATACAATGAAAGCTTTCTTCCACAAGAGTCCAACCATGAAAATGAGAAGGAGAGAGCATAATATAGACCATCTAGACCATCTAACTCCTTTCCCCACCTCTAGGGGTCGAGCTCAGCTTCCTAGGGGCAGTTTGAACTAATTCTAAATTAAGCACTAGATAATAGGCAGTCCAACAACTTGCCTCTATTACTTAGCTAACTGATTCATGCATTAATTATTCACTTTTTACATCAAGGAAGCTTCTAGAAGGGTAAAGAGAGATAAAATCTATCAAAGTGCCATGAAAATATTACATTTATCCATCATCTACAAGTAAAAATAGTCAACCATAGTCAAAACAGTGTTTTTTGACAAAAAAGGTCAATTCTGGCAAAGCTGGCTCGAATGGTCACGCCCCCTATTCAAATGGTCGCGCCCCTTTGCAGCTACTTTTGAGTGGGTTCCACTGATCCAAATCAGGTGCAAGATGGCTCATTGGAAAGCTTGGTATGTCTAATTTCCATCCCAAGTGGAATTTCTGAATTTGGAGTTGTTTTGCCCCCTCAAAAACCATTTCTCCCAAGGTCACTTTCTGCAACTCAAAAAGTGGGCAGAAAGTCATTTTTTTGATGTATTTTGAGCTTTTGGAGGCTCAAATCTCAAAATCAGGCTTCTCCCAAGTATTGGTAATTTTTCTCTTTGCATGCCCTTTCCAAAAATGCTAAGTTTTCAAAATTCCGAGCAATCCTCCAGAATGGTCTCACCCGGGGTGAGACCATTCCAATGGCCAAAACCTGTAAATTGCACAAAAAATTCACAAATGACAAAATTTTCTCCAAATTTCTTGAAATTTGGGCTGGGAGTCCCCAATCAAGTACCATGCTCAGTCAAAGAGGCTTTGGCCAAAATTTGGAGTGGATCGGGCGTTTTCCTTCGTTTTTGTGCTTTGGCCAACCGTCCTTGGAGCACCTTCGTTCTCGCCGGTATTTTTGACATTTCTCTCAAACCATGACACCTGTGTAAAAAGTGAAAGAGGTTTTTCTTCCTTGGAATGTTGTGGACAAAAACCTCTCTCAGTTTTGCAAAATTCATCTTTGATTGCTCAGAAACAGCTTTTAAGTGAAACTTGTCCCGATGTGTGAAACAAGGGATTTTGTTGAAATGGAGCGAAATGAAGGGGATAGAGGGCTTCTAAATTCTTGGGGAAATTTTTGGGAGTGGGGAGGGATGTTAGGAAGCAGGGGAAAGTGGAATCTCAGAGATTGAGTGAGGGGAAGGGGTCGAAAAGGGCAAAACACAGGCCAAACCTAGAAAATTGCCAGGTTGTAGCTAGAAACTAGGGTTTGTGCAAAAATGAGGAATTTGGCGGATCTAAGGGGTGGGAAGTGTTTGATAAGGTACTTTAAGGATAGGGGAAGGTGTATGAACATCAGGAAACAAGTTTTGCCGGTGATTTGACCATCCAAGAGAAATTGCCTTCAAAACCCTAGGAGAGGGAAATGAGCTTGCCTGGGCGCAACATGAAGCATGAACAAGGTGTAAAATGACTCATTAGACACTGACATGATGATGACAACCCTTTGAATGATGATACACTCAGCTGAATGATGACATAGACTGACATTTGGGCAACTTTGAACAGAGTGAAAGCAAACCCTAGACCTAATGCTTAGTGACCAAATGTTGCTTGAAGACTCACTGAAATGACAAAATTTGACCTTGACACTTCAAAATCACTTTGTAAGAGCATATTTGATCACTGGAGGAAGGCTGCAAAGACTGACACTAACAGGACCTTTCATGTATGATTGTAATTCTTAATCACAGTCATCATAACGAGCATGGGGAATGCCCCCCTCGTATAGACACTTTGGAACCAATATTTATCCAAATCATGGTTTTCTTTATTTCTCAGCCACGGATATTTCCCTCATCATCTTCATAGTAAGTTTCTCTATCTCTCAAGAAGTTAGCAAGACTCTCAGTCAGATCAGAAAAACGTGATGTATTTCAGCTATACACTTTCTCCTAACCTCACACATTATGGGGCCAATGTTATCATGATAAAATTGTACACTCATCTGTATGCAACAAAAGACACTAAGAGACGGTGATCAACACATAAAGAGGTTACATTTTTAATTGATGACATCATGAAGACCCAAAAATAAAATGATTTCCTAAAGTTAACTTAAAAAATCAACCCTTGTAGGTGTACCATAGATAGAAATTAACTACTTCGCGGATTTTTCTTCTATAGTTGCAAGGGTCGAGAAAATCCCAGTTAGCACCTCGGGATGTGAACTTTCTTGAATAACACTTCACCTATTGACATGATGGGCTTACCATTTGAGCCTTAAACCCCAAGAAGTCTTAATGGCAATTGGATGGTAGCTCTCATCTCATTTATGAGGCAAACAACCACATTTATGAGCCAAATGAGGGAAATAGTGTTCAAAGCTTCTATAAATACAAGATCATGGAGAACAAAAAACAAGAAGAAGTAGTGCATTATTATGATGCCAAAATTTCTCCGAAGAAATCTAGCATACCATTGTTAAAATAATTCCAACATTGTAGAGAGTTTTCTATGCTTCTTTGAGATAGAAAGGGCTTGCAAAAGAGATTGAAAAAGGGGCATCCTTGTTGAGATATTTTGAGCACCATTTCTCAACTGAATCTCTTTAAGTGTCTTTGATACTTTTATTGTAACTCTTCCACCACCAACAATCAATAAAGAGGACCCTTTTTCTATACCTTTGTTGATTTTTTTTCTTAACAAGCTTGTTTTGTGTTTATTTAGTTTCGTTCATGCATTGTCTCCATTACCTGCAATGCTTTGTTTGTCCATTTTTATTCACTAACTCATTGTCAAGCAATAAAAAGGGTCTTTTTCACCTCTATTTACCCTACATTAATTGTCAATCCAGGCACGATTTGTTATCTCAAAGAGTGTACTCAGTCTGAGGCGGTCATTTGGCAGAGTAATGATAGTAGTATAGTGCTTTTGAATACAAGAGTAAACAGATGCTTGAAATGAAATCTACTTTAAAAAAAAGAAACTTTTAGCACTCTGAGATTTAAATCATTCACTACAACAACTTATCAGTCAAGGGTGCAGTAGTGATAACTCATCCCTTTGTAAACTGATGTAATTGAGAAGCAAATTAAGGAAAATATCATCAACCTGGGAACTGGACAGCAACTGTCAGTATTCACTACAGTTTCAGACTGTTGTGATTCAAATGGCAGGAAATAGAACAACGACTAATCTATTTAACTCAATTGAACAGCAAAGCTTTAACCTACGAAATGGACAGTAATTGCAATCTTCACTCAGAAATGATTTAAATAGCAAACATAAATGGGACAACAAATTAAAGGAAGCTATGAAATATTGAACAGCAACTTAAACCAAATGTAAATACACAGCAAACTAAACCAAATGCTATACGCAACACTTGTCTGTTAAAGGAACAGTAATCTGAGTTTCGGCATAATAATGAATAATCCCGGTTATAAAGAAACAACAACTGCAATCACGGTGGAACAGCAGTTCAAATGAACAACAATCACATTTGAAAGTAAACCGTAGATAAATAGACAGTGATACTGATTTATGTATACACAGCACTGTTACTCTGTAATCGAACAACAACGACAATCTGTTAAGGAACAACAATGTTATGTAACAGCAACACGATATAACTTCAGGACAAATAACATAACATCTTTATGCAGAGAATAACCTTACTATTCGAATGGGAATCAAAATATAACAAAGCTAATACATGAAATAAGGAACAACAGATTACTGAACAAAATAGATAAGAGAAAGCAAACCACACATGACTCGAAATCAAGAATTAATAGTATAGGAAGCAAGTGATCCACCAGGGCTGGGCCCTTAGCCTCCAGGGACGCACTGCTTATAATTACTCCAAAATCAAAGATGGAATGACAACAAGATTTATATATTAAACATCAAAACAGAGTTACAGTGAATCGCTCTTTTAGAGAGAGTCGATGATCAAAGTTTCAAGTACAAAAGAGAATTTCATAAAAACAACAATAGTCCTCTCTCGGGTTAGTAGTGCTACCCCTTCTTATAATAGCCGAGTGGAGATATCAATGATACAGAGAATTGTTAAGGTAGCGATCCCTTAGGATTAGAGGATCCTGAGGGATTCGCCATACTGTTAGCTCTCAGTCATCTTCTCGTTCTCTTGCGCCAATTTGGTATCTCCTCTTCCTTTTCCTGGTTTGTACGCTCCAGTCTGGATCTTCTTGTTTGGATGTAGTTCCCTGTCAAAGGGACAACAGTTGATGGCATCTTGTCATTTCCTTCAAATTGGTAATTTTTCGTTTTCCCCTTTTTCTACATAGAAAAGGGTAATTATTAGTCATCTTACATTGCACATAAATCTTCTAGATTTTATCATAATATCTTGTCATATACCTAGTTCATAATGTAAAGAGGTTATGAATTTTAAAGAAAAGATGACAAAATAAATGATAATAACATACCTTCTCTAGTGCTCAACACACCCCCTTGCTTACCTTTTTTCATGCCCTCATGAAAACAGTGTAATTGACATGCAAGGCAGTGAGGGAATATGTTGGAGAAGGGATCTCATGAGGTGGTCTACAGCCATGATGCCTAGCTAGGTGCTCAAAAAGATGTCATGTCTGACCCTCAGGCATTTCATATAAGGCTTGGTATCCTGGTGCAGGATGCCAAATGACCGAACATCAGAACCTACAGCCTAACCAAGATGGGCCTTCTCTCAAAATAAGGTCACCATAGAGGCCCAAGTGGTCAGTAGCTAGTTTAAAGTTCTCATAATTAAACGGTTCCCTATGTTGGATGTTCGGATTAGAAGTCTGATATCAGAATTTGGCAGCTACAATGGCAAGGTCTTTGATGGTAAAGAAGTATTTTATCCCTTGTTGATTGATCGCTGTATGAATAAGTCCCAATGCGTCAATCACGCCCAGAGTCCTCATTAGGTTCCTATGTTTATTCCATAACTGGAGTGGGTCTCTAGGTTCAGCTCTCACCCATAAGTCTAATCCATTCTCTTATCTTTGAAAGGTATTGTAGGCTTTAACCCACTTTATTTGATTAACACCAAAAGAAATGAATGCCTGCAGTTGGACATCACCCACGAAAGGGCTGGGATTTTGCTCTATTTCTCCATCTAATACAAGGTTGTGCAAATAAAATTCACATAATAATCTCTGAACCTTCACCCCGTAATGCTTACAACAGTTTATGAAGTCATCAATGGTTTTTATTTCTATAGGCACTCCTACTTTAACAGCTTTAATTTTCAATTGTAAATATCGTTCCATTAAAAACAAAGCGTAGTTCCTAGCAGGTGCTCTACATGCTAGCACGTCAGTATACAAAGAGCATAAGGTATCCATTTGTTTGATGACTATGTCTAGCCTATGAGTTACCTTTGTGACTCTTTCTTCTGCTTTTCGCCATCCTTCAAAGGCCTGAGTTTCTGATGCATTAATGTCCTTCAGCTGCTGTTGTAATTTCTCGTATTTTTCTCGAGGGACAGTCTGCTCTGTGAGTTTCTCTATTGTTTGTTGGGCCTGTGCCAAATCTTTTCGCAGAGTTGCTATCCTTGGATCCTTTTCCAACATAATAGTTGTAGGCGGAAGATCTACTTGGGTCTTCTTGTCACAGTGTTTTATGGTCCGAGTTTCCTTAGAGGATGGTGCCTCTGTCTGGATTGCCTTATTACAGGCCGCTACGTTCTCTGTTTGTATTTCGACATGGGCAATAGCCGGATGCTGTTCCTTTCAGTTTTGAATGGTAGGCTGGACTTGAGTCCTCTTAATCTTTTTCTTAAGGGGTTTCGTCGGGGCGGTTGCATGCTTTACCACCGAGGTCCTTTTTTCTTTCTTCCCCATTTTCAAAACCCTTATTTGTTGTCGAAGTCATGCTATCACGTTAAGCAGTCTTTGTTGTTCCTTTCGTAATATTTTGATTTCCTCTGTTTTCTTGGAAGGAACAACCGTTCGTTTACTCGGGCCAGGGCTTTGTACCTCCAGTGTTGTATCTTTGCCCTGACCAATTTCCTAATTTTCTTCTTGGGGTGCTTCCTCATTGTTCTGCTGATCGGGTTGTTCGGGGGTAGAAACCCTAGCTTTTTCAGTTGTCCCCTGGTTAACTTCTTCTTCCACCCCTTCTTCTTCGTGGAATTCCTCTGGTGTATTCTGGCTAGGAACAGATTGTTCCTCTTCTTCATCTTCATCACTTTTCTCTCCAGATACACTTTCATCATGGGCAGAGTGATTCTCTTCTTCTTCTTCTTCGTCACACAATTCTTCAGATGCACTCTTATCATGAACAGAGTGCTCCTGCGGTCCTTCTTCCTCATCACACAGTTCCTCGGATGTATTTTTGTCATGAGCAGAATGCTCCTTCGGTCCTTCTTCAGTGTGGAGGTTTAGTGGGCTGAGAGGTTGAGCATATTCGCCCATATTGGCCAGAATCTGGGCCAATTCATCTTCTTGCAGCGAGTTTTGCAATGGGCTTCCACCACATTGCTCTATTTCCTCTTCCTCCTGACCAAATTTCTCAGTCTCTTCCTCTGGTTCTCCTTCATCGTTTTCCTCCAATTCTTTTTCGTTCTCCTCTCCTTCCAATTGTGGGGGTTGCTCGTCCCCTGAATCGTCTATTTCCATAGGTTGACTAGTGTTCCCTTGGGAATTTTCCAGCCTTCCTTTGATCCATGCCAATCTAACGGATTTCCTTCATTTTAGCGGTCTATTCGATGTACTGGCAGCAAGTTTTCGTTTTGGGGCTGGCAAAGCCAATCCCCCGTCTATTGTGAAAATCAGTTCTTCCCAACTGCTCTATTGTTGAGCAAGATTGTAGCTAACTATCAATCGTATCAACTCGTGGTGGCTTACTACTGACTCTACATGGCAAGATTTTTTCATGCTTCGGGAAACATCGTGTAATAAAGAATTTAAAAATGCAAGCAAATTCATAGTGCATTTTTGTTTTAACATAGCTAAAATTTTAAGGTGGCGTGGTCTTACCACGTCTTTCCTACCTTCACAAGTGATGTAGCTCTGGATGATTCTCGCCAACTCTGCCCACGGCTCTCCCAAGGCTGCTTGTAAAACTCCCTTTCCTCTTACAGTCAGGTTCTGCCCTTCATCCTGGAAGATTTTTATGGCATCTCGCAGTCTCACCTTTTTCAAAGTCCACACAGGTCCAGTGGCTAGCTGTCCCGAAACCTCTGCAATTATGTCGTCGGTGACTGCTATCTGTCTCCCTCTCACCATGGAGTGATATTCTTGCAAGTTCTGCAAAAATTCAATTGCCACTGTCTCATTGGATTGTTGTAGACGATTGAGATAAACTGTCCATCTTGCCCTTGTTAGGATCTCTCGTGCAGCATCAGAGACCATCAACACCTGTGGTTCTCTACGAATTGATCTTCCTCCCATGCTTAGCACATTGTAAAAAAACATAGAGACGACAATGGAACAACAACCTATTCAAACTATTACCAAGCACAGAGAAGATGATGAAACAGCAAGCTTGTTCAAATTTCGAATTACTGCTAATTGTTGCAGAGCATAACACGGAAATAGCTTCGGAACAGCAAGCCATGCAAATTGGAAAACAATATACCGTTAAGCCTTGCTATTCCCGAGTTATAATTCTCTGAATGATAAGTTGACACGCATGCCAACAAATTATGAGGTCACCTGCTCCCCCCCTGCAATGTGATAGGCCGTCCTTGGCCGTCAAATGAAGGAGCAACATGCTGAACTGCCATAGTACAGAGTCATAAAGGAACAACGTATACAGGGATGCCATGTTTACAAGAATGAGCAGATTTCCGAAATCGAGGTGTATAATGGAATCACTTAATAAATAAGAGAATGTCGTGATATGATGCGAGAATTGGAGGATAGGACAGCTGACGTGCATAAAAGGTCAATGCGATCATTATCGATTTTTGCCATCATAATTGATTGTAATAGATTTTCATGTATTAAAGGTTCAGAGGGGTTATGAACATAATCTCATTTGAACCATTTACAAAGATATAAGAAGAAGGGTTTTATAATTGCTATTGGTGTATAAGGAATATGACTTCAATAGCATCAACAAAGCTCTATTGCCCACAGGTGTCCATAACCTTGACAGAGTTGTTTATTTCACCCATGGAACCGTAAGCCTTTGTGTATGCTTAGGAAAGTGTTGTGCAATGTCAGAATCGAGGCCATTATGCTGGCTTGGTAACCAAATAAATCATAATGCCATTCACCAGAAAGGATTGAAAGGTGGGTAGGTCAGCTCGTGATGAGACCTCCTATTCCAAGGACCTTTTATTTTTCTGATGTGCCTCTTGGACCATATCCCTGGTGTGGTTGCCGTAATGGAAATGCCACTTCACTTTCTTCCTTATAATCATGGTAGGCTGGCTCGTGATGAGAACCGCTATCCTTCATTTGAAAAACCATGTTAGCAATCATATAAATATTTTTTTTCTTTTTTTTTCTTTTATATAGCACTTTTCCTATTTATATACAGAGGGTGGTTCAACACTCCTTAAGAGTAGGGATGATGGAAGAAGTCTTAACATCTCAATAGAAAAATATGCCCTTTATTCTTATTCATTAATAATGATCAAAGAGAATTATGGGAATTTAGGAAGAACCATCATGATAAATAGTTGTGTCCTTTCCTCTTTTCTCTTATTAGTAGAATAATGACAGCAAGGTGATCAATAGTTGTGTCCTTTCCTCTTTTCTCTTATCAATTCAAAGTAATTTCTTGTAAAGATAACGATTTTTATGTAATTTGTTGATTTCAGTATCCTCTAGTTTTTGTATTCATTGCATGAATGTATAACTGAGCATAACTCAAAAAATGATTGAAATAGTAAAACACTCGAAGAAAATGAGCTCTAAAAATGTTGTCTTCAAGATAGAACAACTATTGTACAAAAAACGCAAGAAAAAGGAAAAAAATATGCTCGAAATTGCTTGTTTATTGAAAGGAACAACAGTTGTCCCTTAATTGGAACAACAAAACAAAAAAGCGCAAACAAAAAAATGCGAAAATGTTGTTCCTTCGGAAAGGAACAGTGAAAAAATGAAAGCGTTGTTCCTTCAGAAAGGAA
Organism: Pinus tabuliformis; assembly: GCA_031772625.1. Lineage (NCBI taxonomy): Eukaryota > Viridiplantae > Streptophyta > Pinopsida > Pinales > Pinaceae > Pinus > Pinus tabuliformis. The sequence continues at coordinate 380,599,003 of CM062812.1, read as the reverse complement.
CAACAAAAAAATGAAAGTGTTGTTCCTTCGGAAAGGAACAACAGAAAATGCAAGTGTTATTCCTTCAGAAAGGAACAGCAGAAGATGAAAGTGTTGTCCTTCGGAAAGTAACAGAAAAAAAATACAAGTGATGTTCCTTCAGAAAGGAACAACAGAAAACGCAATTGTTGTTCTTTCGGAAAGGAACAGCAGAAAATGAAAGTGTTGTTCCTTCGGAAAGGAACAGCAAAAAAATGCAAGTCCTTCGGAAAAGAACAGCAGAAAATGAGAGTGTTGTTCCTTCAGAAAGGAACAACAAAAAACGCAAGTGTTGTTCCTTCGGAAAGGAATAGCAAAAAATGAAAGTGTTGTTCCTTCGGAAAGGAACAACAAAAAATGAAAGTGTTGTTCCTTCGGAAAGGAACAAAAAAAATGCAGAAGTGTTGTTCCTTCAGAAAGGAACAACAAAAATGTGGAAGTGTCGTTCCTTCAGAAAGGAACAGCAAATGGCGAAAATGTTGTTCCTTCGTAAAGGAATAGCAGAATGCAGAAGTGTTGTTCCTTCAGAAAGGAACAGCAAAACAGTGAAACTATTTCTCCTTCGAAAAGGAATAGCAGAATGCAAAAATCGTTGTTCCTTCAAAAAGGAATAGCAAAGCAGTGAGAATGTTGAGCCTTTGGAAAGGAATAGCAAAATGCGAAAGTGTTGTTCCTTCAAAAAGGAACAGCAAAACGGTGAAAATGTTGTTTCATCCAAAAGGAACAACAAAATGCAAAAATTGCAGAAATGCAGAAATATGTACAGAAAAGAAAACAAAAGAATTATGTACAAAATTTAAAAGCAATCAAATTAGTTAATGAACCAGAGGTGAGGAAGAGTTCGCTTCCTCAGCCAGAATTTTCATGTCGGAATCTTCCCGGAGTTGCTGGTAGAAGGATTCCCGAGTGAGTGGTTTGCAGTACAATCGAACTCGGTGGCCGTTTGCCTTAAAGGTGTGTCTAGATCCATCGATGGTGGTTAAAGTAATGGTTCCATTATCATGTACCCTCTGGATTTCATATGGTCCTAGCCAGCGAGTCTAAAGTTTCACTGGGAAATCTTGGAACCTAGAATCGTATAGGAGTGCCCAATCTCCTTCTCGAAAGACTTTCTTTTTTATGAGGGCGTCATGCCATTTGGCTCTCTATTGTTGGATTACTGCAGTATGTTGAAGAGTAGAGAGCCTCATTTCATCCAACTCGTTGATCTGCTGTAGTCTATTCATCTGGGCCTCGTTTAAATCTAGACCGACTTCTTGTGCTGTTCTCAAGGTCTGTATTTTGAATTCTATTGGAAAGATGGGTTCCTTCCCAAATATTAGTTGATATGGTGAATATCCAGTAGTGCTTCTCCATGTTGTTCTATATGCCCACAAGGCTTCCAGCATCTTGTGGCCCAATCAAGTCTGTGTGACGCAATGGTTTTTATCAGTATTGCTTCTATTACCTTATTCGTGCTTTCTACTTGACCATTCGCCTGTGGGTGGTATGGAGTAGTAATTTTATGTTGAATATGATAGTTTTTTAGTGTTGCAGCAATTTTATTACCAGCAAACTGTGGTCCTTCGTCCGTGATTATGTCTCTTGGGAGGCCATATCGCACAAATATGTGGAACAGGAACTGAATAACAAAATCCTCTGTAGCTCTTGGAAATGCCTCTGCTTCAACCCATTTGGTGACATATTCTGTTGCTACCAGAATATATGTTTTCTAGTTTGATGATGGGTTGATTGGACCAACAAAATCAAGCGCCCATCATTTGAATGGTTCAATGACTAGCTGTGGGTTCAAGGGCATTTCGTCAGACTGTCCAGGGCATCCTGCCCTTTGGCAGTTGTCACAAGCTTGAACAAACTTCTTTGCATCTTTGAAGATTGTGGGCCAATAATACCCTATTTGCAGCACTTTGTGACCAGTTCTTCGATCTGCGAAATGTCCACCACATGGTCCATCGTGACAAGCTTTCAAAATGTCAAAAATTTCATCTTCACGGATGCATCTCCTAATGTGCATATCTGCCCCTGTATGAAACAGGTAGCCCCCAATCCAAGAAAATTGGGTGCTACGCTGGACAATCTGCTTTCGTTCATTGGGAGTCAGATGTTTTGGTAACTTGCCTACTGCTAAATAATTTGCAACATCAACATACCAGGGTGTTTTGATAGTAACAACGAACAAATGTTCGTCTGGAAATTGATCTTCGACCACTGCTGCGTCCACTGGTTTTGGCATTCGTGAGAGAAAATTAGCTACAGGATTTTCTTTTCCAGGTCGGTCTTTTATTATGATATCTAATTCCTGTAATAAAATCAGCCATCTGGTTACTCTACCGCTTGTGATTGATTTATTTGCTAAATATTTTATGGCAAAGTGATCTGTATATAAAACAACAGGATATCCAGTGATATAATGCCTAAATTTATTAACAGCATGAATCACAACTAAAAATTATTTTTCAGTAACGGTATAGTTTAACTCAGCAGGAGACAAATTCTTGCTAATGTAATAGATTGCATATGGTTTCTTGTCTTCTTCCTGCCCAAGGACTGCTCCAATAGCTGTGTCTGAAGCATCTGATGAAATTTGAAATGGCAGGTCCCAATTTGGACCTCTGAGTACTGGGGCTGTTGACACGATCTTTTTCAGATCCTCAAAATCACGGTCACATTTTTCTGTCCAAACAAAGTCAACATTTCCTATCAGTGCATATAGAGGTGCAACAATATGAGAAAAATGTTCTATAAATCTCCTATAATAACCAGAAAATCCAAGAAAATTGTGTACCTCTGTCTGTGTGGTAGGAGTAGGTATTAACAAGATTATCTTAATTTTGGCCAGATCTACCTATATTCCAGCTGCTGAGGTATAATGGCCTAGGGTGAGTCCTTCAGTCATCATCATATAACATTTTTCATAGCTCAAACATAGCCTGGTGGCAATGCATTGCTGCAGCACTCTTTCTAGTGTGTCTAATGCTAGGTCGAAATCATCTCCGTATGGTGTAAAATCATCCATGTATACTTTGAGCCCTTCATTTATTAAATCTGAAAAAATGTTGAGGATAGCCCTTTGAAATGTGGCAGGGGCATTGCATAGGCCAAAGGGTAAAACTCTATAGGCAAATGTTCCCTAAGGACAGGTAAAAGTAGTTTTGTCTTGGTCTTTAGGGGCAATCTGAATTTGATTGTATCCACTAAAGCCATCCAAGAAAGAAAAGAATTTATTTCCTGCTAAAGTATCTAATACCTGATCAATGAATTGAAGGGGAAAGTGGTCTAATTGTGTTTCTTTATTTAGTTCTCTGTAATCTATGCAAATCCTCCACTTTCCATTCTTCTTTGGCACCACTACAAGTGGAGAGACCCATTTGTTATCGGAGATAGGATAAACAAAGTTTACATCTAAAAGTTTTTGTAGTTCAGCTTTCACAATGTCTTTTAGATGAGGGTTAAGTCTCCTTTGAGGTTGGTGAACAGGTCTTGCATCCCTTTCTATGTAAATGTGGTGTGTACATAACTGGGAATCGATACCTTTCATGTCTAAGTAATCCCATGCAAATGCTTCCTTGTATTTTTTCAGTAGTTGGATTAGCTTCCCTTCTTGTTCGGGATTCAGATTGCTATTAATGTTTAAAGTTTTTCCTGGCTAAATTTCTATAGTTTTTCTACTTGACACAGAGGTAGTAGGTATTGTTTGATCGTGAGTGTCTTTGAGAGGATCTTCTTCTAATTCATTATCAAATGTTGCTTCTATCATGTGACATTGTATGTGGGATCTGGATTCAGCCTGGTTAATAAAGTTGTTAATAACATCATCCTCTGTTTGATCTTTGAAATCGAGGGCATCTTCTATGGTTAATGGGTCTAATGTTTTCGATGAGGTATGATACAGGATGTATGTTAGTTCTTATTATTGTGACACTTGGTTGGGCAGGAGGGTATAGGGCTAGATTCTTGATGTTACTCCCTCTAGTTATAGTCATGTTGCCTTGTCGGCAGCCAATATAAGCATCAGCGGTTGCAAGCCAAGGTCTGCCTAAAATCAATGGATGTCCATCAAGTCAGTTTTTGGGGTTTATTATCAGAAAGTCGGCAAGATATTCCCAGGAATCAACAGATACCATGACATCATGTAGTGTCCCTTCTAGCCTAACCACCGATCGGTCAGCCAATTCTAATAAAGTGGAAGTCGGTTCTACTGATGTAATGCCCAGTTTTTGACAAGTGGCGGTTGTTAAAATATTAATTGTAGCCCCTAAATCAACTAAGGCATTTGAAAAGGTTTGTCCATTGATTTGTACTGTTACTATCGGGTTTCCTGGGTCTTCATACTTAACAGGTGTTTCTCTTCCTGATAACAAGTCAGATAAGGTGCCAACTACTTGGACTATTGGGTTATTTGTTATTCTCCTCCTTGGTTTTTTTATACATAGCTCTTTAATGGTCTTTGCATATATTGGAATGTCCTGGATGGCTTGGAGGAGTGGAATTTTTATGTACAAATTCTTAAGTTCTCCCAGAATATCAAAATCAGGATGTTCTATAGGACGTGGCACAATTAGTCATTCTGGGAATGGGGGAGAAGATGTGGTTGGTTGATCATGAGTCTGTTGTCTGATCACATCTTCTTCTTGTGGTGGTTGTTCTACAGGTAACTGATTTTCAACTTGAACAGTTTTATCTCCCTTTGTTTCTATAATGCGCCCATATCTTAATTGAAGGTCATTGCACTCCCTTAGATCGATTTCTAGTTCTGGTGTTTCAATTATTTGAATAGATTGAACCGGTCTGTTATTTGGGTTTGGGTTGGGTTGGGCTGGGAGTTGCGGTCTTAAATTGGACTGGGGGTTTTGTTGTAGTGCTGGCAGTGTAGGTTGAGGGAGGGGAATGGTTCCTACTGGCTGATTCATCGGTCTTTGTCAATTTGTCTGCCAGACTTGACTTTGTGAAGTAGGAGGGGGCCATTTTGTTGGATACGCATTGTTTTTCCAATATGGTGGAGCATAGGGAAAATTTGGCCAATTAGATTGGCTTGTTTGATTCGGCCATGGAGAGGATGAAGGGAATGGTTGATGTGTCTAATTTGGGAAGGGGGGTTGATTTTGCGACATTGTATTATATTGTTGAGCATGATATTGCAGAGGCTGAAAAGAAGAAGCTGGATCGGGGAACATACCTGATTGTCACAGCTGCCATTGATGACGCTGATTAAGTAGGTACACCGGTTCTGGTTCTTCTTCCGCTTCTTTGTATACTGCTTTCAAACCAAGAAGTGAGGGACAGCTCTCTGTAGAGTGATATTTTGTACAAATGGCACAAACTTGAACTGCATCTAATGGACACTCTTTGTGGCTGTGTTTCTTTCTGCATCTGGGACAGAAGATTGCCAGATTTTTCTCTGCCTCTGCTTGTTTCTGCTTTTCTTGCATAATATCGAACTATGTTGTCAGAGTCCCCAATATATCAGTTTTGAAATTCTCTAATAAATTTCCAATTTCTGCGCGAGTTACTCCTTCTGTAGAGATCTTGTTGTCTCTTGTAAACCTATCATGTTCTGTTGGTTTTAGTCTTGTGCTGCCTCTTGAACTCCTGATACATAAATCAATAATGTCAGCAAAATTTTCCTGATAAATATCTCCTTTTCCCATAATATTTAGTGTTTCAATCCATTGTTCCTTCATTCCTTTAATTAATGTTGTTTTTAATACATTATCAGGTAAGGGTAATGATGCATAAGGAGATCTTTGAAGATTATACTGAAAACGTTCAACATACTCTTCTAATGTTTCATTAGGTCTAGCTACCATCTGAAATATTTCATCTTTTAACTCTCTAGACCTACAATAATCCTGATATTTTTTCAGAAAATCACTTTTCATTTGATCCTAGTTATTTATAACACCTCCACCCAACCCCATAAACCATCTTAAAGCAGCCCCTTTTAATGTAGAGGTAAATAAATTTAGTTTTTGAGGATCGATGGTATAGTCATATCCTCTACATAGCACATCAAATTCAAATAAAAATGCATCCGGATCTTCTGATGTAAGGCCATGGAATGTAGGAATGTGCTGAAGTGGAATGACCTTCATGGGTGCATTGGCTGCAGTATCTACAATTGGATATTTCAGTGTGGAGGTTTGGGTGTTTGGCTGGTTCTGGGCCATTTGGTCAAATATATGCCAATAACCTTCTGGGATGTCTAGGAGGGTATTCCTAGGCTGACGAGAAGAAGCAAGAATGGCCTTAACAGCACTTCCTTGATCTCGGATAATGAGAGTTCCTTGCTGATTTAATGTTTGGGGAGATTCTTTGTTTTGGATGATCTTTACAACACTTCCCTTATCTGGGTTGCTTAATGGCTGAATTATCCCAAGAGGAGATCTTGGTTCTTCAGTTTCCCCTGTTTATCCTCTTCCTTCGTAGAGGTTGCTAAGGTTTCCTTCTTTTAATGGTTTTGGGCTAGAATTCTCAATTTCTTGAAAATCTTTCTCTTTAGTTTGGCTATGCACCTCAGCCAAGGCTACAGATGGTGATCTTGTGGCCTGAAGGGAACTAGTAGGTTGTCTAGAAGCAACTTTTCTAGGTCCTACTGAAGGCTGAGATTCTGCTTTCTTAAGGATTTCGTCTATAAAGGTTGATCGGCCAAGGGTCACTGGCCCCTTAGCTTTTTCAGGTTTGGGTAGTGGTTTAGGATTCTTTTCAGGCTTTTTCTGCTTAGTCATGCACACAAATCAAATGCTAATTTCTACCCAAAAACAACAACAAATCTGCAGGAAAGCGGGCAGGGGAGCAGGGCTGTTACATGCTTCGTACGTAGGTTCTTACCTTCCGTTTTTAAAACCCAATTCTCTCCTAGCAGGTACTTACACAACTCTAAAAAGAACAAATGGCTACACTCTTCCCCGGTAACGGCGCCAAAATGTCGAGCAGTAAAAAGGTTTTTTTTCACCTCTATTTACCCTACATTAATTATCAATCCAGGCATGATTTGTTATCTCAAAGAGTATACTCAGTCTGAGGCAGTCATTTGTCAGAGTAATGTTAGTAGTATAGTGCTTTTGAATACAAGAGTAAACGGATGCTTGAAATGAAATCTACTTTCAAAAAAAAAACTTTTAGCACTCTAAGATCTAAATCATTCACTACAACAACTTATCAGTCAAGGGTGCAGTAGTGATAACTAATCCCTTTGTAAACTGATGTAATTGAGAAGCAAATTAAGAAAAAGATCATTAACCTAGGAATTGGAAAGCAACTGTCAGTATTCACTACACTTTCAGACCGTTGTGCACACTAAAGAAATGATAATTCAAATGGCAGGAAATAGAATAGCGACTAATCTATTTAACTCAATTGAATAGCAAAGCTTTAACCTACGAAATGGATAGTAATTGCAATCTTCACTCAGAAATGATTTAAACAGCAAACATAAATGGGACAACAAATTAAAGGAAGCTATGAAATATTGAACAGCAACTTAAACCAAATGTAAATACACAGCGAACTAAACCAAATGCTATACGCAACACTTGTCTGTTAAAGGAACAGTAATCTGAGTTTCGGCATAATAATGAATAATCCTGGTTATAAAGAAACAACAACTGTGATCACGGTGGAACAACAATTCAAATGAACAACAATCACATTGAAAAGTAAATCGTAGATAAATAGACAGTGATACCGATTTATGTATACAAAACATTGTTACTCTGTAATCGAACAACAACGACAATCTATTAAGGAACAACAATGTTATGTAACAGCAACATGATATAACTTCAGGACAAATAACATAACATCTTTATGCAGAGAATAACCTTACTATTCGAATGGGAATCAAAATATAACAGAGCTAATACATGAAATAAGGAACAACAGATTACTGAACAAAATAGATAATAGAAAGCAAACCACACATGACTCGAAATTGAGAATTAATAGTACAAGAAGCAAGCGATCCACCAGGGCCGAGCCCTTAGCCTCCAGGGACGCATTGCTTATAATTACTCTAGAATCAAACCTGGAGCAGCAACAAGATTTATATATTAAACATCAAAACAGAGTTACAGTGAATCGCTCTTTTAGAGAGAGTCGATGATCAAAGTTTCAAGTACAAAAGAGAATTTCATAAAAAAACAATAGTCCTCTCTCGGGCTAGCAGTTTTGCCCCTTCTTATAATAGCCGATTGGAGATATCAATGATACAGAGAATCGTTAAGGTAGCGATCCCTCAGGATCCCCATACTATTAGCTCTCAGTCATCTTCTCGTTCTCTTGCGCCGATTTGGTATCTCCTCTTCCTTTTCCTGGTTTGTACGCTCCAATCTGGATCTTCTTGTTTGGATGCGGTTCCCTGTCAAAGGGACATCAATTGATGGCATCTTGTCATTTCCTTCAGATTGGTAATTTTCCGTTTTCCCCTTTTTCTGCATAGAAAAGAGTAATTATTAGTCATCTTACGTTGCACATAAATCTTCTAGATTTTATCATAATCTCTTGTCATATACCTAGTTCATAATGTAAAGAGGTTATGAATTTTAAAGAAAAGATGACAAAATAAATGATAATAACATACCTTCTCTAGTGCTCAACACTCATCTCATTTGCTCATGTAATATTTGTAGGAAGAAACCAACTATAAAGAAGGTGTTTTTGGGACTCATATGAAACCAAACAAACCACACAATCAAGAGGTCCAAGGGATTCACTAGTGATAGAAGAGATCATGTTAATGGTGGAAGAAAATGGACATGGATATGGTGGAGCAAGGGGAAAGGTGCCCATCAATGAGGATTCTTTGAATATTCCCACCCCAATACTCTCAGCGAGAGTGGTAGAATTGCCTAAAGGGGACTAAGTAACTACCATGAAATCAAATATTGAGCTTACAAAATTCTAACCGGTCGATAGTGACTATTTTACCCTCATGGCGAAACATCATGACGCAGAATAATGAAGACCGAATAGCATTCATAGTGTAGAAAAAACTTCAACCAAGGAGGAGTTTGTCAGCTAATGGTGCATCGATGACATCAACCTCAACAGAGATCATTTGTCCCCTAGCTCTATTGGCAAGTTGAGAACACCATTTGAGGCAACAAGGTGTGCCCATCAAATGCCTTTAATGTTAATCTAGGTGCATACAAGTGGGATAATAGAAAAATTTCCAAAATTTTTATGACATTATACAAGTTGATGCCCCTTCATCCAAAACTATCTTATGAACTTGTTGTCCAAAAACATGGACTATTATCTAGAATGCCAAATGATGTGGAAGACAAGGTTTCCAAAATGAAGGATCTACGTTCATAATATTCGAATATAAGGGATAGACCCCACTGACAGCAAACAAGAGTGCCTTATGTTTCGTTGGGAAACTTTGCAACACTTTTAATGCATAAATAGCAGCTAGACCTTGGGCTAGATCCTAAACAATGGTATAGTTTTGAGAAGACTTTGCATTGGGGTTGTGCATAGTCTTTCGAAGGGAACCTTTATGTGAGTGAAATACAATGTTTAGAGTTGGCTTATCAAAATGAATTTGACCATCTAGTGTGGGTAGTGTCATGGGTTCCAAAAATAGAAGTCCCACTCTAAAAAAAATCGTAATTATGAGCTATGGTTTGTAAATGGATACTTGAATTAACCATAAATATATATTGCACTGAAAGTGAGGCAATAGAAGAGCTCCCCCCATTCCCTCCTTGCTAAGATGGTGGAGGATTTGAAACCATGGGTTATTTCTAGGCTAGAAAATAATTTGTTAAGAAAATATGTTGACGAGTAGGTTGATGTGAGAAATATTGATAAATCTCATCCATTTAGGGGAACTCATGAGTAAGATGATCATCCCCACAATTCTTGTAGGGTTTTATGCAACTTGATCACCAAATAGAAGAAAATAAAGATTAACGACTTAAAAATTAGCCTCTTCCAGGGGGAAACCTCCTTTACATTGCATAAATGAACAGTTATTGGATGATTCAAATGATAATACCTCATGGATATATATAGGATTCTAAGGGGTCACAATATAATCAAATTCTATATAACAATAATAATTCAAGGGCGCAACAATAATAATAGGGGGCTACACTAACAATAACAATAAGGGGGATATATTAGTATTATAGGGACCTAACATGCCCCTCTTTTTAAAAAAAGTGTTGTCCTCAATGCTTGAGCAGTTGTGGATGCTTATGTATAAAATTCTCATCCTCCCATGTGGAATATTCAGCAGCTAAGTTCTTCCACTTAATGAGATACTCTGAAATTAATCGATTTTGTAGTTGTCAAGTTCTTGTTTCTGTGACTGCTTCAGGTTCAAATATGATTTTTCCTTCTTCGTCAAGTTCTGGAAAAATTGTTTAAACTGGGAGATTGTCACTGATAACCTTCTTTAAGCATGAAACATGGAAAACGAGGTGTACTCAGGAAGATGTATGAAGCTCCAATTTGTATGCCATAGTACTAATCTTTTGCAACACCTTGTAAGGACCATAGTACTTCAGAGATAATTTATTATCCTTCTTATCTTTCTTGAGGTACATTTGTTTGTATGGTTGTAGCCGTAAAAATACCCAATCACCTACGTCAAAACTTTTTTCCCTACGATGTTAATACGCTTGTTGTTTCGTTTGAGTTTTTGCTAGAGTGAGGTTATCCTTTAAGAGTTGGAGAACCTGTTGTTGATGCTCGATGTGATCTTCCACTTCTTGAACCTTAGAATTTTCTCTTAAATATGACGTGATGGATGGTGGATGATATCCATAAAGTGCCATAAATGGGGTCATTTTCACTGCATTATCGAAGGAAGCGTTATACCACCATTCAACTAGAGGTAACCAATTGATCCATTGTGTTTTTTTATCAGATACAAAGCAACGAAGATATACTTCCAAACATTTTTCCACTATCTTAGTTTTCCCATCAGATTGAGGATGATAGGATGAGAAATGAGTTAATTGAGTACCAAGAAAAGAAAATAATTCCTTTCGAAAAATTCCACTGAAAATGGGATCTCTATCACTTACAACAATCTTTGGGTTTCCATGTAGCTTTTCAATTGTTTCCATAAATGCAGTAGCAACTGTACTAGATTTAAGAGGATGAGATATTGAAAAAAGTGTGCATACTTGGTAATTTTATCAACTACCACCATGATGACACTCTTTCCTTCAGACTTTGGCAAATGCGTGATAAAATCCATTGAGACCTCCTCCCAATGTTGACTTGGAATGGCTAAAGGTTGTAACAGACCCCGGGTCTCAATTATTTCAACTTTATTTTGTTGGAAAACCAAAAATTCTCCCAAAAACTTATGAATATTAGATTTAAGGCCATCCCAAAAAAATTCCTTCTTGATCCTTTGGTAAGTTTTTAAAAATACTGAGATCCCTACTAAGGTGGTGGGGGTGGGTGGGGGAGGGGGGGGGGGGGGGGGGGGGGGGGGGGGGGGGGGGGGGGCGTGTTTGGGGCGCGGTGGTGTGAAATTCCAAAAGAATCTTTTTCTTGAGTTTCGAATTCTTACAAAGATATAAGTGATCTTTGTACCATAATGAATCATTTTTCCAGCTAAATGTATCAGATGTATTAGGACCTTGCCGCAAACTTTGAATGAGTGTTCACACCTCTTCATCATTCTTCCATTAATCCCTTACTTCAGTTATCCAATCAGGTTGATAATAGAAATGGCACAAAGCAATGCTTCCACATCCTCATCCTTTCTTCAGATGCATCTGCATCAACATTTTGCTTCTGTTTTTTGTAGATGACTTCAAAGTCATAACCCAACATCTTTGTGACCCAATTTTGCTCCTCTTCTAAAGATAATCTTTGTTCCAAAAAGTATTTAATACTATCATGATATTTTTTGACCTTGAAGTGTCTTCCCATTAGGTAAGGTCGTCATTGCTTTAGTGCATGTAGCATTGCCAACATTTCCTTCTCATAAATAGGTTTGTGTAAATACTTTCCTTTAGTTGGATGACTTTCAAAAGTAATGGGTCTTCATTCTTGCATTAAATAACACCAATTCCATTTCATGAGGCATCACATTCCACAATAAAGGCTTCTATGAAGTATGGCATAGCTAATACTGGTGCTTGGTTCATTTTCTCTTTAAGATGTTCAAAGGCCTCAGTTTCTTCTGGAGTCAAAGAGAATGCATATTTCTTCGGTAATGTTGTTAAAGTTGCTACTATTCTCCCATAATTCTTAACAAACTTGCGATCATACCTTGTCAACCCGAGAAATCCTCGAAGATGCTTTATGGTTGTGAGGATTTTCCATTCCTTTTTGCCAGGGTCTACCTTGACATCCTCATGAGATACAATATGACCCAAATATTCCACCTCTTGTACTCCAAAGAAACATTTGGAGGTTTTTTCATATAATTGTTTCTCCTCCAATAGTTTGAGCACACTGTCAACATGTTGAACATGATATTTCCAAGACTTGTTGTAGATTAGTATATCATCAAAAAATACTAACACAAATTTTCTAAGGAGGGGTTTAAAAATTGAATTCATCAAACCTTGAAATGAAGAAGGTGCATTAATAAGGCCAAAAGGCATGAAAAAAATTCATAATGACCCTCATTAGTTCTGAATTTTTTTTTAGAATGTCTTTAGTCTTCATTCTAATTTGATGATATCCTGAATGAAGAACCATCTTGGTGAAGTAAATTCCTCCATGTAATTCATCCAACAATTCATCAATGACAGGAATGGGAAATTTATCTTTAATGGTGAGCTTGCTGAGCTCCCTATAATATGGACACATACGCCATGATCCATCATTATTATGCACCAATACTGCTAGAGCATAGAAATTAATTTTACTAGGTTGAATTATACCAACCTCTAGCATTTCTGCAACCATACATTCAATTTCAATCTTTTGGGCATAGGGATATCTGTAAGGTTTGATGTTTGGAGAAACACTTCCTAGAATCAAATGAATAGCATGATCATGATCACAAATAGGTGGGAGGCCTTTAGAAGTCTCAAATACCTTGGAATGATTATCCAAGACATTTTGGATATTTGGAGAAATATATGATTTTGATGTTTGAGCCTCTAGGGAGCATAACTGTGCAATTACGCCCTGTTGTTCTTTCTTCAGAATCTGTGTCATTCCATTAGAGATGATTCTATTTCCCGTTTTCCCTCTAATACCCCTTAATTAATCTTCCTTTCCTTTCAAAAAAAATGTCAAGAAAATCTCTTGAAAATTAAAAGCTATTGTCCCCAAAGATTGTAACCATTAGACTCCTAGTACAACATCAACACCACCCATTGAAATGGAAAACATTGGAATATTCAATACATATTCCCCCATGGTTAGCTTGATATTATGGCACTTTCTAGAGCAATTTATATTTCCTCCATTTGCAACAATCACTTGAGACTCTCGTGTTGGATATAGAAAGCAGTTCAATTCCTTGGCTATCTTACAATGAATAAAATTATGGGTACTACCCAAATCAATCAACACTATTACCTTTTTCTTCTTGATATATCCTTCTATCTTGAGAGTTTGACGAGTAGAAATTTCCACTAATGCATTAAAAGATATGGTTGGTTTATTTTTCTCTAGGTTGACACCACAAAAATTTCTTCTTTCTCTAGGCTCTGTTTCTCGTGTATATCCTCTTCTTTTGAAGTTTCTTGTTCATTTTCTTCCTCCTCTTCACAATCTATGTAAAATAATTTCTTCTCGGCACACTTATGACCTTTAGTGTATTTGTTCTCACAAATATAACAAATTCGTTTTTCTCCTTTTTCCTAAAATTGTTGTGGTGTCAACCTTTTAGGTTGTGGAAGACTAGGAGCAACAACACTTCCATGTTTATAGTTGTGAGTGGTAGACTTCATTGTTGCCATAATTTTTCTTTCAACTTTTCTTTCCACCCTAAATTCTTTCTATAATGAATCAGGTTCCCAAAGGTAAACGCCATGTTAGATGTTATCATTTAAAATCCCTATGAAGACATCAATCCTATGCTCCTCTAAAATATCAATTACCCTGATATTCAATTTTTGGAAATCCTCAATGTGCTCCACTATTGAACCATTTTGTTTGAGAATTATCAATTGGATAAAGAAGGTGTTGCTCTTTGTACCCTCATAATGTGATACCATTTCCTCCGTAAAACATGACCAAGTAAGAAGTGGTTTACAATAAAAAATTCATCAATGCCATACAAACTAATTGGGTTCTAAATATAAATATTCAATATGTACCTTTTGTGACGGTTGCACATCATGTAGATGAAAATATTGCTCCATCTGTAATATCCATGTTACTGGATCCTTTCCATCAAACTTCCTCATATCGATCTTTGGAATGTGGTTGGTCTTCAACCCAAAGTTAGAGTCTCTAAAATCATGATTAACATTCATTTTGTTCTCATCATGAGTTTCATGAAATACCTTGTCACCATTAGGAAGCATTTCTTGTAGAAATTTTGTCAAAACTTTCTTCAAACCTTCCATTTCTGCTTTTAATCTATCCTTCAAGCCTTCCATGTCCCTTTTTATTTTTTATTTTAAACCATCCATGTTAACATTCATCATCACTTCCAATTCATTTTTGGTTACTCTTTGTGAGAGTGAAATTTGTTGCACTTGATCTCGTAATTTTGATATATCATGTTGCATTTTTTCCTCTTCTTCATGCGTCATAGAAGAGCTTTTTGGTTGCTTACTAGGTGTGTCCATTTTTTTTTTCGAGGAATTTTGGAATCAAACAATGATATCTATGTTTCACTGTGCCCTTTGAATCACTTCAAATTGTTTTTTAAAAAAATACACACCGTTTTATTTCCTTTTAGGATCTCGATATTGAAACTGTTGTTTCTCTGTAATTTCGAATCTCTGAGGTCTGAAATTTATTTCTATGGTAGCCCTCTGAGTCTTCATTCCAACCCCATGGGTTAGACCGAGATTGGATTCCTCAAAAAAGAGTTATCCCCACTCTGCCTCGATGACCTAATTATAGACTGGTTCAATAGAGAAAACTTGTATAGAGTGCCATGTGTCATTGTTTCCACCTTCAACCCTGAAAATGATATATGAAAAGCTACAATCCGTGAAATTTTATTCATGTTTTAATAAATTTAAATCCAATGCTTGCAGATAAATTTATGACGATTTTCCCTAGGTCGCTTGTTTGATATGGAATTCTAGAGCCTGTAAAAACTCGAAATTCCTCAGATCATATCTCCAAAAATATAGCGAACCAATATCTAAAATTCCTACACAAAGCTCACCAATATTTCAGCTCCATGTGGTTGCAATTTTATCTTCTAAAGCCTCGTAAAAAAAAAATTATAGCGAAAATTCCAAGATGGCCTATTTGAAGAAGTGAAACCCCATAATCCAAAGCTCTTATACCAAATTTTATGCAAACAATTGACCAAATAGAAGAAAATATAGATCAGCAACTTAAAACTTAGCATCTTTGAGGGGGAACATCCTTTACATTACATAAATGTACAATTCTTGGATGATTCAAATGATAAGAGATCGTGAAGCTAGAGGGGGTGTCTCCCTATGATCTTGCCTAGGAGGTTGTTGCATGATGGTCTATGGCCTTGTGTCTTCCTCCATCAATGTTGAATCGGGCTCTTTTTGTTGGTTCTTTGGGGAGGGTTGATTTTGGATTGAGTCTCCAAGAACTTCTTCCTTATTTCTCCCCTCATTCTCATATCTTTGATTCTTCCAACCTGTCCTTTTGGTGAATGGAAGAGGACAATCCCTCAACGCATGTCTAATGTTATGGAATCTGCAACACCTGAAGGGCAAGTTATTATACAACCATATCACAAAAAAAAAAAATATAGATCAGCAACTTGAAAATTAGCTTCTTTGAGGGGGAAACCTCCTTTATATCACATAAATGAACAATTATTCCATGATACAAATGACAAGACCTCCTTGGTATAGGAGTCTAAGGGGTCCCAATATAATTAGATCCTACATAATAATAATAATGTAAGGGCACAAAAATAACATTAGTGGGCTTCTATGGGGCACAATAATAACAACATGGGGGATACATGGGCACAACAATAACAATATGGGGCTACACTAACAATAATAATAAGGGGGATACACTAGTATTATAGGGATCTAACACATGGGAAGTGATACTTATTCTTCTTCTCTTTGGTACCACTCCTAGTGTTGTCTTGGGTCTGGGATGCCCCTTATTCCTCGGGTGAATTATTGGAATTATTATTTTTCTTTTTACCTCTTAGTTACTAAGGATTCTTATTTGAGTAGCAGAATTTACCTTGAAGGTGGGAGCAGGGACATGAGGAGTTTGAGTAGTAGGTTGACTAGTCATGGCACTAAAATAAATGTTAGTTGGCCCATCTAAGAGGCTAGCTGACCGATGTTTCTAGAAGATACAGAGTCCGTGACTCCATCATCATGGGTTGTAGGTTTCTGAGTTGAGGGTTTCTTGCTTGATAATATATCAAGTCAAGTTGGTGGGCATGCAAAATGGATTTCTCATTCGTTCGGGTTGCACCCTTTGCCACATATTTAGCAATTTGAGGCTAAAATGAATTAATAAACCACTCACAAATAAATTTATTAGGAAGCTTAGTTTAGACCAAATCTCGGCATCTCCTCCACTCATGAATATGATAAAAATGTGTGTGGAGTTATATTGATGGAAAGTTGTGAGAATATTTGTACTATCCTCATATCTAACAAGAAAGTAATAGTGGTTAAAAAAGGTTTGTGCCAAATATAGGAAAGTATCATAAGCGGTGGATTTGAGATCAATATACCATTTGGAAACACCGTCGGTGGGAGTCCATTGAAAAAGACGCGACCTAATACTATCATCCATAAAAGAGTTGGATGAACACCACAAGTGATAATTAGTGATATGGGTGATTAGGTCTTGTACAATTTTTCCATTGAATTTTGGAATGTTTGCTAGAATCTTATGTGGAACATGTGGCCATTCAATATTATATCTAATGGGGTCATTCATCAACATAGAACTATTAGGAGAATCTAAAGTTACCAATAAAGGAAATGTGAACGAACCTTGGGAGGGGTTAGAGGCTCCTTGCACCCTAAATGGAGGACGTGCTCCCCACATAACATTGTTGTCGATATGAGGGCTACCCATAGAAGTGGGTTGGATGGATTTGTTAGCTCCAACACCCTTTTAAGCTTGATACTGGTTAATACCCCTAGGGTAAGTAACCTATTGTAGAGGCTACAACCACCCTCCAAAATTTTTCCTTAGCTTCGTTTTGGAGCCTCCCTACCAACCATCCTCAACGGCATATCTTGCCCTGTCAAGTACACAAGCTTCAATGGTTTTCCAGTAGCATGACAACCTGTGCATGATAGCTTGTTGCATTCCCCTCACAAGCTTCTTCCCCAGACTTGGTCCCACTTCAGGCTGAACAACTCCCTCAATAAATTGTGAAATTATGGAGGAGAACCAACCTTCCCTCCATAAAATTACTCAATCCTGATTGACAACCTGTTGGCCTCAAGAATTTCGAAATTCTTCCTATCAACCTTCCCTGGAAAAATTGTGCAATCTAGCCCAGCAGGACTGCTCAGCTCAAAAATTCCGCAAATCCTGGGCAGCAGTCAGTTGCTCAGCCCAAAAATTACGCAGTCATGGGTAGCATTCAGTTGCTCAGCCCAAAAATTGCACAATCCTTCTAAGTAGCCAACCCAGCTTCCTCCCAGAAACTGTGCAAAAGCTTCCCTTAGTCAGGGAGGTTGTTACATGTGCCATAGGGTTGATCACTTCTAGACGGGACCAAGAAAACTTGATTTGCATGCATGTGCTGCTTTTTCATGAAATAGAAGAAAGCAACATGCAAAAGCATCCCTAGATTTTAGGGAGTTATTTTTAGCAGCTGGAGGTTACATGCAAAAATCGTTTTAGAATATTTCCTCCAAGTGTCTCTTTTTCTAGATTTGTGGCATGTGCGTCATGAGCCTCAAACTTATTTATTCAATGCTTCAGAGCTCACTTCTTCACATCAATCTTGGAGCTCTGACATCCCACAACACATCCAAGAGTCTTCGACACATTCAACTCAGCTATTTCCCGGTAAGTCCTCTCAATTTGTCTTTTGCAGCATTTTTGTCTCCTTTTGTGTTTTGGCTTGTGTGAGTGGTATCCACTTGATTTCTATGAATCCTTGTTGTCACTTTCATGCATATTAGCTTGTACTAGCATCATTTCAGTTTTCGTTAGCATCTCACTGTTGTCGCATGCATGACACTGTTTTGCATGAATGGTTGTTGATTCGGTGACTCACTTCACCTACATGCATGTTGTTCCATTTTCTGAATCTTCCATTTACTGTTTAATCATTTACTTATGTTTACACTCAGTATCGCCATGCATTCACATTCACATCTGCTTTTAGTCACCTGTCAGCGGGTCTAGGTAGCCTTGGCCCGGGCTCTGCCTCACCCAGATATTATTGTGTAATCCTAAGAGGGAAGGCTCTTCCTTCCTCTCAGAAAATGTGCATTTATGCCTAGTGACTGTCCTCCAGTTCTACATTGCACAATTCTGAGAGGCAGTGACTCCTGGCCCAAAAAATTGCGCAATGCAGTCATTAGGCCTACAACCCTTGCCAACTGGAATTGTGCATTGTACAATCCCAGCATCCAGCATGCCAGTCTGAATTGCACATTGCACAATTCCAGTAGCTAGCCAACCTCCCAGCAGCCCAGACTATCTTTTGCGCAATTCTGGAAGCCAGTCTCCAAGGAACAATTGCGCAATCCTTGCCAGTCAATCCCCGGGTATGTTACATGTTGTTCCTCAAGTTTGATTTGGTTTTAGCTAATAGATTTCATGCCATGCATGTTGCCATGTCTCCAGCTCTAGCAGGTGTTCATTCATCTCTCCACAGTGCAGGATCAATGGCCTCCAAGAGAGTAGGATCAAAGGACACTAACGGAAGTGAAACTGGAGCAGCAATTAAGCGAGTGTCTACAAGTTTTCCGATCTATGAAGACATAAAGATGATTGTAGAAAAGGACATCAAGTTGAAATGGCAAGAGGTCAATGATGCCTTTGTAGGCACATTTGGGGAAGACCTCGAAGACTGCCAAGTCTATGTGAACATTCACAAGTCTGGCTTGTACCAGATTGCATGTAGGTATCCCATGTTCCCATGCGCAGACATGATACATTGGATCGTCTCGCACACTGATCCTGAGACGATGACATTGAGTAGTGTCAGCGGGACAGAGATTACGACCTTAAGGGCACAGGATTATGAATAGATGTACCATATGTCGAATCTCGTGGTCACGATGGAGAGACCCTTTAGCATACCCAGCAGCAATTCCAACTCCAGGGATATCTTGAAGAACTATGTGAAGGAGCCGACCAAATTCAGGATGACACACAACCAGATCAATAAGACGAAGCTACTACAGAAGGTGTATCAATACTTGGTCAGTTTTTCATGTCGCTTGTATGGCCAAGAGAACACGGAAACCTTCCGCGGAGTTGGGTGATCACGTTGGACCAACTGGCCAGTGAAGGCAAAGCATGCAACTGGTCTGACATGTTGGCTCACCGACTGAAGGAATAGGTAACAAGAGCTCCATAGCCGACCAAAGGTTAGCAAGTAGAAATCTACATGTTTGCTTACATCTTGGATGCAATCTGTGCCCATCAGGAGTTCTCAGGATTGAAGTGGGCATGGACATCGGCGGAGACCTCTATGAACACTTATTTTAAATTTTTGTCTGAATGCATCTTCAGACAAGTTATCACACAAATGTCCGATCATTTTGTCACTCTAATGTACAAGATTATATTTGAACAGGATCCACCTTGCATGTCAAAGGCAGCAATGGAGGCACTGATTGATATAGCAGATTGGTATGCCTCATCGTCTAGCACCCTCATACAGATGTATAGCACGAAGAAGCCTCCGCATGTTCTACCAAAGTTTTCCTTGGACAAGCTCATCATGCAGGAAGTATCATACCACATCTCGACAAGATTGTCATTTAGGTTGCACCAGAAGAAGAAGGCAACTTGGCCCACTCTTCCATTGCGGATCAGATTATATGATATAAGGAATTTCAAGAATGTGAATGTTGAAGTAGAGGAGATCAAGAAATATCCATTCGACGCCTGAAGCTACAATCTGCATGACCCGAATTGTCTTGTAAAAGATCACTGCACGAGAGTACAGTTTCAGTGGATCCATGGGGAATGTCATTGGGCGAAGGAGGACCCATGGAGATATTTTTATAACTTCTCCAGGCCCAATGAACCAGTCAGCATCATTGTGGAATGGCTAGTGAAGCAGCATGAATCAACATCCCAGAGAGCACCACCAGTAGCAGTAGTAGAGGTGAACATACCAGTGCACGACAAAGGCAAGAGAAAGATTGTCAACAGCATCGAGGAGGAACAAAGCTGCAAGTTCCGAGCAGACCCACTTGTGTAGAAAGTAGCTTTGGAAATAGAGACGAAGAGGCAACAACACGACAAGAGGTACAGGTAAAGGCAGAGGGAAAAACGGGGAATGGAGGAAACAGAGAAGGAGTTGCATGAGTTGAAGGAGAAACTCTGGAAGGAACAGGAGCTATGCAGACAGGAGAATGAAGCGCAAACAAAAACAGGTATAGTAGGGGGCGCAACATGTACAGACAGATGAAACTACGCCTGTACAAGTAGTCGACTCATCTAAACAACTGGCACCAAGCAGAGAGGGTGAGCCATCGCAGGAGAAAGACTTTATTCAAGACATTGAAAAAGCACTTGAGCAGATGGATATGAACATGGAGAAACATGAGTTAGAGCAAGACATTGACCTCATGCCTCACCACCAAGAGGTTGACCCACTAGCTTCACTAGATCTAGAAGAGGAGCAAGTCCCAAGCGACCAAGGAGACACTGAGATCCTTGGATACAATTCGGAGGAGGAGATGCACAACATCTCATTCAATGAGTCCCAACATAGAGTTGTGCAATCTCCCAAAGTGTCAAATCCAGATGATCACACATCTCCTGCGTAGTTTGAGGAACAAGTGATCGTGTCTGATGTGCACAATCATCCAACAACATTGGTCGATGCTACTAGAGCATATGTCGAAGCCACTTGCTTGAGTGCTCGCTTCCTGATAGTAGAAAATGAGCGAATGGCTAAGGAGTTACAGACAGCCAAGGAGGGAGGAGAATTGGTTGCAACATCTGCTGAGTAGAATTAAAGAAGGAAATACTAGATGAAGTATTGTCCCTTGACACAGTCATGCGGGCATTTAATTCCAAGTTTGGTACCGTGCATAAGGCAGTTGTCCATCTCAACGGTTAGCAGCAGTGATGTGTGAGGAGAGCACGTATCTTGTCAAAAGTGCATGTTACTGTTGATTACATCCAAACATGGACTGTTACACAAAAATATCGTCACCATGATTATTTGCAGTCAGTATGGGTCTATCATCACTTGTATTGTCCTCCTAAGCAAGTCTCAAACCTCAGCTCTTCAAGTCAAGCTTTGAAAATGAGAGAAAGACATTGAAAATCAACAAAGCTCTGGTTCCGCACTTTCTCTCACTGTTGCCTGCGGTCCCACCCCCCTGTTCACAAAAACTGAGGACTTGCCCGCTCTGTCCCTAAAGGAGTGGGTGCAGACCCCTGTGAAAGTCAAAAAGGCGTAAGTTTATTCTAAAAAACTCACTTTGGGTTAATTCTAGATGATTCTAGAAGGAATTTTGACGTGGATTGGTCGCTCTTAGGTGGTTCATGCATCCCAAAAGAGAAGGAGCTAATCCCTTGATGAGAGGAGCTATCCCTTTGAAGGAGGGCTTTATCCCTTTGAAGGAGGACCTAGTAACTTCCCTCCATTGCACTATAAATTAAGGCATTGGGTTGGTTGCTAGGGAGGTTAGAAGCTAAACATTTTTTAGGGTAAATGCTGGTGGAATTGAGACTTCCTAGTTAAGCTTGAGAGGAGAGATCACATACCTTTTTGGCTTCAATGGGAAGAGAGTGAAACTTGTCAAAGTAGAGGAGACTTCTTGCTGGACCCTGGGAGGAGCTTGTACAGCATCAAGGCACAGGTTGTAAAGTTCTTCTTTGATTTGAATTAATACAATCAGATTCATTTTTCTCAACAAATTGTCCTATGTCATTTGTTTCATGAATTCCTTGATCATCATGTTAAGTATGCTTTATGATATTGGCTTTTCAGGTGCTATTTAATTTGTTTGCTTGTTTGTGTTTGCAGATTCGCAACGAGGGAGCTCATTTGGATCAAAGGAGCGAGGCTTCCACAAACTTGCATTGGACCTAAGGTAGGCCTAAACACTTGTTTCCCTTTGTTTATAAATGCATATTTAGAGAAAGATAGTTTTTGATTGGTTTGCTTGTCACTACATATCGTTAGATTCTAGGAAGGTCTATCTTGTCCGCAAGATCGACTCATTCCGTGTGACAAAATGGCGACTCCGCTGGGGACTTGATTTTTTCCTTGTTTTTACTTTGACCTTAGAAATGGTGTTTTTGTTTCTGTTTTTGGTTTGTTGTGTGCGGAATTGGGTAGATTTAGTAGATCTAGGATTATTTTTTGTTTTTCATAACTTTTGGAGAGGACCGCACCCTCGGCTTGTGACACAGTGCGGACCTATCCGCACTTTTGCTTTTAGCACAGAGCGGTACTGTACCTGTGTTAACTGCCGGCCTGCGGACCCTGTCAAAATTTTGGAAAACCTAAGATTTTCTCTGTTAGTCAGCTTAGTTTTTGTTTAGGTGCTATTATCCCCTACCCAGACCTGCATATAACTTGTCAGAAGCTTTTCGTAGGTTAATTCCATTGGTGTTAGGGTTTTAGGTGAAATTCCTAGAAGTTTTGATTGTTGGGTTTGGTTTTCATTTTGGTCTTGTAGTAGCTCTGAGCTTAGAAGCTGTAGAAACCCCAGATTCCCCTGGTTTTTACTAGCCTTCTTATGAGTCTGACCATTTGCAAAATCTACCGTTGTTGAGGAATCCACCTTGTGTTTTCTCTTTACGAAACTTCGAAAAAGATTGTGTTAAAAGTTTGGATTTCATTTTTAGAAAAGAAAACAAAAATTGGTTGTTTTTTGACTGATTTGTGATTCTGGACAAATTAGTCCTTAGTTTTCTTGTAGCTAAGTAAAACATCCTTGAAAAAGACATCTTGTAAGCTTTGACTTCAAATAGGTTTTTATAGTTTATAGATCTCAAGATTAGTCATTTCCATAGTTTTGAGTGTTTTATAAAAAATAAAAAAATCTCTTTTGGAAAAATTTTGTTTTTGTAGTGGTTGAGTGTTTTGAAAGAAAAGGGAAATGTTTGTGAAAATAACTAGTTGTCTCGTTTTGAGTGCATTGGAAAAGACAAAAAGCTCTTCTTTTAATTTGTTTGTTAAGAAAGATTTGTGTTTACAAGTATTTTCATTCTCAAACTCTTTCCTAGCTAGAAGTTCATTGAAGGGAAAAGATTGCTTAATCATCTTAAGTGCGTTTTTTAGTGATTTCGAGTCGAGTCTTCACACCACGAGTTTCATCTCCGCACCTCTTGACTTAAACAAAAACCAATAAAAATAACGCTAAAATTAAAATCTATCTAGTAATATTTTTATTTCTAGGGCTCTGATACACCAATATAGCTTAGGCTAGTGTCTTGGAGTAGGGAGTAATTAACTCTCCAAGACAGTCAAACAAACAAGTAGCTGTATCTTGCGGTAGGAGAGAAATCCAATTGTTGCATTTATGCTCTGGGAAAGCTCCTCTTAAAGGAGAAGCACGAGATCGTGTCCGAACTAGTGTGGGAATCAATCCTTCCTCATTGGGAACGACACCAGATATTCACGTATTAAAAATGGTAAACCTCGGATTAACCATTGTCGAGGAGCTTGGGGTCACTTGTTGGTAAACCTTGGATTATGTCAAGGAGCCTTCAAGGGGATTGAGCTTGTTACTCTACCCTTGCGTGCGTATCGGATCGTAGAATGTTCCCCCAGGTATATTTGTTTCCGTTGGTAACCTTAGTGACCATATTCTATAGGATTCTTCCTAAGGTGACAGTGGTGGGAAGATCCCACTGTACCTGGAGCAGACATCGGCTAGACTCACTTGGATTTTTTGGGGGGTTCTCTTCACTCAAGACGGTTTAGTGGAGGAACTTGTGCCAGTCTATTCATTAAGCAGGTTGCCGGGGTAACTGTTCCAACCGCCATTTCTGTATTGAATTCTGCGACGTTGGGCTTCATCACCAACTAGTGTTTTCAATACGGAAAGTTACTGCTTGTGTGTGTTTGATCTCCTAGATTCTTTAGGCGTGTGATTAAAAATTGTTTGGTTCTTTAGAGGCTTTAGGTGGTTTTCATTGAGATTTTACTTTGTTTGCATGTGAGGTAGTTAAAATTTTTTAATCGTGGCTGAATTACGAAGGAAGTCCCGTAGACTTCGGGGCCAACCTCCTGAGTTTTCACCGAGCCAGCCTGAATGGTTAAGAGCCCTCGTAACTCCTAGAGACAGTAGAGTTGGGTCACCTTAAGAAGGAGAGTCTTCTTTGGTGGTACATCCTGATTTTCAAGCTTTAGTAGCAGATTATAATCCACAATCAGTCTCTGTTTCCGAAGTTACTGGTAGCTTTTCATCTACTAGTGATATAGGTGAGGAAACTGAAATATCCAAACCTGAAAGTGAATTTGTTGCTACTCCAACGTCGAGGTTTACCTCTCCAACTTCTAGTGGTCTTGGTTCACCCAGGGTAGAAATAATAATTACCCAAACTCTTCCTTCTGGGCTAACAAAGAACTTGCTACTCCGGAAGAAGAAGTAGGCATCCCTATCCCTGAAAATCAACCTGCTATTGAACTAAGGGAGCGTGAATCAATTTTTTACAGTCCACCTAGGAGCAGTGCTTGGTATCTTTCATTGACTAATTTTTTGGAAAACCCAGGGCTAAGTTTTTCACCACCTCGTGTTCCTTATCACCCAACACCTAGAGGTTACTATCCTCCGTTAAATATGTCAAGACAGTCGTCCATGTTTACTCAATCGCCAGAATCCTTTTTGTACGGTGGTCCTTCTGTTCCCTCTGGGTATCAGTCACTTTCTGGTACTTTTGCGGGAGCATCTCCTCAACCCATTGAACAAGGGTTATTAACTGGAAACAATGGTACTAAGCCATTGAGTGTAGAAGATATTCTCATGATGTCAGGTACTATTCCTAATCCTCAACCTCAAGGTGGTCAGTTACCGCCTGGGGGGCAGCCTCAAAATCCTCAATTATCGCCTGGGGGGCAACCTCAAGGTACCCAATTTGCGCTTGGGGGGCAACCTCAAGGACAGTACATACCTACGGGATAGTACGTTCCTCAAGGTCAACCCCAGATTCAATATGTACCTCAAGGTCAACCCCAGATTCAATATGTACCTCAAGGTCAACCCCAGTATCAATATGTACCTCAAGGTCAACCCCAGTATCAGTACGTGCCTCAAGGGTATCAACCCCAGGGTCAGTACTTGAACCAAGGTTTCCAACCACCCTCTGGTCAACCATATGTTCAAGGAATGAGAAATGTACCTTTGAATTATCAACCCTACCCTCAACCCGGTTATGGTCCTCAATATTCTCAGCCTGTTATGGGTCCGTACCCCGGAATGAATTTAGTGTGGGATCCATCGCAAACTCAACAGGTCTTGCAACCGAATGTACAGTTGTCATCTCCAACTAGACAACCCTTAGTTTCTGGTTCACCCCAGCAACTTGTCCAGTCTACTATTCAAACTTTTGTACCTTCGGTAGTTTCTCAGCCTAGGCCTAGTACGCCTCGTACTCCGCCTCAAACGGCTGCTGCAACTGCTGCAACATCTGTTCAATCTACCCCACCTACTTCTGGAATATCGACAGCTCCGGTTTCTATTGTTCCTGTATCTACTCATCTGATATCTTTACCTCAGTCTGGATCCACAATTCAAACTTCGGTTCAGATGCCTGTAGGACAACCTGGTTCAAGTACGGTTGTCACAAGTCAACCACAATTTACTTATCAACCGTACCAGGGACAGTACCAATTCGGTCCTGTTGTGCAGCAGCCAGTCTATCAGTATCAACCGTACCCTGGGTACACATATCAACAACCTCAACAACCCCAGTACGGTCAGGTTAATCCTGGTTTTCGGGGAGGATACAATATCCCAAATGCAATTCCTATTCCTAGTTATCCTAGATATGCTCCTCCTGGGGCTGGTCTCATGACCCAGAGTTTTAGGGACCCTAATCGTCAGTTACCGTTTATCACAACTTTGGACTTGCCTGACTTGTCACGCCTAATGAACGATCTCATTAATTATCTTCCGTTTTGGCTGCCAATGCCGAATAAGTTGCCTAGTGATATTCCTAAGTTTGAAGGCAAATCAGGAGAGGACCCATCGAACCATGTGATGACTTATCACCTCTAGTGTGCGTCTAACTCCATTTCAGATGATTCAATCCGTCTAAGACTTTTCCAGCGCACTCTAATTGGTCTTACGGCCAAGTGGTACATTGAGTTACCACAAGACACTTTTTATAACTTTAGTCAGTTAGCTACCTCGTTTTTAACTCAATTTCAGTTGCCAGTCAGATATGACAATGGCACGGAATTACTAACTTCATTAAAGAAGTCAACGTCCACTTACATTTCATATCACATTCATGAATGGAGACGTCGACGGCATTTAGTGAAGGTTTTTATTCCGGATCAGATCTTAGCTGAATGGTTTGTAAAATCTTTATTGCCAAAGATCACTAAGGATGTAGCTAAGGCTGGAGTCATTACTGAGGAGCAAGTAATTGCTCAAGCACAGTACCATGACTTGGTTTATACTCAGTCAGGTACGTTACACGAGAAAATCCTCGATCTTCCTAAGCAAAATCAAATCGCTACAGCTCCTTCAAGGTCTCATGCCGCTGACGGTATGATTGGTACGGTTAACACCAAAAGTAAGAAGAAGTCTTCCAAGAATTCTTCTCCTATCATAACCTTGCCAGATTCCCGGACAAGAGATTCTTCCACGGAGATTTCCGTCGATATTCACGTTGTAGAGTCATCTACAGCCAAATCAAAATCTGGTGGTAAGAAGAAAGGGAAGAAGAAAAATAAAACAGACAAAAATTCAAAAGAGAAACCTGAAAAAGCAGAATCAAATGATGAGAAACACAAACCTCGTTATCCTTGTCTCATTTGTGACGAAGAACATTTTACAAGAGACTGCCCTCATCGTGCAGAGGTTGCGAAGTCAAAGGTTCCCAAACGCCTGCTGTTTTGAAGGATCCTTTTCCAAGTCAAGACAGTAAGATGATAGGTTCTTCCTCGAGTGCCAATGAAGAAGCCATATTGATGATGTCCCATGTTAGGATTACGACTCGATCGCATGATTATGGTAGTAAAATTCATGTTGATGGTAAAGAAGCAGAATCTTCTCATTCTAACCCATCAACCTCAGCGCCCGGTTTCGATCCACTACAGATCGAGAAACCTAATCCAGAATTAGTAATCAAACCGCCCGCCAAGGGTATACTTCAAAAGTCAGCTTTCAATCCACATGCGAGATCGGCTCAGAACTATAACATTGTTGAGGATTTAGCTGTTTCACCTTCAGCAATGTCGGCTTTGGAAGTGCTGCAATCATGTCCAGCACAGCGTAAATTACTTTTGTCGGCTATAGGAGCTGTTGACGTTCAGGACTCGAACCTAATAATTTTCGATCTAGAAAATAGTACACCGTGCTTACCTCATCAAATGGCTTTCCAGATTCCAGTGATAGTAAAAAACAGGCCTATTCATAGGATTGTGATTGATGAGGGAGCCTCAACGTGTATTATGTCGATACAGTGTTGGAGATCGCTTGGTTCCCCTTCACTAAATCAATCCCCGACGATTCTAAAGGCCTTTGATGGCCATGGGTTTCATCCTTTTGGCATTCTACAGGATTTACCTATAGGGGTTCAAGGAAAAACTGTTAATCTAGATGTGGAGGTGGTTGATGCCCCTCTAGATTACAACCTTCTCTTGGGTCGTAGTTGGTCTTACGCTATGACAGTTGTCATTTCATCGGTCTTTCGGGTTATAAAGTTTCCTCATAATGGAAAGATTGTAACAATAGACCAACTGGCTTACTTTTCATCCGACCCAGCCTCTTCTGAAAGCATTCAGCATGTCAGTAAAATGACTATCCCATATAAGGATGTTGGAGTAGGACTAGTTAAAGATGCCGGTTTACTGGGAACTTTTCCTTTTCCTCCGATCAACGCATCGTCTTCTTTTGCAACCATTCATATGATTTCGTCAGACACCATTGTTTATGATGATCCTTGGATCGTACCTTCTGAATCTGAGATAGACTCATTTGGTGATGTTATGCCTTTGAGTCCATATGAAATTGAGTATGAGGCTGTGCAATCGTTTACTGACCCATCTTCAACCAAAATTGACTTAATGAATGTGGTCCGTGAGGAATCACTTTTCACATCAAGCTCGGATGCAACATCATTTTCTGAACTTGTTCACTCTGATGAGTAAATTCGTGAAATCCTATGTGTAGATGATTTACCATGGGAAGATCTCCATCATAGATCTTCATTCTTACCCGAGAATGATCATTTTGAAAATGAGTTTTCATCAATTTTTACGACTGAATATGTCAAGGAACTTCAGAATCCAATGAAAAATCCTGATTCAGAGTTAAATTTGGGAAACATCTCTCAAACTATTCCTATTGACATTTCAGTTAAGCCCGGAATTGTTGAAAACATTCATATAGGTGCCTCATGTACAGAAGATGAAATTCAAATATATAAGGCCCTATTTTAAGAATTCCGCGACGTGTTTGCCTGGTCCTATGAGGAAATGCCAGGAATTGACCCCATAATTGTTGTTCATGAAATCAAGACTTACCCGAACGCTAAACCCATCTGGCAATGTTTATGTCAGATTCACCCAAGAAAAGCTGCTGCTATTAAAGCAGAAGTTGAAAAATTACTCAAAGCATGTTTCATTTATCCAATTCCGTTAACGGATTGGGTATCGAATATTGTTCTGGTTAACAAAAAGCAAGGGACAATAAGAATATGTATCGATTATAGGGACATTAATCGAGCCTGTCCAAAGGACAATTACCCAACTCCCTATATCGACCAAATCATTGATGATTGTGCCGGCAGCGAAATATTTTCCTTCATGGATGGTTTTTCCGGATACAATCAAATCAATATTCTACCTGCCGATTAACCAAAAACGGCTTTC
This sequence comes from Pinus tabuliformis, assembly GCA_031772625.1. Classification (NCBI taxonomy): domain Eukaryota; kingdom Viridiplantae; phylum Streptophyta; class Pinopsida; order Pinales; family Pinaceae; genus Pinus; species Pinus tabuliformis. Next base: position 380,569,692 of record CM062812.1, on the reverse strand, counting down.
ATTTGTCCATGGGGGACATTTTCTTATTGCAAATTACCTTTTGGGCTCAAGAATGCCGGGGAAACTTATCAAAGGGCCATGTCTTATGTGTTTCATGACATCAAGCACATTGTGCAACCCTATCTCGATGATTTGCCTGCTCATTCATTACATCAAGCTGATCATCTCATCCATTTACGAGCAATCTTTATGAGGTGTAGGCATTATCAGATTAGGTTGAATCCACACAAGTGTGTTTTCTATATAGAAACGGGTCGATTGCTGGGGTTTGTTGTTTCGAAAGTCGGCATTCGCGTCGATCCCTCGAAGGTTGAAGCTATTGTCAAATTACCTCCTCCTTCGAGTCTTCGCCAACTCCAAAGTTTGCAAGGGAAAGCAAACTTTTTACGACGATTCATTCCTAACTACGCTGAGGTTACAAAGCGTTTTACCCGATTGTTGAAACAGAATACTCCTTTCTATTGGGATGAGATAGCTCAGAAATCTTTTGATGCACTAAAACACGCGTTGACCCATGCACCGTTATTGCATCCTCCCAACTACAACCAGGACTACTTCTTGTATCTCGTCGCCTCTCATTCCACCATTGGAATGGTCTTAGTTCAGGAAGATGAATTCGGTACTGAACATGTGATATATTACCTTAGTCAAACTTTAAATCCAACTAAGCTAAAATACTCACGTGGAGAAATTGGCATTGGCAGCTGTTCAAGCTGTCCAACATTTTCGTCACTACATTTTACTACGTAAAACTACAGCCATTTCTAATTGCAACCCTATGATCTACATTTTAACCAAGCAATTGCTAGGGGAAAGTACTCTAAATTCATTGTCATCTTACAGGAGTTCGACTTGGAATTTGAAAAATCTAAGTCTAAGAAATCTTTAGTTTTTGCGGAGTTAATGTGTGACTTCCCGCGTGCTGACACGGAAATTGTGGCGGAGGAGCCCATTGCGGACGAATCCTTGTTTCTAATCAGCACTTTAGATCTGTGGTATGGGGATATCATCATTTATCTCCAGACCCAATCCTTTCGGCCAGAAATTTCAAGGTCAGAACGTCGGAAAATACGATACCAGTCCCAACAATTCAAGATTATTGGAGATACTCTTTATCGCCGTGGGGCGGACTCTATTTTTCGACGTTGTTTAACTCACGAGGAAGCTGAAAGGGTTCTAAATGACTGTCACTCTGGAGCGTGTGGCGGTCATATGTCTGAGTATGCCACAGCCCAAAAGATATTGCGCGCTGGCTACTTCTGGCCATCTTTGTTTAAAGATTGTATTAACTCGGTCCGAAAATGCCACAACTGCCAAATTTTTTATCGAAAGATGCGCGCTCCACCTGCTCCTCTCCACCCTATAATTGTCATTGGTCCTTTTGCCAAATGGGGTATCGATTTTATTACATGTAACCCTCACTCGGCCGGGGGGCATGCATATATTATCCTTGCGGTAGATTATTTTACCAAGTGGGCCGAGGCGATGCCTAAATTTGAGGCAGATGGCAAAACAGCTGCAATTTTCGTGTTCAATCATATAATTGCTAGGTTTGGTGTTCCACAAGCGATTATCACTGATCATGGGTGTCATTTTCGAAACGTTATGATGACCGAACTTACAGGCCAGCTTAGCTTGCGTCACGATAGTTAAACTCCTTATTATCCACAAGCTAATGGTCTGGTTGAATCCATCAACAAAGTTTTAGTCATCATGGTCCGACGAATCATTGGGATTCATCGGTCGAATTGGCATAACATGCTATTTTCAGCACTTTGGGTGTATCAAACCTCAGTAAAAACGTCAACAGGGTTCACTCCTTTCCAACTAGTTTATGGTCTGGAAGCTGTGTTACCCATTGAATGCAAAATCTCGTCATTGAAAATGGCCATCGAGTTACTTCCAACCACTTCCGAAGAGGAAAAACGTTTGTTATACTTGGCTCAATTAGATGAGAATCGACGTGATGCTGCATTGGTGATCGAAACTCACGCAAAACGTATGAAAGCTCAGTATGATTCAAATGTGACCCCTTGAAATTTTTCGGAAGGAGATCTAGTCTTATTGTACGATCAAGATAATGATAAATTAGGCACTAGAAAATTCGTTCCTATGTGGCATGGTCCCTATGTTGTCAAGCAAAAGCTAGCAAAAGGGGCCTATGATTTGGTAGACTTTGACGGGGACTCTTTAGGTAAACCTAGAAATGGTCTTTACCTGAAGAGGTATTATGCTTAAAGAATGGGTATGGAGATTTTTAGTTAGGATAGTTTTCTTTCTAGCTGGTGTGTTTTAGTTTAAAAAGTGTGCTTAGCGTAGAGAGTGTTTTTCATCATTATTCCTGCTTATCTTGGTTTTACTCTTGATATTGCAGATTTCGATGCCTCTCCAAACATACATTGGTTTCGCTGATGGTGCTTGTCGTAATACACGGAACATTTCTTCCGCAGCTTGGGTTATCTATTCACCCTCTGACGAGTTGGTATCTATGCATGGGGTAAGCCTCGGTCAAACAACGAACAACATTGCCGAGTATAGTGCAATGATTGAGTTATTATCTGAATCTATTTCATTTGGGATTCGGAGTTTGATAGTGAGGTTAGATTCTAAACTCGTTGTATTACAACTTAATAGAGCATATGCCATTAGAAATCTAGTGTTATTGAGATTATTTTTGAGAGTGTGTCTCTTGGAACGTGAATTTGATTATATTGAATATCAGCATATTCCAAGATCTTTAAATACATTAGCAGATGCAATTGCTTCTCGAATGTTAAGTAGACATTTGCAATAATCATACATGTAAATTTAAAAGCATTCCATAACATGATTTACAAGATAAGCCGGTAATAGTGATATATATATAGGAGTGTGTCAAAATATACATCGTCCTCGATCATAGGTTGAAAAACACCTTATGATCGGCAAAAATGATAAGTACAAAAAGCAAAAATGTCATATGTGCCTACAATAGGCGATCATCTTATCACTGGTGATGATCTCGATAAGAAACCACTGCACGGGCCACTTTACAAAGGAACCTCCTAAAAGGTCCTGGGACCCCAATCACATAGTGCTGTAGTCGACGAGGAATGTCATCTATGCCGGTCTCTGGAATGTCCCCTATCAAGCACTCTAGATGACTCTCCAACTCGGTCAACATCTCTGTTGATTCATCCTGTGGGGCTGGCAACGCTGCAACTGGTTGTTTCCTCTCGTAAGGCCGGAGAGCGGCTGGTCGCTGTGGACCCACATCTGCATTGAAACTTTTACTATCAGTTTTGGGACGACATAAAAACAAAAAAAAAATTAAAATAGGAAAATGTTGAAAATGATTTTACCTGAATCATCCCATTGCTCTCCTGGTGGAAGAGCCATGTCTGGGTCACCGCGAAAATCTACCCCAGCATAAGGGAAGTCCTGAATAGCAAAAACCTGGTTTTCCAACCAATGGAAATACTCAGGTTTGAATCGAACGACCTCTGTCCCCTCGTCCGGATGACGGGCCATAACTGCAACCCATCGCATCAGTTTGGGCTCTCGAGGAAGCCCAGCTCCAACAGTAAGGTGTTGCGGGACCAACATTGGGACCCTCTCCAGACCAAAGCTCACAACCAAAGCCCCATAACCAAAGGTCTTCAGTTGTCCGTTCTTGGCTCTGGTCAGTTGGCCTTTTACATTAGCCAACACAGCATCGCACCAATTGAATATGGTGCCTTGAAAGCAGTCAACTGCCATCCACATCTGGGATCCGGTGGCAATATGTAGTGCGGCACTCCCGCAAAGTCTGGTAACAGTAAACGTGATCACCATGAGTTCAGGACGGGATATGGTTTTAATGTCTATCCCTTTGTCTCTAGCCTGGCTGTTGCAGAACTCTAGCCGGAGGCTATCGACAAACTGGCCACTTGGCCTAGTCCCGAATAGAGTCAAGTCTTCGCCTCTCTTAGGAAAACCAGTCAAAAAGTATATGTCTGTCGGCTCAATTTCGAGCTGGTGGCCACTAATGAAGAAGCACTGGTCCTGTATGCTCCACCTGTCTACCAGCCACTGTAAGAAGTCCACCTGGGCCCTCATTCCAGGTATGGCCCAGAATTTGTACAAGCCGCATGCCTTCAATGCATCAATCGAAGGTTGGTGATTCAACGCGGCAAGATCCACGTCCTCATGCTCCCATTCTTGCCAATCAAGCATGATGTACACTCTACATCCAACAAAAAGGCAAATTAGAATGCAAGAAATTAATTTGTTTGGGTCAATTTTGAGAATTTTTGGGTTAAAAACCCTTGCTACGGGGTCCGCACCCTCTCTATTAGAGACAGTGCGTGGGTCCGCACCTTGCCTTCATGGAAGGTGCGGACCCCTGACTTTTTCCCCATTGAGAAAAAGTCGGGGTCCGCGGGCTGCCAGTGTTATGCCTGCGGGCCCCCACGCGTGGGTTTCTAGCCTAAAAACCCTCTAAAAAATGAAATAAAACCCTAAAATACATATTGAAACGGTTGAAATTGAAGAGTAGGATTATGTGGATTACCTGGAGGAGACAGAGTTCGATTCCGTCGGATGGATTTTCTGCAATCTTCACGGGAAGTTTCTAAACAAAAGAACTATTTTCTCACCCAAATCTCAAACGGTAAAAATGAATTAACGAAAGCCCTTTTTATAAGTTTTTTGAATAAATGAATTGTAAATTTGTTAATGTTTCACTTTAGAAAGGTAACCTTTGCAGCATTTTTATCCATTTCAAACAGGTATGAGTAATGTTTGCAATTTTTGTTCAGGATAATGGATTATTCAGGCGAAATCGATCATTTTCAACGAAAAAACATTTAGAGTCACCTTTAAGCTCTTTTCTGACTCCTAAAAACATGAAAATATTGCCGAGTTTTTCTTTTTAACTCATTAAAACGGAACTAAAAAGACGGTCCACTTACAGCTCTTTTTCTGACCGTTAAAACATGAAAAGATTTTCGGATTTTTGTCATTTCAAATTCGATATTGGTTATAAAACAACGTGTTGTTGATCGCTTTTTTAATTTTTCGGATCAGGGGCACTAATTATGAAAAGTACTCCTTGGTCGTAAAGATCAAACGGTTCTCTCAAGTATTATTTTATACTTTTTCGGGCTTGGGAGACACAAATTTATGAAAAAGGTCAACCCTGGAGTCTTCTTAAGTTTTTTAAGACTCTCTAAAATTGAAAAACGCCGATTTTCTCCTATACTGGACTCGTTAAAATTCCACAGTGAAGGACCTGTTCAATTACAAACAGGAACGAACCACTCCTTCTTAGGGTTTGAATTTAAACTAAGTTGGACTCATCCGAAGGATGAGCTTATAATCAAGCAAATATTATCCTCCTCAAGCTTGTCAAAAATAAAGAGGTACTTGCCAGAAATGGTGGAGGAAAAGAGAGAAAAATGAGCCTGTTTGTCATACTTTGTAACCACTCTTGAACACGACACTTTTATTCACCTGGGTTGGGAAATCCTTTGCCTAACAGTTGATCAAACCACATTGAAAGTCTTCAACCGGTTTCTGGGTATTAACTTTGGGGCAACTGTCACCAAACCATCTGTTGTGTCGTTATGTGTTCAAGAGGTCAGTGCCAATAAGCCATTCATCTGCAAAATATCTGTCATCCATCTTGACCATCCCTGAGTCAGTCCTTGCAACTAAATTTCTTCAAAATTGATCTATGATTTCGTGTTGTTGGCTTGCCTACGACGGATCGCTTTCTATTGACTTCAGCTCATTATCTAGAAAGATGATCTAGAAATCGTCAGTACCTTGGGATCTGCATGCCTCAATGGCAGGTTTCTCGCCTTTGACGACAGGTTGCATCATTGACCTTCGATCAAAGGGTTTCGTGACATGTTCGACATCAACACATCTATTCAAATCTCATGGATTGTACTGGGTACTTTGAGAGCCATTGACATCACTGGTGGTTTCTCTCACACTTGTTAACAGTTTACATCATTAACTAGTAATCAAGTGGTTTCTACCATGTTCGACTTCAACACATTCATTCGCATGGATAGAATCGTACTATTTCGGGAAGTAAAAATGAAGACCCTGGATCTAGTTTCAGCAATCCAGGCTGCGAGGAATTTTGTATTCATTGTATTGTGGACTATTCATAAACAGATGGCTGCGTCCATACTGTGTCCACATGAGTCTATACTTGTGATGTATTACAAGATCATTCCTATATCAGAGCAGTAGTTAGTTTTCTAAGTCATTTTTTATCTGAGTATGGGAATGCCTACCTCAGTGATGATATGATCTCATATATATATCTTGCATTGAATGTTTTTACAGGTTCCGACCGGGCTCTCCACAAGATGATGCTTGAAATGATAAAGTACTTCACTCTTCCTAAATGATAAATGAAATCCTCATCTACTACAAACTTCGCACTTTAGGGGGCAATCTGTTACACAAAAATATCGTCACCATGATTATTTGCAGTCAGTATGGGTCTATCATCACTTGTATTGTCCTCCTAAGCAAGTCACAGACCTCAGCTCTTCAAGTCAAGCTTTGAAAATGAGATAAAGACATTGAAAATCAACAAAGCTCTGGTTCCGCACTTTCTCACTGTTGCCTGCGGTCCCGCACCCCCTGTTCACAAAAACTATGGACCTGCCCGCTCTGTCCCTAAAGGAGTGAGTGCGGACCCCTGTGAAAGTAAAAAAGGCACAAGTTTATTCTAAAAAACTCATTTTGGGTTAATTCTAGATGATTCTAGAAGGAATTTTGACGTGGATTGGTCGCTCTTAGGTGGTTCATGCATCCCAAAAGAGAAGGAGCTAATCCCTTGATGAGAGGAGCTATCCCTTTGAAGGAGGGCTTTATCTCTTTGAAGGAGGACCTAGTAACTTCCCTCCATTGCACTATAAATTAAGGCATTGGGTTGGTTGCTAGGGAGGTTAGAAGCTAAACATTTTTTAGGGTAAATGCTGGTGGAATTGAGACTTCCTAGTTAAGCTTGAGAGGAGAGATCACATACCTTTTTGGCTTCATTGGGAAGAGAGTGAAACTTGTCAAAGTAGAGGATACTTCTTGTTGGACCCTGGGAGGATCTTGTACAGCATCAAGGCACAGGTTGTAAAGTTCTTCTTTGATTTGAATTAATACAATCAGATTCATTTTTTTCAACAAATTGTCCTATGTCATTTGTTTCATGAATTCCATCATCATGTTAAGTATGCTTTATGATATTGGCTTTTCAGGTGCTATTTAATTTGTTTGCTTGTTTGTGTTTGCAGATTCGCAACGAGGGAGCTCATTTGGATCAAAGGAGCGAGGCTTCCACAAACTTGCATTGGACCTAAGGTAGGCCTAAACACTTGTTTGCCTTTGTTTATAAATGCATATTTACAGAAAGATAGTTTTTGATTGGCTTGCTTGTCACTAGATATCGTTAGATTCTAGGAAGGTCTATCTTGTCCGCAAGATCAACTCATTCCGTGTGACATGGACAATGAGATACAAGGGAGCCTCGTTACACATGCCTAAGATGATGAAGCCGAGAGCAGTCGAGCTGAAGGCATACATCCAAAGTTAGATCCGGAACTATGAAGATCTCTCACAACTCATCACTGGTCTACAAGCTTCTCATGCACATGTATTCAAGAGTATGGATGGTTTTTTGAATGCACATGTGATCCCATCTATTAGGACACTCACCTAGGCCAAGACAAAGGTATAGATCTGACTGGAGCTTGACTCGTACTTTGACGAGTTGATGCTCATAGCCACCAACCCAAACTTGGTGATCAGTGTAGACACCATGCACAAGTATGTTGTTGGTCTGGCCACGCTCAAGACAATGATGTGCATGCTATCAGACAAGTTGGACAGAGGGGCCCTAGCAGTTTCCCCAGATGCTATGGAGGCAATATTTCATTTCCAAAAATATGTCACCTTAGAGTACACAGACACCATCACGGACTACCAAGCTTGGCATCAGTTCACTACTGTCGACCACCATGAGGATGTCGAAGAGTTGGTCTTCCCACAGTTGTCCGAGTCATAGTGATGTCTTGCATGGCTTTCTCAAGCCTATTTTTTCTCACATGGGTACATGTGCAAATTGTATGTAATTTCTTGTCAAGTGTAAGTTCAACTGTTGATAGTTGGATGTAAGAGTCATAGAGTAGATGAAGAGTCATGAGGGCAGGTGAACTGTCACAAAGGGGAATGTCAAGGGTAACCCCACCCTTTACTATATATAGTCCCTCATAACTCATTGTATAGGCTTTTGGTCAGCCATGCTTCCGATAGGAGTATCTTAGAGAAAGCTTGCACAATATTGTAACGAGCCTTGGCTTCTCCACTGCGTAGAGCTAGTATATCTCTTTGGAGGAGCAAGCGGCAGTGACTGTAATGTTTCGCTATCAGAACTAGTGGTTGGTCATGGATGTATTGTATGACTGGAACTTACACTTCTTAATATAACAGAACCAACACGTTTCATGCATATGTTGTATTGTATTTCAGCTATCTGTTTACTCTAAATGATATATGTATCTATTTTCTTACGCATGCATGTGTAGCTATTTTCTGTATATGTATGTATGAATCTTACTGAAATGTGTTGTTGGTTTAACCATCACTTTGGATTGCTAGCTAAATTTCCTTCCATGTTGTGATGCATATTTTCTCGTGTGTTCCCTTATTAACTTCGTGCTATCACAGGTTTCCAAGGGGCACACTCACCTCACCCTCTGTGTGTTAGAACCGCTCATGCACCTTCCTTGACTTACTGCATATGTCACACCCTTGCTACCAACAAAGACATTTTACTTGCCTCTGTGTGAAACCGCGATCAAGGCAATACTGTACGACCCATTGTTGGGACTCCTACACCAAACGGTTTGAGGTCTAATTGGGGCTTCTTACCTTGGAGATCCCCTGACATGTTGGCAGGTCTAACACCATCAACATTTATGGAGCTTGAAGGAGGGGTAGATGACAATATGTGTCCTCTCATCCTATTTTGAACCTTTACACATCTATCATGGATTATGTTACTCGCATCCCTCCATGAGGTCTTTCGCATGCCAAACCTCTCAACATCATGCAGGAGTTTTTTTATCTCTTCTCCGAATTCACGTATGATGGTGAAGGTGAAGTGGCCTGGCCTATATTCTTACATGACTTCCTTTCCATGCTTGATGAGGAAGATGGATGTTTTGATGAACAGGTCAATCTGCTGCTTGCACATGCACTTGGCGAATCCCCACAATGGTGGTGTTGCAGCCTACCGGCTGACAGTGTGCACTCACTTGAGCGTTTCTATGATCTCATTGAATATACTTTCCATCATTTTGATCTAGAACATCTTGACCAAAAACTGTTACAACAACGGAAGGCCCCGCATGAATCGCCTATGGATTTTTGGAAGCGCTTCCATGTTTTGCAATTTGAAGCTTCGAAGAGCCAGATGGAATTTCCATATCTTTGGGATAGATTCTAGTATTGTCTTAACAAGTAAATCCATCCCAAGAAGAAGTTTGAGCCCAAGACCCGCTCAGCATACTTCAGTGATGGAGTTGTGCAATCACAGATGGATACAGTCACTATCACAAGTGACTATCCATCGTCCCCTCATCAAACAGCTCCACCACTATAGAGTGATGCGGGAGAACAGGCACACACATATGTTCAACTGTCACATCCTCCCAACATCACTTCGCTTAATTTTCACACAGATTTGGTTGTGAGTCCTTTGAGTTGTCACATGCATTTTGTACCACAACCTCCATCTTCGTACTCAGATGATCCTTTGAATGATGTTGTCTTGTGTTCTTCCATTCTGGACTCTACAATTGTTATGAACAAGGATCAAGGCATCGACAAAGTTGATGTTGCACAACCAACATGCGTTTTCATTCATGAAGAGTATGACTGGGAGCTTGAGCATCAACACTTGGCAAAGGATGACTCCCTTATGTCTGAGCCTCCTCTGTTCTTTCTTGACATCTTCGGTGAAACTACCATCCATGATTTCTCATGTGTATCTCCGTATACAGATGCACCCATTGTTGATTATTCATAGGCCACACCAGATGCTAGTCCATCATCTGACAACGGAGAGGATAAACTATTCATTGAAAATTTACTTGACTTTTCATATGCCTTTTCCGGAAACACAGAGGGTGAATTGTCTACTTCTCATCTACCCCTCTATTTGATTCATTAGATCATGAGGATGCAGATGAAATCATTGATTTTACTGATCGTAGCTGTCGTGATCTATTTACTCCTATATCCAATCACGATGATTATTCTATCGTAGTTGATTTTTCGTAGCCACCTATTTATGATGATCTATCTGTCAACGAAGTTGAAACCCCCCAGACTCTTAAGGCACTTCAGCCCGAGCTAATGGTTATGTCAGGCTCTCACTATCCTAAGATTGGTTTCACTTCCGATTAGGAAATTGTTGAAACACCTAAGGCTCCTCATCACTCATATGTATGCATTGAAGATCAATCCCACACACAGATCATACTTCCTCCACTTGAACTTCACGATCCCATCGCTTATGCATTGGAGGAATCTTACATTGTAAGCACATGTGCACGATGCAAGTTGTCTTTGTTTCTTTTATTTTCTTGCATGTCACTGTCAAGAGTATGTGTATGCTTCACAGACGCACATAGTGTCGCATAGAACCATGACAAGTCCACAGACTGCATGTCATGCACTTGCACTCACTTATTTTCTGTGGACACATTTAAACATGGAGTGTGTTTGTCTTCATTATTATATATTTCTTATTTGCTGGTTTGCACAACTGGGTTGCTCGCAGACCATGCCTTCACCAACATGGGTCAACCAATGCATCGATGGCTGCATTGGAAGTATCACTTCACGTGATCAAACCCATGCACCATTAGCTTAGGAGTAGGATTAGTGTTTTCTTTTGTTTTTATGCTTGCATGCTTGTTTACTTACTTACTTTGCATGTTTGTTTGTCTACTTGCTTGTTTTCTTACTTTCTTGTTTGCTTACTTTCTTTGCTTTCACATTTACTTCTGCTTCTACTTTGTTTTATTGTTTCTTTGCTTGTTTTGGGCTCGTAGGGTAGTTTTGCATGAAACTGTGTATGACTCTTGAAACAATCTAGGTAAAGTACAAGAGGCCTTGTGCAGCTATCTCTACTTCATTATCTGTCATCCTGCCTCTGTATGAAGAAATTTTTATCTTCAGTCCATGATACGCCAATGGAAAATATGTACTATTTGAAGTGAACCTTGGTGAAAACACAATGCTTGCACACTAACTAGTGTCACCTACTCTAGTTGGTTGTTTTTGGGTTAACCCTTGTCATCTTAGTCAAGTAGAGTAAGGTGAGGGGGAAAACCTTAACAAGCACGTTAGAGGTACATATAAAACTACTTCTCTAAAGGAACAACCTCTTCTGTTCTCAATAAGTTGGGATCCCTCTTCCGCCTCTGAAATGAATAATTGCTATGCACAGTTATGAAAAATGAAAAAATGAAAAATGAATCAGGCGAAAGAAGAGAAAAGCTTCCTGCACAAAGAGGTGATGCAAGTAAGTTTGTCAGGGTATTGACCAAGCTTGCTGGTAGCGGAGCGATGCTTGTGTTCTTGTGTGACTCCGCTGGGGTACTGTCCAGGCCTGCTGGCAGCAGAGCAACACTAGAGATGAAACTAAAACTCTGACGACTATACTGCTTAAGCACCAATATACCCCTCAACCCCAATCGAAACAAGTGTGTTGGCTTGGCTTGGAATGTGTGTCTATTGACCAAGGGCTTGGCAGATGCTACATCTTACAAGCAAGCAAGTGTGGAAACCAAGATGAATAGAGAACTGAACAATACTTCCAGAGGTGTTAGACTTGCTTTTCATGAACAAGGTCCATTCATAGGGCTAGAGTTCTACCATTGTGTCACCAAGTGTTGTAGCGGCTACAACCACCCTCCAAAATTTTGCCTTAGCTTTGTTTTTTAGCCTCCCTACCAACCATCCTCAATAGCATGTCTTGCCCTGTCAACTACACAAGTTTCAGTGGTTTTCTAGCAGCATGACAGCCTGTCCATGATAGCTTGTTGAATTCCCCTCACAAGATTCTTCCCTGGACTTCATCCCACTGCAGGCTGAACAACTCCCTCAAGAAATTATACAATTCTAGAAGGGAACTAGCCTTCCCTCCAGAAATTGCGCAATCCTAACTGGCAGTATGTAGGCCTCAGGGATTGCACAATTCTTCCTGTCAACCTTCCTTGGAAAAACTGCGCAATCTAGCCCAGCAAGACTGCTCAACCCATAAATTTCACAATCCTGGGTAGCAGTCAGCTACTCAGTGCAGAAATTATGCAATCCTTCTGGGCATCCAGCCCAGCTTCCTCCCAGAAACTACGCAAAAGATTCCCTCAATCAAGAAAACTGTTGCATGTGCCATCGAGTTAACCGGTTCCACCCGGGACCGAGAAAACTCGATTTGCATGCATGGGATTCTTTTTTTTGAAACAACAAAAAGCAACATGTAAAAAGCATCCCTATATTTTAGGGAACTATTTTTAGCAACTGGAGGTTACATGCAAAGATCGTTTTAGTATCTTTCCTCCAAGTGTCGCTTTTACTAGATTTGTGGCATGCACATCATGAGCCTCAAACTTATTTATTCAACGCTTAAGATATCACTTCAATCTTGGAGCTTTGACATCCCACAACACATCCAAGAGTCTTCGACACATCCAGCTTAACTATTTCTGGGTAAATCCTCTCAATTTGTCTTTTGCAGCATTTTTGTCGCTTTTTGTGTTTTGGCATGTGTGAGTGTTGTTTGCTTGATTTCTGTGAATGATTGTTGTCATTTGCATGCATATTATCTTGTACTAGCGCCGTTTCACTTTTTCGTTAGCATCTCACTACTGTCGCATGCATGACATCGTTTTGCACGAACGGTCGCCAATTCGACGACTCGCTTCACCTACATGCATGTTGTTCTATTTTCTGAATCTTTCATTCACTATTTGCATGAATGATAATTCACTTATGTTTACACACTCACTATCGCCATGCATTCACATTCACATCTTCTTTCAGTCGCTCGTCGGCGGTTATGGGCAGCCTTGGCCTGGGCTCTGCCTCACCCAAACAACATTGCACAATCCTAAGAGGGAAGGATCTTCCTTCCTCTCAGAAAATGCGCATTTCTGCCTAGTGACTGTCCTTCATTCTTTCATTGCGCAATTCTTAGAGGCAGTGATTGCTAGCCTAGAAAATTACGCAATTCAGTCACTAGGCCTGCAATCCTTGCTAGCTGGAATTACGCATTGGGCAATCCCAGTAGCAAGCAAACCAGTCTGGATTGTGCATTTCACAATTCCAGTAGCCAACCAGCCTCCTAATAGCCCGGACTACCTTTTTCGTAGTTCTGGCAGCCAACCTCCCAACCTCCCAAGAAAAATTGTGCAATCCTTGCCAGTCAATCCCCAGGTATGTTGCATGTTGTTCCTCAAGTTTGCTTTGGTTTTAGCTGACAGATTTCTTTCCATGCATGTCTCCATGTCTCCAGATCTAGCAGGTGCTCGTTCATCTCTCAACAGTTCAGGATCAATGGTCTCCAAGAGAGAAGGATCAGAGGACACTGACGAAAGTGCAACTAGAGTAGCAGTTGAGAAAGTGTCTACAAGTTTGTCGGATCTATGAAGACACCAAGCTGATTGTAGACAAGGACATCAAGATGAAATGGAAAGAGTTCAATGATGCATTTGTAGGCACATTTGGGGAAAACCTCGAAGACCTCCAAGTCTATGTGAACATTCACAAGTCTGGCTTGTACCGGATTTCATGCAGGTATCTTGTGTTCCAATGCACGGACATGATACATTGGATCGTCTTTCACACCAATCCTGAGACGATGACATTGAGAAGTGTCAATGGACGAAGATTGCGACCTTCAAGGCATAGGATTATGAACAGCTGTACCATATTTCGAAGCCCATGGTCACCATGGAGACATCCTTCAGCATACCTAGTAGCAATGCCAACTCCAGGGATATCTTGAAGACCTAGGTGAAGGATTTGGCTAAATTTAGGATGACACCTAACCAAATCTATAAGACGAATATATTGTGGAAGGCATATCAATACTTGGTCATTTTTGCATGTTTCTTGTATCACCAAGAGAGCACGAAAACCTTCCTAAAGGGTGGGTGATCGCGTTGGACCAACTGGCTAGTGAAGGAAAAGCATGCAGCTGATCTGACATGTTGGTTCACGGTTGAAGGCACAAGTAACAAGAGTGCGACAACTGCCCAAAGGTCAGCAAGCAGAAATATACATGTCTGATTACATCTTGGATGCAATTTGTGCCCATCAAGAGTTCCAGGGCTTGAAGTGTGCATGGAAATTAGCAGAGACCTCTGTGAACACTTATTATAAAATATTGTCCGAATGCAGCTTCAAAGGAGTTATCACACAGATGTCCGATCATTTTGCCACCTTGGTGTACAAGATGATATTTGAACAGGATCCACCCTACATGTTGAAGGCAGCAATGGAGGCACTGATCGATATAGTAGATTAGTATGCCTCACCGTCTGGCAACTTCATAAGGATATACAGTGTGGAGAAGCCTCTGCATGTTCTATCGAAGTTTGCCTTGGAAAAGATCATCATGCAGGAAGTATCATACCACATCTTGGCAAGACTGTCATCTAGGCTGAACCAAAAGAAGAAGGCACCTTGGCCCACTCTTCTGTTGCGGATTGGGTTATACGACATAAGGAATAAGCATGTAGATGTCGAAGCAGAGGAGATCAATAAATATCCATTTGACCCCTGAAGCTACAATCCGTATAACTCGCATTGTCTTGTAAAATATCACTGCACGAGAGTATAGTTTCAGTGGATCCACTGGGCATGTCATTGGTTGGAGGAGGAACCATGGAGATATTTTTATAGCTTCTCCAAGCCCAATGAATAGGTCAGCATCGCTATGGAATGGTTAGCGAAGCAGCATCCTAGAGAGTGCCACCAGTAGCAATAGTAGAGGTGAACATACCAGTGTGCAACAAAGGTAAGAGGAAGATTGTCGACAACATGGATGAGGAACAAAGTTGCAAGTTCCGAGCAGACCCACTTGTGAAGAAATTAGCTTTGACAATAGAGGCGAAGAGGCAACAATGTGACAAGAGGAATACGCAAAGGCAGAGGGAAAAACAAAGAACGGAGGAAACAGAGAAGGAGTTGCATGAGTTGAAGGAGCAACTCCGGAAGGAACAGGAGCTACGCAAACAAGAGAAGGAAGCACAGCAAGAACAGGTACATCAAGGGGCACAACATGTACATAAAAATGAAACTACACTCGTACAGGTAGTCAACTCATTCAAACAACTAGCACCAAGAAAAGAGGGTGAGCCATCGCAAGAGCAAGACTTTTCTCAATAGATTGAAAAAGAACTTGAGCAGATGGATATAGACATGGAGCAATGGGAGTTAGAGCAAGACACCAACCTCATGCCTCACCACTAAGAAGTCGACCCACTAGCTTCAATAGATCCAGAAGCAGAGCAAGTCCCAAGAGACCAAGGAGACACTGAGATCCTTGGAGAAAATCCGGAGGAGAAGATGCACAACATCTCATTCGATGAGTCCCAACATAGAGTTGTGAAATATCGCAGAGTGTCGACTATGGATGATCACACATCTCCTGCGCAGTTTGAGGAACAAGTGTTCATGTCTGATGTGTGCAAGCATCCAATAGCTTTGGTCGATGCTATCAGAGCATATGTTGAAGGCACTAGATTAAGTGTTTGCTTCCTGATAGTAGAAAACGAGCGAATGTCTAAGGAGTTACAGACGGACAAGAAGGGAGGAGAACTGGTTACAACATCTGCCCGAGCAGAATTGAAGAAGGAAATACTACATAAAGTATTGTCCCTTGACACAGTCATGTGGGCATTTAATTCCTAGTTTGGTAACGTGCATAAGGCAGTTATCCATCTCAACGGTTGGAAGAAGCGATGTGCGAGGAGATCACGTATCTTGTCGAACATGCATGCCATTATTGATTAAATGCAAACATAGATAATGAGATAGAAGGGAGCCTCGTTACACTTGCCTAAGATGATGAAGCTCAGAGTGGTTGAGCTGAAGGCACAAATCTAGAGTTAGATCTGGAACTATGAAGATCTCTCGCAACTCATGACTGGTCTACAAGATTCTCATGCACAGGTATTCAAGAGTATGGATGTTGTTGTGCACGCACATGTGATCCCATCTATTGGGACACTCGCCCAGGCCAAGACAAAGGCACAAATCCAACTGGAGCTTGACTCGTACTTTGGCAAGTTGATGCACATAGCCACCAACCCAGACTTGGTGATCAATGTAGACATCATGCACAAGTATGTTTCTAGTCTGGCCGCACTCAATAAAATGATGCACATGTTATCAAACGAGTTGGACAGAGGAGCCTGAGTAGTGTACCCAGATTCTATGGAGGCAAGAGTTCGTTTCCAGAAAGATGTCACCTTAGAGTAGATGGACACCATCGAGGACTACCAAGCTTGGCATCAATTTGCTATTGTCGACCACCATGACGATGTCGAAGATCTGGTCTTCCCACAACTGTCTGAGTCATAGTGATGTCTTGCATGGATTTCTCAAGCCTATTTTGTCTCATCTGGGTACATGTGCAGATTGTATGTAATGTCTTGTCAAGTGCAAGTTCAAGTGTCGATAGTTGGATGTAACATTCATAGAGCAGATGAAGAGTCATGAGGGTAGGTGAAATGCCACAAAGGGGAATGTTAAGGGTAACCCCACCCTTTGCTATATATAGTCCCTCATAACTCATTGTATAGGCTTTTGGTCAGCCAAGCTTCTGATAGGAGTATCTTAGAGAAATTGTGGATAGTATTGTAACGTGCCTTGGCTTCTCCAATGTGTAAAGCTAGTATATCTCTTTGGAGGAGTAGGTGGCAGTGACTGTAATGTTCTGCTATCGGAACTAGTGATTGGTCACAGATGTATTGTATGACTGGAACTTACACTTCTTATATAACAGAGCCAAGACGTTTCATGCATATGTTGTATTATGTTTTAGCTATTTGTTTACTCTAAATGATATATGTATATGTTTTCTTACGCATGCATGTGTAGCTATTTTTTGTATATGTATGTATGAATCTTACTGAAATGTGTTGTTGGTCTAACCATCACTTTGGATTTCTAGCTATCTTGCCTTCCATGTTTTGATGCATCTTTGCTCGTGTGTTCCCTTCTTAACTCCATGTTATCACAAGTTTCCAAGGGGCGCACTCACCTCACCCTCCGTGTGTTAGAACCACTCATACACCTTCCTTGACTTTCCGCATATGTCACACCCTTTCTACCAACAAGGACATTTTACTTGCCTTTGTGTGAAACTGTGGTCAAGGCGATACCGTACGAACCACTATTGGGACTCCAACACAAAATGGTCTAAGGTCTAATTGGGACTTCTTACCGGGGAGATCCCCTGACATGTTGACGGGTCCAACACCATCAACATAACCCTAGTTGCAAAAGGACTTCAAAACGGTTGTCAACTTCCTACACTAGTACAAATGGGGCCAAAATCAAACAATTATTAGTTGGATATGTGACTTATTAGCATCATCTATCTGATAGATTAGTTCTTATCAAATTTTCGTTGGAATTTTGTCGAATAGTCGATAGTTTAATTACTATTGGATATGCGACGGTACAAATGTCGATTATCAACAAATAGAAAGGCCAAAATGGTCATTAAAAAAATGGTGTTTCTAAGTTAGTTTTGCGACGCTACGAATTATCGAATATCTGATGGATAAAACGTCAAATATCTGGCAGGTCGTGAACCTATCTGCAGTCGAATATTTGACACATAGGTCATTTTGTCAAATAGAAAAAACTAACATTGAGGCGTCGAGTAATCAATGACAAGTAAATTGTGTGATAGAAGTGTTGTTGCTCTGACGCTTTCAAGTCAACAATGAAATGTTGGATATGCGACGGATAGTAATTCTGTCCGAAAGGAGCGTTAAGGTATTGACACTTCTGTTAGTTGATTCAGTCATTGAGTATCCGACAAGTACTCCGATCGACACTCACCGAATATTCAATGGACATATGCGTTATCTATATATATATATATATATAGATATAGATATATATATATATATATATATATATATATATATATATATATATATATAATACATAGTACTATTTTTAAGACTATAAAAAGTGACATTAGTCTGTGGTTGTCTTCCATTTCATCTCCTTTGTTGTCTTTGTATTTTTCTGTGGAGAGTGAGGAATAAGTGAAGTTTAAATTCAATTACATTATGCAAAAAACACGAAGAGGTGTAAGGATCAATCCCTGACATGTAAGCATCAGATCATCTTAAGTTTGGCCCACTCGATTGGTTGTTATGGGGGATATTGTAGGGTTCTGCCACTGGTGAAAATTTGATGGATTATGGGTGTTTATTCATGGTATATCATTTAGTACCCTAAAATTGGTTGAAACAATTCCAATTGGGAGGGCTTTTGTGACCCCTATATCAAGGGCTCCCTAAGTTTCATACATCTAATTGGGCCAAGGAAGGATATGCAGAGGGGTACAAAGTAGCAGCCATGGATAATCTCGTTTCTCACTATCAGCTAGCTTCATTGTTTCTTCCTTTGTTATTTTGACTTGGTCGTTTCCATTTATTTTTTATGAGCACACATACACACAGTAAAAAATTGAAAGAGCAAGGGGATCGAGCCAACCATTAAAACAAATTCAAACATCGTTGAGCCAACCCTTTTAAAAAATTCAGAGATGCTCTCAATTTTCTCAACGCAGCTCCTAAATAACATCCATATGATGTATGTAATGTAGATGACATTGATGATAACTATGTTATAGACAATGAGGAATATTTAAATGCGATACAAACATGTTATATTGGAAAAAAAAATTCATTTGTGGTTGATGAAAATGCCAGATATAGTGGCGTGGCATTCACTCTACCTTGTAGGCATAGGGTCTTTTGCACATATGGTTCCATGATAATTAAACCAATGATTTGATGTGATGCAATCAGTTATTTCCACCAATGTACATAATACAAAAATACATATCCAGGCTCTATCAGAATCAAAATTCCTCTCCCTCCCATAGAATTTTGATACTACAATATAATAGACACTACAAAATTGATTATTACAGGGTCATTTCCAGCACTAACACCAATACACCTATGTTGGCTTGATTTGGGCCGACCCAAGTTTATTGTATACCGCGCACCAACAAAACCCTCAATCATTGGCCCTTTTCGCAACGACTTGCAAGCATATCGCAATATCAAGTGAAGTGACTATGGGAGGATGCAAAACCAAGTTTTTGCAGCCTTGAAGGATTAGGAGATGTGGTATTATTATGTTATCTTATTCTTAACATTTATAAATCACTTCACCGCATTAGATTACTTACTTAAACATGCCATATAAAACCATAAACCATCACTGTGTTGAAGTAAAATGCAACTGTAATAACTACTACTCTACAACAGAATGTAGGTTTTAACCCTGTACAGAAATTACCTGCATAATAATTCTTAAAACAGAAAATAAAAAATTGCGAGCATAAAACATAAAACATATATACTCAGATATTTTTCGTTGGATCCCAAAATTGGGACTACTATATTGATTTTTCATTATGTTCCTTTCAATGTTACAATACATATATATACATGTCGAAGCATCCATAAACCCCAATCCATTAACCTTAGATTAGAACATAATTGTAGTTCCCTTGACCGGATCTACAAAATACCATGGACAGAAAACCATCATGCCCAAAACCATGTGTGAAAACCATGCACAATACCATAGGTAGGTCCGCCCACCTTATATAGGGTATGTGCATGGGGCTAGCCATGGAAAGAATATAACACACGCCCAACATTATCCCACTTGTTGCTTTATTTCCATGAGGGGCCACAAGAGAGCTTAGTCATTGGTCCAGCCTAGCAATGCCCATTGTTTCTCTACACCAAGAAAGCTTCTCATTGCTCATAGACTTTGTCAATGCATCTGCAACATTCTTCAAAGTATCCACCTTTACCAACAACACCTTTTTGTCCTCAATCATATCCCTCACAAAGTGATACTGAACATCAATGTGCTTTGTCTTGAATGATTAGCAAGGTTCTTTGCAAAGAAAATTTCACTTTTCCTATCATAATCTATCCTTATAGCTCGTTGTACCAACCCCATACTTCAACACAATCTCTACAACCAGATTGCTTCCTTGCTTGCATGAGTGGCTGCCATGTATTCTGCCTCTATAGTTGAAAGTACCACTATAGACTGTATCTTTCTCATCCAACTGACTGCAACTCCAAACAGGTTAAATACATACCCACTTGTATATCTTCTTTGATCCAGATCTCCAGCCCAATCTACATCAACAAATCCATGGATATCCAAAACTCTATCTAATCCTAGTCTTCCTTGGTAGCACAAACCATAATCATTAGTGCCACGCAAATACTTGAAAAATTGCTTCATTGTTGTCCAATGCTCCTTCCCTAGTTTTAACATAAACCTTCTCAATACTCCCATTGCATGTGCAATTTCTGGTCTAGTATAAACCATTGCATATATCAAGCTACCAACTGCACTTGCGTATGGAACATGGGGCATGTCCTCTTCCTCTTCTTGTGTCTTGGGAAATTGTTCAACAAATAACTTTACACCGACAGGAATAGGAACCTTCATTGGTTTACTATCGTGAATATTAAACCTTTGCAACAGTGTCTCGACATACTTCCTCTATTTTAAACAGAGCTTCCTTTTTGCCTGATCTCATTTAATTTCCATGCCCAAAATATAGTTTGTAGCACTAAGATCTTTCATGTCGAATTTGGAGGACAATTGGGTCTTCAATTCCTGGATAATTTCTTTGTTATTTCCAATAAACAACATACCATCCACATACAAGACTAAATAAATCACACGGTCACCAATTAATTTAAAATACACACAGTGATATGCTTTGCTTATGGTGAATCCAAGTCCCCGTATATATGTATCAAATTTCGAATACCACATCCTTGGTGACTATTTTAACTCATACAAAGACTTTTTTAACATTCATACCAGTTCTTTCTTACCCTTCACTACAAATCCTTTAGGTTGCTTCATCTAGATATATTATTCCAGATCCCCATGAAGAAATGTTGTCTTCAAATCCATCTGTTCTACCTTAAAATAAAAAGCAACAACAAAAAATAAAAGTAATCTAATAGAAGCTACCTTGGCAACAGGAGAAAAAATATCACCAAAATCAATTTCCGACACCTAGGAATAACCTTGTGCTACCAACCGAGCTTTATTTCTCCACCTTTCCTTCTGCATTCATCTTCTTCTTAAACACCCATTTGTTGCCAATGGGTTTTCTTCCAGCCGACAACTCATGACTAGATCCCAAGGCTTATTTTTGTGCAAAGATGCCATTTCCTCAACCATGGCTTCTTTCCAGAGTTTTCCATCCTCTTAATCTACTGTTTCCCTGAAAAATTTGGGATCATCATTAGTAATAGATAAAGAAAAAAATGAACAGAAAGTAGCTAGACTATACCTTTCTTGTTGCCTTATTTCCCGAACTGATCTTCTCATAGATGGATTTTGTGGTTCTTCATCTTTTGATTCCTCTTCTATTGTAGAGTTTGATTCCTCCTCTTTTAGCTCAAACTCTATCTTCTCAGGTTCCTTTGGTATGACTTCATGTTTAATAACATATTTCACCTCTCTAAACACCACATCACGGCTGTACACAACCTTCCTTGTTTTTGGGTTCCAAAGATTATAACCTTTTAAACCATCCTTATAACCAATAAAGATGCACCTTTCGGATCTACTATCCAACTTGGTTCTTTTCTCCTTTAGAACATGTACATATGCATGACATCAAAATACCCTCAGATGTGAAAGAGAGGGTTTCTTACTAGTCCATACCTCTTTTGTAGCCTTATCCTCCAACACTAATGAAGGTGATCTATTGACCACGTAACATGCAGTCTCCATCGTCTCTACCCAGAATTCTTGTCCTAACCCAACACCACTAAGCATGCTTCTTGCCCTTTCCATCAACGTCCTGTTCATTCTTTCTGCAACTCCATTTTTCTGAGGTGTGTATGGAGTAATCTTATGCCGTGCTATACCATACTTCTTACAGAACTCTTCAAATTCCATTTTGCAAAACTCTCCACCATTATCTGTCCTCAACACCTTTATATTCTTCTCTGTATGGTTTTCCACCAAAGCCTTAAATTCTTTAAACCTGTAAAAAAATTTAGATTTCTTCCTAAGGAAATATATCCATGTATTCCTTGAGAAGTCATCTATAAGTGATCCATAGTACACAGACATACCTAGTGATGGAACCGACACAAGTCCAAACACATCATTGTGCACAAGCTCTAATATCTGTTTCACCCTCTTAGCACCAGAAGGGAAACTCACCCAATTCTGCTTCCCATATACACAATTTTCACAGAAATCAAAATCCAGAGAGAAATTAGACATACCTTATACCATACCATTACTATGAAGTATTTGAAGGTCCTTCTCTCCAATGTGTCCAAGCTTTTGATGCCATAGCATGATCTTTTCTCCAGAGGCCACTAGATTTTCTGCTCCACTTTTAGGAACCACAAAACTGTTACACCCATCAATTACAGTGCTACCTTGAAGCTTGTACAAAGTTCCAATCCAAACTCCCCACATCAATATTGTTTGGTTAATTTAGTGTCCTAAATTGCTCTAAATAAATTATCAATCCGGGTATCATAAACTGATGAAGTGTAGTGCACTATATGTGCTAGATGGCCCTTCCTACTTCAGTTTTTTTGAGTTTTAAGTTGTTTTAGGGTTTTGATCTTTTAATTCCTAACAAAATCTTAAATATATTGCTACTAAGAATCTAGAGAAAGTGAAATGAGAGCTAAAAGTGCTTTAAGCTAGATTTGGAAGTAAATTTTTAACCAAGAAAATGAAAACAGATTTTCTCTTCTTGCTATTATGATTGTTTCCAAAACATGAACTAAAAGGACTTAAGAGTGAAATTTCAACTACTATTTAATCAATTACAAAACCAAAGCTTAAATGAGATATTAAAACTGAAAATGAGATTGCAGCTATCTATGATGAACCAAAAATGAAATACTGAAAATAAGATTACAACTATTGTCTAATTTATTGCAGAATCAAAACTTAATGAACAACTGAAAATGGAATTGCAACTAAATGAAAAACTATGATTGAAAATGAAATTGCAACTAATCTATCATAAAAACTAAATGAAGTGTTTTGTCACTCTGCTACACAATTTTGGGAGAACAACCTCCTTGTGATAACATTTTGAGGGATTCAATACTTCATTGTTCTAAAACTAAAAATGAAATTGCAACAAAATTAAATGAAAGACTGAGACTGAAAGTGAACTTGCAACTAATCTACTATAACAGCTAAATGAAGTGCTTTGTCACTCTGCTACACAATTTTGGGAGAACTACCTCCTTGTGATAGCATTTTGAAGAACTCCATACTTCATTGTTATAATAAAAAGTAAACATAAAAATGCAGAGAAAGACTCATTCATAAATGAAATATTTCACCACTTAGTTTTGAGATGAACCATTAACTGAAAGGGCTTTCGGAAACATTCACTTACAACATGAGCTACTAAACTAACAACAAAATGGCATTGATCGGTTAAATTCAAAATCTAAATACTAATGAACAGAAAATGAAAGAAACTAGACTAATGATCAGAAAATCTAAATTACTTTATGCTATTGACATCAACTTCAAGTGACTGATAGGAAACTAGAAAGTAGTGAAAAAAAAGAGCTATTTTGTGCTAATAAGAAGATGACACAAGTTGCATTATGAACAGAGTTAGAAAATGGTTATAAACATCATGGAAAAAACACAATGAATTTACAGTTAACTATGAAAGACAAAACAGAAATAAAATGTAACCTTGACCAGCACAGGGGCCCTCTGCAAAGGTCTCGAATTATAAGCACTTAATCAACACTCCAACAACGCTTTAGGTATCCATGAAACACAATCTTTATATTAAAAACAGAGAATGAGTTCTTCAAACTATAGAGCAGAAATCTGAACTTAATACATAAGCAAAAATTGAACTTGTTCTGCATTCTTCACACATGTATTTATATAGAAATTATACAATTGTTTTAAAGAGAAAAATAAGCTGCAGCAAAACACGTAGGTAGGAAAGTATGCAGAATTCTTGTTCTTGGTTGCTTGGAAACATAAATCTTATGGTAATGGCTATTGGATTCCATTTGCGCAGGTGGTAGATGAAGTCCTTGGCCTCATGAAACTGCTTTAGATCCCATCACTGAGAAACATGTGCAAAAATGAGTCATGTTTGCCATAGGTTTCTATGTTTGACTTCCCTTTGACCGTAGTCTTCCTCGTCGATCTAGGCTAGATGAATAGGATACGATCCATGCCCTGATGTTTTCCAAGCTACCCATGTAGTCCTTTTTCTCTCTTGACACCTGGAAGCTACAAAAGAGTGGAAGTAGTTGCGGAACAACCGATTAGCTGTAGAATGTGGCTGCGTTGCATAGCTAAAAGACAAAAACTTATTCAAATAGAAAACATAACAGTATAACATGTAAATCACTGAAATATACTCCTTGAGGCAATGTATAATGGTTTTTGATGATAAGGATGCATTTTTCATGGAAAAACAGAGAAGGAAGGATGAGAAAAGTAGTTAAGGGAAAGGCAGTTTTGGAACTCAACATACCCCCACTGCAAGACTATTGCATGTCCCCATGCAATCAAAATTGTGAATTCCCTTCTCCTACTGAATTTGTTCTGAGACTTCAGCGAAAACATCCAACCTCTTCTTGCTTTTCTTTGCACCAACTACCATCCTAGGCTTCCTCATGAGAAATATGTACTTGAGGTTAATAAGTGCCCTGTTTAGCTTCTTATTCTTCCCTTTTAGTTTTCTTTTCTTCTTGTGCCATAAACCCAAGGGACGCATAGTGTTATCATGGATAATCTTATCCAACTTGTTCTGTTCTTTTAAGACTTCATTTTCTCTTTGGATGTGCCTATTTATAACTTCCAGCTCATAGATCTCCTATTTGAGCTAGTTAAAGTTTCTTGTGATGTGGAAGGCTACTCGGGATTAGCTGAAGTCCCTGGGTCCACTGATGTACTCTTTTTCTCCAATGACTCTATGTAGTCATAAATCTGATGTTGGACTAGATCAATACCAGGGGAGGCTCTTCTTGGGTTGCTCTCAAAGTTTTGTGGAGGACAGTTCTATGGGCTTTGCTCATATGGAATATTATCATGGGACTGAGTTGGAGTTTCTTCCCCCAAATCTATGAACTGGGTCTCTTTTGATTTTTCTTTCTTCACTTTGCCCCTGAGTCTAGAAATTCTCCTCAAACTTTGGGAGCCTAGGATTTCTTCCTCTATAACATGTTTCCTTTTTCCCTTCTCCTTCTCTTTCTTGAGCTGATCCCTGATTTTGATTAGTCTCTCAAAAAGCAGTTGTTCATCCTACTTAAGTGATGAAGGTTCAGGAATATTCTTGTGGATTTCCTCAACCTTTTCTTTCATTTTTCTCCTTTGCTTTGTCTGCTTTCTGATCTCTGTTAATGTTTCAGAGATTGGCTCTTCTTCATGGTTTTTCTGTGCTGAAGTTTCAAGGGTGTTTTGAATGGTGAGGCTAGTCTTCCTTCTCCTACTTCTTTTTACTGGACTTCCTTCAGGAAATTCTGGAGCATCTTGGAAGAAGTTTCTGACCAAAAATCCCTCCCATGTGTCCCCTACAGTCTTTAAGTGATGTTCAACTAAAATTTTTACTAGTCCATGATGATAAAGAGTGGTTTCTATTGCTTAATTTTCTTCTGAACATTAGTGGCCATTCTTCTCAAACTATTGAACAGGAAAAATGGGAGATTGAGGGTTCCATTTTCAAGAAAATTCATTAACAATCTTATGTGATATACATACATGGAACCAAACCTTCCCTCGCATGTAATAAAATTTTGCAAAATTAATAACATGCTACTCCATTTGCCCTTAAGTGCAGAGATTGGAATCCTTTTCCTAAAAACTGAAGTGTCCATACCTGGATTTTTGAGAATGACCTTCTAGGTTTCATCATGAAATTCTTTGTTCTTGAACCACCTCTCTCCTAGCCTTGGTAGCTCGGTTGCTTCAGCAATAAAAAACTCGATCACTGCAAATTTTATGTCACCTATTTCCACGTCCATTCCATCAAACGATCTAGCAAAAGATTTAGTGATTTCTTTATGGTAACCATTGAATTTTTCAATGAAACTCAATCAACCAGCCTTCTGCAACATTCCTTTCAGCGGAGGATAACCTTCCATGTACTTCACCCCTATGGGTTCAATTCTGATGATGAGCCCTATCACCTCTGTTCTCTGCTATTCTTCAAAATTACCTTCACTGTTTGAGAAATGGAGTGACTGTGTAAAGAGGACTGTGTCTACAACAGTGGAACAACTAGTATATAGAAACAAAAATAACTATGGATATGGGGACGAAATGACAGAATATATGGAAGTAAAATGATTGTACATACAGGGTATACGAAAACAGAGTAGCTGTATGCATAAAATGAGTGGAAACAGAGTGTGCTCAAGGTATATGAAATGGAGTGGCTGTACACGTAAACTGTGTGAAAAACAGAGTGACTGTTATACACAGAGAATACAAAAACAGAGTGACTGTGTGTACAAGGTAACAGAGTGTTTGTATGCACGAAAAGGCTGTGGAAGTATAAGAGAAAAACTTGGTGTAATAAATGAATAATCAGGGTTTTGAGGAGTCGTATTCAAATAGGTTATGTCATGAATCTAACCATTTAATAGGTGTGATGGAGAAGTCTGGTTAAGTATGAGTCATTGAGTTTAAAATAGAGATTGCATCATTAGACCTTTAGGTATTAATGACGGAAGGTGTGGCAGAATCATCATGGCAGTCAAATCTCATAATGATAAATCAAGGAGTCTTGTGATTATACGAGTTATACAAACTTATTTTTTGTATTGCTTTTTGAAATAAGTTTTTGTTTTTACCTTTAGAACCATACCTTCCACTTGCTAATCTCTTGTTGTTTGCTTCCACAGGTGCTTAGATGTGATTGGTCTTCAAAAGTTGTTCTCTCCTCAATTACCTGCATATGAAATTTTATTATGAACTGGCCTCTTTGTGCTTGGACTGATGATCAAACTGTTGTTGCAGAATCAAATTGGTTGTAGAACGAGATTATCTATGGAACAGGAACAACTGAAAAATGTGGAAACAGCTGCAGAATGTAAAACAGAGAGTAAAATATGACTTATGAATGAATGAAATGGAGATGGTTGTGTGAGTGAAAATATGACAAGATGATAAATGAAAAATGGAGATGGAAGAAATGCTAGAAAGGAAAAATTTATTGGTGGAATATGGTGGTGGAGTGAAGTGAAACTTTGCAAAAGTAAAACAGAGTGAAAATGAGATAAAACAATGAATTTTGCAGAATGCAAAGTGAGCCACCATTTTTTTTCAACAAAGGAAATGGAAAATATAGGGTGTCAGAAGCTTCTGATTTTCACCCTATATTTTCTGTATAAGCATGCCAATCAGTGATTGGTTTTCAATCTTATACAATTTTTTTTTTCTTTTTTAGATAGATAGGAAAAACAAAGACTAAGTTGGTGGAGAAGAAGGATTCTTCTTTACAAACTACATTTCAGAATTGTTCTGAAAGATCTTGATGAACTCCTCCTTTCAGATTGGTTTTTGATAAATTTTCAATCTATGACCATTCACAAGGAGAGGAGTTTTACTTTCATTTATTGTTCTGATCCTTACTGCTCCATTACTGACAACTTTT
Source organism: Pinus tabuliformis (assembly GCA_031772625.1). Lineage (NCBI taxonomy): Eukaryota > Viridiplantae > Streptophyta > Pinopsida > Pinales > Pinaceae > Pinus > Pinus tabuliformis. The sequence goes on along the minus strand of CM062812.1, from coordinate 380,541,707 downwards.
TCAATCTCATATGGCCCAAGCCAATGAGTTTGAAACTTCTCTTGAAAATCTTTAAACTTCGAATCAAATAACAATGCCCAATATCCCTCTTGAAACCTCTTGTCTTTGATGTACTTGTCATGCCAATTAGCCCTCTGTTGCTGAACTAGACTAGTCCTTTGAATAGCCTCTTCTCTGATTTCATCAAGTTCATTCAATTGCTCTAGTCTATGCTTTTGAGCTTCTGATAAATCCATCCCCAACTGGACTGCCATCTTGAAAGTTTTGACTTGGAACTCTATAGGGAACAGGACTTGCTTTCCATAAACAGGTTCATAGGGTGTATGTCCCGTTGTATTCCTCCATGTAGTTCTATAGGCCCATAAGGCTTCAGGAAGCCTTTCTTCCCAATCTCTTCTATGTAGCTGCACGGTCTTGGTGAGGATTCTTTCAAGCACTTTATTTGTAGAATCCACTTGACCATTTGCTTGTGGATGATAGGGAGTGGATTTCCTATGCTTGATTTTGTACTCCTCCATAAGCTTCTCCATCATGTTGGATGTGAATTGAGGTCCTTGATCTGTCACAATTTCTCTTGGAACACCAAAGCGAGTAAAAATATCCTCAAAAAGAAAACTAACTATAAATTTTTCGTTAGCAAAAATTAATGCTTTGTCTTCTACCCATTTGGTGACATAATCAGTGCATACCAATATATAATTTTCCTGTTTGTATGGAGGATTAATAGGTCCAATAAATTCTAAAGCCCATTTTTCAAAGGGTTCAATAAGTACCTGAGGTTGTAATGGCATTTCATTTGAGGGAGCAGGTTTCCCTACCCTTTGGCAGATGTTGCACCTTCTGACATATTCTTTAGCATCTTTGAATATGGATGGCCAATAATATCCTAAGGAAAGAATTTTATAGGTTGTCCTCTTTTCAGCAAAGTTTCCACCACACGACTCATCATGACATGCTTTGAGAATATCAAGCATCTCATCTTCCCTGACACACCTTCTGATCATAATATCTGGACCTGTTTTATACAATTCATTAGTGATCCATGAATATCTTGCGCTATATTGAATAATTTTTCTTTTCTCTCTTGGAAATAAATGTGAAAGTAACTTCCCTGTAACCAAGTAGTTTGAGTAGTTACTACAAAGAGATATTCATCAGGAAACTTATCTTCAACCGAAGAGTCTTCTTTGATATTCTGAATCCTGGACAAGAAATCAGCAATTGTGTTTTGTTTTCCAGGTCTATCCAGCATAGTAATGTTGAATTCTTGCAAAAGTAAAAGCCATCCTTTAACTCTGCCCTTAGTAATAGGTTTATTCATCAAATATCTAATTACATAGTGATGTGTATGAACAAAGGTTTCATAGCCTGTTATATGGTGTCTAAACTTGTTAATTGCATGAACAATAGCTAAGAATTCTTTTTCAGTCACAATATAATTCAACTCAGTGGGAGTCAAATTTTTACTTGTATAGTAAATGGCATAAGGAATCAAATCTTTTTGTCCCAATACAGCTCCTAGAGCTGTATCTGAAGCATCTGTAGAAATATGGAAAGGAAGTTTCCAATTTGGTCCTCTCAATATAGGTGCTTTAGATATTTTTACTCTCAAGGTTTCAAATGCTAGTTGGAAATCAGGATTCCACTTGAATTCACAATCTTTTGTAAGAAATTTGAAGAGTAGAGATACTATTTTGGTGAAATTTTCTATAAATCTTCTATAGTATCCTGTAAATCCTAGAAAACTTCTAACATCCCTTTCGCAATATGGAATTGATAACTTAGAGATGACTTCAACTTTAGATTTGTCAACTTTAATCCCATCTCCTGAAACGTGATGTCCTAAAACAATACCTTCTGTAAACATCATAAAGCATTTTTCATGGCTTAATGAAAGGTTTTTTTCTTTACATCTTTTAAGGACTTTTTCCAAATTTTCCAAAGCTTCTTCAAATGTGTTACCATAGATTGTAAAATCATCCATATATACCTCTACACAATCATGTATTAGATCAGAAAAAATTCCTAGTACTGCTCTTTGGAATGTTGTTGGTGCATTGCATAACCCAAAAGGAAGCACTTGGTAGGCAAAAGTTCCCCATGGACAAGTAAATGTGGTTTTATCCTGATCCTCAGGTGCTACCTGAATTTGATTATAACCACTAAAACCATCCAAGAATGAGAAATACTTTTTACCTGCTAATGTATCTAACACTTGATCTATAAAGGGCAAAGGAAAGTGATCTTTCAAGGTTGCTTTATTCAATTCTTAGTAATCAATGCACACCCTCCATTTACCATTCTTTTTAGGCACAATTACCAAAGGAGAAACCCATTGGCTATCTGAAATTGGGTAAATGAAGTTTACATTGAGTAATTTTTGGAGCTCTTCTTTCACAATTTCCCTAAGATTTGGATTCATTCTTCTTTGAGGTTGTCTAATTGGTATTTTTTTTCCTCAATATAGATATGATGGATACAAGTCTTAGGATCAATACCTTTCATGTCAGTATACTCCCATGCAAATGCAGCAGAATGTTTTTGTAATATTTTGGTTAGCTCTTCTTGTTGTAGTTTCTCCAAGTTTTTGTTTATGTTCAATGTCCTACCTGGAAAAATTTCAATTGTAGAGCTACCAAACTCTTCCATAGAATAGAGAGACATCTGCCTAGATGACAAGTATTCAATATTAGATATTTCTTGAAATTGTGCATGATCATATTTTGAAGATGTTTCAAAATTTTCCAATGTGTTCAAAATTTGACTATCTTCACTAATTTCTGATATAGTAAAGAGAGGTTGAATATCATCTTCATCATTAATCCATTCCTTGTCATCTATTTCTGTTATTTCTTTTGTTGGAGGATACAAAGTAAATTTCTTTGTTGAATTACCATCAGAAATATACATGTCACTAGATCTACAACTAATAAAAGCATCAGTTGTGGCTAGCCAAGGTCTTCCTAATATGCGTGGATGTCCTCCTAAATTATTCTTGGGAGTTATAATCATGAAATCAACAGGATATTCCCAAGAATCCAAGGAGACTGAAATATCTTCTAGCACACCATATGGTTTGATTACTGATCTATCTGCAAGTTGTAGTAAGGTAGGTGTGTAAAGAAGGTTAGGAAGTTTAAGCTGCTCCATAGTTTGTCTACTCATAATGTTTATTGTTTCCCCTAAGTCAATCAATGTATTTGAAATTTCAATCCCATTTATATGTGTCTTGATAATTGGACTTCCTGGATCCACATATTTCTACATGGCAATCTTTCCCATCATGATGTCTTCTATCTTTCCTACCAAGTGAATTCTTTTTGTTTCTCTCGGTTTTCTTCCTGGTCTTTTGCTGCTCAACTCCTTTATTGTCTTGGCTAGAATAGGAATTTCTCTAACGGCTTGCAGCAAAGGAATTTTGAAGCAAACATTCTTCAATTCATCTAGAAAATCATAATTGGGCAACAAGATTTATTTTTTTACCCCTCTATCGATTTGTAATCTCTCAGGAAAAGGAGGTGTAGAAGTAGATGCTGGTTGCTCAATTATAGGAGTTATGTTTATTGATTCTTTTTGTTTTTCTTTTTGAATGTTTTGGTTTTGGAGGGATGTTCCCTTAAAACTTTTATTGACTTTTAGAGAATCCTCCTCAAAAGTGTCTTGCTCTTGAAGGACTATAGAAGGTTTTTCCTTTTCTAATATCCTACCAGATCTAAGTTGAACATCATTAAGATCTAGAGGAGTAATCATGTAAGTTGGAAATTGTTGTCCTTCTACCATGTAAGCATTCTGAGGGTTTTTATTATTGAGGTTTGGTAATGGTTGGGTAGGTAGCTAATTTGGTTTTTATTGAAATGGAAGTAAGAGTTGAGGATTTTGACCTTGTTGTGGAGGTTGTTGTGGAAATGGCAATGAAAGTTGAGGGTTTTGATTTGGCTGATTTTGTGAGGGAGGATAATTCTGATAAGATGGAGGATATTGGTAATATTGGGAAAATATCCCATAAGGATTTTGTACCCCTTATGCCCATCGTTGAGATTGATACTGAGATTGAGGTTGAGGTCAAGGTTTCTGCCAAGAATTCTAGTTTGGTGGGGATTGAAAATACATTGGATTGTTGAATCCTTGATTTTGTGGTCCCTGCCAAGGTCTTCTGGCAACAAAACAAAGAGATTCTACAGGATTTGGCACTGTTTCCTCTTGAAATACAATCTTAAGACCTGGGATTGAAGGACAATCCTTGGTCTCATGAATTTCTGAACAAATCATACAAGTTTCTACAATTTTTGCATCTAATGGGCATTCCCTTAGAGCATGTTTCGTTCTGCATTTTGGACAAAAAATGGCTAAAGCATCAGCCTCTATTTTCTACTTGTTTTGAATTTTAAGGGTTTCTAGCTGCTCACTAAGGCTCCCTAGAATGTCATTTTTGAACTCATCAAGCATATTGCCAATTTCTACCCTACTTACAGATCCTGTTGTAGATTTGTTTGCTCTAACAAGAGAAGGATCTCTCGGCCCTTTCCCGGTTTTATATTTCCCTCTTGAGAGATGAACACATAGTTCTTCTATGTCACTCAATGGAAGTTGAGAGATATCTCCCTTCCCCATCATGTTAAGGATATCTATCCATTCATTTCTAATGGCCTTTAACAAAAGTGCTTTCAAAGTTTCTTCATCTAAATTGTTATAGTTGAATCTCTCAAGCAAATCCTCTAAGTTTTCATCTTCTTTTTGCATCATTTTGAACACCTCATCTTTATGATTGGTAGGCATACAATAATCCAAGTATCTATCCAAAAATGCATGTTTCATGTCATTCTATGTTCTAATGGATTGAGTGACTAACCCCATGAACCATTTCAAAGCAGCCCCTTTTAGTGTTGACGTGAACAATTTGAGTTTTTGAGAGTATTCTAGATGGTCATAGGTTCTGCACAAGACTTCAAACTCAAACAAAAATGTTTCAGGATCCTCACTTCTCAACTCATAAAAGTTTGGGAGGACAGATGGTGAAATGTTTTCATTGTGGTATGTTTTTTCTCATCCACTATAGCGAATCCAAATGAGTTATCTATTTCCCTATTTCCTCTGCCTCCTCCATTATTACCTCTACCTCCTCCACTGTTTCCTCTACCTCTCCCTCTACCCCCTCCTCCAAACAGTGTGAATTCTCTATCTTGTTCTTCTTCTGCCATTATAGTTTCTTCAGAGTCAGTGTAGGGCTCAACCTGCAAGGTTATTTCCTGTTCCTCTGGTTCTTCTATCAATGGACTATGAGAGGGAGTTCCTACTTTTTCTTCCTCACTGGTTATTCCTAGTTCTTCAACTACAATAGGCTCCCCCTGTTATAGACATATTTGGGCACTGCAACCCAAAACTCATATGTCCATAAACCAAGGGCTCTTTAACCCCTAAAAGCATTGTTTCATACCCTAAAGGATCATGGTCATCTGATTAAATCATTTCCCAGAAGTTCCACCTAAAAAACCACTCAGAACTCACCAAAGTTGGACCATACTGACTGCTCCATGGTCAATGTGCAATGCATACTGAAAAGGCCTTCTGTAGGGTGTGATGAGCAAGAATGGACAAATGGCAGAGACAATTTGCTAAGTGAAAGCTCATGGAATCTTCCAGAAACTTCTCCCATAACACTTGCCTCTCTGAATTCGCCCAGGGATGAGTAAGAGATCAATGAAATCTCCAAGTGGAACCAAGAACTATCAATAGAATGACACTAATCAGAAACCCAGAGTTGACTCACACCCTTACAAGACATCTATAAATGGATCCCTCATCTGAGAGATCTAGAGGCTGGAATTTTGTAATTTGTAAGGAAGTGTCGTTGGTTTATCTATGAGAAGAGACATTGTATTGTTGGGTGATCTTTCTTTTCATGAGGTGAAGAGGGCTTTGATGCTGGGAGGATGATGCTAGATCAGACAGCTAGGTTGTAATCCTCTCTTCTACTATTAATAAAGTTCTTTGAGTTTTCCTCCATATAATTGTGTATTTGTGAATCTTGTTGTTTATGAATGCAATTGTATGGTCAATGTATTTCTGATTCTGCATTGTTTATGATATTATAGATCGAGATGCTTTGATGGTGTTTTGTTACTTTGACTCTACAGGTATTCTCTGAAGCAAGACAAGTAGGAGAGGAGTGGCAAGCTCTATCAAGGGAGAGAGAAATCAAGCAAGGAGCCAAGCGGAAGATCCAGGTTGGTCCCCTCTACTTCTCTCTTATCTATCATACATAAAGGAAATCGCAAATCGCTTTGATTTTTTGTTTCTAAGCTAGCTACCCATCTTAGTGGGACTAGCAGATCGAAAAGACACTAGTTTTCTTGGAAACAAATGGTGACTCCACTAGGGAACTAATAGTTTGTTTTTTTTCATTGTTGTTTGCTTTATAAACTACAAATGGAGCCTGAAGTTAGCTAGATAGCCTTTGAACCGCCTTTGCTATGAAATTGTGAAGTAGATGAATGATGCTTCAATCAATCTCCAGGTTGGTTCATGAACTGAACATATGAATTATAAGCATTCTAAGCACCCTCATGGTAGCTCAATAACCTCTTGAGATCATACCCCTGTACTTTGCCTTTATTGTCCATCATAGCTCAGCCTGAATCACTAAACTTAGCTGCAAATTTTGAGCAAAAACCCAACTTAGTTTCGCTCCCTGGCCCATCGCACTATCTGTAACTGGAAGCCTGTATGCATCGCACCTCCCGTGTGTTGTAGGTGAGATGCATCCCTATTTCCCTGAAGGACAGGTGTGATGATTGAGTGATACTATTTCTCTCTTTGAAATTTGGTTTTTTCTCCTTGTTTTGCTGCTCATGATCAGTATCTCATTGCTGAAGCCTCTTTCCTTTACATATTTCAGCCTCCATTGATTAGGATTTGTAAATGTTTTTATGTATTTGTTAATCATTTACAGTCCTCTTTTGTCGAAAGTAGCTTAATCGAACTGTTTTTTTTATGCAAAAAAGTGTCATAACTATCATTTTGAGTCAAAAGAAGAGTGTCGTAAAGTCTTCTTCCTCTAGATAGTCAATTGTACTTTTGTCGTTGTATTTGATTTGAATTGTTAATATTTGAAGTGTCGAAAGCAGTTTTCTATGCGAAATCGCAAAGTGTCATTTTAGTCTTCCTTTCATTTTTTTTGAAAAGAAATTATTGAAATGTCGCTTTGAAGAAAATAGTTCAGACCTATACTTAGTTTTCCTTTTTGACATTCTCACATTAAGGAAACGAAAAACAAATACATGCATTTGCATTTGCATTTAGATTGTGTGCGAAAAAGATTTAGGAAAGTGCATTTAGTGTGTACTCTTTGCTCTTTGTTGAAAGAATCGTAATCTTCTTTCCTTAGTAGCTAGGATTTTCATTGCTAAAAGACGACTGTTTATCATTTTAGATTGCATATTTAGGAATTTTACATCTACATCACACGTTGAACCTTGAAAGGAAAACTTCTAAGCAAGATCAACTCTAAAATAAATCTCAATGAACATAAAAACACTTTGGAACCCAGCACAACACATCTAGAAGTCTAGGCTAGAGATGTGTTTCGGCATCGTAAAACCTGGCAACTATTGTTTTCATTGAAGGTTGGGTGATTCCTCCTCTTTGATACGACAAGTGCTAGTACGGACTTGTGCTCCCCGTACCATCGAGTATATATTGGGATACCACAATAGGTTGATATCCTTTATCCATAGGAAGCCGTGTCTTCCACCCTATCGATCGCAATGCACTGAACACAGCATTCGGGAAGATTGACTTCCGTACATAAGTCCTTGGTAATTTCTCTTTAATTTATCACCAAGGTGTATTTTGCAGTTTTTCGATTGGTTTGGTAATCCCTCTGTCTAGATTTCCAGAGTAGTCACTTTCGTTCCTTTTCGACTCCTTAAAAGAAAAGGTCCATCTGAGCACTTGTCACTTCAGGCTCATTAAAAATCGAAGGCGACTAGACTCATCTTTAGCTTTTTCTCGACTCTTAAAAATTGAAAAAGCAAAGTTGTGTCAAAGTGTCATTAAAATTTATTTAAATTGGAATAACATCCCTATTCCTTCGTTGATCTTAGGTTGAGATAATGGAGTCCACCAATCAAGGAACCCCTCTTGGGGAAATCCTAGTCCTTTCTCTTCTTGGGGAGATATTGGTGCTCTGTATATGGCTACATTGTCCCTTCCAGGAATCATAATCGACCTGCCAGTATGGCTATTCTCAACCTCTGTCGTTCAAAATATCGTAATTCCTTAGCAATCGAATCAGCAACTAGATGATGTTGAAGTTGTCCCTTCACCTTCCACTTCGCTTGTTTCTCCCTTCCCTTCTTCCTCTTTGCTTCGTGAAACTAGTGATACTAAAAACCAAGTAGCTGAGAAGAAGAAGAAAGGGAAGGAAAAGAAGAAGAAGAAGAAGTCAGAAAAGCAAGGGGGCAACCATGCATCATCCGGTGAAAATCTGCACACCAAACTTTCCAAACACAGATCTCCATGCATAATTTGCAAGGGAGACCACCTTCATCGAGATTTCCCTTGCATTCCACGGATCTTGAGAGAATGGTCTCCCCATTTGCACCATCCGGTGTCATCAACCTCTAACAATTAGGTTGACAGAACACCATCAACTAGTGAAAATGATGTCAATGGACAGAAAGGAAAGGTCAAATTTTCATTTAGGTTATGTGAAGATAATCATGCTCTTCACCGTTGTCATTTTTTGGACGAAGCAAAAAGTGTCTTGGATAACCATCCTACTTCACCGCGGTGACTTCCACCTGGATACAAGAAACTCTCACCAATTCTGTCACTAGTTGAAAACCCGACTGGCATAACTCAAATGTCGGTCGAAACACCTATCATTGAAAGTGAACCTTCTGAGTCCATGCTGGACCAAATTCAACAGGTCGAGATGGCAGTCGACCCAGTTTTGCCTTCAGAAAGTCCACCTTCAGATGATACAATTTCCAAAGAGAATGAGAACAACACCGTTCAAATTATTTTTGTCAATACAGAATCTGGTGAACTTGGGGGCAATCCACCCCTTCCTTTACAACAGGAGGAAAGTCCCCCAGTTCATGAGGATCATCCGGCCGTTTATCTGATACCTCCTCTGAGCAGTCTAGTCATTTCCTTTGATTGGAATCAACTAGCAAGACCCCGCCTGCCATCTAATGTACCATTCCAGATCATAGTACAAGTTTACAAAATGGTCGTCTCTGGCACTATCATAGATGAAGGGGCTTTAGTGAGTATCATTTCCTCAACTGCTTGGAAAGTGCTTTGTTCGCCATCGCTTCTTCCTAAGACACAAAACTTGCCTGGCTTTAACAAAGGAACCAATCAACCGTTAGGGATCCTTCTGAAGTTGCCGATAACTTTGAAAAGGAAAACCGTTCACTTGAACGTGATGGTAGTCCAAGGGCCATAAGATTACAACCTACTCCTTGGGTGTGACTATGTTTACAACATGGAAGCTATTGTTTCCACACTCTTTCAAGTGATGTGTTTCCCGCATGAAGGCCAAATGGTACAACTTATCGACCAGCTTTCATTTCCTGGTTCAAACACAGCTACGAGTCAAACATCATCCCTAAATGGTCTCTTTGCATCAAGAATGTCTCTTCAACCTTCATGTCATCCACCTAATTACCGTGGGTAGTCCATTGAATGTAACGAAGCTTAGGGGGCATGCACCCTGGTCTGCTTCGGCAGGCAAACCCAGATGAAAAGATAAGTTTCCCGACAGGTTATGTGATTGGAAGCTCACACCATTCACCTTCATCTATTTCGATGGACAAAGCCAAGGAATTTGTTTTTGTCTACCTCTGACAAAAATAATCTTGCCTAACTGCAGGGACTTCCATATGGTGACCTGGAAACTCTCCTTTTCTTAATATCTGGGGGCATGCAAACCTTTGTATGCAAGTGAAAAATGACCAATTTCTTTTTTTAGCTTTTTAGCCTTTTAGCTTTAACTTCTTAGGTTAGGTAGTTGGTCCGGAAACATCTGTTCACCAGATGGATCAAAGGAAGGGTTTTTGCCTAGACGGAGGACAAAACCATCCTACCTAACCTCAGTAGTTAGCTTTAAAATAGTTAGCTTTGTAGTTTGGTCATTTCTAGCTTACATAAAAAGGCAATGAGCACATGTTATCACAGAGTTCAAGCTCACTAAAAAATAAACCTACCAATGAGAGACATCTTTAAACGACTGGCATGAGCAATGTTTCTGCAAGGTTCAAGCTTGTTAAAAAATAAAACCGCCTATGAGCATAGTTCCTCCCAGTTCAAGCTCATCAAAAAATGAATCCACCCTCGGTAAATAACCTTTGTGATTGCCCTGCTATCAGCCTTTTGAACCTTGGTTGTGTTCCTACCATCACCTCCATTCTTTTGGCCAACCATACGCTTCCACTTGATTGTTTACCCTTTTGAGGAACAACTACGATGAGTGGTCTTGCTAGCCACCCTCTTCACATTGCCATGTTTTGAGAAGTTCCAAACTTACCTGGAACCAATTGCTACCCGAAAACACCACTCGTTCCTCAAAAACAAGTCTCTTTTAAACTCTTTTTAGACTCGTTAAATATAAAAAGATTGTTGAGCTATTGGCCTTTCCAACTCGTTAAAGTAAGGGGAAGCACCATCCCTCCTATATATTTTAATCCTTTTGGACCTGAGGGATTATCAAACAAAAATATCGAGCGCTTGTCTTTTTCGGCTCGCTAAAGCGATCGAAAAGTCATCCCTTTCGTATTATTTTATACTTTTTCGAACTTAAGGGATTATGCTACGAAAAAGGATTGTTGGAGTTTCCTTTTCGTCCCTTTTCAAACTCTCTAAACATGAAAAGGACCGAGTTATCTTTGTCGTTAAACTCGTTAAAACTATAGTGACAAACTTGTCCATCCAGACAAGAACGAGTTTCACTGTCGCTAGGCTTGCTAAAATATAGCGACAGGTTTGCCCAAAGGGAAAATTATAGAACAAGCATATGTTATCCTCCTCAAGCTTGACAAAAATAAAGAGGTATTGTTCAGCAATGACTGGGGAAAAGGGAAGAAAACTTGAATAATTTTATTGGTAGCAGGTCGCTCTTGAACATGACACTTTCACTCCATCACCATGATTGAGTCGGGTTGGGTTATTCCATTCATCAGTCATATCACCATTGGTCCTCCGTACCATCCATCTTTTGGGGTTAATGCTACCAATCTATCTCAGTGTCGCCAACATGTTCAAGAGAAATCATTCAGAGAATTCACCATCCAGAAAATGCCTCATCCACTGCAATACCTTCACCCTTCATTTTTCATGACCGCCATTCCTAAACCTTGTATCACCAGATCGTTTTCACCTCCAGAAAATCATTTGTTCTATTTCATGTCATAGATGTGGGATACATTAAGGCCCTCCTACGGCGAGTCACTTCTTGTCGACATCAGCTCATTATCCAAGAAGTTGACTTAGAAACAACCCTTTCAGTACTTTGGAGCTTGCATGCCTCAATGGCAAGTTTCTCACTTCCAGCAATAGGTTTACATCAATGGCCTTCAGCCGAAAGATTTGCGTGGTGTTTGACATCAGATCATATATTCACACCACGTGAATTGTACTGCAATACCTTGAGGTTCATTATCATTATTGGTGATTCCTCTTGTGCCTGTTAACAGCTTACATTATTGGCTGGTAATCAGGCGATGTCTTTAGTCGAACATCTTTTCACATGGATCGACTTGTACATTGGGTAAAGATTGAATGAGTTTGAAGACCCCAGATCTAGTTTCATCCATCTGAGCTGTGATATATTCAGGAAAATAAAGACATCAATTGTACACAAAAGCTTCACAGATAGTCATCTAAGCCAGGGAAGATGACTCTTCATGCGAAGAATCACCAGTCTGCAACAGTGGACGATTGTCTGTCCTATGTACATGAAAATGAATTTATAAAGCTAAGCATGGGAATGCCTGCCTCAGCTAGATCATGAAAATAATATGATGATGATGTATTTCACTGTATCTTATACAAGTCACCTTCCAGTTCGAATACCTTGGATCCTCATGATAAAGCATTTCACTCGACATCAAAAGATTTATAGAGTTCAGGCTTCTGTGATCCATATCAAGTTTATGAGAGATTTTTCGGCGAAAATCACATGGAATACCATTTGTCGACGCGTTTTGAACCAACTAGTGTAGTTCATCGTCAGGACGAATTGTCCTGACGATGAACCACACTAGTTGGTTCGAAACGCGTCGACAAATGGTATTCCATGTGAATTTCGCCGAAAAATCTCTCATAAAAATCAAAAGATTTACGACCTCGTGCTTTAGGGGGCAACTGTTATAGACATATTTTGGCACTGCAACCCCAAACTCATATGTCCATAAACCAAGGGCTCTTTAACCCCTAAAAGTTTTGTTTCATACCCTAAAGGATCATGGTCAACTAATTATATCATTTCCTAGAAGTTCCACTTGAAAAACCACTCAGAACTGGCCAAAATTGGACCATACTAACTGCTCCATGGTCAAGGTGCGATTCATACTGGCCGCTACACTAGCCAGGTGTGATGCATACTGAAAAGGCATTCTGTAGGGTGCAATGAGTGAGAATGGACAAATGGCAGAGACAGTTTGCTAAGTGGAAGCTCATGGAATCTTCCAGAAACTTCTCCCATGACACTTGCCTCTCTGAATTCGCCCAGGGATGAGTAAGAGATCAATGAAATCTCCAAGTGGAACCAAGAACTATCAGTGGAATGACACTAATTAGAAACCCAAAGCTGACTCACACCCTTGCAAGACATCTATAAATGGATCCCTCATATGAGAGATCTAGAGGCTAGAATTTTGTAATTTGTAAGGAAGTGATGTTGGTTTATCTGTGAGAAGAGACATTGTATTGTTGGGTGATCTTTCTTTTCATGAGGTGAAGAGGGATTTGATGCTGGGAGGATGATGTTGGATCAGACAGCTGGGTTGTAATCCTCTCTTCTACTATTAATAAAGTTCTTTGAGTTTTCCTCCATATAATCGTGTATTTGTGAATCTTGTTGTTTATGAATGCAATTGTATGGTCAATCTATTCCTAATTCTGCATTGTTTATGATATTATAGATCGAGGTGCTTTGATGGTGTTTTGTTACTTTGACTCTACAGGTATTCTCTGAAGCGGTACAAGTAGGAGAGGAGTGCAAGCTCTATCAAGGGAGAGATAAATCAAGCAAGGAGCCAAGCGGAAGATCCAGGTTGGTCCCCTCTACTTCTCTCTTATCTATCATACATAAAGTAAATCGCAAATTGCTTTGATTTTTTGTTTCTAAGATAGCTACCTCTCTTCGTGGGACTAGTAGATCGAAAAGACACTAGTTTTCCCAGAAACACCCCTGTGGAGGTGAAAAAGGTCTTCTCTCCTAAGCCTGTTTTGGTGGATGATGTAGGAGAATCTTTTGATTGAGTTTCTGCCCCTTGACTTCCAGGAATCCTATGGCTGGGAGTATGAGTCTGGGATGGATGTGTGTCCTTTCTAATTCTTGGTGGAGTAGGTAGAGTTGTGGGAATTGAACTTCTGCCCCTAGCTATAAATCTACCCTTAGAGTCTTGCTCTCTATGCATGTCATTGTTTTGTTTTATTGTTTTTGTTTTTTTTTATGAATGTAAGAGATAAGGCTACCTAGTTACACTTCCCCAGCAATGGCACCAAAATATTTGGTCAATTTAGTGTCCTAAATTGCTCTACATAAATTATCAATCCAGGTATCGTAAACTGATGAAGTGTAGTGCACTATATGTGCTAGATGGCCCTTCCTACTTCAGTGTTTTTGAGTTTTAAGTTGTTTTGGGGTTTTGATCTTTTAATTCCTAACAAAATCTTAAATCTACTGCTGCTAAGAATCTAGAGAAAATGAAATGAGAGCTAAAAGTGCTTTAAGCTAGATTTGGAAGTAAAGTTTTAACCAAGAAAATGAAAACAGAGTTTCTCTTCTTGCTATTATGATTGTTTCCAAAACATGAACTAAAAGGACTTAAGAGTGAAATTGCAACTACTATCTAATCAATTACAAAACCAAAGCTTAAATGAGATATTAAAACTGAAAATGAGATTGCAACTATCTATGATGAACCAAAAATGAAATACTGAAAATAAGATTACAACTATTGTCTAATTTATTGCAGAATCAAAACTTAATGAACAACTGAAAATGGAATTGCAACTAAATGAAAAACTATGATTGAAAATGAAATTGCAACTAATCTATCATAAAAACTAAATGAAGTGTTTTGTCACTCTGCTACACAATTTTGGGAGAACAACCTCCTTGTGATAGCATTTTGAGGGATTCAATACTTCATTGTTCTAAAACTGAAAATGAAATTGCAACAAAATTAAATGAAAGACTAAGACTAAAAGTGAAATTGCAACTAATCTACTATAACAGCTAAATGAAGTGCTTTGTCACTCTGCTACACAATTTTGGGAGAATTACCTCCTTGTGATAGCATTTTGAGGAACTCCATACTTCATTGTTCTAAGAAAAAGTAAACATAAAAAAGCAGAGAAAGACTCATTCATAAATGAAATATTTCACCACTTAGTTTTAAGATGAACCATCAACTGAAAGGGCTTTCAGAAACATTCACTTAGTTTTAAGATGAACCATCAACTGAAAGGGCTTTCAGAAACATTCACTTACAACATGAGTTACTAAACTAACAACAAAATGGCATTGATCAGTTAAATTCAAAATCTAAAGACTAATGAACAGAAAATGAAAGAAACTAGACTAATGATAAGAAAATCTAAATTACTCTATGCTACTCACATCAAATTCAAGCCACTGATAGGAAACTAGAAAGTAGTGAAACAAAAGAGCTATTTTGTGCTAATAAGAAGATGACACACGCTGCATTATGAAAAAAGTTAGAAAATGGTTATAAACATCATGGAAAAAACACAGTGAATTTACAGTTAACTATGAAAGACAAAACAGAAATAAAATGTAACCTTGACTAGTGCAGGGGCCCTCTGCAAAGGTCTCAGATTATAAGCACTTAATCAACACTCCAACAATGCTTCAGGTATCCATGAAACACAGTCTTTATATTAAAAATGGAGAATGAGTTCTTCAAACTACAAAGCCGAAATCTAAACTTAATACATAAGAAAAAACTAAACTTGTTTTGCGTTCTTCACACAGGTATTTATAGAGAAATTATACAAGTGTTTTAAAGAGAAAAATAAGCTACAGCAAAACATGTAGGCAAGCAAGTATGCAGAATTATTTTCCTTGGTTGCTTGGAAACATAAATCTTATGGTAATGGCTATTGGATTCCATTTGCACAGGTGGTAGATGAAGTCTGTGGCCTCAAGAAACTGCTTCAAATCCCATCACTGAGAAACATGTGCAAAACAGAGTCTTGTTTGCCATAGGTTTCTATGTTTGACTTCCCTTTGACCAAAGTCTTCCTCGTTGATCTAGGCCAGATGAATAGGATACAACCCATGCCCTGAGGTTTTCCAAGCTACCCATGTAGTCTTTTTCCTCTCTTGACACCTAGAACCTACAAAAGCGTGGAAGTAGCTGCGGAACAGCTGATTAGATGCAGAATGTGGCTGCGTTCCGTAGCTAAAAGGAAAAAACTTATTCAAATAGCAAACATAATAGTATAACACGTAAATCACTGAAATATACTCCTTGAGCAAATGTATAGTGGTTTTTTATGATAAGGATTCATTTTTCGTGGAAAAACAGAGAAGGAAGGATGAGAAAAGTAGCTAAGGGAAAGGCAGTTTTGGAACTCAACAAATACCAGTGCTACCTTGAAGCTTGTACAAAGTTCCAATCCAAACTCCCTGCATCAATGCCAGTGCTCCCTGAACCATATTGTAGGTATATTTCTCGAACACTATTTTTACACCTGCATAATCAAGCTTTCTTATAGAAATCAGATTTTTGGCCAATGCAAGAATATGCAGAACATCTGGAAGTGTTCTAATACTTCCACCTTTCAACTTTAACTTGAATTTTCTGTGACTAGATATTCAAGCCTTCCTTTCATCCCCTAAGAAGACATCACCACCATCATATTTATCATACTCGTAGAACCACTCCCTGTGGGGAGTGAAGTGAAAGGATGCACCTGAGTCAATCAACCATGCCTCATGATCTACATGTGTACTTGAACATGAATCCAAGTGCACATCCCCACCTTCATATGAGGTGGTTTTCACCTCTGCAGAAGGATCATCATCAGATCCATGTCCTTTCTCAGGAGATTTAGATCTACAGTCCTTTTTGAAGTGCCCTTCCTTTCCACATTTCTGGCACATCTTTACAAGTTTTCCTGGAGATTTAGATCTCCCTTTAGATTTAGATCTCCCACTTGAGGATTTAATTTTGTTTCTATTCTAGGACTATCCTTGTATAGACAAGGCATCACAATTTTGGCCCTCCATATTTTTTCATCTCATCTCCTCTGACAACAAGGATGAGACTATTTCATCAAACTGCAAGGTAGTCGCATTGCTACCTATTGCAACAACTAGGCTATCCCACGAATCTGGTAGAGAACACAACAAACTAATGCACTTATCTTCATATGAAATTTTTATATCAACAGATAAAAACTGGCTTACCACAGTATTAAAGGCGTTCAGATGCTCTGTCACCGAGTCTCCATCCTTCATCCTCAGGTTACACAATATTTTCGTAGGAACAGTTTATTCACCAAAGACTTATATTGGTACAAAGTCCCTAACTTGTCCCACAAAGGCTTCATAGAAGCTTCCCATGATACATTCAACAATATTGAATCTGAGATACACAACCGTATTTTTCTCTTTTCCTTCGGATCCAACTTTGCCCAGTCCTCAGCTAACATTGTCACTGGTTTTAGTACCTAGATCTACCGCGATCCACTAATCTTTATCCACCAGCAGATCCTCCATCTTGATTTTCCACAACTAAAAACTCTGACCATTAAATTTCTGGATCTCTATCTTTCCACTACTCACCATCTTCTTTCAACACAAGAATCGATCTCGCAGATCTCCCACTGAACAGTGTTTACCACAGGCCCAAGAAAAACTCCTCAACAGCAAATGCATCCCCTTGAAGCTAAAATAACTCTAATACCAAATGTAGATTTTAAACCCGTACAAAAATTACCTGCATACGAATTCTAAAAATAGAAAATAAACAATGGTGAGAGCATAAAACATAAAACAGATATACACAGAGATTTTCCCCTGGATCCAAAAACCAGGACTACCAGATTGATTTTTCACTATGTTATTTTCAAAGTTACAATACAAATATATACAAGTTGAAGCATCCATAAGCCCCAATCCATTAACCCTAGATTAGAACATAACCATATTTCCCTTGACCAGATCTACAAAATACCATGGATAGAAAACCATCATGCCCAAAAGCATGTGCAAAAACCACACGCAAAACCATAGGTAGTTTTTCCCACCAAATATAGGGTCTAAATGTTTTTTCCCCAGGGGGCTTCTGCCCCCATGTCACCCCCCTACTACGCTTGATGTGACCCCCCCATGCATGGGGCTAGCCGTGGAAAGAATATAACACACACCCAACACAGATGATAAGAAAATATACACATCAAACACCAATTTACCATGATTCACCCTAGTGTAGGGCTACATCCACAAGAACTGTTGCTTAATATATTAAATCTTTGAATCAATAAACAATTCTTGGCCTACGCACTAAGCTGCAAGTTGTCTGCGCACTCAATTATGGACTCAGACCTCTGTGCACTCAGCTGTAGAGCCTCTCCTTCACTACCAAATTACATATCACAATAATTCACCCATAACATTGATCTGGATCAAAATATGATTCTCTTCTTATTATTTTACCCTATATATACTATTACATCGAAGGGTTACATCATCAAAATACCATGGTCCAAATACCATGGATTCCCTAAAACAAGAAACTATGGTCCCAAAACCATTGATCCCTTACAAAATCATGTTCTTTTATAAAAAGGAGGGGCTTCGACCCACCCCGAAGCCCTTACGACACCACGCGGTATATTCAAAATGCTTCACTGCATGCTCCACCCCACAAAATGTGGAGTCTTTGCCAAAATCTAGGCCAAGTTGGGATGCACCAGATAGGCCCCCAACACTCACATGTGACTCCTTAGTCCGTAGTTGAGTGCGCAGACAACCTGCAGCTTAGTGCGTAGGCCAAGAATTGTTTATTGATTCAAAGATTTAATATATTAAGCAACAGTTCTTGTGGATGTATCCCTACACTGAAATTGATCGATTTCATAGCTGTCGGGTTCTTGTTTCTGTGATTGCTCTAGGTTCCAATATGATTTTTCCTTCCTCTTCAATTTCTGGCAATATTGTTTGAATTGGGATCTTTTGCAACTTTTGAATAAGTGGCCATACTTCTTCATCCTTCTTCCATTCATCCCTTGCTTCATTTATCCAATTTGGTTGGATAATATAAATAGCACAAAACAATGCTTCCACATCCTCATCCTTGAAGAGTCTTCCCATTCGGTAAGGTCGCCATTTTTTAAGTGCATGTAGTATTGCCAACATTTCCTTCTCATAAATAGGTTGCTTGAGATGTAGCAGTAAAAGTACCCAATCACCTACATCAAAACATTTTTCACTACGATGTTGATCTACCTGTTGTTTTGTTTGATTTTTCACTGAAGTGGCATTATCCTTTAAAAGTTGGAGAACTTGTTGTTGATGCTCGATGTGATCTTTCACTGCTTGAACCTTTTTCTTCTTGATATGTCCTTCTATCTCTATATTTTGAGGAGTGGTAATTTCTTCCAATCCTTTACAAGATATGGTTAGATTCATATCTTGATGCTCGATGTGATCTTTCACTTCTTGAACATTTTTCTTCTTGATTTGTCCTTCTATCTTGGTATTCTGAGGGCCTATCTTTTTGTGAGCTAGTTTCATAACAGAGTCACTCAACTAGTTTGCCTCTGATCTTGATTGCAATGCTGTTGTAGGCATTGTTGAACTATTTCATAATGTCTGTGACCTGCTTCTCTTCACTGTGCACTTCCTCCAACAGTGCTTCTATCGTAGGTTTTGTAGCCTTCTGCATCATTGTTGTCTCTATCTGTCGAAGCTCTTGAAGCTTCTCATCCATTGTTTGGGACAGTTGGAGAGCCTCATCTTGCCATGGCTGAGTTCTCTCTATCATAATCTGCTCTTCCTTCCTCAGCTCCTCTATCTTCTTTTGGAGGGAATTTCCCTCATTGATCTTTGTGAGCTTATGTGAGATTGGTAAATTCCTCATAGTTTCCCAAATATCCTCCATCTATTGCTACTTCTGCTGAATATTAGCTCGTATTTTATGCACATTTGGATCTTCCTACAGTCAAGTCCAAATCTATAAGCTCTCATCCAAAAGCTTCCCACAATATGCCACTTCTACGGAGATTCCAACCATTACAACCTTCAGGTCGGCCTCCCTCTGCTCTCACACTTCCTGTGGCGTGGTTCGATGTAGCTTCATTTGTAGCTCGTTGATCTTCGTCTTGTGTGTAAATTGTACATTTGCAATCTTATTCTTATATCCTTTTATTGCAAGGCTGAGATTTGTGACCTTTTCTTCCATTGGTTCCTCTTCTTAGACCTTAATGTTCGGAATATCGTGGCATGTTACTTCAATTACCTCCTTCAGCTTTTGTTGTTGTTGTACTGCCTAATACCTCTCCTAGATTACTTGGTCGAGCTTCTGCTGTACCGAAGCTCACTCTCTCTCTACCTAAATTTTTAACTGTGAAGTGTGTTGTTCATGCAGCTTCAACTCATCTATGATCTCTAGATGTAGCTTGTGTAATCTCTAAAGTGGCACTTCTATGATTTTCATGTTTACGTACCTCCATTCTTTGGATTGTTGTTGTACCTTGGCAAAGTCAAACTGCAAGGCTCCAACAGGTATAGGTGCTATCCGCGTTGCAAGTGTAGGCTCTATTGGTCTTTCCTCTCCAAGTTTTTCCTCTGTCTACACTGGCTGTCTAACCATCTGTGCCAATATTTTTAGTTCTACAATGTGATCCTCGAGACCTGTTAGAAGTGCACTGTAATGATCCTCTACTTGTTCCATGATTCTTCCATTGCTTCCTGAGTTGTATCCTCAATCTGATCCAAGTCCCCATTAGTGAGGACCAATGGTGTTAGGTCCTTTGTCTTCTCTGCCTTCTACTTATTTTTTTTTTATTTTGGAAGATTCGGTTCATGCCTTCCTCTTCTCCATGACAGCTTAATTTGTCTCTATCTTTTCATATTCTTTGTTATGCTCATCACCTTCAGGAGGATCTTGGTGACCCTTGTCATATTTCTCCTCTTGTTTTGACTTTAACTCATCCTTATCCTTTCCACTAGCTTCCCCGTGTTGTTTCCTATCCTCCTCTGTCGAACTATCCTATGTATGTGTCTCTAGCACAATCATCCACTCTACGGGCCACTGTTGTATTCATGCTAGGAGATCGTCTTATTTCACTAAATATGGCAGGGGATGTCATTTCTTCTTTGTCTCCCTATGAGACTATATGTAAATTATGTGGAAGTCAGCCTTAAACTTCGTGACAGAGCTATACTGCTTATATAGGCTCTATGAAAGGAAAGAGTGTTGGTTCACCAACAGGTGTAAGTCCATATGGTATAATACAAAAAAAATTATTATCCTGTGCTCGCACCTATTTAGTGGTATACCATAGCAAGGAATATTGTGTGTCTTCACAAACATATAAGGGTACCAAAGGGAACTGTGAATCTTTCAACTCTCTCCATGCAAGCATCACAATTATCAAAATTAACCATGTGTAGTGAAACATAGTACCTTTCTCCTAAGCGTCATAGCAGTTGTTTAGAAACTCTTGGCACAGATATGCAACCCAGTTGTACTGAACCCCATTAGCACATTGCGCAGCTAATGAAACTACCGGTGCAAGGACTTCATTAGCCCGACACTTCCTCATGATTTTTCCAGCCAATATATGTGTTGCGAAGTGAAATCCCTGATCACTGATCGAGTTGATATCATAACCTCGCTTCCATTTTGTCAGTCCAAACTTCTTCTTCATGTTTTATGTTATGGATTTGTCCTAATCTTTCCCAAAAAACTCCTATGTAGGCTTCAGCCCTTGATAAGGCAGTCTTGTGATTCTCCATTATAGTATTGGGTTGATAGGGATCCTCTTCCCCATCTAGAGGCATCCATCGTGCACCAACACGAGCAGTTGTCTAACACAAGTTTTTCTTCCTAGACTTCTGCCAAAGTGCAACACATTCAACATATTCATCAAGCCTCACTACACTAACCCAATTGCCCACCATTTTGGTTCTAACCTTGTCACACCACTTTCAGGGTAGTGTACGTGTTTTAAGTATCTATTTGGTACGAACTGCGGATATTTATTTCTGCCATTGAAAACATAGTCCCCAAACTTCAGCTGCAGAATCTTCCCAAGGGTTTCTCTAGTAAATTGCACTGACGCCTGCAATAAAGGTGTGAAGATGCCATACTTCGCGTCCTTCGACACTTTCACTAGTTTTACATATGGTTTTCTTGGTGGAATATACGATGGGAGAGGTGATGGAAATGCTACGCCATTTGTTTCCATTTGCACTTGCTCTGCTTCTTCTTCACTATCTCTCATTTGTTTGGGCTCTTTCTGAGGCTCGACAAGTCTCTTTTCCTATTTCTTATTCGTTCTCTGCTCTTTGGTTATTTTATTTTGAAGAAAGTGTAACTATGTTCGGTATTTACAAATGTAATTTTGATCTTTGTACTTGTCAAGAAAAAGAAATATTATTTTTGTAAATTATAAAAATGAGTTTCTTTCTCATTCCATAGGTCTAGGAAAGTCAAATAGTCAAATGCATGTGCAAAGACCTCTTCTTGAGCATATGTGTAATGTATATGAGTCCACCTAGTGTCCAGAACAACCCTCCAAGACAAGCACAATCCTCTTGAATAAGTCTGCTTGCAAAATGATGAAGAGAACAATCAAGTCGGCCTCAAAATATATATATAAATGTCATGTCGGCTCATATAAGAGACACAACGATTCACTTGGTCAAGTCAACTTAATATGGAAACATAGCCACTATATATACCCAATTAGGGTCAGCGCAAAAGTGCAGGGACAGAAACTCAGATTTCTTTCTGAATTTCAGATGGGTACAGGAATTGCAGAGGCACAATTTCAGATGAAGTTTTCAGAGGTTTTTTCACAATTCTCTGCAACTTTGAATGGAACAACAAGGACAGAAAAACTTGGACAAGTCTTTGTTATCTCGGATGGGTGCAGGAAGAATCTTAGACAAGGTACAGTGGTACAAGATAAAGGAAACAATTTAATATTTTGTATGGAGGAGGATATCTATGGTTTTCATATGAGTATCTCAGATGAAATCATGGCCTTCCTGAAGTATTGAAGACCTCTGCGTCAACACATATAACATAGTTATAGTCTTGGCTCAAGTATGATGTGAAGGATCTCATCAAGGTGATGTCATATCATAGTCATGATCTCGTTCCTAATGAAGACAAAGTCAAGACATTGATGAAGAAGGTGCAGTCATGGTGCAGTAGTAATCTAGCTAAAGAAACAGTCATGGTACATGGTAGGTTAAGGGGTCCTGACCCAGGTTCAAAGTTAGATGCGCCAACCAACAAAACCCTACACTACTGGCCCTTTCGGCAATAATCTGTGTAGCGCAGGCTGCAGTGTCGCCCGAAGGAGTATGGGGGATTCTAGAACCAATTTTCCACATCCAAAGATCAGTGTGATGTCTTTAGCGTCCTAGATATGCCTTCGCACAGATCTATAAGCCCCTAGGGCTCGATATTGCAACTCTATTAAAACAGCCTTTAGACCTTCGCGAAGGTCTATGATTGGTCTTTGGGGACCCTTAACAATCAATTTATTCACTTACACACACCAGAGAACAATCCTAGATTAGTGTTCGCACATATTTACTTAAGTCATTTAGAAAACATAGCAGAATTCATCACAATATTCGCGAAAGTACTTAACATGCATTGTGTACTTCTATTAATAATTAATCAAGTGAATCGTGCATCATTAGATCATTATTTCCTAAACACATTATTCATCCACAACATATATCGTAAACATAAGTAAATAGAAATAAATAGATAGACATAAGAATTCTTCAATAATATTCTTTATTGATCTTCAGTTCAGGTTTACAGACTCAAAACTACCCTACGCACTGAGCTGCAGGGGTCCATGCACTCAGTTGCAAACTCTACTAGGCCTCTACGCACTCAACTATAGAGAATTTCTCTATTATCTGACCACTTCTCTGTGCTATCACTTCTAAGACTCCATTCGTCCTCCACCTAGATTATCCCTTAGACTCTCTAAGACACACCTATTTATAGCCATTTACATACAATCCCATGGTCCACGAACCATGGGTGGATTTCAAAACCGGCTCAACTTTTCATAAACAAGGGGCTAAAACCCCTTTGACTCCTAATACTCTACGCACTCTGCATCCACAAATCACGAAGACTTTACATCTTTTACAAAAATTACATCAAAACTTGGGTTATTTTAACCCCAAAACTGACACGGCCCTATCCCAACAGGCCCCCAACACAAAGATCATGACTCGCCCTCTAGTCACTCAGCTAGTGTTGCGATCTTCCTGCCAATATCCCCCATCTCCACTTGAACTACAACAACCTCGACAGCACTCTGCGTGGCTGCCTGCTTGACCTCTTCGACTAACTTCTCTGTGTCTAGGCCTTTGGCGGCTAGCCTGATTTTCTGTTGTGTCTTCTGCAAGCCCTTCATCTTATCCTAGATGATTTTCATGATTTGATAATCTTCTTCCAACCATGGCTCCAGCCTGGCCTTAAGAGAGGCCTCCTTCTTCTATGCTGCCTCTACCTATGCTAGGAGCTGCTTCCCCTCCTGTAATTTTGCAAGGTGTTGCAGTGGTGTGATTGAGTGTGTCATTGCCCTAACTTCATCATACTTCTGCTGCAGCACCTGATATCTGTATTTAGTGTCTACAGGTTAGTATCTTCTTGCAAATTGGTGACCAACTCTATTGCTTGCTCAAATACTACTGTGCAGTCTGCAGTGGTGGCATCCAGAGTAGCTAGTCCTTCCTTGATCGTGGCTTTTTGCTACTCCCGGACCTCTAGCATAGTCATGGGCTGCATCTTCAATTGAAACTCGGTTATCTTCATGTTAAGTTTTAATTGAACTTGGTTAACCTCAGCTTTGGCTTCGCGCACACTAGCAGCTAATTTTATAATCTTCTCTTCTAGTTGTGCGTCCTCGGGGATATGAAGCTCATGCATCATCCTGCATGCCTCTGCGACTGCGAACTCTAGTTGTGAACTGTGTGCTTGGAGTGCCTCCTTCTCCTGCAAAACTTATGTCTTTTCAGCAAACAGCTGCTGATTATTAACTTTAATCTCGCTGACAACATTGAGAGCTCGTTGTTCCCTTATGCGAAGATCTTCCACGAATCCTTGTAATAATGCATGCAATGACTCTAGTTGCATCATGGCAAGGTTCAAGCCCATATTTGGGACTCTATCAAGGAGGGCGTGATGTTCCTCGGTGTCGACACGGACTAAACCTGTAGGCAAGGGGAAGACTCGCACATCTTGTGGCCAGGGAATCATCTCTGTGCTTGTACTTTGACCTCGTGCCGAACTACCTACTGCGCCGCTCACTTTCTCGAAATCTAATTATATCTTGGTTGCTTGGAGCTGCTGATCTGAAAATGGAACGTACTTGTTTAAGGGTGCAAGGTATCCATTTCCCATAATTTCAAATGTGAGCTATACACTCCAAGTGACCTCTGAAAATGTGAAAACTTCTTATTTCTTATACAGAGATAGACTGTAGGGGCATTCACCGGACATGTCACCTCTAAAGAGAGGATGAGTTCTAGAGGCTACCTAGCCCTCTACAGGATCTGCCTAAAGAAATAATGAAGTAAACACTTAGAAGTCTTTGACATACACATACTTGAAGTTTGATGTCTTGCGGAATAAGACAAATAACTTTCTGCAGCTGAATAGGTGATTATGTGTGTATGCAAGTTATGTATATTTGTTGTTTAACACTTTATATCAGTTTTGTTTAGCATATCATCTTCAGCAAATAAAGACATCCAAATGATGAAGCAGTTCAACCCTTCTAGGCTACATTTGCTGGACCAAACCTCTCAAACTAGGCTTGTCCTCTTGTATTAAAAATGCTACAAAGGCTAATACAAGAATATGAGTGTCTCGAAAGACAGATCTGACTGTAAATACAAAATTAGAAGATAGCAATTAGCTAAACATGCTCTTTCCCAAACACTAAACAATGAAATTGTACCTTATACAATACTTTCCCCAATTGGCCCTGGTGGCCCTTTAAAATTGCATGGAGAATTTCGAGGTGAAGATGACCTCAATTGGTTCTGAAACCTCCGCCATTAGACTCAGAAGGTTGAAAATAGCAGACATAAGCTTTTGAATCACCAAAAATGGATGAACATAGCCCCCAAAAAGCTCAAGCACTGAAATGGCCCTGGTGGCCCTTAAAGCTTCCCTGAAGCTAAACAGTGAGAATAATGCCTCAACAGGAAAAACGAGCTGTAGAAATGGATTCAGAATGCTAAAACTCCCAAACTGATTTGGCCCTAGTGACTCCTAGAACTTCCACGAAGAAAAATCACCTGCAAACGACCTCAGATGGTTGTGAAACCGGTGCCAATGGCTTTAGAAGGTCGAAGAGACCCAAAATCAAAAAAAAAATCGTCCAAAAAGGACTTTCCTAGCCAAAGTTATGGCTCATTGAAGATTTCCTCCAATTTGGCCTAAAATCACTCCAACTAACTGTAGTGGAGGTCCAGATAGGTCCGCCAATTATGGCGGGACCACCCAAATTTTTCGCTCCGCCAATATTCCCACCAGTCTAACTGCCTTAACTCCAGTTTTAGCGCGCATGTGACCAAACATTCGTCGGAGGTTAAGTTGCCTTGGATTCTGCGCTAACTGATTGTGGACTGGCCATTGAACGTGTTGTTCAATCCGCGTTCGTTTCAAATGTGACCACGTTGGACATTAAACGTTAACCTTGGCATTTTTCCGCTGGCGGGTAGGCTTAAGCCTACGGTTCTGGGGCTGGGTCGTATGGCATGGGGGGCTGGCCCCGTTCGGGCCCTGCCCAAATGAAGTTTAAACTTCATAAACAAATTCCACCGCCCTCATGCCAAGTCCTTCCGCCGTGGTCAAGTGGTAAGACGTGTGGCTTGTGGTAAGGAGGTCGCGGGTTCAAACCACAATTCAACCAAACTTTTAAACATGCGCCCAAAGTGCTGATGTCACCTTGGCCACGTGGTGGCCTCCACGCCTGCCACATGGCAGCCTGCCATTCGTTGCCCATGACGGAATATTCCAATGAATATCCTGTGGAATATTCTCTTTTAAATTTTTTTTGAAAAAATTCAAAATTTCAATGTTATTAGGCAATTCTTCTTTTTGGCATAACTTTCTCATACGGCGACCGTTTTCCGAATTGTTCACGGCGTTGGAATCAGGAAGACGAGCTCTATCTGGTTGTTCAAGTTTAAATCAGTTCTAAGCACTTTCATTTTTTACCATTTTATGACACTTGGTCCTGAGCTCCTGATCAGCTGCAATTCTTGAAGATCCTTCTAGACTCCTCCCAATGTTTGTATGTATTGTTTTTCCAACTACTGTAGTACTTCTGTTGCAGCGTCCATAACTTTATCACCAATCTCATCTAGATCACTTTCTGTGAGAACCATGGGATCAACCTGTGTTTTCTAAGTTTTCTTCTTCTTCCACAATCCACCTTGCTGCTCCAGTTCATTCCTTTTCATAATGAAGGGGGTGCACTACCCTTCCTCGCTTCCACTGCCTTGTCTTTTTTTTGTTTCTGTTTCTGGAAAAGGCGACTTGTCACCTTTCTGGGTCTCGCGCTACTCTTGCTATTCCTTCTCCTTGGCAGCGTGTTCCTCCTCAATCCGAGCATTATCCATAGCATCCTTCTTTTTCTGTGCAACCAAGTTTTGCGCACCTACTTAGCTTCCTCCTTCCTTTTCTTAGCAGCCACACTCTCCGCACCTGTGCTTGGCCTAGCAGCTAGATCTAAAGGGGCGTGCCACTTGGCTGGCCATTGCACCACTACCTCCTGCACATCAGTCTCCGTCACCAAATATGGCAAGTCATGCCACTTCTGTGCTGGATCCTTCTGTGCTTGGATATACACCTTGTGAAAGTCAGCCTTGAAGGTTGCGTAAGCTGACAACTGCGTGTACAAGCTTGGGGACAACCTTGAACATTGGTTAACAGCTATTCAGAGACTCTCTTCCATTAGGACCCAAAATATTTTTGTCTTTATGATCCACGTGGGGTCCTTAGTAGCCCATAAGGAGGTGAACTACACTCCCTCCAATAATCCTTCCTCCAGCAGAGCAAACTGGTTGTCCTCCGGTAGTTCCCATGCAACCAACACAATAGACAGTAGAAACCAAGCGTAATTAAATGGCTTGGTTTCATCCTGGGCCTCACGGAAATTCATGAGGAATTCCTTGCATAGACATACCAGTTGAACAGTACGCATTTTGTGAACTGAGCAGCCAGGGATACTAGGGGCGCTAGAACTTCATCGGTGCGACATTTCCTCATCACTTTTCTAGCCAATATATGCACAGCCAATTGAACTGTGGGGTCTGATATGGAAAAAATGGAATACCCATGCGACTTTTTCACAAGTTCGTAATTTTTTTTCATTCGCTCTGCAAGCTCCTTCTCTCCTGTCTTTCCGCCAAACTCCTTGGCTGGGTTCAGACCTTCATGTGGCAGGTGCGTAATCCTATGAATGAGAATATATATGATGGGTATAGGCCCTCCTAGCCATAAACACCCATCATGCACCAAAGTGAGCAGCTGGCGTATGCAAATTGTGTTAATGGGGGTGTGGTGGTAATGTGGCACCCATAGCAAGTTGAGCAATCTTGATTGCTCAACACCGTGGACCCATTCCTCCATTTCCAATGCCATCATACCCGTTTTTTCATAATAAACTCTCTTCATGTACCTGTCTATCGCTAAGTGTGGGAAGTTAGCATGATCCGCGAGGTCCCAATACTCCATCTTCAATAATGGGACTCGCACGAACCACAGACCTTCAAAAGGCACCTGCTCAAGTAGCAAGGGCATGGAGATGGTGAATTTCTCTGAGTCCGAGTCTTTAATGATCTTCACTTTTCCCTTTCTCAGAGGGATATACCTAGGGAGCTTCATTATAGATTTTGCACCTTCAAAATCAATATCCTCCTTTCCTAGCCTTCTTCCACCTCCAGGTCTACAACCTTTTGCTTATCCTTCTATGGTTACTTATCCTTCTTCTGGGCTAGTGTCGTGGTATGCTTCCTAGGGAAGTGCATACATGTACCAACTTTTTATGCTTCTCCTTTGTTGCAGGTTTCTTTTCTATCACAACAGGTTATTTATCTTTTGTCATGGATTGTTTTGGCCTTGGTGACCTCAACATTGTGAGCGTCGTAGGTGTAGCTTCAACACTTGATACTTTCAGTCCTTGGGCGTCGAATACAACAGCTTTCGAACTTAAAGCTTTGATAGGGTTGGTGGTAGTCATCCTCTCCATAAATTGCTTACGGGCTTCTAGAGAAATGTCTGTGTCTGCAAATAATTCCTCCCAAAACGCTCGGCTCATGAGCGATAGACAACAAATTTCAACAACAACTCTAAGGGCACAAAGTGTTCTCTGTTGGGCTAGCATGCGAAATTTATAGGGGGTTTTGAATTCAAATCCAACCATTCCCCCCAAATTTTGACAATTAATGTTGTTTTGGCGACAGATCTTCAAATATTTTTGCCTTAAATGCCGCCAGCCCACTCCCCTCAACTGTCTCCTGGCTATCAAGTCATGAACAGTGACTTCAACGGTCACTTTTCTGTTGCACTATGCAGCACCTTCCTCCATGGCATAGCTTCCTGCGCGCAGCTCCCGGGATTGCATCTTCATCATTTTTCGCATAGACTACCCTCTACGTACTCCTCCAAACTTGGCATTGTAGTTTAGAGTCTCGCGCTCCCTTGCAACTACCTAGAGCACTAAGACTTTCCTGCCGCTATATAGTCATTGTGGAGGATCCCCTGTATACAGCTTCAATTGGCTCCCATTCACTCTCCCTAGAAAAGGTTCTCCATTCAGATTCGTGAGCTGAATTGTGCCTCCATCTATAATTTCTTTTATAATATAGGGCCCCATCCAATGCATCTGAAATTTCCCAAAAACTTAGTGAATTTACTATCGTATAAAAAGACAAGATCATTTACCTTAAACGTGCGGAGCTTGATGTGTCGATAGTGTCAAGATTTTTCACGTTCTTTTTGTACTTATTGATGGAATCCAACCAAGAATCAGTCCTCTACAAGGTCCATCAGTTGCGTGAGCCATTCCTCCAAGGCTTTTCGGTCTTCCATACCTGTGAGAGCTATTATGCACAGACTATGCACAATATACTCCATTGGCATTACAGCTTCTACCCCATAAACCAATCTGAACAGCATTTGTCTTGTCAGCTTCTTGCAAGTAGTCCTATATGCCCACAGTACTTCAGGTACGTGCACATCCCAGTAATTTTGTTGCGCATTGTAGGTCTTCATCAACACGTTCTCCAAAATCTTGTTGAAGGCCTCAATAGTTCCATTGGCCTATGGGTGATACGGTGTACTCTTCTGATGGTAGACATGGAATTCCTATGTTAACGCGTTGATCATTTCATTCAGAAAGTGCGTACCTCTGTCGCTCATCAACACTTTTGAACATCCAAATCTAGTTAAGACATACTCAAAAAAAAACTTCGTTGTTGTAGCCCCTGTACAATCCTTAACCAGATGTGCCTCTGCCCATCTAGTTAGATATTCCATCGTGGTGATGATATAGTGCACACCAGTTTTCTTTCCTGGGGGCTAGATTGGCCCAACAAAGTCAATTGCCCATTTTTCAAATGGCTGCAATGACACTTGAGGCTATAGTGGCAACTCATCCCT
This sequence comes from Pinus tabuliformis, assembly GCA_031772625.1. Classification (NCBI taxonomy): domain Eukaryota; kingdom Viridiplantae; phylum Streptophyta; class Pinopsida; order Pinales; family Pinaceae; genus Pinus; species Pinus tabuliformis. The sequence goes on along the minus strand of CM062812.1, from coordinate 380,511,558 downwards.
CTGTGATGGTCAGTACATTCTCTGACATGCATCGCATGCTTTACAATATGCTTTGGAATCTTTGTGCAATGTTGGCCACCATAGACCTGTGCGTAAAATCTTTTGCACAATCGCCTTTCTTGCTGATGAGCCCCAAAAATGGGTAATTATGTGGGCTCATTTTGCCTCTTATTTTGACTTAATCCACCATTCTCATTATTTTATTGCATGTTTTTGAATATATTTATGCTAATAGAATGAATTGGGTTAGTCATTTTGCCATGTAGTCTAATATGTGCCTTATGCAGATTTTTTGGTCAATTTTGGACAAAGTCAAGGGATTTATGAGCAAATGGCAGCCAAAACTCGAGGAAAACAGGGAAGAGGACTTGTAGGGGGGTGTCTCCTTCATTTATGACCCCTTTCCTCAAATCCTCCATCAGCAACTCGAAGCACAAAGGTCTACATTGATGATTCCAAGGGGCAGCCGAGAAAGTAAAGTAGGACTGTTGTTTATCTCTAGTTCTAGAAAGCCGACTTCCTTGATTTTACTAGGAATTTTAGAGGACTCAATTTGTATAAATAAGGAGGCTTAGAGCCTCAGTAGGTTAGCCAGTTATTAGTAGATTTCGCACTTTTGTGCAGCATTTTGTTCAACTCATTTTCGAGTTCCTTTTTTAGAATAGTTTATGTAATGTGACTGCTATTTTTGATAATGAAGATGAAACAGTTTTTGAGCCAGCACTGATCTCTTTCAGAGGGCTGAAGCTCTTGGGTTAGGGCCCAACCCAAGCTACCCAACACCTCCTACTGTGTACTTATATTTTTTTGCTTCAGTTCATGAGTTAATTTCTGTTGCATAGATTCATTTTACTTTGTTAGATTAGGTTGCTTTTGATGGTTAGTATAGTTGTTTTTATTTTAGTTGCTCAAGTAGGTTACTGCAATGATAGAATAAGATTCAAAAAGGCCAATAGCAATCCCTGATCTCCTTTCTCCCTTCCTAGGACTATGATTTGAGGTCAAGGCACTACTGCTGCCACCAAAAACACAGTTTTTGCTCTTCCATGCAACTACTAGTGTGACACTTTGATTTGGAAAGATTGATATTGGTTCAAATTCAGTTGCCTAGATCATTTCCTATTCTTTTACCATAGATCTCTCTGCATGTTTTTCTGTTCACAAGTTACTGTTCAGCGTTTCCTGTTTGTAGGTTAGAAATTAGGTCAAGCTAGAGAAATTTCAGTTTTTTTGTCCTTTCTTTGAACAGTTTCTGTAAGTAGATGTGCAGATCTCTTGCAAGTCACCTCAACTCACCATACATCCATAAACCATACAACACCAGCTCACTTATCATATATTTCCCAATTCATTCACAAAATTTCGCCAATCTGCCCTAATTTCTGTGTTTTTCTCCAGAAAGCTGCTGTCTTGCCATTTAAACAAATCCGACCATCATTTTCCCTCTTGATCTTCCTTGACAAGCACCAGACACCTCAAAACCTTCATCCATCCTTTAGTTACCCTTTCCCATCATTTTTCCACCTTCAAAGCTCCAAAAATAGCTCTTGGCATCCTTTTGTAGATCCTCCTGTATATCCCCTGCAGCCTCCTGTAGAATTTCCTGTGAGTGATTTTTTGAAGTCCGATCATTATGGAAGTATTTAGAAGGGTACTAGGGGCTTCTTAGGACCTCTCCACACCTTCCTCACCCTCTGCAAAAGCCAACTCCATCTTCCTTTGCCACCAAAACTCTGCACAATCACAACTAGATAAATCACAAGCATAATAATTCCACATAAAAATATTCAAAAGCACAAAAAGATGATTTCTTCTCATTTGTTTTCAGAAGTAGCTTGAATAAAATAAATTTACCTTTTCAGTAGTCAATGGCACTCATTTCATTAGTTTCCATCTCTTTTCTTGCAAAAGTAGGGTTAATAGGTAAATTAGGGTTTGCTAGGGTTTGCGTTACATTTCAGTTTTCCTTCTATTTCTGCAAGTAGAATAGTCCCTGTAGAGTTAGCTTTCTTTCATCACAATTAAAAGCTTCTTCTGAGAACTCATAAAATTTGGCTTGAGCTCCTAGCAAACTTGCGCCAGTTGACCAAGTGACAGCCTGCAGTAAGAGCTAGTACTTGTGCATATAGCACCATCACTTCCAAGTTTGTTACGAACTACCGGGTTGATAAAAGTAAAGAAGGAAGCTCCAGGAGTTGCAGCATTATTGCTGCAATACTGGTGCTCACCACCTGCATAATGTCCTCCCACAGCACCTCCATGAGATTCAACAAGAATGTTATCTCTCTCAAAATCTGGCACATATCTTCACAATATTTCATCAGTACCCATCTTATATAAATTTCCCGCAATCACTGAGAAGTCTGTCGCACGCACTACGAGTTCCTTATTTTGCTGACTTGTATACCCTTCGGTGCCATCCCCATAGTCAAAAGTGAATAATGTCTACAAAGTTATTATTTGATATGTGCACCACGAATATTTGTGCATCTGGAAACCCTTCCTCCAAATTATTGGGCTCTTCTCCGGTCTCGATTCATGACAGATGATCAGGCCCTACATTTCCCTGGCTTCAAAGTTAACTCAAAGTCATACTCCTAGAATAGCAGCAACCATCTGCAGATATTCCCCCCCAACACAGGCTTATTAACCAAGTACTTTAAAGCAAAATGATCTGTGTACATCTTGAAATGCCCTCTTAACAGATAGTGCCTGAACTTCTGCAGCGCGTACACCATGGCCAATCCCTTGCGCTCAGCTGTTGAGTAATTCTTCTCGGCCTTCAATATTTTCCTACTCACGAAGGCTATAGGATGGTCCATTTCTCCTTCACCGGATTATGTTAACAATACACCCAACGTAATGCAGGAGGTATCCACTTGTACATGAAATTCCTTCTTCCAATCCGGGAATACCAAGATTGGCGCGATGACCATATTTTCTTTCAAGACATCTAGGTTGCGCTGACATTCTTCATACCAACAGAATGTTGCATCCTTTTTCAACAACTTCTCCATGGGCACGATAATTTGAGCATAATCTTTGATGAACTTCTTGTAGTATCCTGTATATCCCAACGTCACGCGCAACTCCTTAAAACCTCTCGAGGCCTCTAGATTCACTATCACCGCAATCTTGGTGGGGTCCACCATCAGCCCTTGCTTGCACATAACATGACCCAACAAAATTCCAAAGGGAACATAGAATAGGAATTTCTTCAAATTAAGCATGATCTGGTACCTATGACACGTATCCAACATCAGGAATAGACTTGCCACATGGTGCTTCACTAAACCGAACATCGTCCAATCATCAAAGTATACTTCCAAGAACTTATGGATGAACTCCTTAAACATTGTTATAACTATGCGAGAGAATATCACAGGTGAATTCTTGAGTCCGAATCGCATCACAGTATACTGGAAGCAACCCTATTCCATCGCAAAGGTTGTTTTACTCCTATCTTCCGACGCAAACTTGATCTGATGGTATCCAGAGAACCCATCCGTGAACGAGTATGCCTTCTGCCCTCCAACCCTGTCTAATAATTCATCAGTAAACAACGTCGAGAATGAGTCGTGGATGCATGCATCATTAAGCTTCCGCATATCTACACAAATCCTTATTTCTCCCTTCTATTTCTTCTTCTAAACCACCATTAGGCTCACCCAATTAGATTCCTACATAGGTTCTATGAGGCCTGACTCCAGCATCTTAACCAACTCCTGATGAACATTTTCCTTGTATTTGGGATTAAGACGATACAGTCGCTTCTTAATAGGCTTCGCATCCAGCTTCAGAGTAATCTTCAGGATACCCAAGTCACCTATTATGCCCTTCAGGTCCAAAAACTTGGTAGGAAAAAGAACCTGATACTCGCGGAGTAGCTCAACAAATTTATCCATAGTGGCATCGTCCCAATAATCCCCAATATTTGCAAACTTTGGTTCTACTTCAATACCAATGTTTACTTGCTTTGTCTTCAACGGTGCGGTGATGTTTGGGTTCTCTATTTGCGTACCTTCAACTTCATGATATGCTTTTGCTTCTGGGATATTAATGTTCCTTATATCCTCATCATCTTCTTCGGCGGTCACATTATAGCATTCCAGTGCATGGCATAGCTGGGTGCTCCGGTCTAGCTGGACCCACTCCAATGGTTCTTGCAGGATTCTGAAGATAACAACCTAATCTCCTGTAGGGCCTCATCAGTGCTCACGAAACTGTCTTCAAAACTAAAGGTAAAAAATAACCCTTCTCTCAAAATATCCCACTCTGCAGTGCCATGGCAGAGCTCCATTTACAGGTACCATTTCATGGGAATTGTATCCAATGTATGGAAAAATAGGTGTACCCACTCTGGTTGCCACTCCGTTCCATAAGCTTTAGTCCAATTCGCTAGGTGATCACGTTGATCATCCTTCCTGCTATATTTCTCATCCAATCTAGTTTTAGGTCGTCCAAACTATAACCTCATCATTCTTCTGTAATCCTTCCATCCATCAAAGCTATCGTTGTAAGTACCCCACCATCATGCGGGCATAGCGCGCAGTGCCAAATCTAATGCTTGGAAGTGGTGATCTTTAGTGACTACATGCTCAAATGCATCCAAAAACTTATCCACGTCAGTTAACCCATCATAATAAGGTAAGTTTCTTACCTCCCACGAAACGTAGCGCAACGATTTTATCATCATGTTACATCATAGTGTGGATACTTCATGCAGTTGATTCTGCCAATGTTCTAACTCTTCATCCAAATCAGAGGTGCAGGAACTCTCCCGATCCCATGTGATCCTCCCATCTATCGTTGGATTGATCTAGTCTTGATCTCGCGCTATTATTTTATAGATCTGGTCCAGTTTATCCTCACTTTCTTCATAATCACGAACTAGTTCAGTGTAGCGCTCCCCTTCTGCAGGGTCCAACGACACTACAACCTGAAGCGATTTCCTTTCAAATGACATTATCCTCTTCTTCAAGTTGATTACCCCATTCATGTCAATGGCCCAGTCAATTCCTAGGAGTGCAGGGTATGGATTACTGTCATCAATGATCTCTATCACTTCAAATTCAACCATTATGCTCGCACCCTCTATGTCAACTGTTACTCCATTTAATCGTCCCATAGGGAAGATCTTCTACTGGTTCGCCATTCTGAGCTTAATAGGGGACCACTGCAGCGCAGGTCTCCCCATCCCTTCCCATGTTTTATTCGGTAACATGTTTGCATCAGATCCCGGATCCAAGATGACCTAGTCCATCTCATAATCCCCTATCTGCGTGGTGAGCCTCATCTCACGCCCTGTTCTTGCCTTATTTTGCTAATTTTTCTAACTACATGGTGTCCATCAAGGGCATTCTCTTTGTTGTGCATTTGTTTATTAACTCCTGCAAGCCTTTCACATATTTGTTGTCACGTAGCAGTTTTATGTAGGTCTCTAAGAATGTGGTGAGTACAGAGGGATCAACCTCTATAGGTGCGCTGGTGTCTTGCATCTTACCTTGACTTCCTGAGCTGAATGACTCAATGAAGATTTTCTTGGCCTCCATAAATGTTTCCTTCATGAGCTCCAGATTAAAACCAAATTCCTTTTCTGGGGCCTTGTGAACCCATCCATCCTCTTCAGGTTGTTTTCCCTTGTCATTGCCAGTCATTATTCCGCTCCTCAGCACTATATTCACACTTTGATCTTCTTCGTGGGGCTCAGCTCTCATCATTTGTAAGTTTTGTGTATGCTGTTGAGGCTACGCCTTCTTTTCCTGCATCTTAGCTATCAGCACCAGGCATTCTTATATGGTAGGGTCAAACTGACTGCGGTATTGACATGTCGAGCGTGTCTAATTCTGACACTCTCATGCGTAGTGCTCTAGTGTTTCACAATTGTAACAAATAACCTATTCACGACCTCTACCAGCTACAGCCTCGTACTCTTCCCTGATAACCTCCACGAGCTCTGCTCTGGAGGTCGAGTTTCTGCGTGCATCTGATTTGTAGGTTTTCTTCCCATCATTATCTCATAGCTACGACAGTGGCGCTCATCATGGCCCATGGATTTATAGAAGTCAAAGAACAATTGTTGGGGTATCTGAATGAACTTTTGGAGAAAATGGAAATTGTTCATGGCGTGGTTTCCAGCAACCTGACAGATAGCGTAGCCCCCATTCTCAACCCTACTGGGGCTTCTGGCTTTAGGGGAATCGATCCCCCTCCTCTAATATAATTTTCGAATACAGGACAGTGGTCTTTATCATGCCCCTGGTCTTACACTTCAGACACCATATTTCTGCACGCACCTCTGGTTTAGGCTCCTTGTCTTTCTTCAAGCTTTGCAATTCTAAGCAGAGGCTTTGTCTGAGTTCCTATCTTCTGTTGCGACAGAGAAATCCTTAGGTGGGGCAGAAGCAAAGTTATAAACCACTCACAATGTTGACCGTCTGTGAGTTGCATGTTTTCTTCTCGAATCACACATTTCAACCTTTGATCTAATTCCCATGGTGTCTCATCAACCCTCATCGTGATTTCCTTAAATCCAACCAGTGACTACGATTCAGACTTAGGCTTACTAAACTCTTTGTTTAAAGTGGCCTTAGTATCTGCTAGTAATGCCAGAGGATTATTAGAATAGTACTTAATACACCAAGTCAGCACAAGATCCTATAGAGCAGTAACCAATTATGCCTTCTTTATATTTTCATCAGTAACTTTTTTCGTTGTCCACATAACACTCGCAACAAACCAGAACTGCTATGTGTATTCACTCCCTATGCCTTTGAAAATCAGTAACTTCATGGTGTTTATCATGTTGGATGGTGGTGGTGGAGGTGGAGGTGTGGGCGAAGGTGTATGTGGTGGAGGCGGAGTGGATGGCTAATGTGTTCATGGAAAACCGTGTGTTATCAGCTGAACAGTGCTTCATGACGGATTTCGTTCCGCCCCTTCGTCATCACTTAAAGGAGGTCTAATCAGAGGGCTATACTCTGGTCCTAGCCTTTCTCGATCTCTAAAGAATCATCCATTTCACGTAGATCCGAACATCAAGGTAATGGCATCACTCATTCTTCACACAACAACATTTTAATCTAGATATTCAAAGATCTTAGATACTTACCTCGCGATCCCTTGAAAAACCTTGGTTCGTCTTCGCTATAGATGACTGAGGTATCAACTACGAACTCTATAACAAATCCTCCTATAATTTGATTGATCCAATGATCAACAGCGCTCACGATATGATTTTCAGAGGCTTCTAATCGTCGTACTAGTCTTGGATTCCACACTATTGGTTCGTTAAGCTTCCACCTCCCTTGGCCATCTGCCAACTTAGCTAACCACTCGTATAATTCGACTGGGAAGGTGCAAAAGGAAATTTCGTGTATCTTCATATACAAATATATGTCCAACCACTACTCCTTTGACAGGCACAGATTCTTTTTTTCTTGCACCACGAATTCATGAATTTTTCTATCCAGCCACTGTTCAATTTCTTTTTTCGTCGGGTTCTAGTGTGCGACATCACACATCTCCTTCAGACAGATCCCAGTCCTGGCAGCAGAACCATTTGTTGGATTAAGGGGTCCTGACCCAGGTTCAAAGTTAGTTGCGCCAACCAACAAAACCCTAAACTATTGGTCGTTTCGGCAACAACCTACGTATTGCAAATTGCAGTCTCACCCGAAATAGTATGGGGGGATGCTGGAACCAATTTTTCGCATCCAAAGATCAGTGTGATGTATTTTAGTGCCCTAGATCTACCTTTGTGCAGATCTATAATCCCTAGGGCTTGGTACTGCAACTCTATTCAAATAGCCTTTAAACCTTTGCGAAGGTCTATGATTGGTCTTTACGGACCCTTAATAGTCAATTTATTCACTTACGACCACTAGAGAACAATCCTAGATTAGTGTTTGCGCATATTTACTTAAGTCATTTAGAAAACATAGCAAAATTCATCACAATCTTAGCAAAAGTACTTAACATGCATTGCGTACATCTATTAAGACTTATTCAAGTGAATCACGCATCACTAGATCATTATTTCATAAACACATTATTCATCCACAGCATATATCGTAAACAGAAGTAAACATAAATAAACAGATAGACACAGAAATTCTTCAATTATCTTCTTTATTGATTTTCAATTCAGGTTTACAAACTCAAAACTACCATGTGCACTCAGTTGCAGGGGTCCTCGCACTAAGTTGAGGACCCTACCTTGGCCTTTGTGCACTCATCTATAGATCCTTTCTCTCCTATCCCACCACTTCTTTGTGCTATCACTTCTAAGACTCCATTCATCCTCCACCTAGATTATCCCTTAGACTCTCTAAGACACACCTATTTATAGCCTTTTACATACAATCCCATGGTTCGCGGACCATGGGTTGATCTCAAAACCGACTCAACTTTTCATAAACAAGGGGCTAAAACCCCTTTGACTCTTAATCCTCTATGCGCTCTGCATCCACAAATTGCGGAGAATTTACATCTTTTACAAAAATTACATCAAAACTTGGGTTATTTTAACGCAAAACTGACCCAGGGGACCCCATACCAACTGTACAACAATGATGATGATGATCTAAATAGTTAGAAGAGGATTGATGTCTTGGTATTGGAGTGGCCTAGTAAGTCAAGGGTCATGGTCTTGGTGTTTTTCAATTGGAATTTCTATAAGAATAATTATGTGTGGGTTTTCCCCTCCAAGAGGGTGAGTATTTGGCTATGTCAGAATGCCAACATCTTGTGTTCTTGTCCCTTTGTTTTTGGTAGCTATTTTATGACATAAGAAACACACTCTAATAATGTCAAAGAGAAGATTGTGTTAATAATAAAATTAAAAAATGCCTCACAAATAGTTATCAAGTCAATAATAATCTCATTAACTACATGTCCCCTAGATTCCTCAATAGGAGAAAGTGTTATTATAGAAAGTAAGTAACATTTGCTTCCCTTGCGTCTTTTAGATGAACCTGGGTTTACACATGAACACTTTCTTAAAGAATTTGAATTTCCATCTCCCTTGTTGAAATTCACATAGTTTAGTAGGAAAAGAGTAAGTAACCCATGATCCACAACATATTTCTTTTTCAAATGCAAGGAAAAATTCAACACTTAGTGTAATTAGAAGGATGTTGTAAAGGATCATCGAATATCCTCATGATACCACACTTTGTATGGTCACTTGCATCACACACTAAGCTTCCATAAGCTTTGTACTAGAAGGCATCAACTTTCCAGATCTTTGTGTTATTAGTTTACTTTTTCTTACAAAATCACTGCATAAGTGAATTAAGAATCCTTAAAACAACCATAACTTGAACCAACTAAGTTTCCCCACTGGGGCCACCAAAAAATTTATAGTTCAGGTTAGGACCATTGGGGGTAGGCATCCCATAAGCTGCCATGGTCATGTTACACATTTGAAACATAGTTGTTGACATTTTAGGGAGCTTAAAATCATTCAACCATCCCACAGAAAAGAATAATCAAGCATGACAAAGACCTGATTTAGAGGGGGTTCGACTTAGGTCCAGTGTGTGCGGTACTCTTTGGGGCTACCTGACCCATCTAGTGCTCAGTACTGGTAACTGACTACCAATAAGATAAATACTCAAATGCTCATGTGGAACGAAGGTACTTTAGTGGCCAAAATCTAGAGCATCCTTTCCCTATAGGTGATGGTGCAAGTAACACTTGAGCCTCATTTCTATTACCTTGGTTGAATCTTCGGTTGTTGGAAGGTGTCGCTAGTTCCTTAGAGACATTGCACTAGGACCCATTAGAAGATATCTTTGTAAGGACCAATTACTTTGAGAGTGGTAAGTACAATTAGGTTTGCATAGGGTTTTTATCATATGCAACAAACAAAAACCATTTTTTGTTTGATTGATCACATTGCTTAATTGTAAAAGGAAAGTAACCATTTATATTTTTTATTTTTCTTTTATGTATGTGAGGTTATTGCATTGATATTTATCTCCTTTACACACCATAAAAAAAGTAACACACACTCTAATCGACACCATAGGGGACCCCACGACTCCCCATCGATCTAGACATGTTTTAAACTGGCCCCCATTACTAGGAGGTGTGCTAGGACTCCCGCCATTTAGGTGTAGAGGACATCATGTAGCCACCATTATTGGATCTTTCTTTATTGGTGCATATTTGCTCGAGACCCCTCCCTATCAAAGTACACCCTTCACCACCCCAAAAGGGTCCCCACGTGCTACCCCTTTGGGAAGCCCACACACCACTCCTTTGAACAGTCCGCGAGACAGTCATCGAGGTAGTTCTCTAGAAACTTCCCCACAGAGGATCCCTTTGCATATAGCTATCCAAAACTGTTTTGCAATGGTGGATAACTCACAGATCCCTCTCTTAGCTTATTTAAACCTATCAGATTTAAGAAAGTTAACCAATGACCCAATCACCCATGGCCATAATTGGCCAGCTATTCCCACCAAGCTCCCTTCGGACTTTCCAAAGCTCGAAGGGAAATAGGGTGAAGAACCAGGAAATCATGTCATGACTTTTCACTTGTGGTGTTCATCTAATAGTATCATCGATGATACTATTAGATTATGACTATTTCAACGCACCCTTACTAGGTCTGCAGTGAAATGGTATGTTCACCAACCTTCCACATCACATGGAAAATTTAGCTCACTAGCTACAACTTTCCTCACCTTTTTCCAGCTCTCAGTTCGCCATGATTCGGGCCTGGAACTCCTCACCCATTTCAAAAAAAAATCTGGTACGCACATATTTAATCATATACATGAATGACAGAAGCATCGTAGCTTGTGTAAATCTCAGTTTGAATATAAAGTCCTCCTAGACTTGTTTTTGAGATCCCTCACATTGGAAATCTCCAAATACATGGAAAATTCATCCTCGCATAATGAGGAAGAAGCCATTAGTAAAGCTCAACAGTTGGAGCTTATCTACACCCAGTCTGGATACATTTATCATGTGCTTCTAGATGCCCCGTGCCTACAAACTTATAAAGAGACACCAAGCACATCCAATTTTTTTGATGGATTTATTGGGTCTGTAACCCAAAACCAACTTAGCGATAACTACCAGTACCCTAGATACTTATTCAATGGCCAAGCATTTGATGCTACGCAAAATGCACCACCATTACAACATGCAATATACTACCCTGTTCAACCCACACCGATGCAAAATATGGTCAGTATGGTTAACCAATATCAACCCCCTCATGGAGGCTCATACCCTCCCCCATAGGGAAACTAGTTCTGCTCTAGGAATATGGACATAATTTTCTCTTCCTTGAATCCATATACCAATCAGGGACAAGGAAACTGATATTTTCCTTTCCCAACATAACAACAGAATATCCCACCAACGCAAAATAATGCAAGGATTAATATAGTACAACCTTCTCTTGCTTCACAACAAAAATCAGAGGAGGAGTTGATTCTAGCTAACCCACCCAATGTTTCTAAGAAAAAACCTAAAATACAACCAAAGGAAGAACCTGAAGAAGGGGGAAGAAACCACCAACAACCCCCATGGCCACCGAGAAGGGGAAACCCTAACCAGAATCAAAACCAAGGATCAACTAACAATAACCCATAGAAACAAAGAAATAACACAATTCTATGGACTAATCATTCATGTATTATATGTGGGGAATATACTCATTATACCCATCATTGTCCTCAACTCTCCAAGTTAAAAAGGATACAGAACAATAGGGTAAAGGATGTCAACAAACTGTAATAATGCAATATAATTTCCCCCATAAGGGAGTGGTTAACACTCAACAACAATCATCCCACTCTCATCCTTCTAGAGGGAACCCCCATAACAATTCTAATCATGAAATTTTAATGATAGGAGAGGATATCCTTCTGCAAACGTGAAATAGAAGTTATGAGGCTCCTACAGAGCCCAACCCGTCCACCTCGAGCATGGAAATACCTAAAAGTTCATTAACCATTCATCAACCTTCTATAGAACCTATGCCTAAAATGGTCAAAGGACCCTTATGGTGCACAGGACATAACTCAAAAGTTTCTCATCGCAACAACATAGTCGATGACTTAGCACAATCACCATCAGCAATGTCACCAATAGAGGTCCTGCAAACATGCCCAACCAAATGGAGAGCCTTACTTTCCACTCTAGGTGTAATTGAACCAGTTGATTCTCGCCTAATGGTCTTCGACTTGGATAAAGCTATCCCATGGCTACCATTAGTCGTTGCTTTCCAAATTCTAGTCTCAGTCCAAAACATTAACATGCATTGTTGCATTGTCGATGAAGGGGCCTCCACATGTATCATGTCCAAATATATTTGGTAGAAACTAGGATCCCTCGAAATCAAGCATTCTGACATCACGTTTAGAGCATACGACAGGCGCCCTTTTAATCGTGTTGGCATCTACCCTAGCATGCCAGTTAAGTTGGATGGGAAAATTGTGCTAATAGACATCGAAGTACTAGACGCCTAGTTGGATTACAATATCTTGTTGGGCCAAAGTTACATGTATGATATGTTAGCAATTGCTTCATCAATGTTCAGGATAATGATGTCCCCCCATGATGGAAAAATCATTACAATTGATAAACTCACATACTATGAGAATACGCCATCACCCGCACCTGACGGTGTGTTAGCCTTAGTCTCATATTCTCACGAGTTGAGCATTACTTACATTGAGCTTAGACCTGGAAAGTTTATGCCATCAACACTCCTAGGTACATTCCAAGAAGACCCTCTAGTGATAGAGGAAATTTCCCCAAAAACTGGAGCACCAGTGTGAATGATGACTTCATCAAACACCCCCCACACTCAAGAACTAGTTTCGGCAACTAACAAAAATGTTGTTAATAATTTGACTTTCTTACCAAATTCCATCACTTATACGCCCTTCTTATACCCCCCACCTGGTTTTGTCTCACACTAAGTCATCTCAACACTCTTGTTTCCTCATATGGCTATCGTGATACTGGTGTTATTTGGCCCCTCAAGCCACATTCGTAAGTACAAGAATCACTACAACAGGCGTCAGTCCTGTTCCTCCTCAGGATAGCACGACTCCAAAAATAGTGCCTACCCATGTAGCGCCTACACCACAATAAGTCTCTACATTTACACCAGCCGATGCAAGTACAAAGGATAAGAAAAAAGGTAAAAATGTGGAAGCTTCAAACACTCCCTCCTCTAGGGTCCCTCAACCCTACGCATTGTGTGAAATAGTGGGGCATCCCACCAATAGGTGCTCTGAGTTAAGAGAGCTCAAAGCTCTTCTTCATGCCCCAAAAATGCTAGTGAAACCTCCTCCTGCTTTAGAAAAGAGCACACCCACGCATCTTAAGGCATTGCACACCAACCATCCATGTGCCATCTACATAGAGTATAGGAATTACACTCATCATTACCCTGAAATCCCTCGATATCAAGATGCATTAGATGCACTCACCCAATATAATACCCCATTACTCTCAATAGAGGATGAATCCAAATACATTTTTTACGTCGTAAGGGAGGAAGCTTCTTACTCCTATCCCTCATCTGGTCCATTAACCTCTCATCATGATCGGAGGCAACCCGAACCAGCAACCAACTTACCATCACCCACTTGTGCTTTGTCCGACATAGCAGATCATTTGATCAACCAGTGTCTTGAATTAAGGGAATTTAACTGATTATATTTGGTTCCCCATGTCACTCAAAGCACCAGACCCAAGGCACCTATGTGTTTGAGGAGAAACAGTCACCAATAATACAACAAGTCCCCCATCATTTCATCTCCCCTCACTACCATCAATATAGATCGGGGGAAAATGATCTAAGGCCACCTGGCAAAGAATATCACCCCTCAAATGTGCCTTATGTGATAAACCCAACCATTTGGTGAATTAATGTCACGAATTGAGTAATTTTAATGGAATCTTTCACTTAATGATCCAAATTCCACACATCCATCTCTCCAAACAAGAGAAAATCACATGTTGTTATTGTCGCATCTTCTCTCAATTCCACCACACAAGGAATTGTCAGTACCTTCAACTTTTTTGCATAGAAATAGTAACATTAAGGACAACCCACATCAGGAACCAAGTCATGCCAATACTAAGGTACATATATGGATACCACCTCAGCATATTGCATCTCATGACATCAACTAGGCGTCAAAATCTCATACTATGAGCAGTACCGCCTCCCATAATATATATTCAGTTAGTTCTAGTCTAGTATGCGGTCTCTGTACCAATATCTCTCGTAGCACCGAGACATGCCATATGTTACACACATTTCGGCAGCTTAGGATTCAGTGTCAAATTCCTCTTGAGGAAGTTACTTTTTCCCCTTACACAAGAACTTCCTCCCATGTGGCATCAACCCACCATAATCGAAATTCTACCACCAGCCAATTCTGACCACACAGAACATCATATATGATTCATTTCCTCATCAGCAGGAACCATGATTCGTGTTATCTTCTCATCATTTTTCAATGTTAATACTGCAAAACCCACCCCATTAGTGGTAACATCGCCGGCGGTGCAGAACCATCCCATCTACACTTTTTCAAGCTCCCTTGGTTCGACAGCATCAACCAATGAATCATATTATTGTTTATCGACTAACACAACCAGGTTTGAATCCCAATTTCAAGGCCCGGCGCAACCCAAGTCAACACTAGATAATATTTTTCACTCAAATAAAGATATTCTAGAAGCCTCCCACGGGGCTTTGGATTGACGATGAATGGGTGCACTGTTAAGGCACTCCTTGCAATAGGTCACTGGTTCAAATCCCCCGTGGGTGCTTACCTACCAAAAAAAAGAAGATATTCTAGAAGCCATGATGGAACTTGAATATCCTTAGGATGTCATGCACCATCGTTCATTTTTCTACTCAAAAAACTGCTTGTTCCCATCAGTGCAAAAACTCGTGATATTTGCGCCATTGAATCCAAAGATTTCCTCCCACTAGGAAAGGCCAATTGGTTCAAAAATCCCATCCCAACACCAAATGCATTTGAGGAAGGGAACATGTCCAATATTTAATCTACCATCAAGGTTAATATTTCAGGAAAACATGGAAAAGTTGAAGAGATCTCCCTAGGGGCAGCATTCTCTCCAGAAGAAATAAACACATACACATCCTTGTTCCAACAATACAGGTATATTTTTGTGTGGGATTACTTGGAGATGCCAGGAATCAATCCCACCTTTTTGGAACATCATATTGACTTGTGGCCTGATGCCCATCTTGTTCGATAGAAACAACATCGATTACATCCTTCTAAGGCGGAAGCAATCAAATAGGAAATTGATAAACTCCACAAAGTTGGGTTCATATATCCTATCAATTACATGTCTTAGGTTTCTAACCATGTACCTGTCAAGAAAAAATAGGGAACCATCCGCGTTTGTACTGATTTTAGGGATCTAAACAAAGCACATCCCAAAGACAATTACCCGATGCCATTCATCAACCAAGTCATCGATGCTTGCACCAATCATGAGGCCCTATCCTTTATGGATGGGTTATATGGGTACAACCAAAACCAGATTTTCCATAAGGATCAATACAAAACTATATTCATAACCCTTTGGGGTACATTCGGAAACCAAGTTATGCCTTTCAGTCTTAAAAATGTTGGCGCTAACTTCCAGCGGGCCATGAACTACATCTTCCATAATCTATCTCATCTCATCCTCGCATATCTAGATGACCTTACAGTATGTTCCAAGAAGTGCACTAACTATTTAGAGGACCTCTGCCTGGTCATTCAAAGATGTCGAAATATGACCTACTTTTGAACACGCTCAAGTGTGTATTCTGTGTCAACATCAGAAGACTATTGGGTTTCATAGTTTCCCAGCAAGGTATCAGAGTCAACCCTCTCAAATTCCAAGCCATTAATGAAGTACCTCCCCAAAAAAAATTAGAATAGTTACAAGCTTGCAGGGTAAGGCCAATTTCTTACAATGCTTTATCCCTGATTATGCTACTTGCATGCAAGGTTTCTTGCGCCTTCTCTATCAGGATATTCCCTTCCATTGGGATGATCAAGCTAAAAAATAATTTGAAGCATTAAAATATGCATTATCTCAAGCTCCTTTGATTATCCCACCTGACCACAACAAAGACTACACCCTATACCTATCAACATCAAAGGTAGGGAAAATTTTAAGGATGGAAATTTATCTTAAAGTTTAGAAACCTTGGTGAATATTACTAGTTCCTAATATGCAAGCTATAAAATATTTGGATATATCTCGACAAAAATATTTAAGTTTAAAATGATTTTATATATAGTGTCTATAAAATTTTGAAGATTTTTAAGGTAAAATAATTGTATACTATAAAATTTGGGTGAATGATTTTTACAAAAAATGGAAATTGGCGAATCTTTTTTTTGGAAAAAACATGGAAAATTAGCCCACCTTCGAATATTAGCCCCTAAAATTTTCCATGATCAGAGGTAGTCATCATCGAAGTGTTAGTCCAAGATGGACCAGATAACAAGGAGCACATAATTTATTATGTTAGCAATAACATATCTGGGGTTGCATTGAAGTATGAGCTAGAATAAAAAACTACCTTAACCCTTGTACATTCTGTACAAAATATTTGTCATTATATCATCCTTCGAACCACTACCATAATAGTAGCCATTAACCCAATAAGGTATATGCTCACTAGCTGTATGATGAACACAATTGTGCTCGATGGATTGTTATTCTAAAATAATGTGATTTACACTTTAATTCTCATAAGAGAAGAAAGGAACTCATCCTTCCTAAGTTCATCATAGATCTTCCAACAAATATCCAAGGTTGTCTCATTAATGAGGCTCTTCCTAATGAACATCTATTTTTTGTATCAATGGACGATCCTTGGTACAGAGACATCCTCCTCTTTTTACGAACTCAAAATTTCAAACTCCAACTTACCCATGACGATCAGAGACACATACGCCACTAGGCCCCCCACTACCTCCTTTTGGGAGATGTCCTCTATCGACGAGGCATCAAAAACCATCCTACATCGATGCCTCAATCACCAACAAGATGAACAAGCCTTAAATGATTGCCATAGCAGGGCTTGGGGCAACCACCTCTTAGGGATGGACACTGCCCAAAAAATCCTTCATGTTGGTTATTTCTAGCCCACCCTCTTCCATAATTCCATACAAGCAGTCAAAATATGGGAGCGATGCCAATGATGCACTCATAAGGCACGAGTGCCACCTACTCCCTTACATCCACAATGCCTCCAACCCCCTCAACCCTCGATGGGAAAATCTCTCATTAGGGCCTCATCTCTACCCCAAGTATATTGGTAACTCCGAATCTCATCCTCAACAACTTCCAACCACACCTCTGTGGCCTCGGCACACTCACACCACTGCTCTGTGTCCATTCTCGCCTCTACACCTCTATCACCATAGGGTCCACCAATCTCTAACTGACACTGCAACGTCAGTCGCTCAAGCCTAGCAAGTGGCCTCACATACCTCAATCTCTGTGGCATGTCTCTCGGATCATGGCCTACCAAGTAGGCTAGTGGTCATCCTCATGACCCCACATCTACAAATAAACAAACATGGTATCAACATCATCATATATAAAAACTATACCTATACATGAAATATATATATATATATATATATATATACACAAAATACAGAAAATAAAATACCTTTTGGTCCCCAGGCATTACCTAGAGGAAGCCCCATGTCTGGATCTCCCTAGAAGTCCACGCCATGGTAAGGAAACTCCAAAATTAGTTGAGGATTGGAGTTAACCAATCCTCCATGGTGGCATTCCAATAATTCCCTGCAGCACCACCACCAGTTCGTGTCATCTTATATGCCCACTGTCACATACGAGGGTCCCTGGCAGGCCCCTCCAACACTGCTAGAATAGGATGCAGCATCACACTCCCATAGAAAAAACTACAGAGAGTTCCATGCTACACCTGTGTCAACTGGGACATCATGCCCATGTATAAGAGCTGATCCCAATTAAAGAAGTGGCCCTCCTACAAGTGCTGGAGGACCGCTATCTGTGACCCCGATACTCTATGGGGGGGATGTTGACCCCACCAATCTAATAATCATCACTAGAGTAGCCTGCTCAACGAGATCCAAAATGATAGAAATCCTTATGCAACCCTCCTCATAAGAGTTAGGCCTGTAGTGAGCCTTGCCCTCACCCTCCACCCACCGATGGATATCCACATGCCCAGCTGGCAGTGGATATGGAAGAGCCTCCCCACGAGGCAACAAACAAATTACAAAATATATTTTGGTGTAGACCAATATCGGAAGATCAGTTTGGAAGATCACCGTGACCCGTCGGTCCGCATCCCAACATCGGATAAAAAAGCGCAAGAACCTATCCTACGATCTCATACTAGGGTTCTAAAGAAACTTCAGTAAACACCACTGCGCCAACAACTAGCTAGTTGTTGGATCCCCCACCACGTCCACGCATAGGTGCCCCCAGTCTCGCTCTCTCCAAATCATCATGCCATCAAGGTTGTCACACATCAAATATTTAGCTCCCTAGACTAATGCAAAAAAAAGGGAGAGAAAAGCCTTAATTTTCTCATAGTCATGTGTTTATGCGCCTGACAGATGCATGATTGCGTGCTTATTTCTCAAATATGCATGTGGATGCGCATCTGTCAAACCATACGTCACGGCGACCAAGGCATCAAAGACTACACGTCTATGTTAAACACAGACACACGGCCCTCACATATGTGTTTGACACAGACGCGCTGACTACGTGAAGTTTGGTGACCAAGGCGTGGTGACCCCCAAAGCATTATCCCACCTCAAGCACATGGACCGTGCGTCTGAGGGCCACTTTTGTGTGTTGTCACCATGCAAAACCCTTAGTTTTGGGCAGTGACCTTGCGACTCCACAAGAGTCTCCTACGTGGCCATATAAAATGAACCTAATAATTTCTTACAGGAAACCCCTATACAACCTATCTACCCTAAAACTACCAAAATCAAAGGGGTAGGGTAAACGACCTTACCTGTCTCTACCCACGCGTGTCCCTGGTACTATGACTGACCGCAACAATAAAGAATCACTCCCAAATCTAGCTCTGATCTCTCAATCTCAACAGTGCAAATGAAGTGATATTTGGCCCCCTTAGCCCTATCTATCGCCCTATTCGCCATTTTTTGGAGCCCATTACAGAAGCTCTGGACCTCCGTTAAAAAAGCTGGAAGGGACACAAGGATCAATACCACACCATCTCCATCATGGAACTCACCATTCCAATAATTGCCAAAACTTATTTTTTGGACCCATTACATGCTCAGAAACTCATTTCAAGTACGCCTTCTCTCATTCTTTAATTCAGATCATTTAGTCAATCACATATTATGTATATTTTTTAAAAATATGCTTTCACTTGGGGTATTAGTCGTGTATATTGCAGGTACATCACAAATAACCTGCTTCGACCAACACCCTGACAGGAAAATAATAGAGCAGGTATCATTCTCCACTTAACATGATAGGATTCCTCCTAATATTTACATATACTGACATTTCTCCAAAATACACCATAGGGTACATCATATCGACCATTTTTATCACCATGTCACCTTTCATATTATAAAAATCTGCGTCAATCAATAGAGCCCCCCACTCATGGATCGCTTCATGTTACTAGACCCCAATTCACTATCAGTAGTCATGACCACCTACTCAGGCCCGAGAACCACTCCACTTACATGCTTTGAAGTTCAACCTCATTATGTTGCACTAATTACCCATGCACCCTATTTCTTAGGCTATACCTAGTGATTTATGGTAGATCAATATAGATGCACCTTTGTGTCCTACATTTGGCCTATTATCCACCCATATCACATAGCCTGTCTGCATCACTTCATTCGCCTCACGAACCTAACAAGAATATCAACCAATGGGGCCCTCACCCTCAGCAACAACACCACACCTTCATACAAGTCACCACTATTATGGGGCACCCATCTCCATGTATGTACATTCAAATCACCTTCATATTATTTTGGCAAGTGTATAAAGAATTTTTAGGAAAAAGACTCCCACCCACATTTTTCATGTATTTTACCCAACGATAGTTTCTTGTCACCCTTGGTCGAATCTCACACATCACCCACAGTCATTTACCATCTTCACACCAGTCAAACATACTCACACCCACCCTGGAAATCCTACGACTCCAGGGCCATCTCTATCAACAAACATGTTTTGACTGTCACCATTTTCACAAAAGCTCTGACCTCGGGCCAATTGTCCATAGCCACTCACATTGTTAGCTCTCATTATCATGCCTTATCTGACCCACACTATTATAGTCTGTTTACATATCATATTGATTCCCCAACATAGCATGTCGAGCAATTAATGCTCCTTTCCTGTCGAATTCAACATTCATATTCCAGGATAGAGGCAGTGCCTTGTATACTCCTCCCTTAAAGAGATATCCTTGGATGGAAAAATTGAAATCACTATTTCCCATTGATGTCATCGGTCCCCTTGACATTCGACACCAACATTAGTCTTCATGTAAAGGTGGTATCGTACTAAATGACCGTTGCAATTCTTTCATTTAGTCAAAGACCCCCACATCACTAAGCACCTCATTCAACAGTGCTTACACCATGACACGGGGAAGGTACCCGAAGTCAAAAACCAATGCATACCAAAACACTTCATTCAGCAGTGATTCACCTTTGTTATGCATGGGGGAACCAAATTCAGTCAATTTGACCAAGAAGCGACCTTGAGGGTACCAATAGTTATCATCATCATCCATTAGCACGTCAACCACCATGATGTTGACTGGATAGGACCCTTCCCTATACGATTGTAATAATTCAAGACTAGTCATTTTAACGAGCATGGGACATGCCTGCCTCATATAGAAATTTTTAGCCTTTAGGTTTTCATCAGAGCATGGTTATCATTGATACTTAGTTAAGGGGTTTCTCTACTCATCTCCATAACAAGTTATCCTCTCTCGAAAAAAAATGATCAGACTCCCCTTCAGAATAGAAAATGTGATGTATTTCGGCTATATTTTTTCTATTAACCTCGTACATCGAGGGGAAATTGTTAACACCAAAAAATCGTACACATCTTTGCACAATCCATACAATGATAAAAGACATCCCGCAAAATTCATAAGTGAAGATTTTCCAACTAAATACATCATGAAGTTTTAAAAAAATGATTTCTCCTAAGGTCCAAAGTTTGTAAAGATAAAACATTGAGTTCGTTGCGGCTATTTATTCGATAGTCGCGTGCACATGAAATATCCTTAAAAATCCACGCAATTAAAGAAATGAATGACTCAGAGATTTGGTACCACTCCACACACTTGGAGTCGATTCCCTGAGAATATTGTAGTCTAAGATAGTTGAATTCGAGTCGCCTTGAAGATATGCATCCCTCAATGGAATCATCTTGTCCTACTCGTGTCATTATCATGCATTAACCAAGAGAGGAAAGAAGGATTCAAAACATTCTATATAAACAAGCCATGGGAGAACCAAAATATGAGACATTAGTATGCTCGCCAAATTGCTATCAGAGCAAACCACCATTCCATTATTGAAGCCGAAGAACGGAAGAGAACTAGCATGTTGGCTATATTTATTCTAAGAAATCCATAATCTTAGTGAGAAAATAGGAATCCACCACTGGAGAGTCTTCACACTTCTTTGAGAGAGAGGGGAAACTTGTAAAGAGATTAAGGAAAATAACCCCCTCGCTAAGGATTTCTTAGCACCATAGCTCAAAGAATTCTCTTCAACTATCTAAGATTCATATATTGTGTGCAACATCTACTACCAGAAGTCAATAAGGGAGAATTTTCCATTATTTATTGACTTGTTTTCTCCATTGAGCATTGTTTCTGTATTTACCTCTTTGTTTTAGTTTATGTCTATATATGCATTGTTTCCACTATTTACAATGATGTGTTTATCTAAGCCTGTCCACTAAAAACACCAATTCTTCCGGTGATCCTTTGCAGGGAACAATCAACTGTTGAGGTGTATTTTGGTACACCATTGCCACAAAAACACTACCACAAGTAGCATGGTTTATTTTTCAACTAGTGTAGCCTTTTCCTTTCTTGCAGTTACAAGTAGCCTCTACACTTAATGAATGGTACTAATTTCAAAACGTAGAATAATGTTAATTTCCTTGCAATTACGATATGTTTTCATAGAAATTATCTGTGTAGTTAGTTGAAGGAGTGGTCTTTGTATACCTTGGTCTAATCCAATGATTAAGGGTGACATAAGTAGAACTTAACTTACTGTGTATATAGAACTATCATCTCTAAGTTTGTATGAACCCCGGGTTGATAATTTAAGTTTAGAGCCTTGGGAGTTGCGACATCCTTGATGCAATACCAGGGCTCATCACTTTTTGGCACCGTTGTCGGGGAGGTGTCCAAGTCGGTGTTATTTCTACTTAGAAGTTGCTTGTTTTTTTCTGTTTTTTTTTGCATCAATACTGAGGGGTGAGATGGCAAGGTATACATTGGCCATATTTGGTCCGTTGGTCCCCACCTTCTTGGTCATCATGGCCTCTCCTCATAATCATCTCCCATTATTGCATTGGAATTCACACCTCCTCCACTACCTGTCCTTGGCATCTTGTGCTGGAGTTGACTGTGTGCATGTGTGGGTGACATCTCGGATGAGTGGAGTCAGCTAGATGAAGGTGGCCAAGTTAACTGGTAACCTTTCCCTCGTTCAACCTCAACCACCTTGTTGCTTTTGCATGACTTCTAATTACGCAAATGCAAACAGAGGAGCGATTTAGTTACTTACTTGTGATCTGAATGTATTTGTTGTGAGGTGTTGTGGCTCTCTTTGCTTCATGCCTTTATTTATTTTGATGCATGTTTTTTGCTTTTTGATGTGTAGTTGTGTGCTTCTACAGGTTCTTCTCTGGCTGGATCTGAGCTTTAGGTGCCTTCTCAACCTTCATTTTTGCACTCTCTTGCTGCTGGTGCTGGATTTTAATGGGATCAGCTGCTACAGGAATTCCTACAGGAGCTCCTGTAGCTGCTTCTCCCCTTGAAACTTTGGCTTCTCCCTATGCTTGGAGCTTCGAGGATGATGCTAAAGGTGTAGATAAATATGGAGAGGTAGTAGGTAGGCTTCATGTGAGGTTGATGGTGCTTTTTCCTCTCCTTTTTTTTTTTCTTTAAACAACTAAAAAATTGTTTTTCTGTGTTTTTCTTGGACAGGAAGAAAAATGATGCTTGGGGTGTGATGCAGGTTTGGAAATGATGGCAAGGAGGTTTGAAGATTGTAGGAGGGATTATAGGTCCTTCATGAAGCTTCTTTGTCCCTCAATTGCCTTTTGTAGCCACTTTTGTCTCTCTGTAATTCCTACAGGAGCCTTCTGTAGAAAACACAGAGCCTCCTATAGAAAACACAGTTTATGAAAAAGAGGTACAGTGGGGTGAAAGAAATGCCAAATATGATGGAGGAAGGTGTGGAGAAGGTGAGATGGATGCTGGTGTGAATGTCATGGTCCCCTTGGCACCTTCTTCTACTCCCTGTAGTCCTCCTGCAAACCTGCAATGCAACAAAAATTCATTTCTTTTTATTCTCTTTCTTTTTTTTTTTTTTGAAAAACAACTAGGGTGCCTCAGAGAGGTTTTCACCCGAATTTCCTGCCCTGGGCGCCTCCAAGGGAAGTTTTCTCCAAGGGATCTTATTAATTTTTTCTCTTTTTTTTACATCACTAGGCTGCCTCGGAAGAGGTTTTCAACCCAATGATGGGACTCAAGCGCCTCATGGAGGTTTTCACTTGAGTCCTTATTATTTTTTTATTTTTTCTTTTCTTTAGTGAGTGGGTGAAGTGGAAGCTAAGACATGCTCCACTACCATTACTATTTTATTCAAACCTTCAATAAACTCTCGCTTGGAGAGGGGTTTCTTGTAAACTTTCAACCGATGTCCATTTACAAGCATGGGGATGGCTTCATCATCAATGGTTCTGATCAAAACTGAACCACTGTCATTACATTTCTCCACAGTGTAGGGTCCTTGCCATCTGTTCCTTGGCTTGCCTTTGAAATATTTATATCTTGAATCATATAGTAGTGCCCAATCTCCCTCTTGTAATTGCTTCTCCTTGATATTTTTGTCATGCCATATCTTTCTCTAAAGCTGAACTACCTCTGTGTGGAGAAGGGCTTGCAATCTGTATTCATCCAATCCATTGAGCTAAAGTAATCTCTCCTTCTATGCATGGCTAAGGTCTAGGTCCAACTGAGCTGCCATCCTTAGTGTATCAAACTCAAATTCTATTGACAGCAAAGCCTTCTTCCCATAGACCAGTTCATAGGGTGTGAACCCGGTGGTGGTCTTCCATGTGGTGTTGTAGGCCCAAGTGGCCTCAACTAATCTATCAGCCCAGTCTTTTCTGTTGTTTCTCACTACTTTGGTCTGAATCCCTTCCAATTCCCTGTTAGTGACCTCCACTTGCCCATTGGCTTATGGATGGTAAGGGGTGGAAGTCTTGTGCTTGATCTTAAGATGTGTTAGCAGGTCTGCAATCAAGTTGGAAGTGAACTGACTGCCTTGATCTGTGACCAACTCTCTCAGATACCCGAACTTGTAAAATATGTTTTCTCTCAAAAACTCAACTACTTTTTCCTCTTTCACTGCTTTGATTGCTTTTGTCTCGACCCATTTTGTCAGGTAGTCGATGCACACAATGATGTATTGTTTCTGCTTGGAGGAGGGCTGATAGGCCCCACAAAGTCCATGCCCCACTTCTCAAATGGCTCAGAGGTCACTTGAGGTTGCATCGACATCTCATCCTTTGGAGTAGGTTTCCCCATCCTCTGACACCGATCACACTGGCTTGTATATCTCCTCACATCCTGATGAAGAGTGGGCCAGTAGTAGCGTGCTTGCAATATCTTGAAGGTAGTTCTTTTTGCTGAAAAATGACCTCCACAAGGCCTGTCATGACAGGGCAAGAGGATGTCAAAGACCTCCTCCTCCCTGACACATCTTCTCAAGATCTGATCTAGGCCAAGTTTAAAGAGATTGCCCCCAATCCAAGTGAAAGGGGTGCTTTTCCTTACTATCTTTCTTTTCTCTTTTGAGGACAGGTGTGGTGGGAACTGTGTTGAAACCAAGTAGTTTGCTATATCAGAAAACCATGGAGATTGTACTGATATAGAAAATAGGTGTTCATCTAGCATTTGTTCATCCACCATTCCTTCTTCACCTGCAGGCAAATTCACTCTAGACAAAAAGTCAGCAACAACATTCTCTTTACCAGGCTTATCAATAATTGTTAAATCAAACTGCTGCAGTAAAAGCAACCATCTAATAATGCGAGCATTTACATCTGGTTTTTTCATTAAATATCTAATTGTAGCATGATCAATGTGCGCAAAGGTTTGATAGCCTGTGATATAATGTCTAAATTTGTTTAAGGAGTGCACGACAGCTAGGAGTTCCTTCTCGATCACTGTATAGTTTAACTCTACCTTTGACAAGTTTTTACTTATAAAGTATATGGCATAAGGTAACTTTTCATCAACTTTTCCTAAGGCTGCTCCTATCGCTTTGTTCGAAGCATCTATGCGAATGTGAAATGGTAGGGCCCAGTTTGGGCCTCTCAAAATTGGGGCAGTCACGAGCTTGCTCTTCAAGGTATCTAGGGCTTCTTGATAGTTTTCCAACCATATGAACTCAACATCTTTACCTAGGAGGCTAAACAAAGGAAAGGCTATCTTGTTAAAGTATTTAATGAATCTTCTGTAATATCTAGCTAAGCCTAGAAAACTTCTGACATCTCTCACATTTGAGGAGGTGGGACCCTTTGGATGATGGCAATTTTGTTGGGGTCCACCTGTAGTCCTTGTTGAGATATTGCATGACCTCGCACAGTCCCTTCAATCATCAAGAATTCAGATTTTTCCGGACTAAGGGATAGGTTCATCTCAATACACTTATCCAAAACTTTTCTTAGGTTAGACAAAGCTTCCTAAAAGTCAAAGCCATAAGGAGTAAAATCATCCATGTATATTTCTACTACATCATGAACCAGTTCAGAAAATATACTCAATACCGCCCTTTGGAAAGTGGTTGGAGCATTGCACAAACCAAAAGGAAGGACCTAGTATGCAAAGGTATCCCAAGGGAAAGTGAAAGTGGTCTTATCTTGGTCTTCCGGGCTTATTTGAATTTGATTGTACCCACTAAGCCCATCTAGGAAAGAGAAAAACTTTTTCCCTGCCAGACCGTATAACACTTGATCTATGAAAGGTAAAGGAAAATGGTCCTTTTTAGTGGCTTTGTTCAATTCCTGATAGTCAACACAAATTCTCCACTTGCCATTTTTCTTTGGCACTAGCACCAAAGGAGAGACCCATTCACTGTCAGAGATGGGATAGATGAATCCTGCATCAAGCAATTTCTACAGTTCTTCCATAACAATATCTTTAAGTGTTGGATTCATCCTCCTTTGAGGCTTCCTGATTGGTTTGTAATCTTCCTTGATGTATATATGATGAGTACATACTGAAGGGTGCACTCCCTTCATCTCCTTATAACTCCAAGTGAAGGCATCTAGATGTTTTCTCAGTAGGCTGCACAGTTCATTCTCCTGGGAAGTATATAGGGATGGATTGATTTTCAATGTTCTTTTTGGTCCGAACTCTATATTTTTGACACAGAGAGAAGTGGAGTTGGCCACACGAAGATCAGTTGAGGGGTTGTTTTGGGTTTCTCTTACTATGTCCTCTAATGGTGATACACTGGGAGGTGGATTCTGAATCAAATTTTCAATCATATCATCCTCATCTTTTTGTTCCCCCCCATGGCGATTTCTAATGCACAGAGTGGTGCAGAATAAACTTCATCCTCATCTTCCTCCTTCAACCAGAGAGGTAGATCATGTTTTAGCAAAGGTTGAGCAAGAGGATATAGGATTAGCTGCTTGGACATGTGCCCATTCTTTAGGGTCATGTTCTACAATTGATGTATGCAACAGCTGTAGCTAACCAGGGTCTTCCCAGAATGAGAGGATACCCAGTGAGCTTTGCCTTTGGCTAGAGAACTAAGAAATCAACAAGGTACTCCCAAGAATCAATGGAGACCATCACATCTTCCACAATCCCCTCAGGGGTCACTGTGGAGCGATCTGCTATTTATAGCACTGTCATGGTCTTCCTCAAGGAACCCTGGAGGTTAAGTTTGAGCATTTTGTCCTTTGTAATCACATTAATGGCAGCTCCCAGATCAATCAATGTATGCGGGATCATTGTGCCATTGATGTGTACATCAACTACTGGGCTTCTAGGATCCAGATATTTTGGACATATTACCTACCCCAACATCAGGTCAGACAGTTGTCCTATGACATTGATGGTTGGGGCATCTCTCTTGCGCCTTCATGGATGCCTAAAGCACTTCTCTTTGATCAACCTGTTGTAGATAGTCACATATTTTATGGCTTGAAGAAGTGGTATCTTTACACATAAATGTTTCAATTCCCCCAGGAGTTCAGTCTCTTCTGGGGTAGGCTGGACTGTCATAGATAGTCTCTCAAGAAAGGGTGGATTTTCTTTGGGTTCACTTTCTTCTTTATCTTCCTCAACCTCCCTAGGTGAATTTCGGCTATCTGGGAGGACTTTCCCAGATCTCAAGTTAATTTCTTGAATCTCCATAGCATAAGTTAGGCATGATGGCTCCCCATTATACACTTGTTGAGCCTGTCTGTTGTTCAGGTTCGAATTTGGCTGGGCAGGCATTTGGGGTTGCTTTGGTGGAGCAGAAGGTAACGGTTGTGGTTGGGCAGGTGGTGGAAGCAAAAGAGCGCGAAGAGAGTTGTATTGGGGCCTCCACCCCTGATGATATGTGTTATAGACATTTTTGTGCCTTACAGCTATAAGCATGAAATGTCCATAAACCAAGGGATCCTAAGTCCCTAAAGATGTTGTTCCAGCTCCTAAAGAAACAAGGTCAACAAATTACAGCTTCTCCCAGAAGTTCTCCACCAGAAACTGCTCAAAACTAGTCAAATCAGGATCAATTCAGATGCTCCACTAGCTGCCTGCGTTGCAAAGCACCCAAATACACTGGCTAGGTGCGTTGCAACGTAGGTGAATGCACTACCAGGGTGCGTTGAGCAAGAAATGACAAATGGAAAAGTCATTCAATGAGGTGGAAAGACTATGGAAGCTTCCAGAATCTTCTCCAATGACACTTGTCTCACTGAATTCGACCAGTGATGAGTAAGAGGCTCTCAGTCTCCAAGTGGAAGCAAGAACTGACAGAGAGAAGCCACAAGTCAAAACATAAGCTGACTCATCCTCTTTGCAAACATCTATATATGGATCCCTCATCCAAGAGATCCAAGGGCTGGAATTTTGTACTTTGCAGAGAATTGTTGTTGGTTTGAGATTGAGATTAGTGCATTGGGTGATTTATGCTTTGTTGGAGGTGAGGAAGGGATTCCTTTGCTGGGAGGTAGATGCTGGATCGGGACTCACTTGGTTGTATCTCCTCTTGGACTTTCTTATCATATCAATAAAACTATTTGAGTTTCTCCTACATGTTTGTGTATCAATGATGTTTGTTATATATACATGTTTAGCTTAAATCTGATCCTAAGCTATTTATGAATGTAAATCAATGTCTTTTGTGTAGTTTCCCTCTTCTGTGATCTTGCAGGAACTTGGTGAAGCTGGGCGAGTAAGGGAGCAGGAAGCGGGAAGCAAACAAAGAGGAGAGTGTTTGGATCAACAAACTAGCGCAAGACACAGGTTAGTTACATCCTTCCTTTTCGTTTACATTTCATAAAGAAGAATACGAAAGTAGTTTTCCTTGTTTGTTGCTAAGGCACTGTCACACCTTAGAGTGGGATAGGGGCGTTCTGAATAGATACTTTTCCCAACAACAATATGCATTCCACTGAGGTTGTGACTGAGCATAGGATTGAAATGAATGGGTGGCTGGTTGGGCATGATATTGAAATGTGAAGGACCAAGGAGGAGGCATGGACCAGGAAGGATGAGCAGGGGGACCCCAAGAAGGTATGGAGGGCACTTGGTTGGGGTTGTAGTATGCTTGAGATGTCCCTTGCATCCCTTTCTGGTATGATCTAGGTCCATGTAGCCTTCTTTGGTTTATGTAATAGATCTTTTCAGTGACTCCCTCAGCCCCTTGATATACAGCTTTAAGTTTGGGCAAGGAAGGGCACTTATCTATAGAATGATTTTCTTCTCAGACTGAACAAACCTGTTAAATTGGCAACTAGGGCCAAACTCTATGTGGGTCAGCTTATTTATAGCAGCTGATATTTTTATTGGATCCACGTTCAATTATACACAGTCATATATATGGAACCAAATTATATGAAACCACGCATATATATGCAATATGGAACCATGCTATACGCAATCCATACAACGCATTATGTACATACGCTGGATATATACATTGGGCATTATGTATATACGCTAAATATATACACTAGGCATTCATATAATATTCCACACAGTCATACACACTCATAAGGATATCTATGCTGCTGATGAGGATGACCCACGCAGGCCCTAATCTCGCAGTTAGTGAAACTCCATCAACAAAACTCCTACAATGTTGTAAATGGAGACATCTAAGCACAACTATGAGAACTGTTCTCACTGTCAAAAGGAGATACAAAACTTCACATTTGGGCACATGTATATGCTATAATGAGAGGAACAGAACTCGGGTTTCATCTCTGTAACCTCCTTGGTGATATTCACCTCCATGAATGAGATCAATGAAACCCTACAACAGTACTAACCCCACAACATACTAAAGGAGTATATTACAATGAAAAGACCGGATCTGTCATTCTCAGCATTCTCGTTGATTTGGGGTAGAAACATGATGTTGTGTAATAAGAGCAGCATAACAGTCATTGAGTACACATTAGATAGGTGCAGATCCATGATGTTGAGAACAGCTCAGTGATACTTAGATGCAGTACTGCGTAATGAATGGGCAGCATCATGAAGCAGCACAACACATGGGCAGTATGATATATGAGGTCATGGACAATATGATGTGTGGGCAGCACAATGATCATGAGTGGCATGATGATACAACATGATGGTGCTACATGGTCAGGTGCAGCAAATGGACAAGATGCAGAGCGATGATAGGTGAAGGAGTCACCTTGAGAATCAATTGAAGCAAAATGTCTTCAACTGATCTCATTGTTATACGAAATGATCTATGCTAGATCTAGATAAGTCAAAGTTTTGACTTCTGTTGTAAATGTACTCTCTCCCTTTTTCTCTATTGAACTTTCAAGATAAAAGAAGATTTGATCAAAGGGTTTCCCCACACATTGTGGGGTTTCTCCCTGGCTCGCACCACATCTTGTGTCCTCCTGTCTTGGCTTGTATTCTACAATTTATATTTATGTTCTATCTGCAATTTATCTTAATGCTGATGTGATTGCTAACTGTGAAAATTTAAATAAATTGCTTTAGCATAGAACATACCTAAACTTAACATGGTATCAGAGCTGAGGTGAAGAAAATGCCCAAGCAAGAGTGAAAGAGCAATCACCAAAGACAGTTGGGACAAGACAAAAGGATCAATGGGTTCTTCACAATTCACTTAGGGTGAAGTCGAAGTAGAGCATATTATCAGAATGGTGCAGCAAAACTTCTGATGGCATACCTAAAGATCACTTCATTGGGAATTTCGGATATAAGGGTGGAAGGAAAGGCAAATACCTTGGTTGCAATAAGTTCAGCCATTATGTGAAGGAGTGTTTGAATGGTAGAGATGCAAGTCATCAAGGACATGGCTGACTCTCGAAGGAAGAAAGGAACCCTATGAATGGAAGTCGAAGGTTTTAAGGTGGCATTCATTGATGGAAAGGTCTGTGAGTCAGATGGTGATAGGGAAGCCTGAATTCAAAAGGAGCATGAAGGTACATGTCTGAGATGTACCAAAGGAAAATATTATAAGTGGATCATCCCCCTCGTGCCACAGGTCCACAGGTTTGGAACAACCCGAGGAGTTTAATTCATGATCGAGAATCTCATGCTGCGGGATCCCTCTATGGCTTGAAGCAAGACACCCCGAGCATAGTATGAGAGGATCAGTAGCTGTCTGATGAAGCTGAGATTCACTACGAGTGAAATCGATCGAAACCATCCGAAGGTTGTGGATGAAATACCTCTCATACTGACACCTATGTCTAATAGGTGCAGACCCTCTCATTTGTAGAAGACAGAGGGAGTTGGATTCCGAATGTGGAAAGATAAACTACTAGCCTATGACTACCTCGAGGATCTTAACTTTTAGAAGTTATATGGTAGTGATGTCGAACCAGATTTGGGAAATGCCTCTGAGTTTCAAAAAGAAAACTCATTCGCGTTGATGTTCTTGGTGAACCTCCGTCTGAACATATGTTTTTCAGTTAGCATTGTGAGCTCATATTTGGTTGAGCCTCACTAGATTGGTGCCAAGAATCTTCTGAGATGTCTTCAGGACACAATCTCTCATGGATTGAGATACACTGCTAGAAATATGAAACTACATGATTATTCGAATACTAATTAGGCAGGTAGTGTGGAGGATCACTGGAGTGCTTCTTAGTGTTGTTTCTTTTTGGATTCTGCTTCGATATAATGGATGAGAAGGAAGCAAAAGTCGGTTTCCATAAGCACCTCCAAGACCGGATACATATCTACGAGTATGATCTCGTATGAAGCTGCCTGGTTGGGGAAGCTCTTCAGTGAGCTGTTTGATCACATACCACTGTGATTCTCTGTAACAACCAGAGGTGGAATTCGATTATTGAGGAATCCCGTATTCGACGATTGCTCCAGCGGATAGACATCAGATACTACCTTATCTAGTATATGGTAAGTCGATGAGCAAGGAGGCTCCATCGCACTCAGATGATGTACAGGTCGCTAAAGCCCCGGGGAAAGATCAAATCTATGATTTTCCCGAACGACTTGGAGTCGTCAAGAGACCCTTGTAAAAGGGTCCTGCATATTGAATACATTGAGCTTTGGGAGCTCTGGGGACTTGCAGTTCTTACTGGAGTAACGTACGACCACAGGGTGACTCACCCTACCCTGGTGGTGCGCACTGGGACAAGATGATTCACTCTCTTGTGAGACAAGATGATTCGCTCTCTTGTGGAACAGGATGATTCGCTCTCCTGTGTAGCAGGATGATTAGTTCTCCTGTGAGGCCTGGATTGATGTGTTCTCCATGGAAATTGTAGTAGGATTGATTTGTTCTCCTGTGAGGCCTGGATTGATGTGTTCTCCATGGCAATTGTAGCAAGATTGATGTGTTCTCCTACGAGGCCTGGATTGATGTGTTCCCCATGGTGATTGTAGCAGGAATGATGTGTTTTCCTGTGATGCCTGGATTGATGTGTTCTCCATGGTGATTGTAGCAGGATTGATGTGTTCTCCGGTGAGGATGGGATTGATTAAGTTCCCCTATCGAGGCATCCTACCCATGCAATCTGGGACTCATGGGAAGTACCTATCATCTGATTAGTGAGCAGCGAAATGAAGTTAGGGACCATAGTAGTACCGATGGATGCATCGTTGTATCTACCGTACTCCCTACGCTAGGATGACCTCCATTGAACTGGGATCAATGATACTGGTCTGGGACCAGTGGTAGGAGTTGTACCATACTATGACGCTGACTTCGAGTCAGTTGAGACTGGTCTGGGACCAGTGGTACATACTCTGATATTGACTTCGTGTCAGTGCAGTATTGGTCTAGGACCAGTGAGAGTGGTACATACTATGACGCTAACTTTGGGTCGGTTGAGACTAGTCTGGGACCAGTGGTACACTCTCTGAGACTACGATACTAGTCTGGGACCAGTGGTAGGAGTTGTACCATACTATGACGCTGACTTCGAGTCGGTTGAGACTAGTCTGGGACCAGTGGTACATACTCTGAGATTGACTTTGTGTCAGTGCAGTACTGGTATGGGACCAGTGAGAGTAGTACATACTATGACGCTAACTTCGGGTCGGCTGAGACTAGTCTGGGACCAGTGGTACACTCTCTGAGACTGTGATACTGGTCTGGGACCAATGGTAGGAGTGGTACCCACTATGACGCTGACTTTGGGTTGGTTGAGACTAGTCTGGGACCAGTGGTACACACTCTGAGACTGACTTCGAGTCAATGGAGAATGGTATGAGACATTCTTGATCAATTCTTCTTCTTCATAGTTCAGTAAAGCAGAGCTGATAAGAGAAAAGCAAAGACAGCAGAGCTGAGCAAAGCAGAGCTGAGCTGAGCTGAGCAAAGCCAGCTGAGACAGCAGAGAAAAGCAAAGCCAACAGAGCTTAATAGAGCCAACATAGCAGAGCAGAGCCAGCTGAGACAACAGAGCTGGACAGAGCAGTGCAGGGCACTGATGGCAGAGATAGTACAGCAGGACATATGGATCAGCAGATGGAGTTCTCCCTAGTTGAGAGGGAGTGTTAAATTGGAAACTAGGGCCAAAATCCATGTGGGTTAGCTTATTTATGGGAGATGATATTTTTATTGGATCCCTCTCGTTGAGAGGTGTAGGATTGATCCAAAGATCATCTGATTCCGATATGTATTTATGGAGATATGAATTTATTTAGATTATGGTTTCATTATCTAGCCAACCAGCTCTTACGTAGACTCAAGAAGCCCAAAGGTCATGACTATTCATCATATATGTTTTAGTATAAATATAGAGGACTTGAAGTCATTTTAAGACACATTCTTGATGTGATCTCCTCTCCACGTCTTGGGTTTTTGGAGAAGGAGAGTCACAAAAAGGAATACGTTGACCTAGTTTGATGATGCCCTAAATCCAATGCAACGCAGTCATAACCTTATTCATTGTTCATGGTGAAGCCGTAGATGGAAGGAGCCTTACCATAGCTATACGCAAGGCATAAAGACTCTTTATACACTGTTCATGATGACCTCTTATACGCAGTTCTTGGAATCAACCCTATGCTGCCCTAATACTAATACGTTGTCCATATAAGTCACAAAAGGATAGCTGTAGTTACATGAAGGGTAGCCGCTGTAATATGGTAAAGCCGCAGTCTCTACACGTTGAGCAGACAATCAATTCGATGTTCAATGAAGACCCTATCCACACGTTAAGCAGAAAATCTATACGTTGTAATGAGGACCTTATCCACATAATCTATACGCTATAATGAAGGCACTATATTCACACAGTCATGGAAAATCCAATGTTGTTCATGTTATATATCAAATGTTGTTAATGTTATATTTCTATAAGTTTTTCATGTTTAGTTATACACAGTCATATATGGAACCACGTTATATGAAACCACGCATATATACGCAATATGGAACCATGCTATACGTAGTCCATACAACGCATTATGTACATACGCTGGATATATACGTTGGGCATTCATATAATATTCCACACAGTCATACACAGTCATAAGGATATCTATGCTGCTGATGAGGATGATCCACACAAGTATATCCACGCAGGCTTAGCAGGAATGCAGGGCCTAATCTCACAGTTAATGAAGACTCCATCAATGAAACTCCTACAATGTTGTAAATGGAGACATCTAAGCACAGCTATGAGATCTGTTCTCGCTGTCAAAAGGAGATACAGAACTTCGCATTTGGGCACATGTATATGCTATAATGAGAGGAACAGAACTTTGGTTTCATCTCTGTAACCTCCTTGGTGATATTCACCTCCATGAATGAGATCAATGAAACCCTACAACAGTACTAACCCCACAGCATACTAAAGGAGTATATTACAATGAAAAGACCGGATCTGTCATTCTCAGCATTCTCGTTGATTTGGGGTAGCAATATGATGTTGTGTAATAAGAGCAGCATAACAGTAATTGAGTACACATCAGATAGCTGCAGATCCATGATGTTGAGAACAGCTCAGTGATACTTGGATGCAACATTGTGTAATGAATGGGCAGCATCATGGAGTAGCACAACACATGGGCAGTATGATGTATGAGGTCATGGACAACATGATGTGTAGGCAGCACAATGATCATGAGCAGCATGATGATATAACATGATGGTGCTACATGGTCAGGTGCAGCAAATGGATGAGATGCAGAACGATGATAGGTGAAGGAGTCACCTTGAGAATCAGTTGAAGTAGAATGTCTTCAATTGATCTCATCATTATACGAAATGATCTATGCTAGATCTAGATAATTCAAAGTGTTGACTTCTATTGTAAATGTACTCTCTCTCTCTTCCTCTGCTGAACTTTGAAGATAAAAGAAGATTTGATCAAAGGGTTTCCCCACACATTGTGGGGTTTGTCCCTGCCTCGCACCACATCTTGTGTCCTCTTGTCTTGGCTTATCTTCTGCAATTTATATTTATGTTCTATATGCAGTTTATCTTAATGCCGATGTGATTGCTAACTGTGAAAATTTAAATAAATTGCTTTAGCATAGAACATACCTAAACTTAACAAAACCTATACAGAGTTCAATGGGAATTCATTCCTAGGATGCCTCTTAGTGCATCTACAGAAAAAAATGGCCAAATCCCTCTCTGCTTCCTCTTGTTTTCTTTTGATATGTAAGGTGTCCATTTGCATGGAAAGAGTCTGCAACATCTCACTCTTGAAGTCTTCTAGCATGTTTCCAATTTCTCCTTTAATGGATGAGTTGGAAGAAGAGGTACCAACTATGAGTTGACTCCCCCTACCTTT
Source organism: Pinus tabuliformis (assembly GCA_031772625.1). Taxonomy (NCBI): domain Eukaryota; kingdom Viridiplantae; phylum Streptophyta; class Pinopsida; order Pinales; family Pinaceae; genus Pinus; species Pinus tabuliformis. The sequence continues at coordinate 380,475,762 of CM062812.1, read as the reverse complement.
CTTTCTGGCTACACTAAAATGGTTTCTAAAAATAGTCTTTATGTCCTCATAGGGTAGTTCATAGATGTCTCCCCCAGCCAACAGATGGAGGGTGTCTAAAATATCTTCCTGAATTCCCTTGAGCAGCACCAACTTCAGAGACTCAGGGTCAAGTGTACACCCGGCCCTTTTGTAACTGAGCTGGAACCTCTCTTCATAGTCTTCTAGGGACTCATCATTTCCTATGGTCATTCAGAAGATTTCTTCTTTAGTGTCTTTTGACCTACAATAGTCTCGATACTTGTTGTTAAAGGCTTACTACATCTGAGCCCAAGTTGTGATGTTATTGCCAGGTAATCCCATGAACCAGGGCAGTGCTGCATCCTTGAGAGTAGAAGGGAACAGTTTCAACTTTTGCTCATCTTCTGCATAGTCATAAGTTCGACAAATGACAGCAAACTTGAACAATAAGGTGTCAGGATCTTCTGTAGTCAGACCATGGAAATGAGGTAGGGTGGAAGGGCTTATATTCTTCATTTTCGTGTCTCCATTGGTCTCCTGAATGAGAAAGGTACCCTCAATTATCTCTCCATTCCCCCTAGCATTTTTGTTTTCAACCATTGGCTTCAAAGGAATGTTTCCTTCTTCTTCTTTCCCTATAGGTTCTTCAAATATGTTTGGTTGTTCACCTAAGGGTTCTTCTTGATCGCGGCCACCGAAGAAGAGAGAAGGTTGGTTATGTGAAGCAGTGAGGGTGTTGGGCAAAAATTTTCCTGAGTTATCTCTATTCCTACAAGGTATGAAAGGAAATCTTTTTGGTTGGTTTTTGTTTCTTTTTCCCCACATTGATAGTACCTGCAGAAAATGAAATTGATTGAACAAAACAAATTTCAACTAGCTAAAATGAACTTGCTAAATAGAAATTTGCAGAATTGAAAAGGAAAGCAAGGAAATGCAGAACTGAAGGAAAAGAAATGACTAGTCTACTTCTGTTGAACTGAAATTTGTAGAATTGAAGAGGAAAGCAAGGAAATGCAAAACTTGAAAGAAGAGAAATGACTAGACTACTTTTGCTAAAATAAACTATTAGCAGAATGTTGCAATAGGAAATGGAAGAAAGAAGTAATCACATAATACTCTAATGCTTCCCTAGTAACGGCACCAAAAAGTGGTGAGCACCAGTATTGCAGCAATAATGCTACAACTCCTAGGTTGCCTACTTTACTCTTATCAACCCAGTAGTTCGTAACAAACTTGGACCCGTCGGTGTTGTATGCACAAGTACTAGTTCTCACTACAGGTTGTCACTTGGTCAGCCGGCGCCAGATCACTAGGAGCTCAAGACAACTTCTATGGATTCTAGAAGAATCTATATGTGTGATGAAAGGAAAGAAAGATTACTCTACAGATGATATTCTAACTGCAGAAAGGAGAAAGATTGAAATGTAAAGCAAACCTAGTAAACCCTAATTAACCAAATAATTCTACTTTTGCAGGAAGCACTATGAAAACCATGAAAGGAATGCCATTACCTACTCAAGGAAGTAAACAACATCTAACTATACTATTTCCGGAAGAAAATAAGCAAAAATCATATTTTTGGATTTTTATGTATTTTTATGTGAATTTGACATGCATGTAATTTATTGTGTGTGACTGTGGCAGCGAATAGGTGGCATTGAAGGGTGGTTTTGGGACTTGAGAGGATGTAGGATGGTGTGGATGGGTCCTAGGAGGTCCCAGGTGGCCTTCTAGAGGCTTTTCCCACACTCAAACTTCAAAAGAAATCCTACAGGAAAATCTACAGGAGGACACAGGAAATCTACAGGAGGAAAACAGGGAAATTACAGGAAGCCTACAGGAGGAGGCCGAGAGCAGTTTTCATTGTTTTGAGGATGTGAGAGTGGGTGAAAAAGGTGGATGAAGGTTGGAATGAGGTGTTAGGGCACCTATGGTCTACCATGAACCACCAAGAGAGAGAAAGATGATTGGATTTGCTCAAGGAGAGAGGAAGAAGTTCTAGGAAAAATGCAGGAAACTAAGGCAGAATTGAGGTGAGACTTGGGAGACCAATAGGGCATGGATCAGATGGAGGGTGTAATTGCTGATAAGCTGGCCTACTGCTAGAAGATATCTTCTGCATAAAAATTTGCATTCAACCAAAGAAATCAAGCAACAAGTGAAATGAGAGCATTTAGGAAAAACAGAGTTTTGCATAAAAATGGTCTACACTATGATCTCTGAAAGGAAATGCTAAGAAATGTTGTAGGAAAGGAAAGCATGAAAGAAGACTATTGAAAATCAGGAAATGAACATGATGAAAAATATCTAAAGTAAAGAAAAGCTGGACTATTAACCTACTAAAAAGCTGCAAACACTAGAAGTCCTATGAAGGAGGAAAATCTGTGTTTTTGGGGCAGCAAGAGGGTCTTTGCCTCCAATCATGGTCCCAAAAAGAGGAAGGGAAACCAAGGCACTATTTATAGCCTTTTGAATCTTTTTTTATCACTGTTTAACCTGCTACAGAAAGCACAAATGGAAGCAAACCACTAAATCACCAAAAGCAGCCTATTATTGACCATAAAAGAAATACATCTAACAACAAACTAATCTACAAACTCAAACAAAGCATACAAATACAATTAAAGAGGAGCTTGGCTGCTTGGATTGGGCCCTAACCCAAGAGCTTCAGCCCTCTGAGGTAACTTAGTGCTAGCTCAAAAAGGATTCCATCTTTATTTTCAAAACAATAGCAAGATTACATGAAATTGTCGCAAAATAATAAGCTCGAAATTTTAGCAAAGTTTACATAAGCAAAAATCCAACAAAAATCTGACCCCATTGAGGCCCTAGGCCCCTATACTTATAGAAATGAAGCTACCAATAGCTTCCTTAAAATCAGGGATCCTTGGCTCCCAAAACTCAAGATAATCATCAGTCATCCTCCACTTGCTTGGCTGCCTTCTAGTGCATGATTCAACTGCTTGTACTCTAAGCTGAATGAAGGGTAATTCCAAGTGAGGAGTAATAAATGAGGGGGATTCCCTCTTATAATTCCTCTCCTCTGCCCACTTCGAGTTATTTCTGCCATTTTTCCACTGGATCCTTGACTTTGACTTCGAAAATCATCAATAATCTGCATTAAATACATGTTAGACCACATGGCACAATAACTAACTCAACTCATTCTATAAGCATAAATATAATCATAAAATCATATAATAAGCTAAGAGAATGGTTGGTTTGACTAAGTTACGAGGTAAAATGAGCCCATATAATTACCCATTTATGAGGCTCATCAAGTACTATTGGTTTGAAAGCTTTTAAAAAAAAGAGAAAAGAGAAAAAAAAAATGGAGTTATTTATTTTATGCCTCGTAGAATTAAAGACAGTCAAGGGAAATTCCTACCTAAAACCCCACCCCTTCAAGCATCCAACCATCATTCTTCTTTGGTGACTATGAACTTCCCTCTCTCACTGCAGGGGAGTTAAAAAACCCTCTAGGTGAGGAACCTAAAATTTTTTAGGAACCCATAGGAGAAGAAGAGCCCACCTTGCCTACCCATACCATGGATGAAAATAGATAGAATGAGATTTTTCCTATGTGGGAAACCAATGGGGAGGCCAAAATGAAGAATATAAGTCTTGCTTCCCTTCCAAATTTACATGGCCTAACCTCTAAAGAGACTGACAACTTCATGTTTTAATTTGGTGTTTTTTATATTACCTATGACTATACCTATTATGAACAAAAGTTGAAGTTGTTTCCATCTACCCTCAAAGATGCATCCTTGCGCTAGTTTATGGGTTTAACTAGAGGCAACATCACTATCTAGGCTGAAATGTAGAAAGTATTTAATGAAAAGTATAGGGATTACTATAGATCCAAAGAGACAAAGGATGAAATATTTATGATGACCCTAGGACCAGATGAATCTTTAGAGGACTATGAGGAAATATTCCAACTCAATTATAGGAGGGCTGACTTCACCCTTGACCCTGAGTCACTCAAGCTAGTTCTTCTCTGAGAGATCAGGGAAGATGTAATGGAGACCCTCAACATGTTTTCTGGAGGGTACATCTATCAGTTTCCTTATGATGACATAAATACAATATTCAGGAATCACTCTAAGGTTGCTAGGAAAAAGGATAGGTATAGCCAAGGCTTGGTTAGTTCATCTCCCTCTGCATGAGCCATCAAACATGATATAGGAAGTATGTTGGAGGATTTCAAGAGTGAAATTTTTCATACCTTTTCTCTACATATGGATACTATGCAAATCAAAATGAAGCAAGAGGAAGGAGAAAGAGTGTTAGTTATCTTTTTCCCTAGATGCACTAAGAGGCATCCTAGAAATGAGTGCCCACTAAATGTCATAGAAGTATGATTTGTTTATGAGGAAAACAATGGAGTAGATGATTTTCCTTCCTTGCCAAGCCTAAAAGTCGTATACCAAGGGGTATAAGTTGGTTCAGAGCAACTCTACTTAATTAACTAAAGGAGGCCTCAAGGCCCTTGACCGTATCAACAAGGAATGCAAGGTGCACATTATCCCCCTTACAATCCAAATCAAAATGCACCTTTCCATCCTTGGTACCATTCTCCTCATTCATCATGGCCCATACCCTCTCCTTGGCCTTATACTCCTAAATATCCTCCTCAACCTATCAACCCTCCTTTCCATCCATATCCACCTGTGTCTACGCAATGGGGCAACTCATCACAACGATGTAGGCCTCAAACAACCTGAATGCCTACTTAATTATTCCACCATAACCTAAACCACAACTTCCTCACCATAACCCACCTAAGAAACCTCAACTACTTCCCAACCTAATTTGAACCTGAAAAATAAGCAGGCACAACAAGTGTACACTGGGGAGACATCTTATCCTTCTTATGTTGTGGAAATCCAAGAGATAAACCTTTGTTCTTGGAAGGTACTTCCAGATTCTCACCCACCTTCTCCACCTAAAGATCTTGAAGAAGATAAGGAAGAGAATGCCCCTCAACCCAATGTACCTCCTTATCCTAAAAGGTTATTCCACCCTAAACACCACACCCTGGAAGAGGCAGAACTTCTGGGAGAATTGAAGATCTTGTGTTTCAAAATACTCCTTCTCCGGGCCATCAAATATGTCCCCATTTACAACAATCTTATCAAGGAATAGTGTTTAAAAAGGCATGGGATAAGAAGAATATATACCCCCACTATAAAAAAAATTGGGCAGTTGTTTGATCTAATGCTTGGGAGGGTGATCTCCCAAAAGTACCTGGTAGCCCAGTAGTGGATGTGCACATTGATAGCATTATGGTCCCTAATACCTTGATTGACCGTGGGATTGAAATCAATGTGATGACCAAGGAAACCATGCTCAAGTTCAACCTCCAAGGGGACTTTAGAAATACCACTATAGTACTGCAGCTTCCAGACAAATCCACATTATCTCCTAAGGGATTTTTTGAGGATGTAATGATCTACATTTACTCCTGGGCGTACCCCACTTATTTCCTTGTCCTCCAGCCCAAAACTAAGTTTAATGGATACCCTTTCATCCTAGGAAGACCTTGGTTGGACACTGTTGATGCCTACATTAGTTTGAGGTTTTCGAACATGACCATCAAGAATGGGCATCTATCAAAACAAATTGTGTTGTATCCTCCTTCTCAACCTTCTATTGAGCATGGCTTTCCCTTGTGGTTAGAGGATGTGGAAGAGGAGGAATTTTATCAGGCATCCCTCTACCTAGTATGCACATTATACACTGTTATAGGGGGGAATGAAACTTGATGAATATGACCTTATTGACCATGTCTTACAAAATAAACCTCCCATTTCCATGCTAATTCATGAACTAATGAAGGAACCTGAGAGTAACCCTTGGACTTATTTTTGTTTTCTTACCCTAGCCTAGAACATCCAAAGGTTGTATAGATTAGCACATCCATAACTCTTAATATAAACGCCTCTCTCTCAGCTGAGCAGGAAGAACAATTATGTAGTGTGTTGAGGCAACCACCTGAATGATTTTGCTTTGGATTATAAGGAGAAGAAAGGTGTGGATCCCTTAGTTTGTACTCATCATATATACATAAAAGAGAGATGCAAGCCTATGTGCCAGCCCCAAAGAAGGATGAACCCAAATCTTAAGGACATTATGAAAGATGAATTGCAAAATCTATTGAATGCAAGGTTCATATACCCCATTTTAGATAGTGAGTGGGTGTCCCCCCTCATTATAGCCCCCGAGAAAAATGGGAAGAGGAGGATCGATGTTGATTATCGAGAACTTAACAAGGCAAAAAAAAATGACAACTTCCCTTTTCCTTTCATTGACCAAGTGTTGGATGGTCTTGCATGGAAGAGATTATTTTCCTTCCTATATGGGTTTAGTGGTTACAACCAGATATAGATCATCCCTAAGGACCAATATAAGACTACATTCACATGTCCTTGGGGTACCTTTTCCTATAGGGTCCTTCCATTTGGTTTGTGTAATGCCCCTACTACCTTCCATAAGACAATTTTGAGTATCTTTGTTGACCTTGTTCATGACATTGTTGAGATATACATGGATGAATTCACTCCTTATGGTTGTGACTTCGAGGAAGCTCTTTCTAACCTATTAAAAGTCTTAGAGAAATGAATTAAGAATAATGTTTCATTAAGTCTAAAAAAAATGTGATTTTTTTATGAATGCAGGGATTGTCCTAGGCCATTCCATATCCAAGGAAGGGATACAGGTTGACCCCAATAAAATTTCCATCATTAAAAGGGTCCCTATCCCTCAAAAAAAAGAGATGTCAGGAGCTTCCTTGGATTGGTTGGGTATTATAGAAGGTTCATTAAAGACTTCAATAAATTTGCATCACCCTTGTTTGGACTATTGGCTAAAGATTCAAACTTTTATGGGACAGACAAATGTAAAGAGTCCTTTGAAGTGCTAAAAGAAAATTTGACCACTGCACCCATACTTAGGGGTCCCAATTGGGCATTACCTTTCCATATACACACAAATGCATCAGATAAAGCTGTAGGGGAAACCTTAGGACAAGCGGAAGATAAATTTCCCTATGTTATATATTTCATCAGTAAGAACCTTTCTAAAGTTGAGCTAAACTATACAATGACTGAGAAAGAAATCCTTGTTGTGGTACATTCTTTGAACAAGTTTAGGAACTACATCATTGAATATCAAAAATTTTGTCCACATTGATCATGCATCCATTAAGCATTTACTGATTAAACCTTATGTCAATGATAGGATAATTAGATGGTTTTTATTATTGAAGCAATTTGATTTGATCATTATTGACAAACCAGGGAAAGAGAATGTGGTTGAAGATTTATTGTCAATAATAACCTTGCCTGTAGAGAATGAGGAGATGGTACATGATCAGCTACCATATGAACACCTCTTTTCCATCTTGGTGATATCTTCTTGGTTTTTTATATAGTAAACCACTTGGTTTCTGGGAGGTTCCCTCATAATCTATCCTCCAAAGAGAAAAGCACGATTATTAGGAAAAGTGCCCCATTCACTTGGATTGGGGGGAATCTTTCCAAGTTGGGACCATATCATATTTTGAGAAGATGTGTGAGGGAAGAGGAGGTCTTTGACATCCTATCAGTATGCCATTATGGACCTTGTGGAGGTCACTTTGTTGCTAATAGAACAACCTTAAAATTTATACAAGTTGGTTACTATTAGCCCATTCTACATCAAGATGCAAGAAGGTACACCACCAGGTGTGATCAATGCCAAAGGATGGGTAAGCACACACCTAAGGATGAAATTTCTTTATAACTTCAAATGGCATTAAGCCGCTTGAGAAATGGGGGATAGATTTCATTGGGCCCATTGATCCCCCATCGGGATGAAGAAGTATATCATTGTGTGCACTGATTACCTAACTAAATGTGTTGAAACAGAGGTAGTCAAGGTAGAAAGTGAGCAGAAGGTGGCTAATTTTCTGAGGGAGAATATTTTCTATAAGTTTGGCTTTCCCAAGGTGTTGTTCATTGATCAAGGGACACAATTCACATCAAATCAGATCAAAAACATCATGAAGCGGCACTGCATCAAGCACAGGATATCCACTGCCTATCACCCTCTGGAAAATTGGAAAGTGGAGGTCACAAATAGAGCCTTGGATAACATTCTGACAAAGGTTGTTAGTAGAAACAGAAAGGATTAGGAAGACAGGATTATAGAAGCCACTTGGGCCTACAACACCACTTGGAAGACCACCACTGGATTTACCCCATTCAAATTAGTCTATGGGAATAAGGCCTTGTTGTCAATAGAATTTGAATACAATACCCTAAGGATGGAAACTCAATTAGACTTAGACCTCATTGTAGCACAACAAGAGAGGCTACTCCAACTCAATGGTTTAGATGAATTCGGGTTTCAAGCTCTCCTGCACATTGAGGCAGTCCAACTAAAGAGGAATATTTGGCATGAAAAACACATTAGAGAGAGAGCTTTTCAACAAGGTGATTGGGCCCTTCTATATGACTCAAGATTCAAGGATTTCAAAGGGAAATTAATGACAAGATGGTTGGCCCCTTACCTAGTGGAACCCCAGTATCTTTTGAAGGAGCAACATGGTTCTTTTCTTAGTGGATTAGGACATCTACAACAACTTACTCTGTCATATCTCAGCTACCCTCCTCCTGGGGGGTAGTTTCCTTCGTATACTCCTTATCCTTCGGAAAGGGGGAAACCTATTGCTAGAATTTTTCCATCCACTAATCAAATGATACAAGCTGGTGGTCCACCCTGTTCAAGTCCTCTCCCTATGGGTCCTCCATTTGCATGAATGGTTGTTTCTCCTTGGAATCCTACATTTCCCATTTAGCCTGGTTTAGTCTTAACTGAAATCCCGACTTCTCAACCTATTTCAGCTATGCCTCAGATTCCTACTTATCAATTTTTCCATCCATACCTCAACCTGTCCATGCTACGCCTTAAGTGAGTCAACCTATTTGGGTTGTATCTCAAATACCAATTACTAAAATGGTACCCAGAATTTCTCAAATTCCATTTAACCAGCCTATTCAAGGTGTGTTACAAACTCCAATTAACCCATTTGGCCAAACTATTCCACACATGCAAGTTAACCAACCTATTCAAAACATGCCACAGGTTCCAACTAGTCAACCTAGTAGTGGAATGATGCAAATTCCATATGGGAAATCATTCCAATGTGTTCTGCAAATACTTGTTTGAAAAAAAAACTATACCAAAAATGCCTTATCAAGGCCAATAGATTCAAATTCAACCTTTCTATACTTACCAAGGTTTTCATGGAAATGGGCAACCTAGTTTCGATTATCTTGGTTAACAAAATCCTCCTTATCTTGATGGAATGAAAATTCCTATCGCTCAACATGTTTCGTCATATCTAGGATATCCTCCACCACCAGCTAACATTTATCCACAACTTCAACCTCCTCAAACACACTTTAATAGGTAATTATCATTCATTGCAACACTTTAGTTATGAGATCCATCCCGGTTAATGAATGATCTAATTCAGCATTCTCCTTGGTGGTCGGCGATTCCTACAAAATTACCGAGTGCCATTATGAAATTTAACCAAAACCCTAGAGAAGATCTGTCAAATCACATCGTAACTTATCATTTATGGTGTTCATTGAATTCCTTAAATGATGACTCCATTCATTTACGAATTTTCCATAAAACTCTTATCAGTTCGGCAGCTAAGTGGTATGTTAAATTACCCAAAGCTTCATTTAACAACTTTGGTGCATTGGAAACCACATTTCTAACCCATTTCTAACTACCCATCTGTTATGAAACTGGAACTCATTTTTTGACCTCCTTTAATTAGTCTGACTCTACTCATATATCTGATCATATACATGAGTGGAGGCGTCAACATCGATTGGTCAAAATTTATATTCTTGATCATTTTTTGGCAGAATTGTTTGTTAAATCCCTATTGTCCACTATAATTGAAGACGTTACCTAAGGCATAGTTTTTAATAAAGAGAAGTTCATTACTCGTGCTCAATAACTAGATTTTATTTATACCCAATATGGAATGCTCTATAACAAGATACCCAACACTCCTTGACCTCAACATACTATTCCACATACTCCCTTGAAGGAATCACATATCAATGATGGTTAGATTGGTTTTGTGGGTCAACATTAAGTGATCAAAGATTCTAATCAAAATAATTCAAAATATGCTCCAACTATGACCAATAAAATTCCCTCCAATCCTGCTCATGTGAGTACTTCCGAGGTTAATGCCATTCAATCCACAAAAGGAAGATCTCAACAATATGGAAGTGAGAGAAAGGTTAAAGGTAAGAATAAACAGGAGAATCCTCTAGAGGATAAGAAGAAGAATCAGTCTCCTGACGAGAATCGTAAGCCTTGTTACCATTTCCTTATCTATAATGACGATCATTTTACTAAGGATTGTCCATAGTGGGCAGAAATCAACCGAATTTTAAAATTTGCAAACATTGCACCTGTCGTGTTGATTGATCCTTTCGCTAACTAGGAGGCGAAAATGGTTGGAAAATATCCATCCCCCTCTTCTCAAAGCCTTGTTTTCATGTGTCATAAATATGTCTCAGTGGCCACTAGGAACAAAGATTATGGTAATTTGAATCCCTCAACTAGAAAGGCTACAAATCAACCTTCTAGTTCTACTCCACCCACCTTTGGTCCTCTCCAAATTGAGAAACCTTCTTCTAAGCTAACAATTAAACCTCCCAAATGGGTGATTCGTAAATCATCATTTAACCCCCATGTGAGAGTTGTGCAAAAGTATAATACAGTTGAATATTTAGCCCAAGCTCCTTCGGCTATGTCCATTCTCAAGGTTTTACAGAATTGTCCCTCTCAAAATAAGTTGTTATTAGCAGCTATTGGAGTAGATCCCTCATATTTAGGTCTCATTGTGTTCAATCATGATGATAATACACCTAAACTTCCACCCCAACTTGCACTTATGATTCACATTGCAGTTAAATGCATAAACATATTCCGGACTATTGTGGATGAAGGTGTCTCTACCCACATCATGTCGATGTCATGTTGGAAAGCTTTAGGTTCACCTACCCTTACTCAATCACTGACAACACGCAAAGAATTTGATGGAAGATGATTTAAACCTTAGAGAATTACCAATTCCTTATCATTGGAATTAGGCGGTAAAATTGTCTCAGTAGAGGTCGAATTCAATGGACCTTTAAATACAACGTCTTACTGGGATGCACTTGGGTTTATGCTATGGTATTTTTAGCCTCGTCTTATTTTAGGATGATTTATTTCCCTCACTAGGGGAGAATTATAGCCATTATCAGATTTCCTTTTTCGTCGTTGATTCCCAAACTACTGGAAACATCCGTCTTGTGGGAAAGACCCCAATACCTTCTGAAAATGTCAGGGTAAGATTATTAAAAGACTCGTCCTTGATGGGAACTTTTGTGCTTCCTCCTCCTAACATTCCCTCTATGGTTGCTCCAGTTAGCATGATTTCTTCTATTAATATTACATATGATCCTTGAATAGTGCTTTACAGTTCTAACATTGACTCTTTCAAAAATCGTATGCCACTTAGTCCCATTGAATTAGCTTATGAGTCTATTCACTTGTCTTGTTCGGTGAATTCTGAAAATGATAACTTAGTGGATTTGGTTGATGATTCCTCTTGAGATTCAAGTTTATTTTCGTAATTTTATCCTTTTGACAACACCTTTTCTAATATTAAATCATCATGGAGATCATGATGTCAGATGAGAAACCTTGGGATGATAGTCATCATCGTTCATCTTTCTTGCCTCAGGATGACACTCTTGAGAGTATTTTGAGAATTTTGTCTTCCCAAACTTTACTAAGGAACCTAAAAACCACATCTCCATGAATGAGGTGAATTCTGATAAAAACCTAGAAAATATTTAAGACATTATTCCTCTCGACATTTCAGTTAAGCCGAGAGTTATTAAAAATGTTCATATCAGTGCATCTTTTTCTCCTAATGACATTAAGATTTATAAGGACCTTTTTCAATAATTTTTTCACGCGTTTACTTGGACATGAGAAGAGATGCCAAGCATTAATCCCAATATTGTGGTGCCTAAAATTAAACATATCTAGATGCCAAGCGAGTTAGACAACATTTGTGTTTGGTTCACCTGAAGAAAGTTGCTACAATAAAAGCAAAATTTGAAAAGCTTTTGCATGCTGGTTTTATTTATCCTGTTCCTTTAACCGATTGGGTCTCGAATATTATTCCTATAATGATCAAATAGCGCACAATCTGAGTATGCATCAATTATCGGTATATTAACCAAGCTTGTCCCAAGGAAAACTACCCAACCCCTTTCATCAACCAAATTGTTGATAATTGTGCTAGAAGTGAAATTTTCTCATTTATTGATGGCTTCTCTGGTTAAAATCAGATCAACATACTCCCATCTACCCAACATAATACTGTGTTCATTTTCCCATGACGTACGTTTTCCTATCGCAAACTTACTTTCAATCTTAATAACGTTGGCACAGCTTTCCAATGGAAAATTAATTATGCTTTTCACGGTATTAAGCATATCATGCAACCCTGCCTTTATTATTTTCTTTCCCACTCTAAGATTCGTCACAACCATCCAATTCATCTCAAATTAATATTATTACACTTTTAACACTATAAGATCTAATTAACCCCGCACAAATGTGTTTTCTATGTTCAACCTGGTTGACTTTTGGGATTTGTGGTGTCCAAATAATGAATCTGCATTGATCCCCTAAAATTCCAAGCTATCCTCTATCTTACAACCTTGTCTTCTCTCGTTCAGTTACAACGTCTACAAGGGAAGGCTAACTTTCTATGAAAATTCATCCCTAACTATGTAGAGCTTACTAAAGTATTTAATCGTTTGTTGAAGAAGGGGATTCCCTTTTATTGGGATGATACTGCTCAAAAGGATTTTGATGCCTTGAAACGTGTATTAGCCCAAGAATCATTATTGCATCCCCCGGATTATCATCAAGACTACTTCATGTATCTCATTGTCAGTGTTACCACTATCACTATGGTATTGGTACAAGAAGATGATTTAGGAGACAAACATTCTATTTATTACTTGAGACATAATCTAACCAATACTGAAGCCAAGTATTCCCATATTGAAAAGTTATCTTTGGAATTTTTCCAAGTTATTCAAAGATTTCTCCACTATATTATGCTTCGCAAGACTCTTTTGGTTTTTGATTGGAACCCTATGACCTATATCCAGTCACGTCAATTGCTGAGGGGGGAATATTTGAAGTGGATTTTTAACCTCCAAGATTTTTATTTGGAGTTTATCAAATCCAAGTCTAAGAAATATTTGGTCTTTGTCAAACTGATATGAAACCTTCCCTCCTCTACGTCAAAATCAACAACTAACAACTTGATGCAAGATGAAACTTCTTTTTTATCGACCTTATTGATCCTTGGTATTGTTAGGATATTCCGACACATAGGATATAGTTAAGTTCAACTTGGTCTAGTTTAGAGTTAGGTATAGAGTTAGGTAAAGTGTGTTTCTTTACCGTTGTACATTTTATAACTTACAATCCGACGGTCACGATATGTAGTGATCCGATGGTTCACTCTCACCTCGGTATTACCGACACTTGATCCGTGGCTTGACACCCGATTGGTCCATGAGTTCTATTTAAAGCGCATGGAGGGTCATTGTTCGGGTAATCCGTGCATGAGATAAGCTTATGTAAATTTTCATTCTTTGATTAATAAATTGCCTGTAGTACCCACGTTGGGACAGGTCGTGGACTGTTTCCCTCCTTGCACTTTGAGGGTTTTAACCACGTCAAAAATACTGGTGTATTGATTTGAGATCTGGTTGTGAGCGGTGTCCTTTTGGTATTCTTTCTGAGGAACTTACCCTGTAAATTCCTACATGGTATCAGAGCTATTTGAGGGCCGCGTCCGTTGGTGATCCAAATCTGAAGCCGGTAGAACTGCATGCGGCTGCCGGTTCCTAGATCTATTGTTTCTGACTGCTTTTGGGCTGAGAGGACTGCTCTGTTGCGTTCGGAGCATCTGTTCCAGTGAGGAACCCCTTTCATTTCACGCGAAAAGGTTTCCGGTAGCCCTAGCTGCGTCATTTTTCAGATCGGGAGGTATACAGTGTTTTTTGCAGTTTACTGTTATTTTCTCTCTGTTTATTTCGGTCTTAGTTTATTTAGCCTTTTTTTTTAACCGGATCTATACCTTTCATTTCTGCGTATGCTCTTTGCCCTGCGACTCTGTGCGATCTGGGCAAATCAGAAACAGAAAGGAAGGATTTTTCTCATGCGTATGCTCTTTTCCCTGCACCTTAGTGTGATCTCGGAAAATCAGAAACATTGAGAAAAATATTTAGTTTTTCGGCTAAAGCTAACTTTGATTTTTTTTAAAAATTTCTAGTTTTTTGGCTAAAGCTAACTTCGAGCCGCAAGGTTCGTTTTTCTTTGCATATTCGTGTTGGGTTTTGTGTTTTGTGTTTTGTAGGGAAAAAGAGTTTTCTCAAGGCAAGCACGCAAACCAAGGCCCCCCCCCCCCCCTCTCTCTCTCTCTCTCTCTCAAATTTTTTGTATAGATCAATTGGTTCAAAGCTATTTTAAGAGAGTAGAGGTCTTGGGTTCAAGTCTCCATTTTGTGGGGGCGGATTTTTTTTCATTCCCGCACATTCGCGCACTTTGCCGGCAACATCAACAATTTTTTTTCAAAAAGCCATAACTTCTTCATCCGGAAGCCTTTTTCAGAGCCGTTTTTTTTAAAACCGCCTATTTTTTCGAGATCTATCCATTGGAACACTTACTTTCAACATCTTCAGCTTCAGTTTTTTTTTAAAATGGAAAGTCCATGCCAAGTCATTCTTGACAGCACTAACTACTTCCAATGGGTAGCCTACATGGAAGATTTACTTAGAAGTAAAGGTCTCTTCAGAATAGCCACAGACCAAGAGAAGAAACCAAAAGATGAAGACAAGGCTGCAAAATGGGAAAATAGACAAGATCAAGCACGTGGTTTGATAGGGATGTCTATTTCTCCTGATCTTAGATTCCACATTGCAGAACTTGAGACTCCTCATGAAGCATTAGAAAAACTCGCTAAAGTTTTTGGGATTAAAAATGAAATTAGAGCCCATCAACTTGAAAATGAGTTGCTTACTTTGGATCCTAATAATTTTTCTTGCATTGAAGATTTCTTGTCCAAATTCAAGAACCTTAGATATCTCTTGGAAGGTGTTAAAGTTAAGAAAGAAGATGGTAACCTTATTTATTCCATCCTTACTAAGTTGGGACCAGCCTACTCTGTATTTGTTTCCACTTTCCATTCTACAAGGGAAGCTTTCATTTGTCAAGGAAAAGACTACAAGGCCCCTTCCTTTGACTCCTTTTGTGATTCCTTAATAAGAGAACAAGAAAAACTCTTACACCTTGGTCTTCTTAATCTTGGAAACTCTTCCACGAAAGCGTTAGCCGCCCAGCAGCAACCAAATTCAAAGAATCCTAAGAAGTCATATCCTCAAAAGAATGGTCCTAAACCATCTCAGCCTCAAAATGAAAGATCATTTCAGCAAAATGATAAGACCAATAAAAACAAATGGAAGAAGACTGATAGACATTGTAACTTTTGTAATCGAGATGGCCACTTAGAATCTAAATGCTTTAAGAAGATGGAAGCCTTGGAAGCCGCAATGAAGAAACATAACATCCATGTGGAGCCTACTTCAACTTCAACTTCCGGAATGGCACTTTCTGCATGTCATTGTCAATCATCTCAGTCTGGTTATGCATTAAATGTATCTTCTTCTTCTTCTCATTCTCATGAGTGGCTCATTGATTCTGGAGCCTCTTGTCACATGGCCAAAAACCAAGCCATGTTTTCTTCTTTAAATGATTGTAACACCAAAAATATATATGTTGGTGATGATAGATCTCTTAATGTTGTAGGGACTGGAACTGTTCATCTAGACAATGGTCAGTTTAATGATGTATTATGTGTTCCAACCTTATCCTGCAACCTTCTATCTGTCTATCAGATAACTCATTCAGGTGAAGGTAAAATTGTTGAATTTTCACCTCATGATGTTGTAATCAAGGATCTAAAAGATCCTAAACAGATTCTAGCTACTGGTCTTGCTGATGATTCCAAAAGGTTGTATAAGTTTCACAACTTTGGGTCATCAAATCTTCCCTCAGTATTTGTTGCTCATAATGATGAAGTGAGCAAACTTTGGCATGAGCGATTTGGTCACTTAAACTATCGCTCCCTTCAGCATCTATGTAAAGAAAATATGGTGACAGGTCTTCCTATGGTATCTTGCAGAGATGGTGTTTGTTCCGGATGTGTACTCGGAAAACATCATCGGGACAGTTTTGACAAACGTGCCTCTTGGCACGCCTCAGCCCCTTTACAGCTTGTGCACAGTGATTTATGTGGTCCTCTTCCTGTTGCTTCATTCTCTGGCTGCAAGTACTTCTTAACTTTCATTGATGATTTCTCTAGACGCACTTGGGTATACTTCTTAAAACTCAAGAGCGAAGTATTTAACACCTTTTTGGCCTTCAAAGCCTTTGTTGAAAAACAATCTGGACATCAAATTCTTAAGCTAAGAACTGATAATGGTGGAGAATATGTTAAAAACACATTCATCAACTTTTGCACCGAAAATGGAATTCAAATGCAACATACTGTTCCATACACTCCACAACAAAATGGTGTAGCTGAAAGGAAAAATCGCACCTTAAAGGAAATGGCTAATTGTATGCTGCAATCTAAAGGACTCAGTCTTAGTTTTTGGGCCGAAGCAATTAATTGTGCAAATTATATAATCAATCGCACTCCTACTAAGGTTCTAGAGAATATCACTCCAGAAGAAGCTTGGAGTTCCATTAAACCAGATGTAAGTCACTTTCGTGTGTTTGGAAGTGAAGCATGGGCCCATATTCCAGATGAAAAGCATAAAGCTTTAGAACCTAAGAGTGAGAAATGTACTTTTGTTGGATATTCTGAAGATGTAAAAGGTTATAGACTTATTCCATTTAAGTCCAAAAATGTTATCATTAGAAGAGATGTAAAATTTGATGAAAATAAATCGGCCTGCGAGCCTAGTCCGGCGGATGTGCCACCTCTTCCTATCTCTTCTACCTTTGAAAACATTTCTTCTTCAGATGATGAAAGCGAGGATGATAATCCTCCCCCACCTTCTCAGGATCCTCAACTTCCAAGATGGGTCCGTGCTACTCGGGATGCAGCAGGTGATCTTGCCGGTGATCCTACAGATCAGCGACGTACACGTTCTCAGTTTGAAAGAGCCTCTTCTTTACTGGCTCAAGCTCCAGTAAATCATGATCCTGACACTTTTGCAGAAGCTTCAGGCCATCCACATTGGGAAGCAGCTATGAATGAAGAATATCATTCATTGATGACAAATGATACATGGGATCTTGTTCCTCTACCAAAGGGACGCAAACTTGTTAGATGTAAATGGGTTTACAGAACCAAGTATGGACCAGATGGGAAAGTTGATAAACATAAAGCTCGTCTCGTTGCTAAGGGCTTTTCACAGGTTGAAGGCATTGACTACACTGAAACCTTCTCCCCTGTTGCCAAAATGAACTCTATCCGCCTTGTTCTTTCCCTTGCTGCCTCTTTAAAATGGGAAGTCCATCAGATGGATGTTAAATCTGCCTTCTTGCATGGGGACTTGCAGGAAAAATCTATATGGAACAACCCATTGGCTTCATACAAAGAGACTCTAGCCTTGTTTGTCGAATTAAGAAATCCCTTTATGGCCTCAAGCAAGCTCCTCGGGCTTGGTATGCCAAAATGGATAGCTTTCTTTTAGAATCTGGCTTTTCTAGGTGTCATTCTGACAATACTGTCTACACCAAGAAAGTGGGCAACTCTCTTATCATCCTTGTTCTTTATGTTGATGATCTTATTCTTACTGGTAGTGATCCCAACCTTATAAACCATGTGAAGTCCAGCCTTAAAAAGAAATTTGAAATGACAGACTTAGGACACTTACACTATTTTCTCGGTCTTCAAGTCTTGCAATCCCAGGAGGGTATTTTCCTTTCCCAGTCCAAGTATGCTTGTGATATTCTTCGTCATTTTCACATGGAAGACTGTAAGCCAGCCCCTTCTCCCTTTCAGTCTGGAGTCAAACTTTCAGTCTCTTGTACTTCTCCTGAAGTTGATGCTACCTTATACCGTCAACTTGTCGGAAAACTCTTGTATTTAACCCATACTCGTCCTGATCTTTCCTTTGTTGTTGGCCTTGTTGCTCGTTTTATGCAAAACCCCCGTGAAAGTCATTGGAAAGCAGCTAAAAGAATACTTCGTTATGTTCGAGGTACAGTACAGTTTGGGATTCATTACAGTGCCAAAGCAGCTCCTCTGTTAGTTGGTTTCACTGATTCTGATTGGGCTGGTGACCCTGATGATCGGAAGTCTACTGCCGGTTATGTCTTCACTCTTGGTTCAGGACCTATTACATGGGCTTGTAAGAAACAGGCTGCCATTTCTCTTTCGTCAGCAGAAGCAGAGTATCGTGGTGCCGTGGAAGCTAGTAAGGAAGCCTTGTGGCTTCGTCAGATCCTATCAGAGTTTGGCTTTGAGCAGCAGCATCCAACCACACTTTGGTGTGATAATCAAAGTGCCATTCAGCTATGCAAAGATCCAGTCCAGCATCAGCGCAGCAAACACATTGAACTACACATGCACTTCATCAGAAAGCTCATTCATGACCATGTTCTTGAAGTGCAATATTGTCCAACAGATGATCAGGTTGCAGACATCTTCACAAAGGCTCTCACAGAGGCGAAGTTCACTAAACTTCGATATATGCTTGGAGTTCAGGAAGTTGTCACTAAGGGGGGATAGGCTCTAGTGCCTCCTTCCTTCTCCTATTGTGTCATATTTGTAAATCCTTCAATCCTATCCCAAGTTGTTCTTAAGGGGGGATGTTAGGATATTCCGACACATAGGATATAGTTAAGTTCAACTTGGTCTAGTTTAGAGTTAGGTATAGAGTTAGGTAAAGTGTGTTTCTTTACCGTTGTACATTTTGTAACTTACAATCCGACGGTCACGATATGTAGTGATCCGACGGTTCACTCTCACCTCGGTATTACCGACACTTGATCCGTGGCTTGACACCCGATTGGTCCATGAGTTCTATTTAAAGCGCATGGAGGGTCATTGTTCGGGTAATCCGTGCATGAGATAAGCTTATGTAAATTTTCATTCTTTGATTAATAAATTGCCTGTAGTACCCACGTTGGGACAGGCCGTGGATTGTTTCCCTCCTTGCACTTTGAGGGTTTTAACCACGTCAAAAATACTGGTGTATTGATTTGAGATCTGGTTGTGAGCGGTGTCCTTTTGGTATTCTTTCTGAGGAACTTACCCTGTAAATTCCTACAGGTATGTGTTAGGTTCCTATACCAATAGGTGTCATATTTCATGATTGACTGTGGAAATGCCAAATATGATAATCCTTTCCATGCTGCAAAGGTTCCATATTTTCCAAAAAACAGAAAAATGTAAAAAATGTAAAGAGGGTATGCCCTAACAGAAAAATCAAAGGGCAAGAAAAATGAATTGGTCAAAGAAAAAAGAAAATGAACCCCAAAGAAAGACCAGGAAAGTGGCTAGTCAAAATGCCACTACTGTACTACTTATGGCAAAGAATTTCAAAACATGCAATCAGTGAATCTGTCACATTTGATGGATGGCCCAACAGCTCAATCTTGGCCAGTCCATGTTTAAATTTCTTGTTGTAGCATTAGAGAATAAGGTCTGTTCAAACAGTTCAAACTTGGCAGATGAGTAAATAGGTAGAGAAACAAAGGAGCCCAATTGCTTAATCTGGGCCCTTGGAAGAAATAAGGGTAGACTTAGATAGGAGGGCAGTCAAAAGAAAAAGAAAGAAAGGGTTTGCTAGTTCAAATGCACCCAAACAAGATGAAGAAAAAATGCTAGGTGTAGCAGAATGGCTAGGTAATTATGGTGTTGCAGAAGCAGGTTGCTGATCAGTTTAAAATGTGATCTATCTCATGAGTATCACAAACATCATGGCAACCTGGCTAAAAGTTCAGTGGAGCATGACTAATTTCCCCTCTCATTCCCCCAAGTACCCTTACTGATATCCCCTCAAGGACATTGGGATCTGCCCAGTGGTCCTACTTCACTTCATTTTGTGAGAAATACTAAGTGAAACTTTGTGTTCACTTGTTCATAACAAGCCAAATTTCTTGTGTAAAATAATCACTTCCTTTCCCTTTCATTTCCCTAAAAACCTAAGTTTCTACCTTCTAAACTTAGCATTCTCCTATCATTTGTCATATTAACACCCTAACTTTATTATATAACTCCTATATGAAGTTTCCCTGCCCCTACTACATATAAAAAACTATACAAAAAACCCAAAAAATACATAATATCCCTACCCCTGGCAACTATAGCCTTACAACAAAGTTTCGGGAATTATTGGTCCATTTGGGACCTTAATAATAGCCCTTCCACATTCACAAACCATCGGGGTTTATTTAACACCTGGTTAAATAAACAACCGCGCCCAAAAAATACCATAACCCAAAGTTTTTTAACCCCCACAATGTATATAAAGCATTAATATTTGGTGGGCTCCCGCACCATAACTACCCGCCACCTCCACGTTCTGTCAACCGTCGAATCGGGCCCTCCCCATCCAACGGCTCTCGTTGATATCGGAGCCGCTCTGACATCCGAACATTAGCGCCCGATAGAAAGTGGTTTTCCCGCCATACCCCGGGACGCGCGTCTTCAGCCCATTGCATCGGGCCCGTTATGCCAGAAACCGCCCCCGTACATAAGGCAGTGCGATAGAAACCACAAACTGCTCCCGCCTCCCACTGACCATGTCACCCGCCCACGTCAGCGCCCGCGTCACTATTTCGTCCGCCGTGTCTGCCATGTCATCCGCCCATGTCAGCGACCACGTCATCCGCCACGTCACCTTCCGTACTCCGCTACAAGAAAAAGTTACGTCATGATGATGTCAGCACAAAAAGTGCCAAAAAGCCTGAAAAAGCCCAAATTTGTTAAAAAGGTGTGAAAGTGATGGTTTGTTTATTTTCTATTCGTCGTATTGTGGAGACTGTGCATGTGAATTACATTCAAATCGCCACCAACGCTCCAGTCCGCCACCAATGCGAGTTCACGCTGCAAACCCGACCCCCTCAGCTCAGTCCGCAACCACATTTCGTGCCAGACGCCTATAAAACAGGTATTTACTCGATAGTCGCCCATAAACCCTGTTTTTACGAAATTTCTCTGTTACAATCACCAGAAGAGCTGAATTTGAGTAAAATGTGCTATTGCTTGCAAACCTCTGCACTTTAAGTCACTGTTTGACCATGTTTTCAAAGAAAACCTGCTAATACTGTCTTCCTCTGCAATTTGCCCACTAAACTGAAAGTTGAGCTCATTCCTGCCTGCAAAATCACCAGAAAACGCTTGCAAAAGGAGCGCCCTTTCCACTGTTTTTTTTTAGCCTCCTGACTAAACTCTACAAACTCTATTTTTACTATGAATTTCACCCAGCAAGGCAATATCCCGAAGAGAACCAGTCTGCAATTTCCTGAGGAAAAAACCAGAGCCAGTATTCTATTTTCTGTTGCTACAAAAGCTCTAACTCCAAGTTAAAAGGTCATTTAACAAATTGAAATGGAAGCTCCAGTGGCCTTGAATATTGCCCCCTTGAATGCCCCACATAAGGAATTGGAATGGATACCCCTTGTTGACAGGGACTTCCAAATTAAGGATATGATGGGTTACAAATCTCACCTGCAAGCCTTTTGTGAAATTAGAAATAGCCACAGAAGCAGCACTGATGTCTCGGGAATTTGGGAATCCTACATGCCTATTTATTACCTCCCTTCAGTGAATGTGCTCCCTGATTTCATCCATTTATGCTATGCAAATTATGAACCCACACAAAGGGCAGTTATGGCTCCATCTGGGTCTGTGCTTTTCTATATTACTCCTCAATCCATAAATGAGATGTTGAACTTCAAGCCAAATCAGCCTCTGGCTCCTCTCACCATGAAATTCTTACTTGACCAAGGTGCCAAATTGCCTAGCTTAGAGATAACAAGAATTGCTCGGTTGTTTATGAAACCAAATTGCCAGCCTAATCAGCCTCCTCCTTATCTCCAAATCTGGTTCAATGAGGTAGGGAGACTCATTATAGACATGATATCCTACATTTTAGGATTCAAAACTAATGAGTATTTTGATGAAACTGTTTTGGTATTAATGTCCATATTCACTCCAGGACAGCCCCCTGCTGTCAAGTATGATTATGCTACCTTCATAGCAAATAAAATCCATGAGCAATTCATGAATCTGGAGAGAGAAAGAGTATTCAAATACACTTCCTACATATATCATTTGCTGATGTACTATCAACCTGATAGTTTTCAAGTTCCTCTTAAAAGATGGGATCCCAAAGGTGAAAGGAGGTCTGTGATTTTTTGGACTTCAGTTTTCCATGAAGTCCACAACTCCCCATATACATACTGTGAGTTCATTGACCTGTTCATATATCCAACCACCTATTTGTTGATAACAACTCCTCCTGCCAGGCTCTCTGCTGAAATGCAGAAAATTTTACATCTCTCAAAGGAATATAGTATTGGTGACTGGTATTTTTACCAAAACCACACAGTGATCAGGATTTATGGCTGTCAGTTAACTCCCTACAAGCTGTCGAAGTATGTCCCTATGAGACTCTTTGCCCTGGAATACTACCGACAATTTAGCAGTTCAGATTTGACTCATTTCTACGCTACTAGGAAAAAAGCACAGCTCAAGATAAGACATCAATTGGGCCCTTTTATCTTCAATAAAAGGGAAGAAGCCTGGGAAGAAGCAGATAAGATATTAAAAGATCAACTTATGCTGAAACAAAGCTTTCATTGGTCACCATATGACCCTGAACATTTCATAAGTTTTAGAAGAGTCAAAAACAAGCTTACAGGATATGTGCACCATAAAATCCCTGAAATTGAACAATATGCTAATCAACAGGAATGGGTAGAAGGCACACTAGTTGAAGAGCTTACTGATGAAGAGAAATTAGAAAAAGAAATGAAAGAGCTTGAAAAAACACTTGACCTGGACTCTTTTGGACAAGTGCCTTTCACATTGCCTCAACACCTTAGAGCCTACACATCATCTGCCACAACTTCACAACAACCTGCCCAAGAGAGTACTCCACCTAACGGGACATCCAAAGGCAAGGAAGTGTAGCATTTAGAGCAGCAGGATACAATGGCAGACCGGCCATATACAGCCAAGGAGCAAAGTCAAGGGCAAGCCCCTTCAACACAAGCAAAGGTAACTGAAATCCCTGTGTTACAAACTCCCCTCAATGAGGAAAGAGCCAGGAAGAGGGACAAGCAAGAAGAGACACCTACAGGTGGATCCACAGAACAGCACGGAGAAAAGAGGCAAAGGTTGAACCCTTACTCTAAGGAAGAATTGGCAAAAGAAACAGCAGGCAACTTAGGGGGTGAGGAGACAACTGAACAGCAGGCTCCTCCAATTTTAGAGACATCAACTAGCTCTTTTCAACAAGAGCAAGAGAGGCAGCATGGTGTGGAGGTTACATCCACCAAGCAACAGAGCAAGCATGGCTCGGATATCAAAAAAGCATTCACTGAAATAAAGGCCAGAAATGAGCCAGTAAGGTTCCAGCTGTATAATCAATTGCTAACAATGGCTCCCACTAATCAACAAAGGCTAATGGCAGTGGATGATATCCAAGAAGGGAAAATGACCCTTAGTCACTTCAGGCCTACAACGCAGCAGCCACAGTCAGCTACTGATTATATCAAGACTAATCTAAAATTCCTCACCAAAGACATCCACCCAATGGACCAGATTGAGTTACATAAACAAACCGGAGAAATGGTATACTCTACCTTGGCAGACAAAGCATTATTGGCTCACAAACTGCAAAATTCATTGCACAATACTTTTGCCCAATTAGAATTGGACAAGGCCTCCCCATTAGCCAAGGATAATAGAATTAAATCCTTGGAGGAAATTGTTATGGAGCTGGGACATGATCCCAAGGGCATACAAGCCTTAATTAAAAAGAAAGAAGAAGATATAGCAGCCCTCAGAAAGCAGCTCAAGCTGCCAATTACAATGCATCCTCAGACCACAGAAGTTGCACAGCAGAAAGAAGAGGAGGATGTGGTAAGTTTGCTAATGAGGATGAATGAAAGGCTAGAAAAAATAGAGAAAGCCTTGGAGGCAGCACTGGAAGGAAAGAAAGGAGAGTTGGCCTCTCAGCCAGCTCAAACAGCTCCAATTCTTACAACTGTTCCTCCTACAGTCCCCATAGCAGCCCCTCCTACTGATCCGGCATCAACAATAGGTACCTCAGCTTCAGCAACAATAGCAGCATGACATGATGCCAGCCTGAGCATGGAAGATATGATGAAAGAAATAAAGGCTTTGGAACTCCAAATGGCAGAGCTGAAGGAAGCCAAAGAAAAACTGGTCAAGATTGAGGTAAATTATGATAAGTCCAAAATAACTATGACTGAGAAAACAAGAGAAGTAAAGGCACTAGAAAATAAGGTAAAATCCTTGGAGAAGGACCTTACTCTTCACAAGACTCCTTTAGCATGTATTCATCTTTGGCGATCTGCAGGAATAATTTAAACCATTATTCAATCAGATGATTACTGTTGAGTGTGTGGCCATTCTATCTTTGATCTTCCTTCACCTCAGTCATCCCTTCAAATAACTTAGTCACCTCATGATAACAATGTTTTTGTCACTGAGGATGATATGATTTCTTTGGGGATGCTACCTTAACAATCAAGGTTGGGTCCACCGTACTACGATCCTCCACTTTTTTCTTTCTTCCTCTTGTAATTATATTGATATTGGTTGTGGTAAGACCGCCGTCGGTATGAGGTTAAAAATTAACCAAGTCAGCCCCCCTCTTTCTGGTCCTTTCTTCCCACTTTGCAATGAGTTTCGGGAAATCCTCTGTGGCATGAGTATTAATTCTACATTGTGAAAACCATGGTCTCCTAGGGAGTGGGCATTCCTTGGTGACGTGTCCCTCTTGGTCAGAGTTGTGACACCTTACTGGGCCTCTACCTCATGTTCTTCCTCCTCTCCCATTTCCTCCTCATCCTCTCTATTGGACTCATTAATCCTGAATGTTGACCTATCCAGTCATTCTGCTAGAGCATCTAGTGCTCGACATTGCTTAGTGTGATGTCTTTTGGATGCAAAAAACTCACAGTATTTGTTATTAGGGACATTAGAGTACTTCTGCAGTATCGAGCACATTTGTGGTAGATATCCATACATCCTACAGATCTCATAATATTCTTGGTTATTTCGTCTAGGAAAAACTCCTTGTGCTCCTACTACCGCAACTCCTGCAGTTGGTGGGGTCCCTGAAGATCCTGCGATCCCCCCTAGATGATTAATTCCCCGCAATCTCAAGCATTTTGTCGTGACATGCCCTTCTACCATGTAGTGTGTGCACCATACGTTGGGTCTGGCTGGCCACACTGGTTGAAGATCCTTCAATTTCTCCGTTAAAGTTGCGATCTGATTCTGAAGGCCCACAATTGATGGATCCTGCAAACCCATCCCTCCTCTATATTCATGAGGATATCCAGCCATGGCCTCTATATGTGACGCTTTCTCCAAAGCATCTTGGAGAGTTCTGATCTTCTGTTGCGTCAGTGGCATTCTTGTAAGGGGCAAGAGCACCTTGATGAACCAGTCCCTCTGGTGATTAGGATCCAGAGTGTAACTCAGCTTAGCAATGGCATCCTTAAACCTTTGCATGAGTTCCCAAGAAGTTTTTCCTTCCTTCTGTTTGATTTCCCATTGTTGTTGGGAAAAGTATCTATTCAGAACGCCCCTATCCCACTCTAAGGTGTGGCAGTGCCTTAGCAACAAACAAGGAAAACTATTTTCGTATTCTTCTTTATGAAATGTAAACGAAGAGGAAGGATGAACTAACCTGTGTCTTGCGCTAGTTTGTTGATCCAATCGCTCTCCTCTTTGTTTGCTTCCCGCTTCCTGCTCCCTTACTCGCCCAGCTTCACCAAGTTCCTGCAGGATCACAGAAGAGGAAAACTACACAAGCGCGAGAGGAATCACCGATAATGATAATGACCCTCAAGGTACTACAGTACAATTCACGTGGTGTGAATAAAGGACTTGGCGTCGAACACCACGCAAAATCTTTCGGTCGAAGGTCATTGATGTATACCTGTCGCCGGAAGTGAGAAACTTGCCATTGAGGCATGCAAGCTTCAAAGTACTGAAGGGGTGTTCCTAGATCAACTTCTTGGATGATGAGCTGATGTCGACAAGAAGCGATCCGTCAAAGGAGGGCCTTGATGTATCTCACATCAATGACATGGAACGGAGCAAATGATTTTGATGGAGGTGAAAACGATCTGGTGATATATGGTTCAGGGTGGCGGTCATGAAAGAATGAAGTATAATGTATGGTAGTGGATGGGACACGGGTGACTTCTCTGGATGACTTCTCTTGAACATGTCGGCGACACTTATGTGATGGATTGGTAGCATTTACCCCAAAAGTGGATGGTATGGCGAGACCATGGTGATGTGACCGGTGAATGAAACAACCCAACCCGACTCAGGCACGGAGTGGAAGTGTCATGTTCAAGAGCGACTCGCTACCAATAAAGATTCTTTGAGTTTCTTCCCAATTTTTCCCCAGTCATTGCTGACCAGTACCTCTTTATTTTTGTCAAGCTTGAGGAGGATAACATATGCTTGTTCTATAATTTGCCCTTCGGGCAAACCCATCGCTATGTTTTAACGAGCCTAGCGATAGTGAAACTCGTTCTCGTCTAAAGACAAGTTTGTCGCTATTAATGTTTTTAACGAGTTTAACGACAAAGATAACTCGGTCCTTTTCCTTTTTAGGGAGTCTGAAAAGGAACGTAAAGATAACTCCGGAATTCCTTTTTCATCATCTAATCCCTTAAGTCCGAAAAAGTATAAAACAATACAGAAGGGATGAGTTTTCGATAGCTTTAACGAGCCGAACAAAACAAGTGCTCGATCTTTTTGTGCAATAATCCCTCAGGTCCAAAAAGATTAAAATCTAGAGGAGGGATAGCACTTCCGGTCGCTTTAACGAGCTGGAAGGCCAAAACTCGGCAATCTTTTCATATTTTACGAGTCAGATGAAAAGAGCTTAAAGAAGACTC
Source organism: Pinus tabuliformis (assembly GCA_031772625.1). Lineage (NCBI taxonomy): Eukaryota > Viridiplantae > Streptophyta > Pinopsida > Pinales > Pinaceae > Pinus > Pinus tabuliformis. Next base: position 380,448,456 of record CM062812.1, on the reverse strand, counting down.
GTCTTTTAAGGAACGAGTGATAAAATGGGTAGCAGTTGATTCCAGGTAAGGTTTGGAATTCTCCAATCACGGCAGTGTCACAAGGATGGCTAGTGAAATCACTCTTCGCAGCTGTTCCTCAAAATGGGTAAACAATCAAATGGAGGTGAATGATCGGCCAATGGAAAAGTGGAGGTGACGGTGCAAACACGACCAAGGCTTTAATGGATGATAATGTTACATTCACGGTGGTTACTTACCGGAGGATAGTTCATTTTTTAACGAGCTTAAACGCGGGAAAACACTGCTCGATCTTATGTTTATTTTTTAACGAGCATGAACTATGTGCTAAAACTGCTCGATCTTATGTTTATTTTTAACGAGCATGAACTATGTGCTAAAACTGCTCGATCTTATGTTTATTTTTTTAACGAGCATGAACTATGTGCTAAAACTGCTCGATCTTATGTTTATTTTTTAACGAGCATGAACTATGTGCTAAAACTGCTCGATAATCCAGTCATATGATAAGAATGTCTCATTGAAGATGCCATTTTTTATGGAGCTTGCACCTTACAAAGCTTTGCTCCGGAATCCTTTCTTTATGCAAGTTCGGAAACGACTAATCCTACGAGTTTAAAGGGTTAGAGGTCCTAAAAATTTAAAAAATAAATAGCCACCCCTTGCTTGCACTCCAAAAGGTTTGCATGCCCCTAGGTATAAAGTACGATTTCAAGGTTACCCCTCAATTTGCAGATAAAACATTTGTTCTACCAGGAAAGGCCTACCTCTTTCAGGTTACCAAAGATTGCCTCATTTGCGCAGCAAACAAAACACTTCTTCGGTGATGTCTACCGAGATAAACAAAGGTGAATGACGACGCCCGCCGATTCACATAACTTTGACAAAAGAATCTTATTCTAGAACAACCCCTCTTCCAATCACGGACGGGGTACGGACTAGTCATATTCTCCCGCGGAAACCTACCCTATACCCAAAGTTTTCCTGCCGAAGCAGACCAGGACGCATGCTCCCTGGGTTCCAGTCATATCCCTCTGAATTACTCGCGCTCATCGGGAGGACGGACCGTAGGTTGAGACATTTCTTGCGTGAAGAGACCATTTAGGGATGGTATATGACTATTTGCGATGCGTGATCCGGGAAAAGAAAGCTGGTCCACGAGCTTGACCACTCTTCCTTCGTGTGGAAAACACATTACTCTAAAGAGTGAGGAGACGATGGCTCCCATCAAATAAATATAGTCTCGTCCAAGGAGTAGGTTATAATCCAAGGGTCCTTGAACGACCATCACGTTCATTTGAACGGTCTTCCCTTTCAATGTTATGGGCACATTGGGGAGGATCCCTAAAGGTCGACTGGTTCCTTTATCAAAGCCTGTCAGATTTCTCATCTCAGGCAAAAGCGATGGCGAACCAAGCGCTTTCCAAGCAATAGAGGAAAGGATACTCACAGATGCCCCCTCATCTATGATGGTGCCAGCCATGACCATTCTGTATATTTGAATGATAATTCGGAATGGTATGCTTGCTGGCAAACGGGGTCTGCCTAGTTGGTTCCAGTCGAAGGATACAACTAGGTTGCTTGGTGGTGGGACCGAGTAGACGGCCGGGTATGGCTCTGATGAACTTCCTTCCTGCGATAAAGGAATGGGTGGATTGCCCCCGTGTTCATCGGAGTCTGTGTTGATGAAGAGAATTTGGATGGTGTCATCCTTATCCTCTTCAGTGACTGTATCATTTGAAGATAAAACCTCTGAAGGCAAGACCAGGTCAACTGTCGCCTCGACCTTTTGACTTTCGTCTGGAATGGATTCAGTCGGTTTATCTTCAATGACAGACGCTTCAGCTGACCACTTGAGCGGGTCAGCTAGATTCTCAACTAGTGACGGACTTGGCAAGAGTTTTTTGTATCCAGGAGGAAGTCGTAACGGTGAAACCCGGCGATCATCCAAAACTCTTTTAGCCTCGTCTAAGAAGGGACAACGGTGGAGGGCATGGTCGCCTTCGCACAGTCTACAGGGAAATCTAGCTTTCCCTTTTTGTCCTGGGGCTTCACTTTCACTAGTTGACGGTGTGCTTTCAACATGGTCTCCAGAGGTTGATGACACCGGATTGTGCAAACGAGGAGACCAGTCCCTTAGTATCCGGGGGATACAAGGACAATCTCTGTGAAAGTGGTCTCCTCTACAAATGACACATGGCGATTTAGGCCTGGTCAGTTCTGTGTGTGGATTTTCATTAGACGACACTCGTTTTCCCTTATTTGCCTTTGGCTCCTTCTTCTTTTTCTCTTTCTTCTTCTTTTCCTTCTTCTCCTTAGGAACTTGGTTTTTGCCAGCTCCATCAAGCGAAGAGGAAGGAGGAGAGGAAGAATTAGAGGAAGTAGAAGGCTGATGGGTAACTCTGGACTCGTCTAATTGCTGATTCAACTGTTCAGGAATAGTGGTGTTCTGAACGACATTGGTTGAAAAGAGCCATACTGGCAAGCCAATTGTCAGTCCTGGAAGCGACAATGTGGCCATATGGGGCGCACCAACATCTCCCCAAGAGGAGAAGGGGCTAGGATTTCCACTAAGGGGAATTCCTTGGTTGGCAGGCTCCATTTTCTCAACCTAAAGATCAACACAGGAAAAGGGTATGAATATTTCGTTTAAAATAAATTTTAACGACGTTGGGACACAACTTGTTTTTTCAATTTTAAGGAGTCGAGAAAAAACAAAAGATGACTCTAGTCTCCTTCTATTTTTAATGAGCCTGAAGTGACAAGTGCTCAGATGGACCTTTTCTGTTAAGGAGTCTGAAAAGGAATGAAAGGGACTGCTCTGGAGTTCTAGGTAGAGGGTGTGCCAAACCAATCGCAAAACCGCAGAATACTTTTTAGGGTACGGGCGGTCAATCTTCCCAAATGCTGTGTTCAGTGCATTGTGATCAGTAGGGCGGCCGACACGGTTTCCTATGGATAAAGGTTTTATGCCTATAGGGGTCTCCCAATATATACTCGACGGTACGTGGGAGCACAATCCGTACTGGCACTTATCGTCTCACAGTGGAGGAATCACCCAACCAACAGTGAGGACAACAGTTACCAGGCTTTACGACGCCGGAACACGTCTCTAGCCTAGACCTCTATGTTGTGCGTTAAGTTACAAAGCGTTGTTAAGTTCATTCAATTTATTTTAGGTTGATCTTTCTTAGAAGTTTGCCTTTTTGGATCACCACGAGATGTAGATGTAATTCCTAAATGCAGTCTAAAGATGATAAGCAAGCTTTTATCTCTTTTCAACAATGAAAATCCTAGCTACAAGGGGAAAAGAAAGACACAATCTTTTCTCAAAGAGCATAGAGCACACTGTAAATGCACTTTTCCTAAATCAAACCATACAAGTTGTCAAAATGCAAATGCACATATGCATGTATTTGTTTTCACTTTCTTAATATTGATGCCTAAAAAGAAAGTTGTTGTACAAATTTGAATTCGATTTCAAGTGAAAAACACAAACAAGCTTCTTTTCGAAATCAAAAAGACAATTACGACACTTTATGATTTTGAAGTAAACACTTGTTTCGACACTAGAAATTCACAAATTCAAACCAAAAGACAAAAGTAAAAGCGTAATCAACTGTCAACAGCAAACAAACTTACTCCTAAGATCAAAACGACACTTACGACAGGTCTAGATCTAAGGGCGACAGTATGACTAGTTTACTTTTGTAATGGGAAACTGTAAATGACGTAACAAATACACAAAAACAAATACAGTTTCTTTTATACAACTGAGGCGAAATTAAGGCAAAGAAAAGGGGTTTTCAGATAGGTACACACACTGATAACAGGCTGCAAAAATCAGAGGCAAAACTGAACAAAATGAAGCAAAGAACCTCAGCTGCACAGGGCAAAGGCTGATCAACGCACCTGTTGCACAGAGAAACTGAATTGCAGCGCAGGTAGCCCTCTCGGTACCTGCATTGAAATGCAGAACCTCTTCACAGAGCCTGCGCTGAAGCAGAAATGAGAATTGTCTCTGGGTTCTGGGTCACGGTTTGCAGTTTAATCTATGGTTTTTGGCCGGATAAAAGCTATCAGTAAGGTACAATCAGAGGGATGATTTAAAGGAGGACTAAGAGCTATCACAAAGGGAAATTAGAGCATTTGTGGATCAACTATTCAGATCATAAACAGGCCCAGTGAATGGACTAGAGTAGCAGATCTCTACTTTACATTTGTAAAGGGCAAATGCAGTTCGATTTGCTACTCCTGAGTTTATGAGATGATCAACAATAGAAACACAAATAAACTAACTAGATACGCTCCCCAGCGGAGTCGCCATTTTGTTGTTGGGAAAAGTATCTATTCAGAACGCCCCTATCCCACTCTAAGGTGTGACAGTGCCTTAGCAACAAACAAGGAAAACTATTTTCGTATTCTTCTTTATGAAATGTAAACGAAGAGGAAGGATGAACTAACCTGTGTCTTGCGCTAGTTTGTTGATCCAATCGCTCTCCTCTTTGTTTGCTTCCCACTTCCTGCTCCCTTACTCGCCCAGCTTCACCAAGTTCCTGCAGGATCACAGAAGAGGAAAACTACACAAAAGACATAGATTTACATTCATAAATAGCTTAGGATCAGATTTAAGCTAAACATGTATATATAACAAACATCATTGATACACAAACATGTAGGAGAAACTCAAATAGTTTTATTGATATGATAAGAAAGTCCAAGAGGAGATACAACCAAGTGAGTCCCGATCTAGCATCTACCTCCCAGCAAAGGAATCCCTTCCTCACCTCCAACAAAGCATAAATCACCCAATGCACTAATCTCAATCTCAAAATCAACAGCAATTCTCTGCAAAGTACAAAATTCCAGCCTCTGGATCTCTTGGATGAGGGATCCATATATAGATGTTTGCAAAGAGGATGAGTCAGCTTATGTTTTGACTTGTGGCTTCTCTCTGTCAGTTCTTGCTTCTACTTGGAGACTGAGAGCCTCTTACTCATCACTGGTCGAATTCAGTGAGACAAGTGTCATTGGAGAAGATTCTGGAAGCTTCCATAGTCTTTCCACCTCGTTGAATGACTTTGCCATTTATCACTTCCCGCTCAACGCACCCTAGTAGTGCATTCACCTGCGTTGCAACGCACCTAGCCAGTGTATTTGGGTGCTTTGCAACGCAAGCAACTAGTGGAGCATCTGAATTGATCCTGATTTGACTAGTTTTGAGCAGTTTCTGGTGGAGAACTTCTGGGAGAAGCTGTAATTTGTTGACCTTGTTTCTTTAGGAGCTGGAACAACATCTTTAGGGACTTAGGATCCCTTGGTTTATGGACATTTCATGCTTATAGCTGTAAGGCACAAAAATGTCTATAACACCCATAGCACCAATAGCCCTTGTTGATCAGTCTAAGGTACTTTGAATTCATTTACAAACCCCCTCTTGATGTCATCTATCATGGGATTTTGATTTTGTTCCGCCCATTTTATAAACCAATGCGGAGCTCTCTCTCTTAGCGTGGTCTAGAACTCAACTATTTTGACGTTGTCTAGAGTCTATCATCCTCTCCAGATAGCTTCACAGAGATACCAATGTTGTTCCACGTCTTTGTTTCCTTTCCCCACAAACTCTGGATATCTGGTAAAAGATCCCACCATGCTTACTCAGGAGTGCGCTAATAAGACAAACCCCTTGTTCCCAGGCTGTTGAGATCCTTGCAGTCCCAAGTTATTGATACCACTAGTTCCCCTGTTGTTTCTTGTATCGAAACTGGCCTTATATTTCTCACGCACGTTGTGTACTCGTATTGCTTTGGCTAATTTAATAACAAATTTCTTCGGATTATAGTAAGGCACCAGGGGAAGGTCTGGAGAAATACTACAAGGTACCTTGCGATATTGTTGTTGACTTCTAGTAGATGCTTCTCCTTCGACAAATAATATTCTCATGATGTTTCTCATGTCCTCTTCTCTTTCTTCTTCATGACGGCGTAGCACTTGGACCTCTGCTATCCTTCACACAACCTGTAAGGAAGGATCCTCTTTATCATCTTGTCTCCTGTCTTTCCAGTTGCTACTCTCCCCTTGTCCTGCATCCTCTTTCCCTCCTCCTATCCTCTTGGGGTTTCCCTGACACCGCTCCTACTTGGTGGGGTCCCATCTTTCTCTTCTTCAGAGTTTGAACCACTCTTACTTGCCACTAGTCGGCTAACAGCGCTCTCCTTTGTGCCCTAATTTCTCTAGCTTTCTGCAACCCTTCTACATCCATTCCTTCAGCAGCATCTCTATTCCCCAACTGGTAGCATTCTCCTCTTAGGTCCTTCCACTAGTACTGGGGTTTTATGCTACCATTTCGACGGTAGGCGAGGGCAGTAGTCCTTCTTCTACCATGAACATTTTAATCCACAACGACACTTCCCTCATCAACCTTCCTCTTAATCTGGACCCGAACATCACTTTCGTCTTTGAGAAATATTGATAACTTTCGGCAGCAAACTCAACTATATACCCTTTCACTGTAGGCTTTACCCAAAAATCGACTGCTCTGGTCATATCATTGTCTAACTACTGGAGTGATATGAGGTCTAAGGAAATCTAGTTGTGGCAAGCTGACATCGGTCCCCCTGACTGATTATGTGCTTTCAGCCTTTTTAACAAATTATATAAGTCTTCTGGGAACTTGCACCATAATATCTCATACTCATCATTAGCGCCCTCGGCATACAAAATCTCTTCCCTAACTTTGCCAATCGGTTGATTCCTTTGGATAGCTTACTCTGCTATAAACTGATCTATTATGTGATCCCACCAATCTCTAATCTCTTTCTTGAATATCCTCGACACCATGTTCCAAACCAATTCTTGTAGCTTCAGGTCTCGGTAACAGAACCATTTGTTGGCACAAAAGAGTCATCAGGGGAGAAGACCCTGGGTTCAGGCGCGAAGGGCCAACAATGGACTGTTGTAGTCTAGGACAATGCCAACATTTTCACCTTACCCAGGGGGTAAGGAGTCTCACCCGAGGCATGCCGCGACCAGAACTAAGAAGGGTTCATCATGGGATCAAGGATGCATCAACCATTAATATATATAACCAGCATCACATATATATTTGAGACAAAAACATACCATTCAACGCTAAGAAACTACTACATGCATGAATCTTACATGATATTTAAAATTTTAAGTGGGTCTATACATCATAAACAACCATGCGCATCATGCTAGTAGACCATTCCAGACCTTAATTCATATTAAATCAACAAAGGAACATTACATAACATATCGGCATCAGCCACAATTGATTACAAGGAATACTTGATTACAGATTCAGGTGTTCAATCTTTAACTCCAAGGTCCTACTTGGCCATATTCCTGCATTCTGGTTCTATCCAACCGCAACCATCCAACCCACCCGCAACAACCAACCCTTCTCCTTACGGGTCTCTTCTTTTATATTTCCCCTATTACCTGGACTGCCAGTTCCTGCTCGGTTGTTCCTTCCCTTGGCTGCTACCCCTCTGCCTTGCTGCTCAGTTGCCTCTACCTTCTACTAACACTTTGCCGCAACCACCCCGCAACTACTTTTTCTTGCTTTCCTCTATCCTCCTTGCAACCTGACCGTTGTTGCCGCCACCCTTTTCCTCCTCATTCTATGGAAAGCAAAAATAATCAAATTATTTTCAAAATCAAAACGAAGGCCCCGACAGGATCATTGGAGAGCTTAGTCATTGGTTCAACCCTGCAATTCCCATTGTTTCTCTACACAAAGAAAACTTCTCAGTGCTCACAGAATTTGTTAATGCATCTACAACATTCTTTAAAGTGTCCACCCTTACCAGCAACACCTTTTTTCCTCAACCATATCCCTCACAAAGTGATACTGAACATCAATGTGCTTTGTCTTTGAATGATAAACAGGGTTCCTTTCCAAGAAAATTGAACTTTGGTTGTCATAGTCTATCCTTATAGCTTGTTTTACTAACCCCATACTTGAACACAATATCTACAACCAACCTGCTTCCTTCCTTGCATTAGTGGTTGCCATGTATTCTGCCTTTGTAGTTGAATTGTCACTACATATTGTCCCTTGCTCATCCAACTAATTGTACCTCCAGATAGGTTAAACACTTACCCACTTGTACATATTCTCTTATCCAAATCTCTTGCCTAGTCTGCATCAACAAATCCATGGATGTCCAAAACTCTGTCCAATCCTGGCCTTCCTTGGTAGCACAGACCATAATCACTTGTGCCACACAAATAGTTGAAAACCCACTTCACTGTTGTCCAATGCTCATTCCCTGGTTTTGACATAAACCTGCTCAATACTCCCACTGCATGTGAAATGTTTGGTCTTATACAAACCAATGCATACAGTAGGCTACCGAATGCACTTGTGTATGGAACACGCGATATGTCCTCTTCCTCTTCTCATGTCCTGGGACACTGTTCAACATATAAATTTACACCTACAGGAATAGGAACCTTTACCATTTACTATCTTGCATATTAAACCTCTACAGTATTGTCTCAACATACTTCCTATGATTTAACCATATCTTCCTCTTTATCCAATATCGCTTAATTTCCATGCCCAAAATATAGTTTGTAACACCAATATCCTTCATGTCGAATTTGGAGGACAATTGGGTCTTTGAATCCTGGATAATTTCTTTGGCATTTCCAATCAGCAACATATCATCCACATACAAGATCAAATAAATAACACAATCACCAATTAATTTAAAATACACAAAGTGATCCTCTTTACTTCTGGTGAATCCAAGTCCCCGTATATATGTACCAAATTTCTAATACCACATCCTTGGTGATTGTTTTAACCCATACAGAGACCTTTTTAACCTGCATACCAATTCTTTCTTTCTCTTCACTGCAAATCCTTTAGGTTTCTTCATGTATATCTCTTCTTCCATAGCTTTGTGAAGAAATTTTGTCTTCACATCCATCTATTCTACCTCAAAATCAAAATCAGCAGCAATAGATAAAAGTAATCTAATACAAGCTACCTTGGCAACAGGAGAAAAAATATCACCAAAATCCATTCTTAGCACTTGGGAATAACCTTTTGCTACCAACTGAGTTTTGTATTTCTCCACCTTTCCTTCTCCATTGATATTCTTCTTAAAGACCCATTTTCTTCCAATGGGTTTCCTTCCATCCAACACTCCACCAGATACCAAGCCTCATTTTTTCCAAAGATGCCATTTCATCAACCATGGCCTCTTTCCAGAGTTTGCCATCCTCTGAATTTACTGCCTCCCTGAAAGTTCTGGGATCATCATCAGTAATAGATAAAGAAAAATTTGAACAGAAAGTATATAGACTATACCTTTCTGGCTTCTTTTTTTTCTGGAATTGATCTTCTTAGAGATGGAGTTTGTGGCTCTTCATCTTCTGATTCACGTTCTGTTGTAGATTTTGATTCTTCCTCCTTAAGCTCAAACTATATTTTCTTAGGTTCCTTTAGTAGGAATTTATGTTTAATAACATCTTTCATCTCACTAAAAACCACATCTATGTCATACAAAACCTTCCTTGTTATGGGTTCCAAATCTTATAATCTTTTAAACCATCCTTATACCCAATAAAGATGCACCTTTCAGATTTACTATCCAACTTAGTTCTTTTCTCCTTTAGAACATGTACATATGCATCAAAATCAAATACCCTCAGATGTGAAAGAGAAGGTTTCTTACGATTCCATACCTCATGTGGAGCCTTATCCTCCAACGTTAATGAAGGTGATTTGTTGATCAGGTAACATGCAGTCTCCACCGCTTCTACCTAGAATCCTTGTCCTAACCCGGCACCACTGAACAAAATCAACCTCTTCGAGGGGAAAACCTCCCTTACATTACAAAAATGAATAATTCTTGGATGATACAAATGATAAGGCCTCCTTTCTATATATAGGAGTCTAAGGGGTCAAAATATAGTCAAAGCCGACATAAAAATAATAATGTAAGGGCACAACAATAACAATGGTGGGCTTCTATGGGGCACAATAATAACAATATGGGGACAGCATAGGCACAACAATAACAATAAGGGGATACAATGACAATAATAATAAGGGAATACACTAGTATTATAGGGACCTAACATGCCCCTCTCCTTCAGAAAAGTGTTGTCCTCAATGCTTGATTAGTTATGGATGCTTCTGTATAAAATTATCATCCTCCCATGTGGAATCTTCAGCGGGTAAGTTCTTCCACTTTATGAGATACTCTGAAATTGATCGATTTCGTAGTTGTCAAGTTCTTGTTTCTGTGACTGCTTCAGGTTCCAATATGATTTTTCCTTCCTCTTCAAGTTCTGTAAATATTGTTTGAACTGGGATCTTGTCACCTATAACCTTCTTTAAGAATGAAACATGGAAAAATGAGTGCACTCGGGAAGTTGTAGGGAGCTCCAAATTGTATGTCATAATACCAATCTTTTGCAACACCTTGTATGGATCATAATACTTTGGTGATAATTTATTATCCTTCTTAGATTGCTTGAGGGACATTTTTTTGTATGGTTGTAGATGTAGAAATACCCAATCGCGTACATCAAAACTTATTTCACTGTGATGTTAATTTTTCTTTTGTTTCATTCTATTATGTGCCAAAGTGAGGTTATCCTTTAAGAGTTGGAGAACTTGTTGTTGATGCTCGATGTGATCTTCCACTACTTAAACCTTGTAATTTTCTCTTAAATATGATGTGATGGATAGTGGATGATATCCATAAAGTGCCATAAATGGGGTCATTTTTTCTACAGTATGGAAGGAAGTGTTATACCACCATTCAGCCAGAGAAAACCATTTGACCCATTGTGTTTGTTTATCAGATACAAAGTAACTAAGATATCCTTTCAAACATTTGTTCACTATCTCAGTTTTCCCATCAAATTGAGGATGATAAGATGAGTTATGAGTTAACTGAGTACCCAGACAAGAAAATAATTATGTCCAAAAATTTCCAGTGAAAATGGGATCTCTGTTGCTTGCAATAATCTTTGGGTTTCCATGTAGCTTTTGAATTGTTTCCATAAATTCATAGAAATTCTACTAGCTTTAAAGGGATGAGATAATGCACAAAATTGTGCACACTTGGTAAGTCTATAAACTACCACCATGATGATACTCTTTCCTTCAAACTTGGGTAAACCTGTGATAAAATCCATTGAAACCTCCTCCCAACGTTGACTTGGAATGGATAAAGTTTTTAATAGACCTGGGGTATTTATTTTTTCAACTTTATTTTGTTGGCAAACCAAACAGTTCGCCACAAAATTTTAAATATCATATTTAAGGCCATCCCAAAAAAATTCCTTCTTAACCCTGTGGTAAGTTTTTAAAAATCCTGAGTGCCCTCCTAAGGGAGAGGTGTCCAATTCCATAAGAATATTTTGTTTGAGTTGGGAATTATTGCAGAGGTATAAGTGATCTTTGTACCATAACGAATCATTTTTCCAACTAAATGTATCAGATGTACTGGGGTCTTGTTGTAACTTTTGAATGAGTGCCCACACTTCTTCGTCATTCTTCCATTCATCTCTTGCTTCATTCCAATCTATTTGGATAATAGAAATGGCACAAAGTAATGCGTCCACATCCTCATCATTTCTTGAGAGTGCATCTATAACAACATTTTGCTTCCCTTTTTTGTAGATGATTTCAAAGTCATAACCCAACATCTTTGTGACCCATTTTTGTTACTCTTCTGAAGATAATCTTTCTTCTAAAAAGTATTTAATATTATCATGATTTGTTTTTACCTTGAAGTATCTTCCCATTTGGTAAGGTCATCATTTCTTAAGTGCATGTAGTATTTCCAACATTTCCTTCTCATAAATAGATTTGTGTAAATACTTTCCTTTGATTGGATGAATTTCAAAAGTAATGGATCTTTCTTCTTGGATTAAGATGGCACCAATTCCATTTCTCGAGGCATCACATTCCATAATAAAGGTTTTTGTGAAGTCTGGCGTAGCTAAGACTCGTTCTTGGCACATTGCCTCTTTAAGATGTTTAAAGGCTTCATCGCTTCTGGAGTCCAAGAAAATGCATCTTTATTCAATAATGTTGTTAGAGGTGTTGTTATTCTCCCATAATTCTCAACAAACTTGTGATAATACCATTTCAACCTGATAAATCCTTGCAAATTATTTATGGATGTGGGGATTTTCCATTCCTTAATGGCCTTAATTTTGCTAGGGTCTACCTTAAGACCTTCATGAGATACAATATGACCCAAATATTCCACCTCTTGTACTCCAAAGAAACATTTGGAGGTTCTTTCATATAATTGTTTCTCCTCCAATAGTTTGAGCACTCTATCAATATGTTGAAAATGATCCTTCCAAGACTTGTTTTAGATTAGTATATCATCAAAGAAATAATAACACAAATTCTCTAAGGAAGGGTTTGAAAATGGAATTCATCAAACCTTGAAATGTAGAAGGTGCATTGGTAAGGCCAAAAGGCATGACCAAAAATTCATAATGACCCTCATGAGTTCTAAATGTTGTTTTCAGAATGTCTTCAGTCTTCATTTTGATTTGATGATATCCTGATGGAAGGTCCAACTTGGTGAAGTAAATTGCTCCATGCAATTCATCCAATAATTCATAAATGACAGGAATGGGAAATTTATTTTTAATAGTGAGCTTGTTGAGCTCCCTATAATTCGGACATATGCGCCATGATCCATCCTTCTTGTGCACCAATAATACTATAGTAGAGAAATAACTTTGAATAGGTTGAATTATACCAGCCTCTAGCATTTCTGCAGCCATACGTTCAATTTCACTCTTTTTGGCATAGGGATATCTGCAAGGCCTAATGTGTGGAGGACAACTTCCTCGAATCAAATGAATAAAATTGTCATGATCACGAATAGGTGGGAGGCCTTTGGGAGTCTCAAATACCTTGGAATGATTGTCCAATACGTTTTGGAGATCTGGAGAAATAGATGATTTCGACGTGGGAGCCTCTAGCGAATATAATTGTGCAAGTACGCCACATTGTTCTTTATTTAGAAGCTTTTTCATGCCATTATAGTTGATTATATTTCCCGGTTTCTCGGCGATACACCTTGATTCAACTTCCTTTCCTTCTGAAAAAAATAAAATAAAATAAATAAATATTGTAGCCATTGGAATCCTAGTACAACATCAGCACCACCCATTGGAATGGAAAGCATTGTACTATTCAAAACATATTCTCCCATGGATAGCTTGATATTAGGGCACTTTCCAGAGCAATTTATGGTCTTCCATTTGCAACCATCACTTGACACTTTGGTGTTGGATATAGGAAGAAATTCAATTCCTTCGCTATCTTACAATATTACATTTTTCTTCTTTATATGTCCTTTTATCTTGATAGTTTGAGGAGAGGTTATTCCAGCCAATGCATTAATGGATATGGTCAGATTCATTTCTTCTTTCTCTAGGTTTTGTTCCTGGTGTGTATCCTCTTCTTTTGATGTTTCGTGTTCCTTTTCTTCTTCCTCTTCACAATCTATGTAAAATAATTTGTTCTCAACACACTTATGACCTTTAGTGTATTTGCAATCACAACTGTAACAAATCCCTTTTGCTCTTTTTTCTTCCAATTATTGTGGTGTCAACCTTGTAGGTTGTGGAAGGCTAGGAGAAACAACACTTCCATCTTTATAGTTGTGATTCGTAGGCTTCCTTATTGCCATAATTTTGCTTTCAATTTTTCTTACCAACCTGGATGCCTTCTCCAATGAAGTAGGTTCCCAAAGGTGAACCTCAGGTTGGATGTTATCTTTTAATGTCCCTATGAACACATCAATCCTATGGTCATCTAGAATATCTTTTACCCTTATATTCAATTTTTGAAAGTCCTCAATGTGCTCCACCATTGAATATTTTTGTTTGAGATTTATCAATTAGCTAAAAAAGGTGTTGCTTGTTGTATCCTCATAATGTGTTGTCATTTATTCCGTAAAAATTACCCCAAGTGACAATTTGTTTACGAGATAAAAGCCTTCGATACCAAACAAACTGATTGGGTTCCAAATATAAAGTCGCAATGCGTACCTTTTGTGTGTTTTCCACATTATGGAGATCGAAATATTGCTCCATCTGTAGTATCCATGTTACAAGATCCTTGCCATCAAACTTCCTCATATCGATCTTTGGATCATGATGGGTCTTCAATACAATGTTATAGTATATGAAATCATAACTAACATTCCTATTTTTTCTCATCATGAGTTTCCTCTACTACCTTTCTTCCATTAGGAAGCATTTCTTGTAGCAACTTTTCCAAACCTCCTTTCAAACCTTCCATGTCTTTCTTCAAATCTTCAATGTTTACTTCTAAACCATCCATCATAGCTTCCATGTCATTCTTTAAACCATCCATCTTAGCTTCCATGCCTTTCTTTAAACCATCCACCTTAGCTTCAACTACTTTTTGTGAGAGTGAAATTTGTTGCACTTGGTCTCGTAATTTTCATATATCATGTTGTATTTTTTCCTGTTCTTCATGAATCATGGTAGATATTTTATGTTTCTTACTAGGTGCTTTCATTTTCTTTCTTTTGGGCATCAATTAATGATAATTATACTTCACTATGTCCTTTGAATTCCTTCAAACTAATTTTTCAACCAAACTTATGCAAAATTTTAAAAAGACTACACACATTTTTTGGCTTTGTAAAAGCTCAATATTGAATCTGTTTTATCTCTATAATTTAGGATCTCCAAGGTCTGAAATTTTATCCTGTGGTAGCCCTTTAGTCTTAGTTCCAACCCCACAAGTATGATCAAGATTGGATTCACCAAGAAAGAGTTATTCCCAATGTCCCACGATGACCTTATTATGGACCTGTTTAGTACAGTGAACTTGTATGAAGTGCCACGTGTTAGTGTTTCAATATTCGGACCTGAAACCGATAAACATAAAACTCCAGGTCATCCTCTTTCTTTACCTTTTTACTAAATTGAAATTTGATGCTCAAAGAGAAGGTCATGATGATTTCCCCAGGTTACCGGTTTAAGATATAATTCGAGAGCCTGCAAAGACCATAACTTCCTTGGATCATATATCCGAAAATATAGTGCGACAAGATCTGAAATTTGGACCCGAGGTACATCAATATTTATTCTCAAAAGGGTTTTAATTTTAGATTCTAAAATGTCATCGAAGAAAAGTTATAGTGAAAATTCCACGATGACCTGTTTGAAGTAGTGAAACCCTAGAATCCAAAGATATGATACCAATTGTTATGCAACCAGCTCACAGAATAAAATAAAAGATAAATCAATGACTTCAAAATCAACCTCTTCAAGGGGGAAACCTCCTTTACATTACACAAATGAAAAATTCTTGGATGATACAAATGAAAAGGCCTCCTTTCTATATGTTACACAGCATTTTGTCACTGTCCATGTACTCCCATCCACAATCTTGGAGGACCTCTACAATGAACCCGGCATGCTTTCCCATCATGAAGAAACTCCCAGTATGTCCCTCTTCATGAGCATAATAATCCCCCTTTTCATCATTTCCCAAGAATCTTCCTTTTATCCCAATTTACAAGACTAGCGCTACTAACTAGTTTCCTCTTCGCGCTGATTTGCTGAGATTAAAACTAGCCCTAGCATTGTACGGAGCAACTGAGAAATTTTCCAATCGCGTCGATCCTCTTTTGGAAAGTTTTTTAAATATGGAGTCGAAGCTTCCAGCTCTAGAAGCTTCGTAACATAATTCTGGTAGATGGTTAGGCTGGATGGAGCCGAGGAAGTCAGTTTGGGCTCCTTTCTCTTATTAGGATGGAACAAACTCAAGAGATAAGACCTTCTCCCATTATGAGAGGAACCATATCCCATCCATCCAAGCTATATAAACCTCTCTTTTCCCAAGCTAAACTAGTTTTTGAGTGAGTTTGAATGATCAGCAAGACATCTATAGCTTGTAGCTTTCTAGTGTATGTTTGAGGGAGAATAGTGTGTTTTGGTTTGGTTTGAGACTAGAGGGAAGAGGCCTTAAAACTTCCGTAGTCGGGGCCATCCATGAAGTGCTAACATAAGTGTCGGAACTCGGATACGTCAGAGGAGACCAACAATGTCAAGGCATTGGTTGTAATCTCTTTCTGATTTATATGAATACAACTATTGATTGATTTCCTACATGAAGTGTTATTTTACATCTTTATGGCTTAATGTTCCTTGACCTATTAAGTAGGCTGAATACAATATTGTATGCTATCACGTTTGTTGTTGTTGTTTGTTTGCTTGTTTCAAGTATTCAAAGGAAGGAAACGGAAGATAGCTGGAGTGAGGAAGCAGGATCATCACCAAGCAGAATAACGTTCTAAGAAGTAGGCCCTCTTAATTGATTCTAGCTTAAGGAGATTTTCCATAGATTGTTTGTTTGTGGCTAGACCCACTCTCTCGGGCTAGAGGAATTATTTGTGTCCGCACTGAGAATTTACCTACACCATACTATATATAGGAGCCTAAGGGGTCACAATATAGTCAAAGCCAACATAACAATAATAATGTAAGGGTACAACAATAACAATCTATGAGGAACAATAATAACAATATGGGGACAACATGGGCACAACAATAATAATAAGGGGATACAATGACAATAATAATAAGGGAATACACTAGTATTATAGGGACCTAACATGAGGTGTGTATGGATTAGTCTTCTATCGTGTTATATCACACTTCTTATAGAACTCTTCAAAGTCCTTCTTACATAACTCTCCACCATTATCTGTCCTCAACACCTTTATCTTCTTCTCTGTCTAGTTTTCCACTAAAGCCTTAAATTCTTTAAACTTGTCAAAGACTTATGATTTCTTCCTAAGGAAATATATCCATATATTCCTTAAGAAGTAATTTATAAATGATACATAGTACACAGATTTACTCAGTCATCTCTCCAATATGTCCAAGCCTTTGATTCCATACCATGGTCTTTTCTCCAGAAACCACTAGATTTTATGCTCCACTTTCAGGAACCACAAATTGTTTCACCCATCAATAATAGTACTACCCATAATCTTGTATGGAGTTCCAATCCGAACTCCCTGCATAAATACCACTGCTCCCCAAACCATCTTGCAGATATCTTTCTCAAACACTATTTTTACACCTACATCATCCATCTTGCTTATAGAAATTATGTTTCTGGCCAATGTAGGAATATGCAGAACACCCGGAAGTGTTATATTCCTTCCACCTTGCAACTTTAGCTTGATTTTTCCATGTCTAATGATTCTAACCTTCCTTTCATCCCCTAAGAAGACATCACCACCATCATATTTCTCATACTCCCAAAACCACTCCCTATGGGGAGTGAAGTGAAAGGATGCACTTGAGTCAATCAACCATGCTCATGATCTACATGTGTACTTTAAGAAGAATCCAAGTACACATCCCTACCTTCATCTGAGGTGGTTTTTTCCTCTTCAGAAGGAGAATCATCAGATCCTTTTCCTTTATCAGGAGCTTTATATCTACAGTCCTTTTTGTAGTGCACTTCCTTTCCACATTTCCAACATTCCTTAATAGATTTTCCAGTTGATTTAGATCTCCCTCTAGATTTATATCTCCCACTCGATGACTTATTTTGTTTATGTTTTTGGATCGTCC
Source organism: Pinus tabuliformis (assembly GCA_031772625.1). NCBI lineage: Eukaryota > Viridiplantae > Streptophyta > Pinopsida > Pinales > Pinaceae > Pinus > Pinus tabuliformis. Next base: position 380,430,804 of record CM062812.1, on the reverse strand, counting down.
TTGTAGAAACAAAGAATATCCATTCTGTCTCTCCATATTTTTTTTTCTCATCTCCTCCGACAATAAGGATGAGACTATTTCATCAAACTTCAAGGCAGTTGTATTGCTACCTATAGCAACAACTAGACTATCCCACGAATCTAGTAGAGAACATAGAAAAACGATGCACTTATCTTCATCTAAAAATTTTATATCAATAGAGAACAAGTGGCTTACCACGGTATTAAAGGCATTCAGATTCTCTGTCACTGAGTCTTCATCCTTCATCCTCAAGTTATATATCTTTTTTCGCAAGATCAATTTGTTCACCAGAGACATAGATTGGTACAAAGTCCCTAACTTCACCCACAAATCCTTCATTGAATCTTCCCCTGATACATTCAGCAATATTGAATCTGAGATACACAACTGTATTGTATTCTTTGCCTTCCGATCTAGCTTCTCCCAATCTTATGGTGACATTGTCGTTGGTTTAGTACCCGGATCTACCGTGATCCACTAATATTTATCTACCAGCAAATCCTCCATCTTGAACTTCCACAACTCAAAACTATGACCATTAAATTTCTTGATCTTTATCTTTCCACTACTCGCCATCTTCTTTCACCGCAAGAATAGACCCCACAGATCTCCCACTAAATAGGGTCTACCATAGGCCCAAGCAAAATTCCTCAGCAACAAAGGCGTCCCCTTGAAGTTGAAACAACTCTGATACCAAATGTAGGTTTTAACCCTGTACAAAAATTACCTGCAAACAAATTCTTAAAAAAAAATAGAAAATATACAATGGCGAGAAACACAAAACAAATACATAAATACCCCTGGATCCCAAAATCAATACTACCAGATTGATTTTTCATTATATTCCTTTCAATGTCACAATACATATATATACATGTCGAAGCATTCATAAACCCCAATCCATTAACCTTAGATTAGAACATAATTGCAGTTCTCTTGATTGGATCTACAAAATACCATGGGTAGAAAACCATCGTGCCCAAAAACAAGTGCGAAATCCATGCACAAAACCATAAGTAGGTCTGCCCACCTAATATAGGGTCTAAAAAAAAATTCCCAAGGCGCTTCCCTGGACCCCGTGCAAGGGGCTACCGCACCCTTGAAACCCTCCAACAGGGGTGGTTGCGCCCGGCGCAATGAACTGGGGTGGTTATCGCCTCCCCTGTGACCCCCCCCTCCTGTGCATGCGACTAGCCGTGGAAAGAATATAACACACACCCAACATAACTAAGATAAGGTATAAGTATTTCCTTTACTTTCTTGAGAGCCTCATTTTTAATACTAAAGCCTCTTAATTTTCCCAATGTCATTTATCTTCTTCCACCATTTTTTCTCGAAATACCATGGTTTTCCACAATCATGATAGGTACCACTATGTTTCTACTATCCACGGACCTTCCTAATTCTTATAACAATCTCATTTGTGGCTTCTTTCTTGATCACCATCACAACTTCTTTATCTATACTTTTTCCTACTATCTCTCTTAATGAAATGGTTAAGTCATTATTACTAAGCTTCCCTTTAAAAATCATTTTTCCTTGTGCCCTAATTATAAATGTTCAAAAGGGATCAAATATATAATCCTTACTATCTTGTTTGAAGCCTAATTCACATTAGATGTGGAAAACAACACATTAGAGGGTGTTTTTACATTCATCAAAATTAATTATATAATAGGATCTTTCCTCTTTAATGAGTCTTTCTCACATTGACCCAACTTCAACTACTTCTCTTATACATGAGCCAAACAATCATGAATTTTGTCAAAGGAGTGGGTCTTAAGAAACTTCAGATCTTTCTCAAGTTGCATAACCAAAGTCGCATCAATCTTGTTAAACAAATTCTTCAATATTTTGAAGTTAATTCAAGTAGTGGATTCCACTAGTATGAAAATGAATCTCCCTTGAGATATAGATCATGAAAACCAGTACAACATTATCTGTCTTCCTATTAAACATGAAATTCTCACACTTGGCTTTAGGGTCTATAATAATTGTCTTTATAATTTTTTTGAATGTGTTCCTCTTCAAAAAAGACTCTATGTCTTGGATCCATAAGCCATAAGTATGTCCATTGAGAACCATAGGGTCCTACTTCAAACCCATATCACTTCTACAAAAACTTGTTTCAAAAACTACAATGCAAATATAAGTAGATTATTTATAGGAATAAGACTTCTCAAGAGAAAAAAAATACATCAGTGTTCCCATGATGTGGTGTCCTACATTATGTCTTGTAGAAGTAGAACCAAGCTAATATCTTCAAAAACTAGGCTCAAATACCATATTAAAAAACATGTGTTGTCGGGCGCATCCCAAAATGGCCTAGATGTTGGCAAACTCTTTGCATTTTGTGGGGCAGAGTGCACAGTGGACCGTGCAGCAAAGCGTGAAGTGGACCGTGCAGTGAAGCATTTTGAATATACCACACGGTGTCATAATGGCTTTAGGGTAGGTTGAAGCCCCTCATTTTTTTTAAAGTGCGTGATTTTGTAAAGGATCAATGGTTTTGGCACCATAGTTGCTTGTTTTAAGGAGTCTTTCGTATTTGGACCGTGGTATTTTGATGATGTAACCCTTCGATGGAATAGTATATATAGGGTAAAATAATAAGAAGAGAATCATCTTTTGATGCAGATCAATGTTATGGATGAATTATTGTGATCTTTAATTTGGTACCAATGGAGAGGCTCTGCAGTTGAGTGCACAGAGGCCTGGGTCTGCAGATGAGTACACAGACAACCTACAGCTTAGTGTGTAGGCTAAGAACTGTTTCTTGTTCCAAGATTTATTATATTAAGAAACAATTCTTGTGGAAATAGCCCTACACTGGGGTGAACCATAGTAAATTGTTGTTTTGATGTGTATATTTTCTTATTATTTGTTGTAGAGTAGCAGTTATTACAGTTGCATTTTACTTCAGCACAGTGATGGTTTATATGGCATGTTTAAGTGATTAATATAATGCAGCAATGTGATTTATAAGAATAAGATAACATAATAATACCACATCCCCTAGTCCCTCAAAGCTGCATAAACCTAGTTTTGCATCCTCCCATAGTCACTTCAGGTGATACTGTGATCTGCTTGCAAGTCGTTGTCGAAAGGTTCAGTGATTGAGTGTTTTCTTGGTGCGCGACAACCCAAACCAAGCCAACATGTGTATTGCAGAAGAATAATTGGATCCAACCAATTAATTATGATGTTTAAAAGAACATGTATTCACATAACTTCTCATCCAATCAATAGACCTTACACTTATATATTTGAATGCAAAGAAAATATTTTTAAAATGGCTTGATATTGTCAACTTTAATCACTCAAGGCCACCCCAAATGACTAAGTAGATACATATTTCCTATGTCAATCCAACCCTTGTCTAACAACCTTGAGTTGCAAAGCTATACATGTGAAATAAAAGATCCAACAATGGATCACTATCCAAGATGCTCTATCCATAGAGTAGCACTTTAACCACATGATGTGCTCTCTAGTTCAAGTTAGGTTTACATCTTCCAACATGGAGGATTTATTTGTATTCTATGCAAGAAATTGTGTCTTTTGTCTCTTCATGGAATTCCCCCATGAGGGAATATTTTCCACCATTAACCAACTTACATACTATAATTCCCACCCAACTCTGAATCTAGATGTTATTTTCCCTTTGAAGCTAACACTTTGTACATCCTTACCTTTTCATATTTTGGCCTTACTCACATTAATGACTCCACTTTTCTTAATGTGTACCACCTACCTTCACTATAATACCAAGATGTGACCACATCCCAATTTTCACAATTTCTTCTCACATTGAGAAAAATCCTATACATCAAAAACCTCCTTTTGATTTAGGCTCAAATATTGATCAATTATTTTCACCTATGGGAAAAATTGAGTTATATTATCCCCTCATTTCCCAAGTAAATAACCATATCTAGTAACTTTTTGAACATAGAATCCCCCACAACTGAAAAAATACTAGAGGTTAAGACCACCAAGTATGTCCCTTGAGATGACCTCAATCATAATTTCTCCATTTTTCCTCTCTACACCCTTCTTATATTGGACCTAAATGCAAGTCCCGAGACTTCATCCCCCCAAATCATGTCATTTATTTCCAACCACGTGCATTTTGTCACACATTTTAATTGCTCCCTGTGATTGTGTGTTGAGCCTCATTCTTCAATCTTATTAAATTTTGGCCTCTCCTATTAGTGATCTCATTGTGTGTAACATTCCTACCAAGTCACTTAATGCCTAATTAAGGATACAGGGTACCAAATTTTTACTCTTATGATTCAATTAAAAAATATTATATGAAATTTCCATTGCCTACAGCTCATTGAGATATTTCTAATATGAACCTTATTAAAATTTGAGTATATAGCATCGAGATATGATCATTTGAATATGTTCACCCTTGGAATCAAATAAAAGTTGTGCAACTACCATGCGGAAAAACACATAGCACCCATGATCCACATGTCATCCTGGGGGTGGTACCATGTTCAAACTAGGGCCATCTAGCCTTACCATTCCATCCACTTGGGTTTTCTTAGTTATATTTTGTAGTACTTGAATAGACAAGTACATCACTAATGAACACCAGTACAAATTTTTCCAACTACTTACTAAGGATGTTATTCATCGGGAACATGAATGTAGCTAGGGAATTAGTAAGCCCAAATGGCATGACCATGAACTTGTATTTCCCATATCATGTTTGAAATGTTGTCTTATGAATATATTCATATTTTATTTTTACTTGGTGGTATTTTGATATTAGGTAACTTATAATGGAGAACATTGTGGCTCCCCTCAATTGAACAAACAATCATCGATTTATGGCAATGGGTACTTGGATTTGATAGTCACTTTGTTCAGTTGTTGATAGTCGATGTACAACCTGAGAGTGTCATCTTTCTTCTTCACAAATAAGGCTAGTGCTCCCTGAGGAGACACACTTATCCCAATATATCATATGTTTAACATATCTTAACTACAGCTTTAGCTCCACCAACTCAAGTGTGCTCATCCTATAAGGTACTTGAGATATTGGTACTGCTCCTAGCATGACCTCTATCATTAATCACATATCTAACTTAGGTTCCAATCCTAGTATCTCTTCCAAAAATACATCTTGGAACTCTTGCAATATGGGATAATACTCAAGATTTAACTTTTCATTATTTGTTGATTATAGTACATGAATAGCATAGAATTGGCATCATTTCCTATTGCATTTCTTAAGTTGCATCGTTGATTCTTGTCATACAATCACATGTTTTAATATGGATATAAGGATATTAGGATGTCCCTTATCCAAATTCTTACTGTAGCAATCTAACTTGTCCCACTGTGTTTCCAACCAATCCATGTTCATCAAGACATCATAGGAACCTAAGGGAAATATTTTCAATGTTTTCTATGTATGTAACACATTTATTTCAATTGTCATGCTTCCACTAACTCAGTCACTTTTCTTTTTGTCCATGTAGCTAGTTGGACCAACCATGGTACCGTGTGCTTCCTTTTTTAAGGAAATTGACACCAAAAAATTAGGGTGAATCATAACTTAGGTTAGCTCCAGGGTCAATAAAAATAGAAATATATCATTGAGCGGTTATAACTTTTACTTTGACCATTGATGCTTGGTGGTCTACTTTTTTGGTTTTCCATAGTTGTGTGGATTCAAGGCATCGCTTATGCTAGATCATTGACAATAGTAGCTTCTTTCACTTAATAAATCCTATTTCCTATGGGGATAGTTATTATCAACTGGCCATTTCTAACTAGGTGGATCAAAATACACCATGTAGGATTAATTTTACTATAGTAAAATCACTTTGACCATAGGAAATGATTTAATAAACCACTTTTATTAAATTATTTATGATTAAAATTTGAAAACCCCATGAGAATAATTGAATAAATCATTATTTATTTAATTTTCTCTAGGAATAATTATTAAAGCATTATTAGATGATTATTCATTGCCACATTTAACTAAATCGCCTTGGAATTATTAAACAAATCACTATCTATCAACTATTCCTTAATCATATTTTTGGAATAATTGTTAAATCACTATTTAATAATTATTTCTATTTCACACCTTTCTTAATCCTCGTGAAGTTATTAATAAATCATTTTATTTATTAATTATTTCTAAATAAAGATATTTGACTATTTTGAATATATTTTCCCTCTCCAAAAAATATAATAAAGTATTTCTAACGATTAGATCTTGATTTGGTATTATTATTTTCCATTTTCGAGATCAACCCAATGCTTTGGTATAAATAAGAGCGTTTTTTATTCATTCTTCACCATGATCATTATCATCACCATCACTATCATCTTCTCACATTCGAGCTCTCACTTGAGTTCCATTCTTTGTTTTGGGTTTTTCACACATTGATAGAGAGAAATGATTATTGAAGCGCAAGGACATCAAAGGACCTGATAAGCCCCAAAAATGGGTAATTATATGGGCTCATTTTACCTCTTAATTCGACTTAATCCACCATTCTCATTAGTTTATTGCATGTTTTTTATTATATTTATGCTAATAGAGTGGATTGGGTTAGTCATTATGCCAAAAAGTCTAATGTGTGCTTTATGCATATTTTTGGTCAATTTTGAGACAAAATCAAAGGTTTAATGAGCATTTGGCAGCCAAATTCATGGAAGAACAAGGGAGAGGATTTGTAGGAGGGTGTCCCCTTCATTTATGAGCCCTTACCTTGAATTCTCCATCAGAAACTCGGAGCACAAAGGTCCACTTTCCAAGGGGCAACCGAGCAAGTCAAGTAGGACTGTTGTTATCTTCAGTTCTAGGAAGCCGAGTTCCTTAATTTTAGGAGGACTGTTGGGAGTCTCCATTTGTATAAATAAGAAGGCTTAGGGCCTCAGTTTTGTTAGTCATATTTTAGTTATATTTTAGCCATTTGATAGTTTATTTTCGCACTTTAGTGCAACCTTGTACTCAACTCATTTTCGAGCTCCTTTTGCAGACAGTTTTGTGATGTAACTATTATTTTTTTTATCAATGAAGATGAATCTAGTTTTGAACCAGCACTGATCTTTCCTAGGGGGCTGTAGCTCTTGGGGTTGGGCCCAACCCAAGTGCCCAGTACCTCCTTTGTGTACTTCTATGTGTTTTTCTTGCATTCATAGAATAATTTTTGTTATTTAGGTTAAATCTTGCTTTGTTACTTAGGTTGTTTTTGATGATTAAGATAGTTGTTCTTGCTTCAAGTTGATTAGATAGTTTGATACCAGAAAAATATCCACAAAAAGGCTACCAATCAAGCCTTGATATCCTTTCTCCCTCCTTGGGACCATGAATTCAGACCAAGGCACTCTTGCTGCCACAAAAACATTGTTTTTGCTTTCCAATGCAATTGCTAGTGTTAGATTTCGAATTGGAGGAGTTGATATCAATTGTATTTACATTCTTAAATCTATTATTGCTCAGTTTTCATAGCTTTCTTGCATAATTTCCTGTCCATAAAGTTATGTTCAGCACTTTTCTGGTTTTTAGGTTAGAATTAGATCAAAATAGGTAAAACTCTGTTTTCTTAGTTTTTGCTTGGGTCAGTTTTGAAAAGAAGTTTGTAGAACACCTATAAGACACTCCAGCCTATCCTTCCTCCACAATACAACCTACTATAGTCCCTCTCTCAATATTTCCTTCACTCATTCGCCATACTTTCCCAAACCACCCTAATTTCTACATTTTTGTGCAAAATTGCTTCCTTGACCGTTGAACAAATCCAACCATCTTATTCACTCATGATCTTCATTTACAAGGTCCTAGACCCCTTAACATCCCCATCCATCCTTCATTTCCACTTTCCCACAGTTTTTCCACCTTCAACCCTCTAAAAACCACTTTCAGCCTCTTCCTATAGAACTTCCTGTAGATCCCCTACAGCCTCCTGTAGAAGTTCATGTGAGTGATTTTTCGAAATCTAAGCATAGTGGAAATCTCTAGAAGGGTACCAAGGACTCCTTAGGTCCTCTCCACACCTTCCCAACCTCCTGCAAATTCCCACTCCATTTCCTTTCTCCACTAAACCTCTGCACAGTCACAAATAGTTAAAACACAAGCATAATAATTCTGCATAAAATTGCTCAAAAGTACAAAAAGATGATTTTTCCATATTTTCCTTCAGAAGTAGCTTGAATACATGCATTTCACCTTGTTAATAGTCAATGGCATCCATTTCAGTAGTTTCCATCTCTTTTCTTACACAAGTAGGGTTAGTGGGTGAAACTAGGGTTTGTTAGGGTTTGTGTTTCCTTTCAACTTTCATCTTCTTTCTGCAAGTAGACTAGCCTCTTTTGAGTTAGCTTCCTTCCATCACAATTAAAAGCTTCTTCTGAGAACTCATAGAAGTTGGCTTAAGCTCCTAATGGACTTTTGCCAGCTGATCAAGTGACACCCTGCAGTAAGAGCTAGTACTTGTGCATATAGCACCGTCGATTCCTAGTTTGTTACGAACTACCGGGTTGATAAAAGTAAAGTAGGAAGTCCCAAGAGTTGCAGCATCATTGTTGCAATACTAGAGCTCACCAGCTTTTTGGCGTCATTGCCGGGGAAGCGTCAAAGTATTTTGTGATTACTTATTTTCTTCTATTTTCTACTGCAACCTTTTGCTAAGTAGTTTATTTCAGCAAGAGTAGAGTAGTTGTTTCATTTCAATTCTGCAAAAGTAGATTAGACATTTCTTGCTTTCATTTCAATTCCCAAATTTCATTTCAGCAAGTGTAGATTAGCATTTCCTGCTTTCATTTCAATTTTGAAATTTCACTTCAGCAAGCATAAATTAGATATTTCCCGCTTTCATTTCAATTCTGCACTTTCATTTCAGCAAAATAGATTAGTCCTTTCTTGCTTTCATTTCAATTCTGCATTTTCATTTCAACAAGATAGATTTTAGTTAGTTGCAGTTTGTTGTTCAACCTATTTCAATTTTTGCAGGTACAAGCAGAAAAAAGAAACAAAAAATCACCCAAAAATATTTCCTTTCATGCCTCGTAGGAATAGGGATAATTCAGGAAAAATTTTGCCCAACACCCCCACTGCTTCACACAGCCAACCTTCTCTCTTCTTCGATGGCTATGATTAAGAAGAACCCTCGGGTGGACAACAAGACATATTTGAAGAACCTATAAGGGAGAAGAAGAAGAAAACATTACTCTGGAGCCAATGGCTGAAAACAGAAATGTTAGGAGCAGTACCTTCTCTTCCAACTCATCCATTGAAGGTGAAATTGGAAACATGTGGGAAGATTTCAAGAGTGAGATGAGGCAGATACTTTCCATGCATATCAAAAGATATCGAGAGGAAGCAGAGAGGGCTTTGGCCATCTTTTGTCCCAGGTGCACTAGAAAGCATCCTAGGAACGAATGTCCATTGCACTCTATAGAAGTGTGTTTTGTCTGTGAAGAAGACCATCCTACAAACCAGTGCCCTTTCTTACCTGAATTTAAAGTTATGTACCAAGGGGCTGAAGGAGCCACTGAACCACTCTATTTCATGAACCAAAGGAGGCCACATGGACCCAGATCTTACCAACAGGGAATGCAAGGGACATCCCAGACTTATTACAACCCTTATCAAGCCACTTCCATGCCTTCTTGGGGTCCCCCTGCTCATCCTTCCTGGTCCACACCCCCTCCTTGGTCATATCCATCTTAATATCATGCTCAACTAGCTACTCATCCATTTCACCCCTATGCTTAGCCACAGCCTCAATGGAATGCACTTCATTAGGGATCGAGGCCCCAGAACAACTCTCCTCCCGCTCCTTTGCCTCCACCACCTGCTCAACCGCAACCATCGTCTCCTGCTCCACCAAGGCAGCCCCAAATGCCTGCTCAACTGAACTCGAACCCCAATAACAAACAAGCTCAGCAAGTATATAGTGGGGAACCACCTGCCCAACCACAACACCATCCCCATCCATCCTTCATTTCCACTTTCCCACCGTTTTTCCACCTTCAACCCTCTAAAAACCACTTTCGGCCTCTTCCTGTAGAACTTCCTGTAGATCCCCTGCAGCCTCCTGTAGAAGTTCATGCGAGAAATTTTTCGAAATCTGAGCACAGTGGAAATCTCCAGAAGGTTACCAGGGAATCCTTAGGTCCTCTCCACACCTTCCCAACCTCCTACAAATGCCCATTCCATTTCCTTTCACCACTAAACCTCTGCACAGTCACAAATAGTTAAAACACAAGCATAATAATTCTACATAAAATTGTTCAAAAGTACAAAAAGATGATTTTTCCATATTTTCCTTCAGAAGTAGCTTGAATACATGCATTTCACCTTGTTAATAGTCAATGGTATCCATTTCAGTAGTTCCAAATCTTTTCTTGCACAAGTAGGGTTAGTGGGTGAAACTAGGGTTTGCTAGGGTTTACGTTTCCTTTCAGCTTTCATCTTCTTTCTACAAGTATACTAGCCACTTTTGAGTTAGCTTCCTTCCATCACAATTAAAAGCTTATTCTGAGAACTCATAGAAGATGGCTTAAGCTCCTAGCGGACTTGTGCCAGCTGATCAAGTGACAGCCTGCAGTAAGAGATAGTACTTGCACATATAGCACCATCGCTTCCAAGTTCGTTATGAACTACTGGGTTGATAAAAGTAAAGTAGGGAGTCCCAGGAGTTGCAACATCATTGCTACAATATTGGAGCTCACCAGGACCCATCCCACAGAGGGGGGTTTACGGACCCTTGTTGTAGATCACCTTCACAAGGTGTATTTAATAAAATATTCTTCATTTAAAAAGTCTCTGTCTATTGGGTTATCACATCAATTTTTTCTATTGTTTCATGTTTTGGATCGCGTACAATCTCTTTGCTGTAGGGTTTTCTTCTTTTGTCATTGCAGATCTGAAGCGTAAATAGCCACAACTTGTTATTAGGGTCACTTGTCACTAGTAACTAAAGTGAATCATTTTTTGTACATCCTCTCGAAATATTTACACTAACAAATGGTGAACCCATTGAGTCTTTAGCTACATTGTCATCAACAAATGGTGATTCCACCGGTGTAGTAATTCAGATCCTTGGTGATTTTCGTTTTAGTGGTTTTCAGTATTTTCTTCAGTGGTTTTTAGCCTCTCAATTTCTATTTTTAGTTCTTTATTTTTTTGTCAAATTTTTGGATTTTGTTGGTTTTCCAGATCTTTCTGCAGGTCACTGGTACCAACCGAGTAGGAGACGACACAATCTAGGCAAGATTGGCTGACCAGGAGTCCGGGGAGAAAAACGCACTTTTCAACCTAGTATCTGCATTCTGGAACACACTTTTTGGTCTAGTTCCTGCACTCTAATTCACTATTCAAGTTAGAAACTATGTGTAGGGTTTCTATTCTATCCAAAGTCACCCCTAGTCCTAGAGTCTCTTATTATTTTCTCTTTGAGGAATGAAAATTCCCCCTGGGGTTTGGAGTACACCTCCACCTTTTTAGGAAGAGATTTTTTGAGTTGAGGAGTCTAGGTTATAGCATTTTTCAGCCACTAATTTTCAGGGTCTGATCCACTATTTTCTAGCCCTCTAGGATACATTTCTTCACCATTTAACTCCCTTTAGATTTTAGTGTTTCCTTACCCCCATAGGATCCCCTTGTGTGTCCTAGGTTTTAAGGCTTCTTTCCTATCCTTTGCAGCATTTTTCACCTCTGATTTTTGTTGTTTTTCTGCACCATTTATAGCAGACTTGTGCCTTTAGATCACAATCCATTAGAGATTAGATCCTTTGTCCATTTGTGTGTCTTTGAGTATCTTTTTTTCCTCCTCCTTTTTTAGTTATTTATAGCCTTATTGGGATGGTTTTTGGTCGCTTAATTTTTTGTTTATTTTTCTATATATTTTCAACATTATTTACAGTTTTTCAGCACTTTATTTTTAGCGGCACGTGGCACCATAAAACATGCTCAATTAACTCATCCACTTGACACATCATTTTCACACACTCACACACTAGGTGAATGTGATCTTGGTTAACACTGCCAAGCCAAGACATGAAACACTACACGTTAATAATTCAACATACATAGATTAAGCCCACTTGGGAACAAGGGAAAAAACTATCTGTGTAGTTAGGTGCAACATTGATGGGATAGGCTTCCAATAACACCCATCGATTGCTTAGATTGAGACATAGAATTTGACTTAGTAGGGAGCTTAAAATCCTTCACCAGCCCATGGTCCAAATCCGGAGTGCATCAAAAAATCGATTTAGAAGGGGTTATGCTAGGTCATCATGCGAGCAGTTTTCCTCAGGGCTACCCAACCTATGGAAGGGAATACCATGAGATGGTTGATCGCCAAGAAACTCAGGACTCAACCACCCCCATGGGATGAAGGTAACCGTAGTGACCAATCTAAGGAAGGCACCCTATAGGACTGGATGATGGAAGTAGTTGGTTCTCTACCCCAACTTTTTTTAGACATCTCTGTTTGTAGGGATTAGATTTCATCAAATAAGAAGGCTTTTGGAAGGCCATTTGAAACAGTAGATTTAAGACTTGTTTGAGGATTTGTATCACCTATATGCTAGAGGTATTTTTCTTTGATAGGACACCTTTACTTGAATTAGAGTTGCATCTTAATATAGTTAGTTTAAACTTGGAACCACTGCACTGGGTGTTTGTTTGTTGTTTGTTTCTATTTTTCTCCTATCATCCCCTTTTAGTCTATTGAGTCATATTTTTCTTGACATCATTGTGCCCCCTAGGATTTTTTCACGAAGACTTAGTGGCCTTTGCCCCCAGATTCCTCTAGGAAATCTTACCCCCCCCATCGAGTTCGAGTTCATCCTCCTAGTCCTCCATTGAGTCCCCATTCTGACTCTAGTTATGTTGATTCTTCTAGTTCTTCCTTTGATTCTGCATCTTCCAACCTCATACCGCCACCATGTCAGGCACCAATGTGGGTGCAGGAAACCAAGGTGGTAAACAAGGTAACCCCACAAGAAGAACCTCTACCAGTATGGTCACTCCTACTCCATTGCTTTTTATGGTTGGTTTGAGCATCCCTGATTTCATCCAACACATCAATGACCCTCTTCACGATGACCCCAGTTGGCCTGCTATACCTACCAAACTTCCTTCAGACATCCCCAAGTCTGAAGGTAATCCTGGAGAATATCCCATAAATCATGTTCGCTCATTTCATATGTGGTGTTCATCTAATTCCATTACTGAAGACTCCATTCATCTTTGTTTGCTCCAACACACCCTTACTAGAGCTGCTACAAAATGGTATGTGGATCAACTGTGTGCCTCCCATTCCACCTTCATGCCTCTAGCCTAAGGGTTTTTGTCATAATTTTAGTTACCCCTCTATTATGACACCGCTACCGAACTCTTAACCTCTTTCTGTCAAACTTCAGCCACCCGCCTAGGTTGACCATGTTTAAGAATGGCATAGAAGGAGTAGCATATGTAAATCTCATGAATTTGAAGATTGTGTCTATATGGATTGGTTCCTTAGACCACTTTTTCCCCCATTGGTAAATATGTCATGTTGGGCATGGAATCCCCCCACTGCATGTTTTGGGGCCCAAAGCCCAAGTTTTGGTCAAATGTATTGTAAGACTCCGCGAATTACGGGCATGGAGCGTGAAGTATAGGTTAAGTCATAGGGTTGTCTACCCTAAGTATTGTAAGGTAATGTAATGTCATGTCAGCCTACCCATGGTCTACGAACCATGGGATTGTATAAATAGAGCGAGGCTCTAAGTTGTAAAGGAGGTAGCTAAGAAGCGAAGGAGTGGAGATAGAGCATAAAGTAAGAGTCTAAGCATATTGGGTCGTAGTAGTAGGAAGAGGCTATGCAGCTGAGTGCGCAAAGGCCTAGTAGAGTCCGCAGCTAAGTGCGCGGACCCCTGCAGCTGAGTGCGTAGGGCGGTGTTGAGTCTATAGTCTTGAACGAAGAATAATAAAGATAAGTTGATTCCTATTTCTGTGTATCTTCTTGTGCATTGTCTTCTTTACATTTATATTGTTTTATTTATTGCGCACATTGATATGATTGTTGGATATGCTATAATAATCACTAGTCTTACACAAATAAGTTAAGTAACTGAGTAATAACAGATTAAATAGCAAGGAACTTGGGTATAATACCGGTTGTGCCCCGAGTAGGTCTGCGAGGAAGTAGCATCACAGGTTGCAAAGGAATAGCCAATGCACGTAGCAATGTGTGCACAGGGTCAAACCGCGAACCTCCAAAAGCTCATTAGACATCCCCAGGGTGCAGAAACCTGGTTCTAGCACCCTCCCATACTACTTTGGGTGAGACATCAGTCTGTGCTCCGCGGACTGTTTCTGAAAGGGCCAGTAGTACCGAGATTTGCTTGGCTAAATCACCTATGAACCTGGGTCAGGCCCATACAAGCCAACAAATCGTTTCGTTGCCGGGATCGGGATCTGCATAAGGGATGTCTGATGTCGTGCCACTGGAATCCAACAAAGAAATAAATTGAAGAGTGGTTGGACAAAAAGATTCACGAGTCCGCAGTGCAAGAAAACAGAAATCCGTGAGTATCTAAGGAACAGTGGTTGGAGCGCTACTTGTATACAAAAATCCATGAAATTTTCTTTTCATCCTTTGCTTCTAAGTTGTATGAGTGGATTGCGAAGTTAGCAGACAACCAGGGAAGGTGTAGGCTCGACAAAACAATAGTGTGGACTCTGAAATTAGTGCGCAGACTAGAAGCGTCAAGAGATAAGATCACGCGAGCTGTGGACCATTGGCTTGATCAAATAATAGGAGGATTTATCACTGAGTTTGTGGTAGACACGACCATCAACTATAGTGAGGCGGAGCGACATTTCCTCAAGGGACCGCGAGGTAAGTATATTAAATCTTTGAACACTTGGATTAAGATGTTATTGTGTGAAAAGTGGGTTATGTGAATAAATTAATGTCTGGAGCTATGCGAAGTGGGGAGATCTATGGAAGTAGAGGTAGCAAAGAATTAGAAACTAGTCCCATAATTTCACCCTCACGGGAAAGTGAGGAAGAGTTTGCAAAAGTTTCTTCGAGAAGCGCGGTCAGTTTGATAAGGCAGAAAATTCACGTTTACCACCTCCACCCACACTGCCACCCGTCTCACCCCCCTCACCTCCATCTCCACCCACCCCACCTCCACCACCACCACATTTCAATATGGCAAGTGCGATAAAACTACCGGTATTTCGAGGAGTGGGAAATGAAGATCCGGACAAATTCTAGTTTGTGGTAAGAGCAGTATGGGAATCACAAGGCATCGTGGATGAAAATATTAAGAAGGCTACATTGGTGAGCGCACTACGGGATCACACATTAACATGGTATATCAAGCATTCTAATGACCACCCAAACACAGGAATCGTAGAAATCCAGGCCAGCTGAATAGGGAATTTAGTAGGCCAAAGTCAGAGACACAATCAATCATCAGGTTTAAAGAGATCACAATGCTCTTGGGTGAGAGACCCTGGGATTTGGACCAAAGGCTGAAGAGTACGATTCACAAAGCCAATATGACTTTGATAGATGGAAAGCACCGCGCATGGTTTGTATCATCACTTACACCATACTTGAGGACGACACTGTCATGGCAAAAACTTTCCACCCAGGCCAAATCTTTGGATATGGAAATGAGATTACATGAAACCCCTATACAAGACCCTGGGTTGGGAGTCCAATAAATCCACACATAATTGCAGAATCTATGTTTGGAGATGCAGAGTTTGAAGCAGGAGAGGACCCCTCGACCACAGGTGCACAAGGAGGTATGGTGCATAAAATGCAAAGGCCCATGGCGTGACAAGGACCACTGTCCAGTATTCGTGAATTACTTGGTAGGAGGAGGGTCAATACCATTAAGACCAAAGGCACAGGTAGGACCAAGCGCAGCACCTACATTATGGTGTGCGATTTGTCAAATAGGATGAAAGCACGCTACGAATAATTGTCATCTATTTTAGAAGTATATGCAGACGTCCTAGCAATTGTTTTGTAATTTATGTAGGTCAGTAGGACATGATGAATGCACCTACCAAAGCTATGAACTAATGATGGATCAGACTCCTGCCTATAGGGTGAAAACTGAAACACGAGCCCTCGACCCAAATGTAGGGATGGCGCACGCTAGATTTCAGGGGCGCGGTCGAGATCAAGGCGCAATGGAACCAGGAAGGGGTCGCACACAACTAATTTGTTACATTGCAGAGGGCCAAGGAAATATGCCTGTGATTGTACAACCCCGACAAGGACATCATGCTTGTACTGTACTCAGTTTGATCATGAGGCAGAAGACTGCCCTTCGCTGATAGCGAGGATGCACGAAAAAGGGGTACTCCAGCCCCCTCCGACTCAGAATTTGTAGATGATGAGGTCTGAGCCGCACGAAGAAGACCCAAATGTAAACATGATGCTCAGGAGTGGTATGACCACGGGCGATGATAAATGGAAGCAGCTAGAAGAAAGTGTGTGGGTTCGCAAGGCTCCTACAAAGGAACCCAAATTTGATTTAGAACGCGCGAAGGAGACATTCATGGAAGCTGAGAAGAGCTTCACGGAGGCCTCCACTTCAGGTAGTAAGGATCAACTAGAACCAGGGATGGGTCCTTCATTTCTCACTACCTTTCTGGAGACATGTATGAAACTAATGCATGATAGCAAGGTAGTCAAAGGACTACAGGAATTTTTCACTAGGTGCACGGGGTGTGGAGAACTGCATGTGGTCCAGAAACTTGCAAGGCATGCATTACGCAAAGGAAGCGAAATGAGGTTGATTGTGCAAATCAGCGACTATGAAATGGATCAGGTAATCCTGGATCTCGGATCAAAAATGAATGTACTACCAAAACAAACATGGGAAAGCATGGGCAAACCCACGCTACAATGGCCTCCTATCCAGTTACGAGTGGCGAACCAACAGAAGATTTTTCCCATGGGAAGATTGCAAGGGGTAACAGTAGTTATTGAAGGTGCGAGCGCACAGGTGGATTTTGAAGTGATAGAGATTATCGATGATAGTGATCCTTATCCCACACTACTACACTACTAGGAATAGACTGGGCCACCGATATGAACGGAGTCATAAATCTGAAGAAGCGCAAAATGATCTTTGAGAAAAAGTCACTACGCGTAGTAGTACCGCTAGATCCAGCCAAAGGAGTGTGATTGCGCGACAATATAGTGATGATGATCTCGATTGTATTTACAAGATAACTGCATGAGAATAGGATTGGGTGAATCTGACTGTAGATGGAAGAATTTCGTGGGAGCGCGAAAGCTCTTGCACTTCAAATTCAGACGAAAAAGTAGCACGATGGTAGAATCGGCTGCACGAAGTAACAACACTTAATTGCAACATGATAATTATATCACTGTGTTGTGTGGCAACAGAGGCAAGGGAGCTACTGACATATGATGGATTGAGCAGTACCAAAACAGCAACGATTCGATGCTCTAAAATGGGCATTGCACGCAACACCTGCACGATGGTGGGGAATGCATCAAGAAATTTTTGAGGAATAGCGTGGATGTAGAAGGATGATGTGCCTACGCTTTGGGAAGCCCTAGCCCAGAACATGAGCCAGTCAGCAAGGGCGGAACAACTTGGGCGCCCACCTTTCCCGATGGGCACAGACATATGTTGTACAACCCGCACAAGCGCACACCACCCCCAGAATAGAGAATCAGAACAAATCGCAGCAGCAGGAAAGGCGACGCGTGCTACCAATTATCCACGACGAAGCATTCGATAGGGTGTGCAGAGTACTGAACAAGGTTCACAAGGAAAGACGCACTGATTGGGACTTGCACGTACCAGCGGTTAGATGGGCCTATAGGACCATGTGCAAAACCCTGACCACGGAAAAGGTTCCAAAGGTACGAAATAGAGTAGGGACCATAATTTCTGAAGAGAATGCAACCAGGGATAGCACGTAATAGCTCCCGCAGTTGTGACAGTACACAAAGACCAGGATGAAGAAATCACAAGGCTATGCAAGGTCGAACACATAGAGATTCAAGAAACCATTCGGTGAGGGAACTTTAGACTTTACGAACTCGAAAAGGACTGGGTATGACTACGGAAGAAAATCATTTTGATGGACGCCGAGATCAAAAGGCTAGAAAACAAGATCAAGCAAGCAGGTCTCGTCAATCAACCAAGGATAACAAGAGAAGGTGAGGATGAACATACCACCGGATTAGAAGATTGTCGCCAGTAATTTATGACTATGTTGCCATGGCTACGACCGCACCTCACCAAATGCAGTAACTAGGGGAGTACACTACATACAGTAGAACGCGCAGCGCCGGCTGTTGCGAAGGCAATTGAGGAGTTTCTACAAACTATACTAAAAGGCGGGTCGAAGTCTCGTAGAGGTGGTACGACCACCTGACTAGCCATAGGGAGCACAGTCTCAGTGCTCCAGGCAGTTGAAATAGAGTGTAGGACTATAAAAGAGTCTGTTTGGGAGTTGTGCGATGAGGGAGGTGTGCACAGAATCAGCATGTCACTAGGGTCGTGACCGAGCACGAGGGGCTACATTGCCACGCAGATAGGCTAGTAAGTGATCATTGGTGTCACTATTCATGACAAGATGTCTAATTTAACGCAAAAGAGAGCAGGCGGCGGGCATTTAAGACATGAATTAAGGGCAAGATTTGGGGCAATCTGCCGCCAAGAAAGCATTGATGGCCCAGAATTGGGGGGAGCAGTTGAATTTGAATTTGAAATACATCATAAAACTCTATGGGCTAGCCACGAGACAACAGTTGTTCACCTGATATTTGAGCACCGAGCAATATTTGAGCCCCGAAGTTTGCAAACGACCACAAACAGTTCAAACAGGATGACGACTACCAGGAGAGGTTTGGGCTCTACAGAAGGAACCACTGACGAGGCCACATAGATCCCCACAGTACATGATGTTCCTAGAGACACTGGCGTCACGTCGGAAATCCAAAAATCACCTCAGACGCCAAGGCCCAATAAAGATAAGCAAGCAACGGGACCAGTTCGCATGTCCCCGAGGAATCCGCAGTTCGGTAAACTCTCAATGGAAGAAAAGGGCAAGGCTATCACCATTGAGACAGATGACGAGGAGGAGGACCTACAGGCTCTCGTTGATGAGATAGAGGAAGCAGAAGACATGGAAGAGGACATCTAGCCAGTGCGCTCTGCAGTGAAATTTCCCGAGTACGTCCCTCCACGGAAAGGGAAAACTAAGATACCAAAGGACCTGGATGCCACTAAGAGCACACTCCAGACCCCACTCCTCCCCGATGGAATTGTGTTTGAGGGCTTGCACCTAGGTCACATGCCCACAATGAAGTTTGAAGATTGGGACCTCGCAGACAGCGAGAAGTTCCCACACTTAGAGACGGAGAACCTCATGAACAGAGCACAGAGGGGCCAGTCACAACACTGGAGCCACGAAAATGGCTGTGCTGTGTGGAGAAGGTCGGATTACTTCATCTGTTGTGGATTCCACACTTTCACCATGCACCTATCACTATTTTTGTCATCAGGTAGTTGCTTTGCCTGGTGCACGACGGTACTTATGGCTAGAGGAGCCTATTCCCATCACGGTGGATATCATCCATAGAATTTCTCGATTCCCCTATAAGGGAAAAGACCCCGCGGCGATAGCAGGAAAAAGTGGAGATTTTGTTCTCGCAGAGCCACCCAACATCATCAAAGATAAAGGGCTGCGCGTAGCCACCCAACTCCTGGTTGGGAAGGTAATAAAAAAATGTCGCGTCGATGAGGTACCAGCATCGGTAGTTGAGCTGGACGAACAATGCACAAAGGGGGTCCAATTCAACTGGCCTGAGTTCCTCTGCAAGGAATTCATGACCATCTGCAAGGAATCCTGGGAGCAGGGCAAGACCTTCCATTATGCGTGGTTGTTCTTGTCCATTTCACTGGTAACAGGAGAACTACCCAAGGACAGTCAATTCCCTAGCATTGAACAAGACTTACCAGAGGCCGCAAAGTACGCGTCACTCAAGGTTACCACGGACACAAAGCGGATTTGCAAGACAAATATATTTTGGGTGCTCATGGAAGCGAGCATCTGGATGTGGATCAATAAACGGTCGCGCCTGTCCCCCACAGTGCACAACAGTCTGCGAAGCTTTGCAAACTTCAAGGCGGACATTCATAATGTTTACATCAAGGCACGTAAGGATCCAGAGCAGCAATGGACCAAGCTCCCCTTCATCGCCATTGATGATGTAATATTTTCAGTGTTAGAATCATGGCCCCCCGAGTGGCGCACCCGAGATCTAGCGGAGCTAGATAAGACTACAGCACAAAAACAAAAGGATGAGGCCAAGTTGCACGTCACGAAGTTGGCCGAGAAGAGGCGCAATAAAAAAGAAGCCGTGGAGGTAAGGGTGGTCGGCGAGGTAGCAAGGGCAGTCACGGAGCAGGAAAATGCCGTCGAAGTAGCACCAGCAGCACAGGAAACAGGGGCCACCACAACGCAGGACGAGGAGGGCTAGGACTTGTCTACAGGACATGAAGTAGAGGACATAGACCTCGCAGAAGAAAGCACGAACCCAGACACAACTTCCACCTAGCTAAAAAGACCGCGTGTCATAGAGAGATTAGGTCCACGAAAAAAGGTCAAGGCATCCAAATTGGCCATCAAACTGATCACGTTAACGTAAGGCGACCTCTACAACATCGGTGACATGGTTTGCGAGGTCACCAAGGAAGCTCTCCAGGAAGCCATGTCTGAGCAACAGATCATGTTGGGGGCCCTAAGGTCGCAGCTGCAGCAACTACAAGGCGGCCCCCACAGGAAGGAACTGTAGCGACCTACGACGCAACAGGCACATCAGCAGCAGAGCAGCTACTACGCGCAAATATGGCCAACACCATAGTGCTACCGAAGGAGCGCTAATAGTAGAGAGAGGACGATAGAGCCGTGGTGGGAAGGATCAAGGGACTTGGCCTTAATTTGGCTGCCCTTCCGTGAGACACATTGTACCAACTGTAGGAGGGCATAACAGCAGAGCTCCACGCTAGGGAGGGTCGTGCGATTCAAGTGATGAGTGAGAAAAAGATCAACATCAAACAGCTCAGCCTACAGCGTGATGAACTGGTGTCATAGAACCATCAAATCGTGCAGACAGTTGATGAAGCATGTCAGCGAGTCCCATATTTGTCCATCGTCGTAGGTCAGAGATGCAAATCTAATGTCTGGAAAGTGGAGTCCAGAATGCGCACGAAGAAACAATGCGTGTGCAGCTGGAACTGAATCTCTAGATTGACGAGCAGTGGCTGAAGGTGTAGCCTTCCACTCCTCCAGAAGTCAGAGAGAAGTGCGCTAGTGCTATTCAAAAATGATTGGAAGAAATTGAACGGGCAGTGCAGGACTATACCGGTATATTGGACGAAGCCTTTGTCATCCTCACATCCTTGTAGGAGGACCCCAACATAAAGCGCCTGGAATCAGAGGCAAGCGAGCTTCAGGAGTAGTATGATAATGTAAGGGGAACTGTACAGACAGTCATCCTCACCCAACGACTGCCAAAGATGCAGCAAGCAAGGGCACTGAAAGAGCAGGTAGATGCCGCAAGATAGAAAGAGGCACTTCTCAAAGCGCGCGTCCAGCCATGGATTGATGAGGCCTTCACCATTACAGTAAATATTGAGGGAAATCTTGCACAAATGCAAGGACTCTACATGCTAAGGTAGGCAGCTGGTCCTCACAAAGAAGCATCGAAAGAGCGCATGCAGCAGGTCCAGCAAACCACAAACAGTGCACTGCGGACCTCCGAGCAATAAGGAACCAATTGGAGGGGCTCCGTGCCAATATTTCCACACCAACAGAGTGACTCAGGACAAGTCATGATGATTGTGTTGGGGGCCTGTTGGGCATGGAATCCCCCCACAGCATGTTTTGGGGCTCAAAGCCCAAGTTTTGGTCAAATGTATTGTAAGACTCTGCGAATTATGAACGCGAAGCGTGAAGTATAGGTTAAGTCATAGGGTTGTCCGCCCTAAGTATTGTAAGGTAATGTAATGTCATGTCGGTCTACCCATGGTACGCGGACCATGGGATTGTATATAGAGCAAGGCTCTAAGTTGTAAAGGAGGTAGCTAAGAAGTGAAGGAGAGGAGATAGAACATAGAGTAAGAGTCTAACTGTATTGGGTCATAGTAGTAGGAAGAGGCTCTGCAGCTGAGTGTGCAAAGGCCTAATAGAGTCCGCAGCTGAGTCCGCAGACCCTTGCAGCTGAGTGTGCAAAGGCCTAATAGAGTCCGCAGCTGAGTGCGCAGGGCGGTGTTGAGTCTATAATCTTGAACAAAGAATAATAAAGAGAAGTTGATTCCTATTTCTATGTATCTACTTATGCATTGCCTTCTTTACATTTATACTATTTTATTTATTGCACGCACTGATATGATTGTTGGATATGTTGTAATAATCACTAGTCTTACACAAATAAGTTAAGTAACCAAATAATAATAGATTAAATAGCAAGGAACTTCGGTATAATATGGGTTTCGCCCCGAGTAGGGCTGCGCAGAAGCAGCATCACAGGTTGCAAAGGAATAACAAGTGCGTGTAGCGACGTGCACGTAAGGTCAAACC
Source organism: Pinus tabuliformis (assembly GCA_031772625.1). Taxonomy (NCBI): domain Eukaryota; kingdom Viridiplantae; phylum Streptophyta; class Pinopsida; order Pinales; family Pinaceae; genus Pinus; species Pinus tabuliformis. The sequence continues at coordinate 380,408,147 of CM062812.1, read as the reverse complement.
GTGAACCTCCAGAAGCTCATCAGACATCCCCAAGGTGCGAAAACCTAGTTCTAGCACCCTCCCATACTACTTTGGTTGAGACCTCAGTCTGCGCTCCACGGGATGTTGCCGAAAGGGCCAGTAGTACCAAGATTTGCTTGGCTTAATCACCTCTGAACCTAGTTCAGGCCCATACAAGCCAACATGTCACCTCTCCCTTCCCCTAGTCTGAGGAAGATGTGCTCCAAGTAGCTTTGAAATATGACATGATCTATGCACAACTAGGATATGTTTATATTGTCATTCTTGATCTTCCTCAGCCTGATGTTGCTAATCTGTCAGGGGAATCTCATGTCGTTAACAGTATCCTTGGATCCATTTCACACCCTAAACCTCCACCATACACTCCACCTCCAATGAGTTATGGTCAACCCTAGGGGGGGACTAGTTCCTCTCACACATATCCCCCTCCAAATCCTTCACATGGAAACACTTATCCAGGTCCCAGTACATCATATGCATATCCCCATCAGCATCAGCAGATGTTAGGGCCAAATGTTTCCCCACCTTTTTATCCTAATGTTTCCCCATCTCCATACTATTTGTATGCACTACCTAGTACTCCATCCCCTCTGGCACCAGTGCCCCAGCCTCCCATGCATCCTCCACCTCTACCACAACAACAACTTCCTCCTCAAGGCCAAGTGTATGCTCAGTAGATCACAACAGATCCCCCAAAACCTAAGAAATGGAACAAGGGGAAAGGTAACTAGAACCATCCATCTCAAGATAATAATGTAAACCGAGGTCCACCACCTAATTCCCCCCAGGGTGACCATCCTACTCTCACAACCTAGCAATAGGGTGGATAGCCCAAGTAAAATAAGGCTCTTCGTATGAATAAACCTTGTGCCCAGTGTGGGTTTTATGGCCATTATACCCATGAGTTTCCCCTTTTACCTGAAATGCACCAAGTATGGGAAGCTTAAGTAGTTGCTTCTAAAGGACCTCTTCCCATGGCTCCACCTCCTCCTCCTCCTCCTGCTTCATCACAACCAGTTGTGCTTACCAATCCTTTTCCTCATCAAGGATATATCATTACTCAACCTACACCAATTCATGCAACTCCCCAATATTCAGCGTCTGGTCACAATGATTATCAGATTATTATAATATATTCCAACATAGTCAACATCGAACAAGTCAACCTCCAGACTCGGTCACGCCAATATGACAATCCCCTTGCAAATTCAACAACCGATTCCCAACATCAAGTTTCCCCTGAGCCTCTATCGTCATCAAATGGTTCATTACATATCCCTTCGCCTAAGGTAGAGGTTCCCCCTAAGATCCCCAAAGGTCCATTACGTCGAAATGTCACTTCTTCTAAATCTACCCATAACTATAGCATAGTAGATGACTTGGTGTATTCTCCTACCACCATGTCAACATTGGGAGTCCTCCAGACGTGCCCATATAAATGGAAAGCTCTATTATCTTCTTTGCATGTTGTGGATCCGTCCAATGATCATATGATTGTATTTGATGTTTACAACGTGGAACACCCCCTATGTCCTTCATCCATTGCCTTTCAAATACCAGTCTCCATACAAAATGCCATTGTTTAGAAATGTATTATAGATGAAGGTTCCTCCACCTGCGTGATGGATGTTATTGTTTGGAAGTAACTTGGTTCACCAAACATCCATACACCATCACTCTTCATGCTTGGCGTCGTCATCCCTCACATCCCCTCAGCTTATATCGCAACTATCTAATTACTATTATCAACAAGACAGCCTTAATTGACATCGAATTCATTTATGCCCCATTATACTACCACATCCTCTTGGGTCATAGTTATACCTATGCCATGTCTACTATCGCATTTGCAGTATTTCGCAAGATATGCTTTCCTCATCATGGAAATATCATCACTATTGATCAGTTGACTTACTACGATCCTAAGTCTCAGACTTCCCCTTAGTCCACTATCTCATCGATGACTGTCAATAAGACTATCCCTTCCCTAACCAATGCTTCACCTGGAGTCTATAAATATTCCACACTACTTGGTGCTTATTATGGTCCACCACCTACCCCTTTAGAGCCTAGCTCTTCGAATGTTTGCATGCTTCAAGCATCACAGGTTGCCAACATGTGGTCTGGTACACCTTCATAGTAACCAGCACTTCCGCAACCTGCTTCTCCCAACTCAATCCATCCTTCAAGTATAATTCCTTAAGGTCCATTTCCTTCGGCTAGTATCTCTCCTAGTCCCTTCCAACTGGGAATTGTTCCCCCAGGTCTTAACCATCTAGGAGTTGTTCCCCCAATTCATTATCCTTCTAGTCATATACCCTTCTTATTCCCACCAACAGGAATCTTTTCTACACCTTTCATGGCTACGTTGAGTTTACTTAACATCGTCTTATGGATCCCAATGCAGTACATTGATCCTCCCACAAACACTCCTCCTGATCAACTCAAACCTTATACTATTTTGACCCCGGTTCAACCTATTGTTCCTACCCCTTCCTTTGCTTCAGTTCCACAACAACCTCAGTAAGACACAATTCGCGTTGCAAAAGCATCTGGTTTCGCAGTTAGCAATCACATTAGCATTATGATAAATTGCAGATAGAACATAAATATAAATTGCAGAAGACAAGCCAAGACAAGAGGACACAAGATGTGGCGTGAGCCAAGAACAAACCCCACAATGTCTGGGGAAACCCTTTGATCAAATCTTCTTTTATCTTCAAAGTTTAGCAGAGAAAGAGAGAGAGAGATAGTACATTTACAACAGAAGTCAACACTTTAACTTGTCTAGATCTAAGCATAGATCATCTTCTATAACAATTAGATCAGTTGAAGACATTCTGCTTCAACTGATACCTATCATCGTGTTGCATCTAGTCCTCTAGTTGCACCACTGCATACTGCACCATGTTCTGCCCATGTCCATTATCTTATCCATCATAATGATGCTCAAACTAATGTGCATCATCATCATGCTGCTGCCCCTGCTAATGTGCATCATCATGATTATCATGTTGCCCTTGCATCATGCTGCATCATCACTGAGATCCTCATTGTTGCTTCTTTATCATATCCATGAGATCTACCTGAAAGTTTGATCTCCATTACTGTACTTTAACTGGAACCTTATTCCGATACAGTGAGGGTTCTGGGCTTCTTTTCATCATATATGTACAGGGACTATTGAGAGATAAGTCCACTAAGATCGTGGTAACGTTCCTTCTTATGTTGGGATTGTCTCTAGGATCATGATACCCTTCGAGAGACCTCAAGTTACAGTTCACACTGAGGTTTCTTATTACAGTACTTATACTTAACCACAAGTGCTTGAGCCATCGTACTTATCACCGATACTGCTATAATGATACCATCTAGATCTTCTCCATGACTGGTATGCCGATACTGTCGTATGCTGGGAGAGAATGCCCAAACTACAACCATTCTTTGTTGCCATTCTTTATGCGAGAATGTCAAGACTCCAGCGCACTGCGGTGACACCATCCAATGCACCCTGAGGTTGTGACTGCACCTTAAACTCGTGACTGTGGCTCCTGCGGCTTCCCTCCTTATGACTGCGGCTCAGTGCGGTGCGTATATATTCATGACAGCGTGATAGGACCTCCGTATAGGGCATCTGGACAGCGTATTATATAGCATATATGACTGCGTGGTAAGGTATGATAGCGTATATATATATCCACACTGTGTTCCTTCCCTTACTGCGGCTGACAGCGTATGACTGTGTTCCACACGCTGTGTTCCTTCCCTTATTGCGGCTGTCAGTGTATGACTGTGTTCCACACGCTGTGTTCCTTCCCTTATTGTGGCTGACAACGTATGACTGCGTTCCACACGTTGTGTTCCTTCCCTGCGTGTAATGACAGTCTTCATCTCCATGAACAACGTGTGAACAACGTATGACAACGCATCTCCATGACTTGTGTATATCAGCGTAGATGCTTCAATGAACAGCGTAGATGTTTCCATGACCTATGTATATCTGCATATATGATTTCATGAACAGCGTAGATGTTTCCATGACCTGTGTATATCTACGTAGATGTCTTTATGACTGCGACTATTCTAGGCATCACGTTGACTGCGTTTTACTTCTGGACAGCGTAGTGTAAGTGGCTTCTTGACAGTGTGTTAGGGTCTGTTCTTGACAGTAATAAATCTTTAGCTGCGTAGATCAACTTGCAACTAGGGCATCATCATAAGGTCAGCGTAATATTGTTGGTGTCTCACTCCTTCTCCAAAAACCCAAAACGTGGAGAGGAGGAGATCACTCAAGAATGTGTCTTCAAATGACATCAAATCCTCATCTATTTATACCAAAAACGTATAGGTTGAACAGACATGACGTTTGGGCTTCTAGAGCCTACATAAGAGCTGGTCAGCTTGATAATAATTTCATAATCAAAATAAATTCATATCTCCATAAATACTTATCGAAATTGGATGATCTTTAGATCAATCCTACACCTCTCGACGAGAGGGATCCAATAAAAATATCAACTACCATAAATAAGCTAACCCACATGGATTTTTGCCCTAGTTACCAATTTAACACTCCCTCTCAACTAGGGAGAACTCCATCCGGTGATCCATAAGTCTGACTGTACTATCTCTGCCATCAGTGCCCTGTACTGCTCTGCCCAACTCTGCTCAGCTCTGTTGGCTCTACTACCTCTGCTCAGCTCTGCTAGCTTTGCTCTGCTTTGCTCAGCTCTGTTGGCTCTGCTCAACTCAACTCTGCTAGATCTGTTGGCTCTGTTAGCTCTTCTCAGCTCCGTTGGCTTTGCTCTGCTCTGCTCAGCTCTGTTGGCTCTACTCTGCTCTGCTCAACTCAGCTCTGTTGGCTCTGCTAGCTCTGCTGGCTTTGCTCTACTCTGCTCAGCTCTGTTAGATCTGCTCTGCTCAGCTCTACTGGCTTTGCTAGCTCTGCTCAGCTCTGCTGAACTATGAAGAAGAAGAATTGATCGAGAATGTCCCATACCATTCTCCACTGACCCGAAGTCAGTCTCAAAGTGCGTACCACGGGTCCCACACCAGGCTCAACCGACCCAAAGTCAGCGTCATAGTGGGTACCACTCCTACCACTGGTCCCAGACCAGTATCGCAGTCTTAGAGAGTGTACCACTGGTCCCAGACCAGTCTCAGCCGACCCAAAGTCAGCGTCTTAGTATGTACCATTCCCACTGGTCCTAGACCAGTACTGCACTAACACGAAGTCAGTCTCAATGTACCACTGGTCCCAGACCAGTCTCAACTGACCCAAAGTCAGTGTCATAGTATGGTACAACTCCTACCACTAGTCCCAGACCAGTATCGTAGTCTCAGAGAGTGTACCACTGGTCCCAGACCAGTCTCACCTGACCCAAAGTTAGCATCATAGTGTGTACCACTCTCATTGGTCCCAGACCAGTACTGCACTGACACGAAGTCACTCAGAGTATGTACCACTGGTCCCAGACCAATCTCAACCGACCCGAAGTCAGCGTCATAGTATTGTACAACTCCTACCACTGGTCCTAGACTAGTATCATTGATCCCAGATCAATGGAGGTCATCCTAGCGTAGGGAGTATGGTAGATACAACGATGCATCCATCGGTACTACTATGGTCCCTAACTTCATTTCCCTGCTCATTGATCAGATGAGAGGTACTTCCCATGAGTCCCAGACTACATGGGTAGGATGCCTCGACAGGAGAACTTAATCAATCCCGTCCTCGCAAGAGAACACATCAATCTTGCTACAATTTCCATGGAGAACACATCAATCCAGGCCTCACAGGAGAACACATCAATCCTGCTACAATTGCCTTGGAGAACACATCAATCTAGGCCTCACAGGAGAACACATCAATCCTGCCACACAGGAGAGTGAATCATCATGTTCCACAAGAGAGCAAATCATCTTGTCCCAGTGTGCACCACCAGGGGAGGGTGAGTCACCCTATGGTCGTACGTTGCTCCAGTAAGAACTGCAAGCCCCCAGAGCTCAATGTATGCAACGTACAGGACCCTTGTACAAGGGTTTCTTGACGACTCCAAGTCATTTGGGAAAATCACAGATTAGATCTTTCCTCGGGGCTTTGACAAGGTGTATCAACCTGTACATCATCTTAATGCGATGGGGCCTCCTTTCTCATTGACTTAGCATATCCCAGATGATGTCTATCTGCAGGAGCAATCGACGAATATGGGATTCCTCAATAATCGAACCCCACCTCTGGTACTGTGCACCCATAGTATTATGTCCATGGTATTATATGTAATGGAGCTTATAAAAGGCTCGAAGGACTTCATTGTAATGCAAGACCTGGAGGTGAGCGGTGAAGGCTCACTTGGTTGGATTGGCCAGGTTTTTGGCCAATGCTAATGAGATCTTATTAGGTTGGGTTTTTCCCCGGATTTAGGGTTTTCTCGAATAAACGTTTGTGTTTATGCTTGTTGCTGGTTATTTTTTATATTTATTCCTCTCAGTAATTAAATTGTTGTGTGTAGAGCATGATTGTTCAGAGATCTTTGTTTCAGCCGAATGTATACCCCAGGAAGTTTGTACGCCCCTCCACTCGGGGGGGTGTGGGGGGACTTGTCCCCCCCCGCGAGGGTCTGGGGGGGCCAATCCCCCCTGGCTAGGGGGTCCGAGGGCCAGCGGTCCATCGGTGGGGGCTCGGGGGCAGCGCCCCCGAAGTTAAAAACAGATGTAAAATTTCCTTGTAAAAGTATAGTAATTTCTAGTCAATCTAGGCCGTTCATTAGGCGGATGATCTGACGGTAGAATTTATGTTTAGTTTAGGGTTTTTTGCCCTAGAAGGAAACCCCTCTCTTTGTATGAGGGCATTGTATTTGAGGCTGTGTAATAGATGTTTATTCTCTGAGTGAGAAGCAGAGAGGTGAGACTGTGAGAGAAAACAGAGGATATTACAGCGGATCTGTTGTAGGTTGTGTCTCTTCATTTTGCTGGATAATAGAAAGGAAGGACTGGCTGTTCAGGGTGGACATAGCCCAAACTGGGTGAACCATGTATATCTGTGTCTCTCTTGTTTTATGCGTTTTTTGTGTTTATATTTCTGCAATATTTTATGTGTTCCATTGCTCCATAATATATAATTTTCTAATAACTGGTATCAAAGCCGAAGGTCTATTTGGCTAATAAACTCGCAGGAAAGAAGGGTTACTCGTTCGAGTGGGAGCAATGGTGGAAGATGGTAAGTTTAGGGTCGAGAAATTTAACGACCAAAACTTCTTGCTGTGGAAGATGCAGATGGAAGATTATCTGTATCAGAAAGATCTATACCTACCATTGGGCAGAAAAACAAAGATGCCGACGGGTATGACAGATGAAGAATGGAATCTTCTCGATAGAAAGGCACTCGGAACAGTACGGTTGTGCCTCGCAGCGTCGGTCGCCTTCAACATTTCGAAGGAAACAACGACAGAGGGTTTGATTAAGGCGTTGGAGAAACTATATGAAAAACCCTCGGCCTCAAACAAGGTATTTCTTATGAAACGATTATTTAATATGAAGATGTTGGAAGGTGGATCTGTTGCAGACCATTTAAATTATTTTAATATTGTTACAAGTCAGTTATGTTCTGTAGGGGTAAATTTTGATGATGAAGTTAGAGCTCTGTTATACTTGTGCTCGTTACCAGAAAGTTGGAATGGTTTAGTAATGGCCATTAGTAACTCTGTGTCTGGATCTAGTACTTTAAAGTTTGATGATGTTGTCGATGCTATCCTTAGCGAGGAAATGCGACGGAAAAGCTCTGGTGAGACATCGGGTAATGCTTTGAGTGCAGAGTCTAGGGAAAGAAAAATGGAAAGAGGAAAGAGCTCAAGATATCGCAGTAAATCAAGGAAAGGAAGATCCAAGTCCAGATCTAGGATAGTGTGCTGGAAATGCAGAAAGAAAGGACACCTAAAGAAAGACTGTAGATCTTAGAAAGGAAAAGAAGGAGATGCACAGCAAGAAAACAATCATGAAGCAAATGTGACAGGTGAGGTGTTACAAGATGCTTTGATTCTTTCTTTTGAAAATATCACTGATTCCTGGGTGGTAGATTCAGGGGCCTCATTCCATGCCACACCTGATAAGAAATACTTTCATAACTATGTTCAAGGATATTTTGGACAAGTTTGTTTGGGTGATGATAAACCCTGTAAAATTATTGGAATGGGTAAGGTTCTTGTAAAACATCAGAATGGAAACCAATGGTTACTAAAGGAGGTAAGGCATGTTCCAGATCTAAAGAAAAAACTGATTTCAACAGGGCAGTTAGGCAGTGAAGGTTGTGTGACAACTTTCATAGATAAAGCTTGGAAGGTTACCAAAGGAGCCCTGGTAATAGCAAAAGGCGAAAAGGTTGGTACATTGTATCTATGCAATGGTATTTCTAACTCTGTTAATGCTTTAACTTCCAAAGGAGCAAATGCAGCATTATGGCATTATAGGCTCGGACACATGAGTGAAAAGGGGATGAAGATTCTTCACTCAAGGAATTTGTTGCCGGGTTTGAAGAATGTTGATTTGGACTTCTGTGAGAATTGCATTTATGGAAAACAGAAGAGAGTCAGATTTCTCAGAGTTGGGAAAGAAAAGAAGAGCGAAAAAATAGAGCTTGTGCATACATATGTATGGGGACCTGCTCAGGTATCATCTCTCGGTGGCTCTCGTTATTATGTTACTTTTATTGATGATGCAACTAGAAAAACTTGGATTTATTGTATTAAGAATAAATTTGATGTATTTGACATTTTCAAGAAATGGAAAGCTTTGGTTGAGATTGAGACAGGAAAGAAATTGAAGTGTCTCAGATCAGACAATGGAGGTGAATATTACAGCAAAGAGTTTGATAGGTACTGTTCAGAGCACGGAATTCGTAGAGAGAAGACAGTTCCAAGAACACCACAAGAAAATGGTGTGTCAGAAAGGATGAACATAACAATCATGGAGCGTGCAAGGTGCATGAGATTGCATGCAGGATTGCCTTTACAGTTTTGGGAAAATGTTGTAGATACTATTGTTTATCTAATAAACAGAGGGCCTTCAAGTTCCTTGGGTGGTGGTGTTCCAGAGGAAGCATGGACAGGTAAAATGGTAAACTACTCTTTTTTAAAGCCTTTTGGTTGTGAGGCCTTTGTCCATATTGATAAAGAAAATAGATCAAAGCTTGAGGCAAAGTCAAAGAAATGTACCTTTATTGGATATGATGTTAATGATTTTGGTTATCGCTTATATGATTACGAAAATCACAAAATCATTAGGAGGAGAGATGTAATATTCAATGAAAAGGTCTTGTATAAGAATCAGTTGCAGGAAAAGAAACAAGAAAAAGAAAACAAGGAATATGCAATTCTTGATGAAATCACTGAAAAAGTAAAGGTGCCTGAAAATAATAATAATCAACAACCACAACAACAACAACCACCACAACAGCAACAGGTGCCCCAAACACCGAAAAGTGGTGTTAGAAGATCTACCAGGATAAGTATACCCCCTGAACGATACTCTCCTTCATTATATTATTTATTGTTGACTGATTCTGCTGAACCCGAATGTTATGAAGAAGCAATGCAGGTTGAAGCAGGAAGAAGTGGGAGGTAGCCATGGAAGAAGAGATGGACTCCTTAATGCATAACTAGACATGGGACTTAGTCAGGTTGCCTGCAAGAAAAACTACATTGAAGAATAAATGGGTTTACAGGCTGAAGGAAGAAGATGGAGGAAAACAGAGGTACAAAGCTAGACTTGTGGTGAAGCGTTTTGCACAGAAGAAAGGTATTGATTTTGATGAAATATTTTCTCCTGTTGTTAAAATGACTTCAATCATAACTATTTTAAGTCTAGTAGCAGTTGAATATTTGCATCTTCAGCAATTAGATGTAAAGACGGCCTTTCTCCATGGGGATTTGGAGGAAGAGATATATATGCAGCAGCCACAAGGATATGAAGTGAAAGGGAAAGAGAAACTAGTGTGCAGGTTGAAGAAGAGCTTGTATGGCTTAAAACAGGCTCCAAGGTAGTGGTATCTAAAATTTGACAAGTTTATGTCTGAACAAGGTTATATTAGATGTCACTCTGATCATTGTGTTTATCTGAAAAAGAAAAATGATGGCAGTTATATTATATTGTTATTGTATGTGGATGACATGCTTGTTGCAGGGTATAACATGCAGGAAATAAATGTGCTCAAAAGAAAATTGGAAAATTCTTGCAATGAAGGATTTGGGAGCTGCAAAACAAATCCTTGGTATGAGAACCACTAGAGATAGGAAAAATCGCAAATTAACATTGTCTCAGAATGAGTACATACAAAAGGTGTTGAAAAGATTTAATATGCACAATGCAAAACCAGTTAGTACACCTTTTGCTAGCCATTTCAAACTTAGTAAGGAAATGTGCCCAAAGACCCAAGAATACATGGATTATATGTCTAAAGTTCCATATGCATCAGCAGTTGGAAGCTTAATGTATGCAATGGTCCACACAAGGCCTGATATTGCACATGCAGTGGGAGTTGAAAGTAGGTACATGAACAATCCAGGAAAGGAACATTGGATGGCAGTGAAATGGATTCTCAGATATTTGAAAGGTACCACAAATCAAGCATTATGCTTTGGTGGTTCAAACATTTCTCTACAGGGATATGTTGATGCAGATATGGCAGGTGACAGAGATAATAGAAGGAGCACTACAGGATATGTATTTACTATAGGTGGAACCGCTGTTAGTTGGGTTTCAAAAATCCAAAGTGTTGTTGCACTTTCAACAACAGAAGCAGAGTATGTTGCTGCTACAAAGGCTAGTAAAGAAATGATTTGGTTACAAAGGTTTATGGGTGAATTGGGTAAGGAGCATGATATGGGCACGTTATACAGTGATAGCCAAAGTGCCATTCATCTTGCAAAGAACTCAGCATTTCATTCCAGGACTAATCACATACAGCTCAAGTACCATTTCATACGATCAATGTTGGAAGATGGAGAGTTGAAGCTGGAAAAGATACACACTAGCCAGAATCCTGCAGATATGCTAACAAAAGTTGTAACTAGGGAGAAACTGAGAATATGCTCAGTTTAAATTGGTCTTCCAGGATGACGATGAAGATGAGAAACAGCCAGGTCCAAAGAGGAGTCATTCTCCAGCAAATGAAGCAGCGATGGAGTTGCTACAATCATTCTCCAAGTGGGAGATTGTTGTGTGTGGAGCATGATTGTTCAGAGATCTTTGTTTTAGCCGGATGTATACCCCAGGAAGTTTGTACACCCCTCCACTCGGGGGGGGTGCGGGGGGGACTTGTCCCCCCCGCGAGGGTCCAGGGGGGACTTGTCCCCCCCGCGAGGGTCCGGGGGGGCGATCCCCCCCGGCTGGGGGGTTGAGGGGCTAGCGGTCCCCCGGCGGGGGCTCGGGGGCAGCGCCCCCGAAGCTAAAAACAAATGTAAAATTGCCTTGTAAAAGTATAGTAATTTCTAGTCAATCTGGGTCGTTCATTAGGCAGATGATCTGACGGTAGAACTTATGTTTAGTTTAGGGTTCTTTGCCCTAGAAGGCAACCCCTCTCTTTGTATGAGGGCATTGTATTTGAGGCTGTGTAATAGATGTGTATTCTCTGAGCGAGAAGCAGAGAGGTGAGACTGTGAGAGAAAACAGAGGATATTACAGCAGATCTGTTGTAGGTTGTGTCTCTTCATTTTGTTGGATAATAGAAAGGAAGGACTGGTTGTTCGGGGTGTACGTAGCCCAAACTTGGTGAACCATGTATATCTGTGTCTCTCTTGTTTTATGCGTTTTCTATGTTTATATTTCTGCAATATTTTATGTGTTCGATTGCTCCGTAATATATAATTTTCTAGCAAATACAAAGAAGTGGAATCCCAAGATTCATGTATGGACAAAAGATTCATGTGAAGAAATCCAAAAGACATGTAATTCCAAAATTCATTTGGAAGTTCAAGAGTTTTATAAGTCCAAAGGTCATTAGAAGTTTAAAAGTCATAAGAGAAATTCAAGGGTCATGAGGATATGAAAGGTCATGCCTCAAGTTATAAAATGAGCCTCATTACTCAAGCAAAGGAATTTTAACCTTGGCTTCTCCCACAAGGCATTAGAGAGATAGAGATAGTACTTTTAGGGAGAAAGTAGTGGCTCTAACACTCCACTATTGGAGCTAGTGATGTTCATTGTACTTATGTATCTTGGAACTTTTGCTAAAAACTTGAAGTGATTCAGCCATCACATTTTCATGCATGGATCGTGGATGTTTTGACACTACTCTTCTAATGTTTGTGGTTTATGTTGGCTTTCTTATGTACTAAAGTAATTGAACTATTTCGGTGACTTTTGTGCTCAACTTGTTGGAAAGTGTTGTGATGATTTTATTGATTGTTTCATGTATGTGAACTATTTTGCTTGATGTCTAACGATTCTTCCTTGTTTACGTGTGTGCGTATCCATTAGATTAGTACTATTACTTTTCTTTTAGAGGCTCACTTTTCTTCCCTGAAGTGAAATAACATTGATACATCTACAATTGAACATTCCACAAGGCACACTCTCTTGCTCATTCAAAATCACATACGCACTACTCTCTCATGCTAATTGCTTAAGCCAAGAAAAATCTCTAAGTTAATGGAATTCGGGCCATATTTTCGAATGGGACCCCTACACCAAATGGTATGAGGTATAATTGGGACCTCATATCGGCGAGATCCCGTGTATGTTGGTGGTATCCAGTACCATTAACAGATGGTCAAAACTCTTCAAATATTTTCAAACTGTGATTTTCAACCCTTGCAACAGATCTAAAATTTCCATCCTCTGTAACTTTCTACAATTTCTTACATGTGGTAGATTCTAGGGCAAAGCCAGGGCATAAAGCTTGTTTTTTCTTCCTCCTTGACTTTTTCACTCTCTCCTTTGATTTTTTTCTCTTCTTCCTTGGATTTTTCCCTGCTTTTCTTCTCTTTCTTGAACAGAAATCGAAGTTTCCAAGTGGTGACCAAATGAGGTCGAACTGATCTCTATATATACACATCTGGGAGGTTGAATAGTCCCTTCTAGGGCCGACTTGTTCAGGTAAGGCTACTTGGTCTTATGGGGATAAAATTTACTCTTTTGACTCAAATAAAATCATTTTTCCTTTTTCTTCCAAAATTCCAAATGGGACTTAACTCAAGTACAATATATTGACTCATGAAAAAGTTTTCTTTTGAATCAATAAACCCTAGAAGCATGAAGAACATGCTTGACTAATAAAATAATAATAATAATAGTTTATTTTTCTTCTTTTGTTTTTACATGAAATATATAATGATACAAGTACAATGTTAATTATGAAGACCGAACCTAGTTACATTTTCCAACAATACAAGCTAAATGGTTTAGATTATAAGAGACCTAGATCTTACCCTTGTAACTATGAAAACATGGGAGGCGTCAAGTGAAAAACTTGTACACCTTCAAATCACCACACATGTTTTGCGTGGCAGTATAACATATGTACCACACCTTAAATTCTTTATCAAAAAACACATATATATTCCATCTCTATGTTTACCAAAAAAATTCTGAGAGCAAATAAACAATAATAATAGCAAATATATACAACACTTAATTGAAATTTCTAGCTAGAAATTGAATTTGGAAGGAGACTTTTCCACCCAACTGTAAGATCCGTTGCACCAATGCTCACTATAGTCGTCCACCTCCTAGCCAGGCTATGATACCACAGGGGGGAACTATTAACACTTAAAATTTTGTGATGGGTAAAGGAAACTCTCTTTCACAAAAACAAAACTTTAGAAAACTCCTCTATATATTAAGCCTATGATCTCCACAAATCTCCAATGGATCTCAAGTAGCCAACATAGGAATATGGAAATCCCTTCACTGCACTATAGTCCCTCAACAATTTCTTTGTTTTTTGCTTATTATAGTATCCCAATATGCATCAATTCATGACCCCCACTACTATACCAAGTTCCAAAGCTCTTAGGTGAGTGATGATGAGCATGTAAAATTCATTTTTTAGATATCCAAAACACACTAGCAATGTTTCAATCCAAAATTGACACTTTTTTAGACAAATATGGGCATCCAAAACTCTATACAAACACTCAAAAAATGCAACAAATTTTTCACTAAAAAATGGTAGCTCTCTGCTCATGAAATCACTACTTCAGGCATCCATGTGCCTTTAATCTCTTTTGGAATGGTCTCAATGAACTTGTGGATGTATGATCCACACATTTTTCCCCATTATTCCACACCATTCGTAGGTTAGGATCAAATTTCGAGATGAGTACTTTTCTATGCTACCGAATGAATTCTAAGAGTAATCCACAACCACCACTTAGACCCCATAAATGTGATAGGTAGTTTCTTTAGCTACCCATTGCCTCATTAATTTAATTACGGGTTGGTGGGAAAACAAGGTAATAAAATTATGAATTCAAATGTCGCTATAGATCACAGAGTGAGATTTTTCTAGCTATAACAAGAATGGTCAATTTCCCATAACCCCCTAACTAGTTCCTACTCATGGTCTCATTGTCTGTATCAATGATTGGATTCCCAATCAATTTCTTGACATTTGTAATTATCAAAGAATATTTGCATATGCATTAGTTTTAAAACGTTCAGTTTTATCTATCACCACGATGACATTTAAATGTTTCTTAAATCAATAATGGCATAATTAGTTATAATAATCTTGGGTTTCAAAATTGGGTTGTTACATTGTATTTGTTGCTACATGTTTTAAATTTGTACTCACCCATTCACTTATGTCTACAAATATTTGAATCCCAACACACATATGCAAACCATTTCTATCTAGCAATGGGAAATAGGGTGTCCATTTTTGTAAACCCACTTGATTTCATGCTCACTTTTAACCATCGCATGCCTTTGCACCATCTACAACCAATTTTCTTGTACCTTGACATCTATGTCTTCTCTAAACCATAGTAAACTCTTTCATTCTTCCATAGAAGATAAAAACCAAACAAATAAAAAAGACAAAAAATAATAAGAGGGGAAAGAAATAATATGTTTATTAATTTAAGGGTTTTATCCCGTGATTCTAGCAAATAATTAGTGTCATCCTTAATTAGAGCATACGCAAAAAAGTAAAAAAAATCATTGATTCCCCTTGTCACCATGTTCCCCAAGTTTTTCCAAGTTCACTTGCTATCGAAAATCCCTTATTTTTGTCCCCATTTTGAAATCATTTCAAAATATTGTCCTTTGGTCTTTTAGTCAAGGTTGTTCCCAAAGTCAACCATATTTTTCTTTGTGATAAGGGAAGTCTTGTGTCAAATACCATGCAAGCATGTACTATGAATCAAGTTTGAGTCTCTATCATTCATCAATGCTCTAATCAACTCAGATTAGTTAAAGGGGCTCATTGTTACCCTTGTTTTGATAATTCAACCACTATTGACTACAACAAATATTACTCTAAGGGTTTGCTCTAAATTCATTTTTGTCTTCAACCATATCCCTCACAAATTGATACTGAACATCAATATGCTTTGTCTTCGAATGATAAGCAGGGTTATTTACTAAGAAAATTACAATTTGGTTGTTGCAATCTATCCTTATAGCTTTTTGTTCCAACCCTATACTTGAACACCATATTTGAAACCAGACTACTTCCTTGCTTGTATAATTTGTTGCCATGTATTCAACCTCTATAGTTGAAAGTGCCACTACAGATTATCTCTTGCTCATCCAAATGACTTCTCCTCCAAATAGGTTAAACACATACCCACTTGTAGATCTCCATTGATCCAAATCTCCAGCCCAATATGTATCAACAAAACCATGTATGTACAGCACTCTATCCAAACTTGGTCTCCCTTGGTAACACAAACCATAATCACTAGTGCCACAAAAATATCCGAAAAATTATCTTTACTGTTGTCCAATGCTCCTTCCTTGGTTTTGACATAAACCTGCTCAATATTCCCACTACATGTGCAATGTTTGGTCTGGTGAAGAGCATTGCATACATCAAACTACCAACTGCACTCACATATGGAACACATGGCATGGCGTCTTCCTCTTCCTATGTCTTGGTACACGATTCTGCAGATAAATTTACACCTACATGAAATGGAACATTTACTATCTTGCATATTAAACCTCTACAATATTGTATCAACATGTTTTCTCTGGTTTAACTAGTGTTTCCTCTTTTCCCTATCTCGTTTAATTTCCATGCCCAAAATGAAGTTTCCACACCAAGATCCTTCATGTTGAATTTAGAGGATAATTGGGTTTCACAACCTGGATAATTTCTCTGTAATTTCTAATTAACAGCATATCATCCACATACAAGACCAAATAAATAACATGATCACCAAGTAATTTAAAGTACACACAATGATCCACTTTTTTCCTTGTGAATCCAAGTCCCTACATATATGTGTCAAATATTTTATACCACATCCTTGGTGATTACTTTAACCCATACAAATACTTCTTTAACTTGCACACCAGATATTTCTTACCCTTCACTGCAAAGCCTCTCGGTTGCTTCACGTAGATCTCTTCTTCTAGATCCTCGTGTAGGAATGTTGCCTTCATATCCATTTATTTTACCTCAAAATCAAAATCACCAGCAATAGATAAAAGTAATCAAATAGAAGCTAAATTGGCAATAGGAGAAAAAATATCACCAAAATTAATTACCAACACTTGGGAATAACCTTTCGCTACTTACCAAGCTTTGTATATCTCAACTTTTTTCTTTTGCATTCATTTTCTTCTTAAACACACATTTGTTTTCAATGGGTTTTCTTCCAACTGACAACTCTACCAAATCCCAAGCCTCATTTTTGTCCAAAGTTGTCATTTCTTCAACCATGGCCTTCTTCCAAAGTTTGTTATCCTTTGAATCCACTACATCCCTAACAATTATGGGATAGTCATCAATAATATAAAAAGAAATTTTTGAATAGAAATCAAATGGACTCATGCCTCTCTAGCTGCCTTCTTTTCCTAATTGATCTCCTCAAAATTGGAGTGTGTGGTTCTTGTTCTTCTTATTCATGTTCTTTTTTGGAGTATAAATCTTCATTCTTCATGTCAAACTCTATTCTTTCTAGTTATTTTTCCCTTGGTAGGACTTCATGTTTCATGACATCCTTCACTTCTCTAAATACCACATCTCGACTGTACACAACCTTTATTGTTTATAGGTTCCAATTCTTGTAACCTTTTAAACCATATTTATACCTAATAAAGATGCACCTTTCATATTTACTATCCAACTTGGTTATTCTCTCATTTGGAACATGTACATATGCATCACAGCCAAATACCCTAATATGTGAGAGAGAGGGTTTATTACCAGTTCATACCTTGTGTGGAGTCTTATCCTCCAACATTGATGAAGGTGATCTGTTAAACAGGTAACATGCAATATCCACTGCCTTTGCCCAAAATTCCTGCCCTAATCCAACATCATTGAGCATGCTCCTTACCTTTTCCACCAGCATCTTATTCATTCTTTTGGCAATTCCATTACGTTGAGGTGTGTATGGACTAGTCTTCTTTCGTGCTATACCACACTTCTTATAGAAGTATTTGAAATCCTTCTTGTAGAATTCTCCACCATTATCTCTCCCCAACACCTTGATCTTCTTCTTTGTTTAATTTTCCACCAAAGCCTTAAATTATTTAAACTTTCATATCCATGTATTCCTCAAGAATTCATCTATAAACAAGATGTAGTACAAAAATCTATCACGTAATGGAACTGACACAGGTCCAAACACACCATTGTGCACAAGCTCTAACATTCCTTCTTTCCTCTTAGCACCAAAGGCAAAACTCACCCGATTTTGCTTCCCATATACATAATGTTCACAGAAATCAAAACCTAGAGAGCAATTAGACATACCTTCTACAATACCATTACCATGTAGTGTATGAAGGCCCTTCTCTCCAATATCTCTCAGTGTTTGATGCCATAGCATAATATTTTCACAAGAGAGTATAAGATTTTATACTCCACTTTCATGAACAATAGAACTATTGCACCCATCAATAATAGTACTTCCCAGAAGTGTATACAGAGTTCCCATCTGAAATCCCCTCATCAATACCAGTGCTCACCAAACCATATTATAGGTATCTTTCTCGAACATTGTCTTTATACCTGAAACATCCATATTGCTTACAGAAATTAGATTTCTGACCAATCCAAGAATGTGCAAAACACCAAGAAGTGTTCTAATCCTTCCACCTATCAGCTTTAGCTTGACTTTTCCTCGTCCTATGATTTTTGTTGTCTTGTCATAACCTAGGAAGACATTACCACCATCATACTTCTCATATTTTCAAAATCACTCTGTATGAAGATTCATGTGGAAAGATGCACCTGATTCAATCAAGCCTAGTACTTGAAGAAGAAGCCAAGTACACATCCCCACCTTCATCTGAGGTGATGTTTTCCTCTACATAAGGAGCATCATCAAATCCCTTTCCTTTCTAAGGTGTTTTAGATCTATAGTCATTTTTGTAGTGCCCTTCTTTTCTGCGTTTCCAACATACCTTTACAATTTTTCCTAGAGATTCAGATCTCCCACTTGAGGACTTATTTCTATTTCTATTATGAGACCATCCTCTTGTAGACAAGGCATATCCATTCTGACTCTCCATATTTTTCCATCTCATCTCCGCCAACAACAACGTTGAGACTATTTCATCAAATTTAAAGCTAGTTGTATTGCTACCTATGGAAATAACCAGACTATCCCACGAATCTAGTAAAGAAAACAATAAATTGATGCACTTATCTTCGTCTAAATTTTAACATCAACAAATAATAACTGACTTACCACATTATGATGCTCTATCGCCGAGTCTCTATCACTCATCCTCAGGTTATATATATTTTTCTGCAGAAACAATTTGTTCACAAGGACTTAGAATGATACAAAGCCCTTAACTTGTCCAACAAAGCCTTTGTTGTAGCTTATCCTAAAACATTCAGTAGTACTGAATCTGAGACACACAGTCGTATTGTGCTATTTTCCTTCCCATCCAACTTGGTCCAGTCTTTTGTAAACATTATTATTGGTTTAGTACCTAAATCCACCGCTATCCACTAATCTTTATCCAATGATAGATCCTCCACCTTGTGCTTCCACAGCTCTAAACTCTTTCCGATAAATTTCTTGATCTCTATCTTTCCATAGCTTTCCATTTCCTTGCACTACAAGAATCGATCTTGCAAATCTTCCACTATAACAAGGTCTACCACAGGCATGAGAAAGAACCCCCAATCGCAAAGGCATCCCATTGAAGCCAAAATTGCTCTAATACCAAATGAACGTTTTGATGTTGTACATACATTACCTACAAACAAATTCTTCAAAAAACAGAAAATATATAATGGTGAGAACATAAAATATACACAGATATTTTTCTCTTGGAACCCAAAATTGAGAAAACTAGATTGATTTTTCATTATATTCCTTTCAATGTTACAATACATTATATACAAATAGAATCATTCATAAACCCCAATCCATTAACCTCGGATTAGAACATAACCTTAGTTCCCTTAACTAGATCTACAAAATATCATGGGAAAAACCATCACGCCCAAAACCATGCACAAAACCATGAGTGGGCCTACCCCCATTCCGTTGGAAATTGTAACTAGTTTCAGTCTTCATAATTGTCATTTGTCATGATGTAATTCTTATATATTAATCAAAAGAAGAAAGAAAATGTAAAAGAAAAAATGTTTATAAAGCATGGGTTTCATGCTTATGTCATTTTGTCAATAGGTCAAACATCCATTAGATGCTTCTAGATCTTTGTCTTGAGTCATGGTCATTGTAATTATGTAAAAGACCCATTTGGGCACTTATATCAAGGAAAGAAAAATCATTTTTGGATATTGAAGTGTTTAGGTGAGTTCCCAAGAACAGGTCGGCCTACCAGTGGAAGTCGGCCTAGAGTGGCCTTGAAAAACGAGGTAGAAGACTATATAAAGAAAGATTTTGTCATCCTTAAAGACACACATTTGCGCACTACTTGAAATAAATGGTATGCGGTTTGGAGAGGAATGTGAAGGTCATTAGGAGGATAAACGAGCCTTGAAAGGAATAATTTTTGAAGTCATTAAAGATCTGATGTTTTGAAGTCTTCTGAAATCTAAAATGTGTGAGATCCTAGATTCTGGTAGGGTTTCCACAGGGGCGAAGTTACAGAAGTGGAAATTATAGAAATGAAGATGACACATTTGGCTCGTTGGTTGACTTGTATCTTGGTGAGAACTAGAGATCTTTTGTTGGGCCTTGTAATTCTCCTTTGAATTTGAAAAGAAGAGAAGTTCTGATGAGCTTTCCCCTTGGAGGGGTTTTGCCCTGGCTTGGAGCCTATATCTTGTGTTCACATGATCTTTATTTTTTTTGCATGTATTTGATGATGAAAACATAATCATAATTAAAAATGGAAACATAATATCACAATTAAATGTCATGTCAGAAAAACAATAAATTAACGATATTTCCCTAATCAGTTTTCCAACATGGTATCAGAGCTAAGTTTCAAAGGCAGCTGGAAAGATCACTATATATGAATTTTGAAGAAGCTTGACAACCCTCCTAGACCACAGATCTGATCTAAGGAAGTCTATAAGGTAGTTTTGTATATGAGTTTTTAAGTTGAACTATAGAAGGTCGAGGGACCTGTGGATAGTTATAGAAGGATCTGAACTTTGTTTTCAAATATATTGCAGGTAGCCAGATCTCTGAAATTGAAGCTACAAGAGTAACGTCTGAATCAAATTAAGTGCACATTCTAAAAGGACCGAAAAAATCTTTGATATTGGCATCAATAGCCTCTTAACCGAGACTCTGATTGGAAGCTACAGGAATATAATTTTAAGTGTGGATTGGAAAGATTGTCTATGTGGTAAGGCCAAAATCTTATGCTAAAGAAGACATAGTCCGAACTTGGCATCATTATCCTAAAGGACTGAAGTTCTGTGTCAAGACTATTGTGTGGTGTGAAAAGAAATAAATCCATGTGATGGAGCGAAAGCCTGAAAGAGGCGTATGATATAATCTAGGCATAAGAATTCGGTTGAATGTTCTGCAGTCTAGGGACCTGTGCACATACTCAATGAAGAACAAAATTCTGTCAACGAAAGAAATCTCCATGTAAAAATGCCTAATAAAAGAATTCTGGAAGCAATGTTTAACGCTAGCAAGAATTCTGGAAGCAATGTTTAACGCTAGCAAAAAGGTTAGGTCTTCACTGTGATGAGAAAGAAGGTCGAAACCTATAAAGTATCCTAAACAAAATTTAAAATCCTGAGCATGAAACCAAGGGATTGTGAAGAGGCCAAAGATCTTGCAATCACATGTTCTGAGAAAATGAATGAAGGACTTTACAGGCCTATTGCTAAAGAGAAACGAAATAAGAAAAATCCCTAGAACGGCTTGAAGCTTGAAGAAACATCTTGTCTCATGGAAAGAATGTTCTTGTATGACATTTCTTTGTTTAAAGAAAATCGTGATGGAAGCATCAAGCATTGGCATCTTGAAGAAGAAGCAGTCAAAAGTGACAAAACTTTTGAGATATTAAAGAAAGCTTAGTGGAAAACTTCCAGTGATCATGAAGGACTAAGGTATGTAGTCCTTAACTATATGGTACATAATGAAGGGAGAAAAACGAGAAGGATGGCTAAGCAAAGCAGATAATAATGAGCATTATTCTAACAAGTTCATAGATGATGACAATTCCAAGGAAAATATTAAAGCTGGGTAATCAAGCTTGATCCATAGACACTAAATAAAATGAATAAATATAAGAATAATTCAATGATATCTATATCAATACAAAATTCAGTGGAAGTCATTGTTGTTCACAAAAGACAAGTATTCCATTTCTTTTATTTCATTACATTGTTGTTGACTTCCTCAGTACATCTAGTTTTATTATCACTTGATTATAACCTTGTTTTATGATCTCCCTAGAAGAAAATTGCAGGGATATTCCAAAGACTATTTGTCAAATACGAAGTCAAGAGGTTGTAGCTAGACTCAAAGGGAGCCTAGAAGAGATATTTGAATCTTGAAATAATTTTGAAGAAGAAGCCTTGATTCAAAGGGAGCCTTGTATTAAAACTTGAAAAATCAAAGAACCTCCCCGATCTTGAAAAGTAATTAAAAACAAGAGGTGTGATCAATTAATGCATTATCATTGCTTATGAAGTATGTTAGGATATTTACAATTTCCTTATATCCCAAAGACTATGAAAATGTTACGGCATGAAGATGGCATAAGTATGTTAGGATATTTACAATTTCCTTATATCCAAAAGACTATGAAAATGTTAGGGTATGAAGATGGCATGATAGTGATATACGGTTTTAGAGTTGAAGATTTTTAGTATATAAGGTTATAAATTCCTTGTCAACCCTAGAATAAGTAAAATATGAAACTCTAACTATTCTTTCCCTCTTATAAAACCTTATCTCTTGATTTTTTAGGGTTTATAGATAGAATCTAGGGTATATGGTCAAACCGTAGCAAGAGTTGAATTAAGTAAACCCTATGGCTTAAAAATCAAAGGGTATGATGGAAAAAGGGAGTTGTAGGAAGTTGGAACATTGTGTATATAAATGTTGGAAAGAGGGAGTTGTTATGATGATATCGAAGATTCCACATTGATTATTGAAGATGGAGTTGTACCTCACTGTTACTTGAATATGGAACGTGCAGAGAAAATAATTACCTCAAAAAGAGGTTTGATGAGTTGGTGAACCTTACGATGAATAGCCCATATGATGGTACCAAGGTTTCGTTATCTTGGCAGTTAGCCTAGACGATACCTAGATCCTTGTTAGGGTGGATATCCTGGTCTAGATGATACCTAGATCCCAGTTAGGGTTGGTATCCTGACCTAGATGATATCCAGATCCTTGTTAGGGTTTGTACCTTAACAAGTAGCCTAGATGGTACCTAGATTCTTGTTGGTGTCTTGGTAGGTAGCGTAGATGACACCTAGATCCTTGTTGAGTTGTTGTCTCGACAAGTAGCCTAGATGACACTTAAATCCTTGTTGAATTGGTATCCTGGTAGGTAGACTAGATGATACCTAGAACCCTGTTAGGGTTGGTGTTTTGGCACGTAGCCTAGACACTTGGTGTCTTAGAAGGTAGCCTAAATGACATTTGGATCCCTGTTGGGATGGTACCTTGGTAGGTAGCCTAGATGGTACCTAGATGGGTAGATACCTTGGCAGTTAGCCTAGATGATATATAGATCTCTAACATTGTACATGTTGTTTGTGATACTCTTGTTACGAGAACTTTTCAGATGGAGTATTGTCCTTATACTGGTTGGACCATTATGAATACCTCCATAGTTAAGAGTGAGTGTTGGAAATTGTAACTAATTTCAGTCTTCATAATTGTCATTTGTCTCATGTCATGATGTAATTCTTATGTATTGATAAAAAAAAGAAAAATGTAAAAGAAAAATTGTTTATAAAGCATGGGTTTCATGCTTATGTCATTTGGTCAATAGATCAAGCATCCATTGTATGCTTCTAGGTATTTGTCTTGAGTCATGGTCATTGTAATTATGTAAAAGACACATTTGGGCACTTATATCAAGATAAGAAAATCTATTTTTGGATAATTAAGTGTCTAGGTAAGCTCCCAAGAACAAGGCGGCCAGCCAATGGAAGTCAGCATAGAGTGGGCTTGAAAATCCACTTAGAAGGTTATATAAAGAAATATTTCATCCTCCTTAGAGACACACATCTGCGCACTGCTTGAAATAAATTGTTTACAGTTTGGAGAGGCCTGTGAAGGTCATTAGGAGGCTAGATGAGCCTTCAAAGGAATAAGTTTTAAAGTCATTAAAGATCTTATGTTTTTAAGTCTTCTAAAATCTGAAATATGCAAGGCCCCTAGATTCTGCTAGGGTTTCCACAGGGTCAAAGTTACAGAAGTGGAAGTTGCAGAAGTGAAGAAGACACGTTTGGTTGGTTGGTTGACTTGTATCTTATGAGAGCTAGAGGTCTTGTGTTGGGTCTTGGAATTCTCCTTTGAAGTTGATAAGAAGAGAAGTTATGATGGCTTTTCCCCTTGGAGGGGTTTTTCCCTAGTGTGGAGCCTATATATTGTGCTCACATGATCTTTATTATTTTTGGAATTTATTTGATGATGAAAACATAATCATAATTAAGAAGGAAAACATGATATCACAAGTAAATGCCATGTAAGGAAAATGTTAAATTAAATATGTTGCCCTAACCTATTTTCCAACATGTTATCATAGTTAAGGTCAAAGCAAAGGCAACTGGAAAGATAACTATATCTAAATTTTGAAGAAGCTTGACAACCCTCCTAGACCACAGATTTGATCCAAGGAAGTCTAGAAGGTAGTTTTGTACATGATATTTGAAATCGCATTGTATAAGGCTGAATTACTTGTGGATAGTTATAAAAGGATCTGAACCCTGGTTTCTAATTTATTGTAGGTAGCCAGATCTCTGAAATTGAAGCTACAAGAGTAACGACTGAATCAAATTAAGTGCATAGTCTAAAAGGATCGAAAATTTCTCTAAGATTGGAATCAATAACCTCTTAACCAAGACTCTGAGTGGAAGCTACAAAAATATCATTTCAAGTGTGGATTGGAAAGAATGTCTCTGTGGTAAGGCCACAATCCTATACTAAAGAAGACCTAGTCCAAACCTGGCATCATTAGCCTAAAGGACCGAAGTTTTGTGTCAAGACTATTGTATGGTGTGAAAAGAAATATATCCATGTGATGGAGCGAAGGCCTGAAAGAGGCGTATGATATAATCTAAGCCTAAGAATTAGGTCGAATATTTTGCATTTTGGGGACCTGTGCACATACTCAATGAAGAACAAAATTCTGTCAGCAAAAGAAATCTCCATGTAAAGAGACCTAATCAAAGAATTTTGGAAGCAATGTTTAAAGCCAACAAAAAGGTTATGTCTTCACTGTGATGAGAAAGAAGGTTGAAACCTATAAAATATCCTAATCAAAATCTAAAATCCTAAGCATGAAACCAAGGGACTGTGAAAATTCCAAAGATCCTACAATCACATGTTTTGAGAAAATGAATGAAGGACTTTACAGACCTATTGCTAAAGAGAAGTGAAATAAGAAAAAGCCCTAGAACTACTTGAATCTTGAAGAAGCATATTTTCTCATAGAAAGAATGTTCTTGTATGACATATTTTTGTTTAAATTAAATTGTGATGGAAGCCTCATGCATTGGCATCTTGAAGAAAGAAGTGGTCAAAAGTGACAAAACATTTGAGATATTAAAGAAGGCTTAGCGGCAAACTTCCAGTTATCATGAAGGACTAAGGTATGTAGTTCTTAATTATAATGTACATAATTAAGGGAGGAAAACAAGAAGGATAGCTAAGAAAAGCATATAATGATGAGCGTGATGCTAACAAGTTCATAAATGGTGACAACTCTAAGGAAAATATTAAAGCTTGGTAATCAAGCTTGATCCATGGACACTCTGAATAAAATGAGTGAATATAGGAATACTTCAATGATATCTAGATCAATACAAAATCCAGTGGAAGCCAGTGTTGTTCGCAAAATATAAGTATTCCATTTCTTTTCTTTCATTACAATGTTGTTGACTTCCTCGATATATCTAGTTTTATTATCACTTGATTATAACCCTTTTTGTATGGTCTCCCCAGAAGAAGATTGTAGGTATATTCCAAATATTATTCATCAAATATGAAGTCAATAAGTTGTAGCTAGACTCATAGGGGGCCTAGAAGAGAGATTTGAATCTTGAAAAAATTTTGAAGAAGAAGCCTTGATTCAGAGGGAACCTCGTATTAAAACTTGAAAAATCAAAGCACCTCCCCTATATTCAAAAGTAAGTAAAAACAAAAGAGGTACGATCAATTAATGCATTATCTTTGCTTATGGAGTATGTTGGGATCTTTACAATTTCCTTATATCCAAAAGACTATGAAAATGTTAGGGTATGAAAACGGCATATTTTACATGATAGTAATATAGGGTTTTACATTGTTGAATATTTTTGGTATCTAACGTTAGAAAATCCTTGTCAACCCCTAGAATAAGTGAAATTTGAAACCCTAATTATTTGGTCCTCTTATAAAGCCCTATCTCTTGATTTTTTAGGGTTTATAGATAGAATCTAGGGTATGTGGTCAAACCTTGGCAAGAGTTGAATTAAGTAAACCCTAGGGCTTAAAAATCAAAATCCCTAGGACTGATGTTTCCACTGAAAGTAAAAACCCTGTTTAGGGTCAGGGCATGAAATATCTAGGGTTTGTAACTAAAACCCTAGTAGTATCCTTTGAAAACCCTAGACTGACAAAATTAACATCATGCTCTTGTACATGTATATTTTGCTTGTTTGTATTTGTTGATAAAGATTGCAAGTATATGATTTTATGAAAAAGATGTAAAGACAAAAGTAAATCTTGTGCTTAAGAAAGATTTCAAGATGGGAATGATGGAAAGAGGGAGTTGTAGGAACATTATTGATATAAATGTTGGAAAGAGGGGGTTGTTATGATGATATTGAAGATTCCACATTGATGATTGAAGATGGATGTGTACCTCATTGTTACTTGAATATGGAATACGCAAAGAAAATAATGACCTCGAAAAGAGGTTTGATGAGTTGGTGTACCTTAGGTTGAATAGCCCGTATGACGGTATTAAGGGTCTGTATCTTGGAAGTTAGCCTAAACAATACCTAGATCCCTATTAGGGTGGATATCTTGGTCTATATGATACCTAGATCCTAGTTAGGGTTGGTATATTGACCTAGATGATATCCATATCCCTGTTAGGGTTGGTACCTTAGAAGGTAGCCTATATGGTACTTAGATCGTCCTTGTTGGTGTTGTCAGGTAGCCTAGATGACACTTGGATCCTTGCTGAGTTGGTGTTTTGGCAGGTAGCCTAGATGACACCTAGATCCTTATTGAGTTGGTATCCTGGCAGGTAGCCTATATGATACCTAGAACCTTGTTAGGGTTGGTGTCTTGGCAGGTAGCCTAGATGACACTTGGATCCCTGTTGGGATGGTACCTTGGCAAGTAGCCTAGATGGTATCTAGATGGGTTGATACCTTGGCAGTTAGCCTAGATGAAATTTATATCTCTAATATTGTGCATGTTGTTTATGATACTCTTCATAGGAGAACTTTTCAAATGGAGTACAGTCCTTGTACCAATTGGACAATTATGAATACCTCCATAGTTAAGAGGGAGTGCTGGAAATTGTAACTAGTTTCGGTCTTCATAATTGTCATTTGTCTCATGTCATTATGTAATTCTTATGTATTGATCAAAAGAAGAAAGAAAATGTAAAAGAAAAATTGTTTATAAAGCATGGGTTTCATGCTTATGTCATTTGGTCAATAGGTCAATCATCCATTGTATGCTTCTAGGCCTTTGTCTTGAGTCACGGTCATTGTAATTATGTAAAATACCCATTTGGGCACTTATATCAAGAAAAGAAAGTTTATTTTTTGGATATTGAAGTGTCTAGGTGAGCTCCCAAGAACAAGTCAACTAGCCAATGGAAGTCAGCCTAAAGTGGATTGAAAAGCCACTTAGAAGGATATATAAAGAAAGATTCCATCCTCCTTAGAGACACACATCTGTGGACTACTTGAAAGAAATGGTTTGTGGTTTGGAGAGGCATGTGAATTTCATTAGGAGGCTAGACGAGCCTTTAAAGGAAGGAGTTTTGAAGTCATTAAAGATCTTATGTTTCGAAGTCTTCTAAATCTGGAAATATGCGAGGTCCCTAGATTTTGCTAGGGTTTCCACACATTTGGCTAGTTTGTTGACTTGCATCTTGGTGAGAGCTAGAGGTCTTGTGTTGGGTCTTGGAATTCTCCTTTGAAGTTGATAAGAAGAGAATTTCTTGTGGGTTTTCCTCTTGGAGGGTTTTTTCCCTGGCGTGGAGCCTATATCTTGTGTGCATATGATCTTTATTGGTTTTGGCATTCATTTGATGATGAAAACATAATCATAGTTTAGAAGGAAAACATAATATCACAAGTAAATGTCATGCACCAAAAATGTTAAATAATTATGTTTCCCTAATCAATCTTCCAAAACATCCTTGGTTTTTCCCAACCATCCTTGGGTCTGCATAAAAAAATTATGTGTCTACACCTAATCATGCAAAGAATATAACACTTACCCAACATTTACTTCAACTCCTTTATTCACACCACAAAAGATCATATTAGTACCTTGGTACCCATCCTCATTAGTTGTGTGTTACCTCACATATGGAAATTATTTCCCTCACTTATCCGTAATAAATGGCTTACCCCATGCTTGACTTTAGTGTATTTTCACGTCATTAAGTTTCAAATTAAGTTAAGGCTAGGGATTTTTATGGCTTCTTACAAACAATTGTTTGATCACATTACTTGTTTAAGTCCCACATAGCATTGGGCCACATCGTCTATGTTTTTTTCGCCCTTGCTGACATTATACAATTGATTTCAAATAATGCATTTTCATACTGTGGCCGAGCTCCATATTGTTGCGTTATGGTCCTATTTATATAGTATGCTTGATTGATTCATACAAGAGCATGGATATGCCCAATTCATGAAAGGAAGGATATTATATGTCACAACCTTTGATGTGATCACAAACAACTTCCTTTCTCTGGTACGAGATTTTTTTATTTTGTCTCTCACATGTCCATTTTGAAGAAAACACATGATGTATTGCATACGTACTTTAGCTTCCTACCCTCATATTGAAGGACAAATGTTAACACCTAAATTTGTCTCCATGGGACAAACTATGAATGCATAAAAAAGAAAGGCCTAAATAACATTGCATAAAATAAAATTCAAACAAGGAGACAATGATCCCTTTCAAAAAATATATATATATATATATATATATATATATATATATATATATATATATACCCACACTTCTTTCATGGAACCCTACACAACTATGCGGAAAATGAGACAAAATCCACACTACCCTAGAAAAGCTCAAGAAGGATGAAAATACACGAAGGGAAAAGTGTCGTCATGCATCAAACCTTTTTGTCTCAACAATTACTATCTTTATTACTTTAAGTTTCCCTCAATTAGTTATAAATCAACCTCCTTTACACATCATTATTGATGCAGGGATACCCCTGCTGACACCCACAGTATGCGTCTACAATGCATAAATACATCTGTCCCAGGAATTTTAACTCTCTGACGAGTAAATTCTCAACCATCAATACTTAAGGACCCCTTTCTTAATCTCTGCAGAATAATTTATTAAAACCCAACATAGCCTAACCCTTAGGCAATATCCACTTATCAGGATTTTAATCAACCCTCAAGCCTTCATTTATGACTTTATTAAAGCCTTTCATTAAACCCTTCTATCGGGACTCATCCACTTCCATAAACCTTAGTTTAAGCTTTTGCTAACCTTTTAACCACATATATATAACCTTCCCTCTTCAACATTGGTTACATAGCATTTATTGCATAAACTGACCTTTAAATCCGAGACTTCAATTATATTGGAATACAAAGGAATAACCTGACCGAAACACATAGGCTGGACTTCAAACATTATAAACCTGCATTCATAATTTTCGTCGGGTCCGCACTCATCCATCGCCTTTCCATTGCGCTCTCCATTCAAACAACGATCAGCAATCAAATTATGATTGTCGATCTACTTGATCCGACGATAGGACTTTCACTTAATCAACAGAACAGAACGACGACCCTCCACCGTCGATCTTCCTTCCTCATATCTGACGGTTGATGTTGGTTTCGGATAGACAACAAACACGAGGATTAACTGCCCGATAAAGCGTTTTCCCTTCACCACCTTTGTGCTACGTGTCGAATGGTGAGTGGAATTGGGTGTTCACCCTTCCATACCACTTACCATTTAAACCTCGCCCGAAATACCACTTCCACTTATAAACCCACTTTTTCGTCAATTATCTCCCGCACTCTTCTCTCATGCGATGACCGTTGATCTATGAGATCAAACGGTTCTTATGCATCACCTCTTCACTTCTCCGCTCGTTCCTTTCCTTTGACTTTACTTCATCCTTCAGTGTTTTTCCTTTGTGGTTTTGGGTTTTCCTTCAAGATTTCGGTTTTCCGCTCTTCCGCTTCCTCTGAGCTTAACTCCGCAAATTCTCCCTTCACTATCTCTCCAGAGGTTACTCTGATCCTTCAGCTGGATTCAAATATCCCTTATGATTCCTTTGAATCATTCTCTCCTTAGCGTATCTACAGAACTCTGCCTGCAACCTCTGTTATAGAACCAACGAATTCATAACTTACATGTAATTCATTCATTAAATACTCGTTTCACACACTTACACAGTTAGGAATTAAACCTTTGTATATATAAGTATAAACAAATGATTACATATCGAGACTTTCTGTCTCTCACAGGCCTGATCTTCAATATCAGTGGCCTCTCCCCCTTTTACTCTGCCCGTAGGCTTACATTTATACCAGAAAGGTTCTGTTGAACTAATTCTGGTTCAAATCCTAGATCTACTGAACTGACTCCTAAATGTCCTCTATGTCCACTTCTAACTTCAATTAATTCCTAAGAACTCTCTCTAGTTCCTTGAATCATGAAACTACCTTTAGAGTTATAATTGACTTCTAACTCTCTTGTCATTATTAACCACTCATGTTCTCCTTTATTCGAGAGCATTTACAAACATCCTCACACATCTAATTAATTCCTATTCTAATCACTTAAAAGCCTAAATATTACATTAATTTGAGACTTAGCAAACCAACTTCCCTAAAACACATGACCCCCCCCCCCCCCATGTCTACTACAATACAATGATTTTCCTTGGGTTGAATGCTCCTGCATCAGACTCCCAAAGTAGAAAATATTCATGATCTCTTGATCATGTGTCTTCATGTGTTGATAGAAAACCTCCATGGTCCCAAACTTTAGTTTGTAACTATCTGAAAGCTCTGCACCTTTGTTGTTGTTGTATGTCTGCTTTTTTCTGTTTCATCTTCCTCTCCTTGTCAATCAAATTCAAATTCTAATTGATCATGTTTCCTGCTGCTATCATTTTCCTCCCTATGGCCTGTTTCATCATTAGCTGCCATAATTCTTCAATCTCCATCTCTAGTACATCCTTGGACTGGTCTATACTTTGCCACTTACTTCTGCCTCTTTCTCTTTGTTTCAGGTTGTTGTTGTTGTCCACCAACTCTTCAATCTATTGTTCTTCTTCTTGGAGTTGTCGAATGCTATCACTTACTCTTACTCTTCCTCTCATTCTTACTTGTTCTGTTATTCTTGCTGCCTCCCTTTCATCCTTACCCTCTTTCATGATTATTTATGTCTGCACTGAATCATGACTTTCCAACATTCTCTCCAGCAATTGAGCATCTTTGTTCCATGGATTGAATTCTTCCACAGAATCTTCTTCTTTCATATTTATTTGGTTGCTCATCTGTGCCAAATTTCCTTCAACATCTACAACAAAACCTGCACTCACAAAACACTTGTTAAAATAAAAAACATAAGGCTTATTTGCCTTATCTTCCTTTGGCAACAATTCAGTTTGCTGCTCTGTTTCTTTCTCCTCTGTCAACACATCAGTATGTTGTTTTGAATTCTCAAAAGAATTCATGAGACTGTCAACTAGTCTCTCCCCCACATCATCTGCTCTAATGATGTCTTCCTGCTCTTGTCCACTATAGTGAACTCCTTCTTCTGCAATCACACTATCATACTCTGAATTTTCCAGCAAATATTCCAGCAATGCAATTTCTCTGTGATACTTCATAAGTACTTCATCATCACTTATAATTCCTGCATTTATAAACAAATTATCAATTTGAAAATCACAAGGTTCAACAGTCTCAACTGTTGCTTCACATATCAGCTCTTTAGACTAAATTTCATCTCCTTCTTTCACAAGAAATTCTTCCTGTGTTGTCATAGTTTCAAATATCAATGCATTATTAAGTTCTTTCTGCTACAATAAATCATTGCTTCTCTCATTTAAGAGACATCCTCCATCCTCCTTTACTTCAGAGTTTTTATCTTCTGCAAGATACTCTTCCATACTTCTGACAGCTTCAAAAGGTTGCTCATCCTCTACAAAACACTCCTTTGTTAGTGTTCCTTCTCCCAAGGTTAAATCCTTTGCATAGGTTTCGTCCTTCTTAACATCTTTCAGTAGATATCCTTCTTTCTTACTGACTGTCTCAACAGTTTCCATGGCTATTTCCATTGTTCCTATCATCATAGTGAATTGATGATCCTTTACTATGTTTTCAGCTAACATAGTCTCTTTTTCAAGTTTGCCTTTAATCTCTTGTTGTTTACCTTCTCCAAGAGCTATCCTTGTCTCACCATCTGCATTAATATTCTCCTTCATTTGTTCTGCATCCACAAACAAACTATCAGTCTTAAAAACATAAGACCCTGTGGTCCCACTTGATGTTTCAGCCATCATATCTCTTTGCTATTCTAAATCCTTCATATGATTCAGAAATTATTCAATGGTCTCCTCTTCAATTTCCTCAAGCCCTTCACTTGGTTGTTTGATATCTTTCCCCAACTGTATATGAGACCTATCTATCTCATCTTCTTCTAGAACAGAATTTAGATTTTGCTTGTCTTCTTCCTCCTTTATGACAATATCAGCAAATTTTCTTTCTTTACATGTTTCACATGCAAACATACACAAATTTTCAGATTTAAAACCATGTGACCCTTTGGCCTCACTTGAAGTTTCAGTGTCCAAGTCTTCATCTTCTCTCAGAACTTCACCCTATTCTGCTTCACAAATGGACACTTCCATTTTCAGTTCCAACTCAGCTTCTCTGAGTTTTTCCATTAACCACCTTACTTGTCTCTACTATAGCCTTCTCTGCAACTTATGCCACTTCACTGGTTTCTTCCTCAAGACCCAACCTAGTCTCTGACTTTCCTCAAGTATTCTCCTTAATGCTCGAGTTTTTCTTTTAACTTTGCAATCTCTTTGTCAATTTCCTCTTGTTTCATCCTGTTTCCATTTGCCTTGGCATCCTCTTTCTTCATCTTTCTTTTGTTCTGGTCTTCCTTAGAACCTTTGTTATGACTATCAGTAGCCATCTTCTTCTCCTCTCTTTTCATGAGCTCCTTACTCACTTACTATGAGTTGCCGTAAAGCCTCTGCAACAACAAGTCCTCCTTGTTGCAACCTACCTCACCAAGATTTCCTCTGTACTTGGTCTTTTGGAAAGCCCTTGCTTCTCTATCTCTGGAACCTCCTTTGAGCACTTCTCTCTGCTCCTTCTAGGCTTGAATTCTTCTACACTTCTCAAGAACACAATTTTCCTCTTGTATTTCAATCACAATGAAATACTTGGTTCTGACCACCTCTTCTTTCACTTAGAAAGTCTTACCAGCTTCCTTCATCCGTTAGCAATTCTACCCACATCCTCTATGGAATTGCCTTTGTGATCTGCAACAATTCCTCTGCAATAACAAGTATCCTTCTTGCTACATATTCCTCACTAAGCTTCTCTCCTTTGAGCTCAGTCTTTTAGCATCTCTCTGGTTCTTTCCTTTGGAACCAATTGAGCACTCCTTGCTTTAGATTGTTGCAACCTTCACACCTTCTTATGCTGTCACATTGAATGGATTATCCTCTGTTTTTTTCATCTGCAAGTTCTGCTACACATCACCTCTGTGTGCCTACTTTCTATCATATTAGAATTTGATCCTTCCTTATCTGCATAAACATCTTTGACACATAGCTTTGTTCTCAATTCCTTCACGTAGAATTTCTTTGTTCTGTTTTAACACCAATTGTTTCAATTACAATTCTGCTCTGATACCAAAATGATGCAGGGATACCCCTGCTTACACCCACAGTATGCATCTACAATGCATAAATACATTTGTCCCAGGAATTTTAACTCTCTGACGAGTCAAAATCTCAACCATCAATGCTTAAGGACCCCTTTCTTAATCTCTGCGAAATAATTTATTAAAACCCAACATAGCCTAACCCTTAGGCAATATCCACTTATCGGGATTTTAATCAACCCTCAAGCCTTCATTTGTGACTTTATTAAAGCCTTTCATTAAACCCTTCTATCGGGACTCATCCACTTCCATAAACCTTAGCTTAAGTTTTTTCCAACCCTTTAACCACATATATATAACCTTCCCTCTTTAACATTGGTTACATAGCATTTATCGCATAAACTTACCTTTAAACCCGGGACTTCAATTATATTGGAATACAAAGGAATAACCCGACTGAAACACATAGGCCGGACTTTAAACATTATAAACCCGCATTCATAATTGTTGTCGAGTCCACACTCATCCATTGCCTTTCCATTGCGCTCTCCATTCAAACTCCGATCAGCGATCAAATTATGACCATCGATCTAGACTCGATCCGATGGTAGGACTTTCACCCGATCAACAGAACAGAACAACGACCCTCCGCCGTTGATCTTCCTTCCTCGTATCTGACAGTTGATGTTGGTTTCGGATAGACAACGAGCACGAGGATTAACCGCCCAATAAAGTGTTTTCCCTTCACCACCTTTGTGCTACGTGTCGAATGGTGAGTGGAATCGGGCGTTCACCCTTCCATACCACTTACCATTTAAACCTCGCCCGAAATACCACTTCCGCTTATAAACCCGCCTTTTCGTCAGTTATCTCCCGCACTCTTCTCTCATCTGATGACCATTGATCTATGAGATCTAACAGTTCTTATGCATCACCTCTTTCACTTCTCCGCTCGTTCCTTTCCTTTGACTTTACTTCGTCCTTCAGTGTTTTTCCTGTGTGGTTTTGGGTTTTCCTGCAGGGTTTCGGTTTTCCGCTCTTCTACTTCCTCTGAGCTTAACTCTGCGAATTCTCCCTTCGCTACCTCTCCAGAGGTTACTCTGATCCTTTAGCTGGATTCAAAGATCCCTTATGATTACTCTGAATCATTCTCTCCTCTACGTATCTACAGAACTCTGCCTACAACCTCTATTACAAAACCAACGAATTCATAACTTACATGTAATTCATTCATTAAATACTTGTTCCACACACTTACACAGTTAGGAATTAAACCTATGTATATATAAGTATAAACAAATGATTACATATCGAGACTTTCTGTCTCTCACAGGCCTAATCTTCAATAGTAGTGGCCTCTCCCTCTTTTACTCTGCTCATAGGCTTACATTTATACCAGAAAGGTTCTGTTGAATTAATTCTGGTTCAAATCCTAGATCTACTGAACTAACTCCTAAATGTCCTCTATTTCCACTTCTAACTTTAATTAATTCCTAAGAACTCTCTCTAGTTCCTCGAATCATGAAACTACCTTTAGAGTTATAATTGACTTCTAACTCTCTTGTCATTATTAACCACTCATGTTCTCCTTTATTCGAGAGCATTTACAAACATCCTCACACATCTAATTAATTCCTATTCTAATCACTTAAAAGCCTAAATATTACATTAATTTGAGACTTAGGAAACCAACTTCCCTAAAACACATGACCCCCCTATGTTTACTACAATACAATGATTTTCCTTGGGTTGAATGCTCC
The DNA here is from genome assembly GCA_031772625.1 of Pinus tabuliformis. NCBI lineage: Eukaryota > Viridiplantae > Streptophyta > Pinopsida > Pinales > Pinaceae > Pinus > Pinus tabuliformis. Next base: position 380,372,473 of record CM062812.1, on the reverse strand, counting down.
TGTATCAATTATCATCTATATATTTAGTATGGTTATGCTTTCCTTTTCTTTCTCCTTTCATGTTAAACAGAACCATCTTTTGAGTGAACCTTAAGGTCACGTTCTTAACATCTCTTTCTTTTGGCACCTTTTCTCCCACATGGTCATTATCTTCATTGAGTATTTGAGAATAGATATAGAGAATTTTTTGGACTATGAAAGCCATTTGAAAAAAAAACTAAGAGAATGTTTGGAGCTGCATCAACACCTACAAGGTAAAAATATTCTATAAAGTTGACTCCCCATATTTGCTTGCATGTCTCACTATATATTCCTCATTTTTTCCTTTTGCAAGTTTCTTCCTTGTTTTCCGTCCTAGAGCTATCATTCTCATGCAAGTAGTATAATGTTGTTTTGTTGAACCTATTGAGTCTTATCTAGTTGTTTGTGTGAGAACATGGTAAGGACATTTGTTGACTAGATGTTGATTATGTTGTTGGATCTTAATCAATGAAAAGTTAGTCTATCGTTGGGATCGATTTATTCTTAAAGTTATTCAACTATTAAAAGCCTAGAACTTATACCATGATTTTAGCTCACCCTAAGAGTATTGTGTGAAAAAGTGTAGCAAAGGAGTCCCCATGCAAATGGTACATTGGCAATGGAATGGTTGAGGTAGTGCAAGTGTTGATAGTGAGGGGTTCCCATGTGCTTGGGTGTTTGTTGATAATAAGTGTTGCCTAACTCAACTCCAATGTGACTTGTAGTGATTCTTGTTTAGTCCATTGTTGAATTGTTTCTCTAGCTTGGATTCGGTGGCACTTTTTTCAGACAGTGTTTGAGGGAGTAAGCTAGTAGGTCACTCTTACCTAGTCATCTCGTAGCCTATATCAAGAGTGGTGTTTGCATCCAATGCATGTGATTTGGTCGCAAATCACCCTTTGGAAACAACTATATATTTACAACATTTATGCAAAGAATGTACTAATTTGTTGTTTACACTAATTCTTATATGATGTATTGATATGCATAAATCACTCTTTGGCTTTTCAACTTGGTTGTGAGGTGGTTTTCTTTTAAGTGAATTGCATGTGAGCGTCAACAATGTAGAAAATTGGAGCGCTTCTTGTCCAAGGAAGTAAGGTACATCACAACCAAAACACTAAATTGGGGTCTTCAATGAAGTACTCATCTTCCATTAGCTTTAGCTTATGCCCCTTAAGAAAATGAGTAAAGGGGATGAACATGCAAGTTACAAGTGTGCCTCCTTGCGATTGAGCCTAAGAAAAATAAAATCAAAAAAATAACTAAGTTTACAAGGTTTCCTATTGGTGTTTCATAATGCAACTCTTAAGCAAGTACAAAAACTGTGTTAAGTAATATTAATGTTCATTTTTTTCACTTGTATCGAAATAAAACAAAAAATGAACAATTATAATATCTTCATGTCCATTTTGCCTTTTTTACTTAGCATCAAAATAGACAAAAAGTGATAGCAATTATCATGTATTCATCCATTCAATATATTATAAATTTTCTCATTATAAATGCTCTCATATATCATTTGTTTTATAATCCCCTCATAAATAGTTACAACTAAAAATATAATAATTAATAGGACTATTTAAGGGCTCTGAGTCCATATGTATGAACCTTTTTAAAACTCATAGCTGTCCAACACATTGTAAGCCAATTGATTCTCATACAAAACATATATAAATTATTAAACTAAAACTATTGATTCTCTCATGTTAAGCATTGATATATTATTAAACTAAAGTTATTGTTTCTCTTATGTTAAACATAAATAAATTATTAAACTAAAACTAGTGTACTTCCCTATAAGTGTTAACTATCATAGCTCACATGTTCATGAACTTTAAAAGTTAATGTCAAAAGTGAAATGTTGCACTTCCTCCCATCAACATAGTTGTGTTGCAGTTGCACCCAACTTAGTAAATCAGATAATCTCTTCAAAATCAGCCCTCAAGTGCTCAAATCATTCAACTCTAAGCCTTCACATCTTTAGCTCTTGGTGTTCAAGTTTTCAATTCTTCATACCTTGAAGGGTTGAAAAGATGTCAACATACATGAATACAAATCTAATTTGCAGTGTTAAAATGCTTAGTGTCAACATCAATACATTAATAGTGTCGAATACAGATCTAATTGACAGTGTTGAAATGCTTACTGTCAACATAAATACATTAATAAAGGATGTGTTATACATAAATAAATTTTAAAATTAGAACTATTCTCTCATACTCTACTCAAATAAATTATTAAACTAAAACTATTGTGTACTTCCCTGAGTAAAGTATTAACCTTTCATTGCTCACATGTTTCATACAATTTTAAAGTTCATTTCAAAAGTAAAATGTTGCATATGTTCTCCATCAACAAAGTTATGTTGCAAATGCATCCGTAAATTAGATCGCTTCTTTAAACATTATGCCCTCGGAGTGCTCAAATCATTAAACTTTAAAAGTTAATTTCAAAAGTGAAATGTTGGATTTCTCCCCTTCAATGAAGTTGCATTGTTGATGCATCCAACCGAATAAATCAGATAATATCTTCAAATGTCCTCAAAGTGCTTAAATCATTTAACTATTTTGCACATTTGTATCTTTAAATCTTAAGGTCTTCAATGTTCAAGTTTTAAATGAAAAGATGTCTTCCATTCGAAGAACATTTAACTTGCCTAACAATCTAATTTCAGTATTAAAATGCTTAGTGTCAACATTAAAGAGTTAGTGTTAAACATAGTTAAATTATTAAACTAAAACATAGATAAATTATTAAAGAAAACTATGGTGTACTAAGTATTAACCTATCATAGCTCACATGTTCACAAATCAAAAGTGAAATGTTGCATTTGCTCCCTGTCAAAAAAGTAGTGTTGTAGTTGCGTCCAACCTATTAAATCAGATAATTTCTTCAAACATTTAGCCCTCAAAGTGCTCAGACCATTCCATTTTTTCAGATATCTAAGCCTTCAAATATTTCAGTCTTCAATGTTCAAGTTTTACACTTGTCTCCTTGTGAAGTATTTGGCTCGGAAGCTTAAGCCTCTAGTAGGTAAGTCTAGTTCTTTTGTTAAGGACTCTTTCTCTTTTGTAAATGAGTTGAAGGATGTTAGGTTTTAGACTGGAGATTTTATGGTTAGTTTTGATATTGTTTCTCTTTACACTAACATCCATATTAAAGAGGCAGTGGATGTCATCAATCACATAACAGATCTTGATATTGCTAAGCTTGTGGAGATTTGCATTACCTTGACCTTCTTTAGTTTCGAAGGCGAATTCTATGAGCAAACTTGCGAGGTTGCAATGGGTTCTCCCCTTTCTCCTATAGTTGCTAACCTTTTTATGGAGGATTTTGAATCAAAGGCTTTAGCTTCTTCTTGACATAAACCAAACAGTTGGAAACGATTTGTAGATGTTACCTTCAACTTATGGCCCCGTGGTCAGGAAAAATTGGCTTCCTTTTTGGAGCATCTTAATAATCAATCTTATTCCATTAAATTTACCATGGAATGTGAGGTTAATGGTAGCTTACCCTTCCTTGATGTTCTTATCTCTAAGAAAGATAATGGGTCTTTCTCCCACCAAGTTTTTCATAAGAATACCCACGTTGAACAGTGTCTTACTGCTAAATCTCATCACTTTCTAGCCCATAAACTAGGTGTTCTCAGCACTCTAGCTACTAGGGCTTTAAGGGTTTCTGATGAAGACCATATGTTGGATGAGAAGACTCGTCTCTTAAATGTCTTCAAGAAGAATGGTTATAATAAGTTCCAAGGTTCCCGAGCCTTTTTAAGTTTCAAGGACCTAGAACTAAGAAAGAAGTCAAGGTAGCCTCTAGTGTCCAACTTCCCTTTGTTCAAGGAACAACTGACAAAATTGCTAAAGATTCTGAGAAAGCAAAAGGTTGGCTCCACCTTTAGACCGTTGAAAATCATTCGTAGCTCTTTAAGATCTGTCAAAGACCCTATTGATCCCAAATGTATCAAAGGTGTTTATTTAATTCCTTATTCTTGTGGAACCCCCTACATTGGAAAGACAGGGTGTTCCATTTCACAAAGGATTCAAGAGCACACAACAAACCTTTGACACTATAGGACCCGCTCCTCTGCTCTAGCAGAACATGCCGAATTAACGAACCACCATATTTGCTTAGAGGATTCTAAGGTCCTCGCAAAGGTTGACCATTTCCATCACCGGAAATTAAGAAAAGCCATTGAAATTGAAAATAGTAAGGCTTTTAATAGGGACGATGGATGGAAGTTGAGCAATTAGTGGGTCCCTTCTCTTTGTTCTTAACTCCCTTATTTTCTTTCCTCTTTCATGGTTGGTGTTGTCATTTAATTGTATTATCTTTATTTAATTTATTAATGAACTTTTATTTTTATTTTAGAAGATATTATATGAATTGTATAATATTGATTAATAAAAAAATCGAATTCTTGATTCAAAAATGATATCACATAGAGGTAAATAGCGATAGTATTATTATTATTATTGTAGTTTATTTATTAATTTTTTATTAATAATATTTTGTATTAATTTCCTTTTTTCTAAGATAATTGTAATTTTTCAATCAATTAAAACTAATATAATTTATATAAGATAAAAAATAATAGAAATTATGGTCATATAATATTATGATTATGAATGAATTATAAAACAATATGAATTGTAAACAAATAATAAAATATTATTTTAAAAATTGTAAAATATTTGGAATAAATTATAAAATAATATGAATAATTAAGATAGAAGATGAAATAAATAAATTTAAAATAAAAGTCAAAAATAACTATTGAATAAATTACTTTTTATCCCTTAACGTTCCTTATTAATTGCTCTTTTGACCGTTGGATAATTTCCATTTCATCTCTGGGAGATGCATATTAGTGGTCTTTCGATCTTGCTCCTCATCCTGTTCCTGATGATGAACCTAGATTGAAGTTCGAAATGCATCAACCATAAATTCTCCATGTGATTTTCTGGAAGATCTTAATCATTATATCATGAATCACAGAAGCATCCAATCTGAGATTCCAGTTTCGATTGTTGAAAAGATGCCTTCAAGTTGAATAGAGTTTTTATCTCACATACAAATCTAAATTCAGTATTAAAATGCTTAGTGTCAACATTGATATGTTAATTAATTATAAGTCTGCCCTATTACCTCATTTACTTCAATAATGAAGAGTAATCTCATTCCACATCAATACTCTGATCAAACACTCTGGCATAAAACAGGAACAGAACTCCACAATTAACAGTTTGTCAAATTCTTTTCCAACTGGAATTTATCTAGGCCTTCACCTTAGGCCAGTCTACAGATCATCCTCATAAAAGGTATTTATAATCACAGCTTTACATATGGTCAAATTTATATCCTCCATTACAATGAGGATATGTATGATGTTCAAGAGTCTTGGAATCCAGATGCTTTCATGGGCAAAACTTGTGCATCAATTCTAAGTGTTATCATCTAGATGAGTTTAATAGCAGTTTTGCACTGGCTGCTGCAGTGGATTATCTAAATAAGGTGTGTTCTGTGAGATACATTAAAATAGAATCTTAAAGATAACTCAAATGTTACTTCAAGGAAATTCATTATTCAGATAAACTTGCACAAACTGTCATTTCTCCTTACTGAAAAGTTCAGTAGAATCTAATGCAAAGGCCCCCACAATTCCCTTCTTAGCCATTCATCGTTGAGTAACCTAATCGATGTATGATTTCTACCCCTAATTTGAATTGGGTTTCAGTCACCAGGTTGGAATTTGTGTGTAACTGTTCAAATGTGCATTTCACATTGTTACCTTGCATTAGTACAAAAGGTCTCTAAAGAGTACCTTGAGACTTAACCACGAAAGAGAGAACATTTTGCTTCTCATTCTTACAGGACCAACCATGAGTATTGGACATAAATATATTCATTTTCTCAGACAACCCAAAGATCTGATCCTAGACACAACAAAACTAAAACCAAAAATCTCAGCAAAGAATGAAATTTTTAATTGCAATCCTCCAAGCACCTCAAACAAACTGTGACCCTTAAATCAGAACCGACAAACTTACAAAAACCCATTTGGGTATATGTTGAATTACTGATCTGAGGCCCCACCTTCATTAGTGGACAGATCATAAGACATCTTTGACTTTCATCAGATTGCAGTGCAGGAATTTCTTTTGAGAAATTTCATAGGACTACTGTCAAACCTAAAAACTTGCTGGAGTATGCAGGTTACGAGGAGCAGCCATTGCATGCAATGATTATTCATGAATGAACCCACTCATCATGATTAGGAGCTTACAGCCTATTGAGAAGCATCCACCACCTTTTCAATTACCAACAACGTCATGATGGATTGGGTAAAAGGAATTTTAGTATTGTTGCAGCACCTGCATCCTTTGTGTTGCCTGAAAACTTGTTTCCAAGAACTTTCAGTGTGTTCATGCGATGGAACTCTTTAACTGTCAGAAGTAACAATAATTAATCAGTAGATTACTAAGGACCTCTCAAGTTTCAAGTAGTCACGTGACTGGAATGGATAAAAAATAAAAGCCTTCAGCATGCATTGCAAAAATAAGAGTTTTTTATTTCAATTATATAAAATCACCCTAACATTTGTATATTCAACAACGGTGACAAGACAAGCTCAGATGAAATCTGGAGTTCTATATCTGGCGCAAGCTTAAAATGCATAATTTTCCAATTTCAATTAGAAAGATTCAAATACAACTATGATATGACACCTTACCCTCCTCCAATGCAAGCATCATAGCTCTCTGTTCCAGCTTAACTGCAATTGTGCTTCTAGCAGCTGCTGATAGAGGCCAGAGACCTAGCATTACATAAAGCATCCAGGTTAATAATTTTGGACAACAAATCCAATCAGGGAAACTAGTCAAAATCATGAGAATCCTGTTTATGTGCAACTATGTATCATAAAGAATTAGTAGTTGGAGGTTTACTTTGGCAATAGTACTGCTCTGATTCATCACATCGTTTTAGAAAGGCTTGCAGGCTTTTAAACCGATGGTCATAATGTGCAAGAATTTCTTTCGTTGAGTAATCTCCTTGACTAGCAGTCTGCGGTGAAGCAGACAAGGCTAGAAACTTGCCCCAGTCTGACTCTGTAGATGACATCCTTTGAGGTGCCCTTTTCATGGGAGCTACTTGCCCCTGAGCATTAGCAGAAAATGTTTGGCAACTACCATGCAGAGTTGATAATTCAACAGAATTTGTTATGTTTGGAAATTTTGGAAGATCCTTAACGTTTGCTTGGACTAGTGGTGCTGATGTTTGACGTTCTGAGTCACAATTTTTGTATGTTAGTCTTGGATCGCCTTGACAAAAATTAATCGATGAATTGGTTGCACTATTTCCATTCAACTCCAATGCCAAAACCTCTGGTGGCAACAATCCTGAATTTTGCATGCTTCTATTCTTTGAGGCCTTCAGGTCTGCAAGATCTGTTTCAACTTTGTCAGCAAATACTTTATGCTTCTTTAAGCAACATCTAGACAATGAATCATGGGAATATCCTCTCAAATCTGCCTTTTGTTTCTGGGAATAATCTGATTTCCTTTTCTTGCCACGGGTAGAACCATCACCAAGGCTTAGGCATAGGTTGGCTTTGTTTCTTGTTAGTTCCTGGTGATGGGCATTTACCTCCATGGGAGCCTGAAGTATTGGAATATATTTAAGACCCTTCATTGGCAAGTTATTAGTGGCAGCAGGGAAAAAATTTCCACATGGTGAGTTATACTCCCGTCTGAAAGTGCTTCCTAGTGTATCTTCACATTTCAAAACACTGAAGGCATGTGTTACCGGCTGCTGAGGCGTGCTTGGCCCTTCTTTTGCTGATCTGGGAATAATCTTTGTGAATCCCGTGATTTCTTCCGCTTGTAAGTTATCTGTACACAGTATCTTCTGCCCATTATCCTTAGGTGAATGGGGACACTTGTCTGAATCTATTTCTTTAGACATGCTTCTTGAAGATTCCAGACTACCACCCATACTTTCCGTGCCACAATGCAGAGCAATACATGCCTGAGATGATGCTGGATACACATTCTGGAGTGAAAGCTTTTCTGCACCTAAATCAACCACTTCGCTGTCAGACTTCTTCACTGACTGCTGCTCCCTGTTAGGCTTAGCTAAAGAGAGAGTTAGAAAGTTTTGCTTATTAGGATCTGATATCTTTTGCTCCACTTCAGATATTATTTTTCTGCATTCATGATGCATTGGACCTTCCAAAGTAGATTCCATGTCGGAAGCTGTGTAACTTAACTTCTGCAAGACCTCCTTGTCCCCCTGGGAAGTTGAACTTGTTGCTAGCAAAAGAGAAGGTTGAGAATATATAGACTCTGGTGTATCTGTGGGTATAATCTTTGGGCTTGGTGTTTGGTGCATTGGTGTTGAAGGACCATAATCCATTATATGCTCCACACCATCCAAATCAGAACAATTGCAGGCCTGCAAAGGAAAATGTTTAATTTTATCTCCCAATCAAGCAAATACATGAGATTTAGAATATATTTTTAAGATATAAACATATTATCCCATCAACAAGTTTTAACCCAAATGGAAATAAATAGGGATAGAGAAGATTATAATCCAAAATATCATGGCAGTATAACATGAACAAGGATAGTTAATAGAAGAAAAATAGAAAACCCATAGTGAAGAAAATTAAAAAGGCAGCAAATAAATCTGCTGCGCCTGACTTGAATTATTTGCTGGTTCTCGAAAACCATGGCCCAGAAACTTCCAAACAAAGAATTGTCAAAAGACTTACTACAACCACAGGGGCAAACAAATTGACAGGTCAGTTACAGGGCAGTTAAGTACAAAGGATAAACATTTGCAACAGGGCTTCTCACTATGTGGGAACCCATGCACCAGCACATCCTAAGTCAACCTTCACAGAAGGCATGTTAAGGAGGAAGAGTTCAGCTAAATTTAGCAGGTGCACTAAATTTGGCAGAGAGACCAACAAGTGGAACCAAGGTGAGATTTACCTTTTTTTATTATTCCTTAGGAAAATTTAACTATAGTCAAGAATTGAAGCGATCTCAGCCTTACATGGAAACTTAATCTCAGCCCTTCGTGGGAACAGCGTGCCTAGGTAGATTTCTAAGAGGGGAAAAGGGTGGAGACTTGATCATTATGCACTAGAGAACTTGGTGTTCTGCTCAGCAAAAGAGAAGGGCATTCTGTTCCATGCCTAGGGCTTCAGGTCAGCGCAGATAGAGGGAGAAAGAGAGGCCAATTCAGCGTCAAATCATTTCCATCCAGCACAGACTTCAGCCATGGGCCGCATTCAGTGCGCAGAAGGGTCATATACACCTGTATGAGTTTATACAGTGCGCAGAAGGGAGGCTGAGTTGGTGAGAAGTGCACAAATCACTTGTGCAGAGGATTAGCTGAGTAAAGAAGTTTTCCCTTACATTTGTAATCATTTTTCTGAAGATTTGTTGAGCATAATAAGAACACCAAGTTTGCAAGTTTTCCCCAGTTGGGGTTTCCTGGGTAAATTTGTTGTGTATGGTTTTATGGTGTGTTTGTCTTCATTTGTTCCTTATTTCCATTGCATGCTAGTTAGTAAACTCAGTATATTTGTGGGTAGAGTTAAAGTTCAGTTTTCAGCTCTTTGCTTAGTATAATTCACAGATTAGATTGCTGAGTTTTAAGAAAACTAACATGGTATCAGAGACACGTCTCTGAGTGAAGACCAGCACCTGTGTTTTGACCTCAGGGACAGGTTTACGGCACAAAAGGAAGGCACAGTACAGTTGAAGGGTTGCGCTAGGGTCTCTAGTAGTGCAACCTAAGGTTTTGACCCACAGAGCGCAGTTTTTACCAGTCAGACCAACACGCTATGGTTTCTGAAGAATTCGACCAGCAAAATGTCTTACCAGGGTTTGAGACCAAAGCACAATTTGGAGGGAGCAGCAAATTTCTGCTCATGGAAGGAGAGGATTACTATGGTGCTAGAGGAGCAAGGTGTGAAGGAATATGTGGAGAACCCTACAGCTGCACTATCTGATCCCTTGCAATTGGCTTAGCATAACAAGAATGATGCTAGAGCTAAGAGGATTATTCTTGAAGGAGTCAAAGACCACATTGTGCCACATCTTTCCAGCAAGAAGACTAACAAAGAAATGTAGACAACCATTTTGAACCTATACTAGGGCTCAAGTGAGGCCAGAAAACTCATGCTCAAGGGCAAACTCAGAAATATCTGGATGGGCAAGTATGAGCCCATAATCTCTTATCTCACCAGGTTCACCCAGGTGAAGGACAAGTTGGCCGGTGTGGGGGAGACAGTACTTGAAGCAGACATGGTGAGTCTTGCACTATTAGGGCTTCACAAATCGTGGGATAACTTCCAAGACGCAATGAGTGGCAAAGAAAAGCTTCCAAACTGGGAGCAGTTGTGGGGTGACTGTGTTCAAGAGGAGATTTGGAGGCAGGCTAGATCTGGAGCTCATGTTAAGCATGAGGACGAGGAGAACTTAGCTGGCAAAGGGGGCAAGGCCAAAGGCAAGAAGAGCACAGGAGGGGCCGAGTCCAGCTCCAAAGGCAAGAAAGAAAAGAAGGATCTCAGCAAGATAAAATGCTTCCAGTGCCATCAATTTGGACACTACGCCACCAAGTGTCCTCAGAGGAAGAAAGGGTCCAAGAAGGACCAAGTGACAGCTTCAGCAGAGGTGGATGAGTTCAATTCCAAGTTTGAGGAGTTCTCACTCATAGCTTGCATGGCAAGCTCAGTAGCCAGCAGCATATGGTACATTGATAGTGGAGCATCCAACCATATGACTGGGAACAAGGAATATTTCAACCAGTTGATAGAGAAGGACATGCAGTTTCACATTGAGCTAGGAGATGATGGTAGGTACTTGACCAAGGGCGTGGGTACTGTCAAATTTGAGAGGGAGTCTGGTAACCCTCTTCATCTCAAAGATGTTGTCTATGTTCCAAGTCTTAAGAAGAACCTTGTTTTAGTTTCAGCCTTAGAGGACAAGGGTTATGAGGTTATCTTCAGCAAAGGAAAGGCCTTCCTCAAGCCCTTAAATTCTAGAGCCATGAAGAAGATTGGAGTGAGGGTGAAGAACCTCTACAGGCTACAGTTTGAGACAGTTGTGGCCTTGAGTAGCAGAAAGGGCCGTGAGCAAGGCCAAGACCTTGGGGAGCTATGGTATAGGCGTATAGGCCATTTACACCATGGAGCATTGAAAATCCTCAGGGAGATTGCCACAGGGTTGCCACAGTGCAACACAGACTAGCATGATGTGTGCAATGGTTGCACATTTGGCAAGTACACCAAGACGTCCTTTCCTAGCAATGAAAACCGAGTCAAGGGCATCTTGGACTTGGTTCATTCTGACGTTTGTGGTCCATTCTCTTCCCCATCCCTCATGGGATACAAGTACTACGTCACCTTTTGTTGATTTGGGGTAGTATCAGATGTGCTCTAGCCACGAAATTTGGTGGAGAGGTTGGGGCACATGAGATCTCCAATACCCAGAAAGGGTTTGGGCAGATTATAAACAGATCAAGAGATATTAAAATAATTAATATTTTTAATGGAGTCCCTAAGTCTAAACTTAGGGAAAATAAAATATTAATGTGTATTAATATGAATCTGTGTTAGAATGGTCCAAAAGACATGGATCAAGCCAGATCTAATCTTAGCCGTTGATTAGGGACTTAATCTCAGCCGTTGAGATGTCAACAGGAAAAGTATAAGAGGAGGCTTGACAGTCACTTGGAGAGTACACCAGATGGTCAGTCATTCTATTCTCTAGAGCGAGGTTTGCTAAGAGATATAGAATCAGTGATCGGGAGAGCAACTGAGGGGCACTAAGTACAGAGAAACAAAGAAGGCAGAGATTGTACCGGGAGAGCAACAAAGCAGCTAAAGAGAGTGACACAGAACCAGCAAGGGCTCACGCAGGGCCACGCAGAGGCAACCAAGTGCTATGCAGAGCACCAAAGGGGCCAGCGCAGCCGACGCAGAGGCTCCTAGAGCTGACGCAGGGCCTCCTGGGGCTGGCGCAAGGCCAGCGTGAGATAGAGAGGGGTTGACGCAGTCCAGATTGGACAGACCTTGGGGTTGCAGGAGCAGTTTTGTGCTAAAGAGCTGCCGAAAGGATTTTCCCGGGTTTCAACCAGGAAATTTCTCTCAAACTGTGAGGTATAGCTGCTAAGGAAATTCTCTGTTGGGTAGGCTAGTTTCAGCACCCAGATTGTACTCTAATATTGCTTAATAAGAAAACCCTCAGATAGCTGCACCGGTTTTCCAGCATTGGGTTTTTCCAAGGACATTAATCCAAAAATAATGTTGTCATGTAGTGTGTTTGTTCTTGTTTCTTTTAGTTGTTGATCTGTAATATATTGAGCATGCACTAGTTTTTATTTTCAGTATTTACATTGTAAATAACTTGTTAAGAAAGATAACAA